>OZ010791.1:269323973-270523973 GCA_963932465.1 Maratus speciosus
AAAATTAAAGGTCATAAATTTATGAACTCACCGAATACTTTATTTTTAAAATCCAAAGCAATGATAAGATAGATCTATAATCCTTCGGTTATTCTGCAGAAAAGGAAAAAAAATATTATTAAAATATAGAAATAATTCAACTATTTTTGATACATTTTAATAAATACTCAACATATAAATTATATTCAGATGAAAAAAAAGTTATCTTTATTGAATATTAAATATTTATCACGTTGAAAAGTTACAATACAAAATAATTTTAAACATAAAATAAAATTTGAAATACTTAAACTAGAAATAGAATAAACTTCTGGAGCTTAACTGCGCCTTTAGATTTCAAAATCTCATTCGTTCTTTACGTTTCAGTGCACAGCATGAATTCATGTGTGTTTTTTTAAGAATGTTCTTTTAAAGAGATGATCACACCATTTTTCGGTTCTTGAAGTGCAAAATATCTCTATGTGCAAAACTAAATTATTTAAAGAAATTTTAGGAAATTTTTCGCGCCTCACTCTTTTAAAAGTGCTATATTTCATCTCTCTGCAAATTACTGTCACTTACGCCTTGGTCTATAAATCTGCTCTTAAAAATTTTTGAAAAATATAAGCCGTTCAATTATATACCATTCATCAATTCCTCTGCAAAAAACGTGCGTACGCAATTAATACAAAAGTCTTAAATTAACAAAAAAAATATATTTTTTTTTTAGTGGCTGCTCTAATCACCTTTAAAGATGCTGATAGTTAAAGTACCATGTTTTCTTCCTCAGGTATAGGTTATAGTGTTCTATAAAATATTATTTATTAGTTGATCCGACCGGCGTTGTCTAACTCTTCCTTAACCTATTATCATATAAATATGAATTGAATAGTACTCAAAATAAGTACATTCATTATATTTCAGACGATAAGATCATCTTTAAACTTCAGTAAATCTATTTGAATAGCTACGATTAACATTATTAAAGTAAAAGTAATTTTGTTCTCGAACTTAAAAAAATTCGGACCCGCAAGAGTTAAGTACATATTCCTAGTGCTTATTTCTTCGTTTTCACACAAACAAACTAAACGTGTATCTGTTGTTACTTGCATTACGTATTTAAAAAGATGCAGTAAAACTGGAATACATGGAATTTCGGAATTTGTAAAAATTATGTATTACTAATTGTCGATTTTTTTTTTAACAAAAATAGTTAGTTCTATTAGAAAATATTGGTCGACAAACATTTCTCTTATTTACCCAGAAACAATTTATGTGGTTTTATTGAATGAAGTATATTTAGTGTGTTTTTTACTGAGAATTATATTAAAAATATGTTCAATTATAACTTATTTTTGTCAATTATAGGTTTTTAATAATTTACACCTAGTAAAAATTATTAAAATTTAGATTAAACATAAATAATTCATTAATGAGTTGTTCTGACTGAATTATTCTCTCAATTTTGTTTAATATAGTAAAACTTACTTTACCAATATTTTTTTATAACTTTTCAGCTGCTTCCTTTGCACTCGCAAATTAAATAACTTGATTTGTGTGAAAAAATATTGTACATAATTTTCGCAAGTGAATGCGTAGTTAAAACTCCAAATGATTAACCACAATAGAAATGTTATTAACAATAATGTTTTCAGCATGCTGCATCGGGTCGAACAACACGATTTTACCCAAACCCGACTCAAAATTAACCTAGTTGAGTTGATACTAATTTTTTCGTTGCGTGTCGGCGTTAACTTTAAATGTTTCGGATTCGGTTTATACTCTTTCGGATTGAATTTATCCGTTTTTTCAAATGAAAATAACCACTGATTTTATTTGAATATCAATTCTTTGTTC
Organism: Maratus speciosus; assembly: GCA_963932465.1. NCBI lineage: Eukaryota > Metazoa > Arthropoda > Arachnida > Araneae > Salticidae > Maratus > Maratus speciosus. The sequence continues at coordinate 269,325,810 of OZ010791.1, forward strand.
ATTTTTATGCAAAAAAATATGAAGTTGATATTAGAGATAGAATTGTAGACTAATTTACATAATTGCATCAAATATGGTTAATTTTTTTTCACTTCGTATTCATGTAAAATTCGGGTTTGAATAAGTGGGGTTTTGGTTGACAAGTGTCAGATTCAGGTCGGTTTTCGGGTTGGCTTTAAGCAGAAATTTTGGATTCGAGAGCAGGACTCTAATTTGAAGCCAATTTTTTCCCATTCCACAGTGATACATGTGTTGCAACAAAATGTGGCTAATTGCGGCTAATATAGCAATCTTGGGTAATACAACTATAATAACAGATATATTACATATGCACACATGAAAGAAGATAAACAATTACGTTCAGTACTGTATCAGTTTATCGCTGTTGAAAACGAACGAACCAGGTTAATTTGAGAATTAGGCTATTACATTTGCTTCCAGCTTACTCTTATATCTTACTATCACATCGGCATAAAATTTCTTTTAAAATATAAGAGAGAAAAAATACAAAATATCTGTATAACATAATGCTATCTTAAAGCATTTTACTTTCAGTAATTTTCAAGAACATTTCACAAAGTATTTGTAACTAAAACAAAAAACAAAGGGAAGCAAGAATTATATATATGTATATATATGTATTGTATAATGGATTATATAATATGTTTTGTAATTCTCATAGCGATTTTTTTTTTTTATCACTATCTTGATTTTCCTCTCTTTCAGTGTATTTTTTCTTTCATACAATTTACAAATAATTCGGCAAAAACTACAACACTTCTCAAATATTTTTCTATTTTATTTTACATCGAATTCGCACGTTTATTTGAATAATATTGTTAAATAATTCATACCATTTTAATGAATCAATCTTTTATGAAAAAATTACCGGATATTATTAGAAGTCACTCAAAAACCAGCGTTACAAGGACAAATTATAAACTTTAATATGCATAAGAAATGCTAGGTTGCTCTTCATACGGTTGTCATTGAATAATTGAAAGTTATGTATTTTCAAAAAAAGAATAATTTAGTAAAATTTTTCGAGACATTCAAAACAAGCATTGCTGCAGAAAAAAAATGTTTAAAAGTATTGATTTTTCATGCTTTTTTTAATTAAAATTAAAAAACATATGATTTTGTGCTTTTTTACAATGACGACATAAAAATGAAATGTTGATGAATCGGCAATTAATTAGAAAAATATGTTTTATATGTAAATTAAGAATCCGTGAACGAAATGCAAGATTGGATGATGTGCCTACAAGGGTCGCAACGCTACCATACTTCGATAAAGAATGGTGGATTTGAAGAAGCATTAAAAGTTTTTATCAAAGTTGATAGTGAAATTTACCAGGCCAAATCCTATGTATTGAAATTGGTAAGAACATGAAGACTGAACTATTGGCAGCCAAGCACTGAAAAGGGATCGGTGAGGCAAGCGCAAGACCTATAGGGCCATACTTTCTTTTCATATTGTGAAAAATATCCGAACTCTTCTGTGCAGCCTTGTATGTGATCTATATATTTGTATAGATACTATATTATGCAAAAAGTTAGATCACTTAGGAAACGCATAACACAGTGGAAAATTCCCCGTTATCAATTTAGGTCAATACGCAGAAATGTATTCGAATCCTTTTGTGGAGTACTGCATACGATCTATAAAATTTCTACACACCAAATAACACGCAAAAATTTAGTTAAATTTAAAAGCACATACCACAATTTAAAACGCACTTCCAGCAATTAATGCTGATAGACAGTACTGTAACAGAGTTTTTTTGTGTGTGTGTGTCCCTGTACATGAACAATAAACCATATACATTCTATGTTCCCTAGGAAGCATCTTGTAGTGCACCTCATTGATTATATCAATTCCAAAATGGTTGAGATAGTTTAACATGTTTCAAAAACACTGTAAACTATCCCCCTCCCCCCACAGACCATATTGTAACGGAATACTTTTGAGTGCCTATGTAAACGAATATTTAATACCGAACATATTATGTGGAACCTAATTGACATAATTGCATGGCAATCCGAGTATATTTATTTGAGTTAGAGCACAGATCGTCAGACGGCTAGACAAACTAAATTCATGAATATTTTTCAACTGGAACGTTTCAAAAAATATTAATAAATACTCTAATATAAAAATAGTTCAAAGGGCATCGAGTCTCCTTAAAGGAATACAAATCATTTTGCCTTATCTCTTCAAGCTCTGATTATAAAAGTACAAAACTATTTTTGACACTTAAAAAAAAAAAGAAAAAGAAAAAGACAAAAAAAAAGAAAGAAAAAAACCCTTAATCTGTGGCTGTACGATCCACGAAGGATCAGGGCCTACAAAGCCCAACTCTGTTTACGGATTACCCTTGTAATACGGATATATTACCGAAAAGTCTGACTTTAATAATAAGTATAACAGCTTAAAACGAAACAAGACATTAAAAAAATAGATACATTTCGTATCGAAAACGTAAGATATACCTTCTTTAGGCATAAGAGCAAGATAATGTGTAATGAATGTCGTGTAATGAATGTCACTACCTGATGAATGCGTATGAACTGCCGATGCGTATTTTTCAACCTAAAGAGGCACTGACTTAATTTAATGTTCGAAACGTATATCATTAATTATTTCTTTTCAGTGGTGCTTTTTACTTACATAGTATGCAGCAATTATTTTTAATTAACATTTTTTATTGAAATTGAAACCCAGCATAATAAGAAAAATACAATTTAAAAAGCATTATTTCATTTGTGATGGTTTTGCGACGGTCAAAGTACATCTTTTCTTAGAAAATTCCTTTGCTTCATACAAAGAAAGTTTCAAAAGAAGCAAAATCTATCACAAATTACCATGTTACCCCGAAAATTAGACCTAATCGTAAAATAAGCCGTAATTCGATTTTCAGTGCTGTTCGTAACACAAGGCCTACTCCAAAAATAAGTCCTTCTTTAATAAACCCGTAGCACTTAAAACAGTCAGTTTTTAAGATGTCCTTCAGATTTGAAATATGCATCACTCAATCATGAGACATTTAGACACTATGTATTTTGATTAAAGTGTTGATTTTAAAATCCAAATTAATTTTTTTACAGCAAATGCAAGAATAAAATGTGAAGATTGCCTTTTTCTTTTATGTTAGTACTTCAGCTTTATAAGTAAAAATACACATTTTCTTTAAGCCTAATATGATTTTCACGGGCAGCAGCATCTCATCTACGTACTTTCTAAGTACTAATTTAAGAACTTTCTAAGTACTTTCGGTCTAAGCACTTTCGAAATATTAAATTATAGAAAATTACGTTACTTTGATAAAATTGTGTTAAAATGTGAATGTTTAATGACAGAAAATGTGAGAATTAAAATTTCGGGCAGAAAAATGAGAGGAAGGAAGCTTTCAAACGCGTTTGGCGGACTCGCATCTGTAGTATTTTTTTTATTTTCACTACTCTGCAACCGCGAGTTTCTAATTACAGAATGGCAATACACCACTGTCGGTGAAAAATATCTTTAAATTAAAACGCACATTTTCATTCACTAAACATTCACATTTTAATCCGATCTTATCAAAATAATGTCCTTTTCCTAATGACCTTTTCTTTCATTTCTTCTACTCTGCAACCTGGGTTTCTTTTCACAGAATGGCAAAACACCACTGTCGGTGAAAAATATTTTTAAATGAAAACGCATACATTCATTCACTAAATATTCACATTTTAATCCGTTCGTATAAAAAAATGGTCCTTTTATTTCATTTTGTATACTCTGCAACCATGGGTTTTCTAATTACAGAATAGCAAAACACCACTGTCGGTAAAAACATCTGTAAATGAAAACTCACATTTTCATTCTCTAAACATTCACATTTTAATCCAATTGTATCAAAATAATGTAATTTTCTATAATTTAAAGCATAAAGTCAAAGTTAGTGCCATTACACTGTTAAAACTTTCGTTCTACTTTGAACCAAAATTTGGTGCCCAGCATCCATCACCAGCTGCCACCATAGGATGGTTCAACCGAAGCTCCAAATCTTGGAACAAGATTTCACCATCTTATTCGAAAAAATGGAACTATGGTTCAACCGACGTTCCAAATCTTGGAACAAGATTTCACCATCTCATGGAGGCAGCTACTAAGCACCAAATTTCGGTTCAAAGTAGCACAGAATTTTTAACAGTGTAGGGTGACAATCTCAGAAGAGAGAGATGCTGCCGCTCGTGAAGTCATATTTAAAGAAAACATAATTTTACTTATAAAGGGAACGAATATTTTTTCCAACTGGATTAAATCATATTCGAGGATGGTCAACTGTGCTACTCCATCCTCGAATATATTTACTTATAAAGGTGAAAAAAAACAAAGGAAAATGTCAATCTTGGAAAAAGTACAGGTGTGAGCCCGTCAAACGCCTGAGAAATGTCGCCATGAGACAGCAATCGCTTATAATTCAACATGTAAAATTTTCCACCAAAAATGATAAGTCATTAGATTACAAATATCTTCACTAAGCATCTCTGCAAAATTTTACGTTTAAAAAATGATCCTATTAATGTGTCTGAAATTTCCGCACTATTGGGTGGGTGGGGGGGGGGATATTTTTTTAATATCGCCTTAACCGATTTCGGCTTTTTACGATTATGATTCTCAACTAGAAATATTAAAAGCATATAATTGATAATATTTTATCATACTTAGTTAATTTTAACTGAAAAATTACTGAAAGAAATCTAATGTTGTTTTCTTTTTTCCGATAAAAGCAAAGACAAGATATTAAATACTGTTTTTGCTAAAGTTAAACCAAATTATGGCTAAATAGAGATTAGTTAAAACTATTTTTGTCATAGCGCCTCAGTTAAATCTAGTTTGGACACAGCCCTCTTGGTTAAAACTAGTTTTAACTAGTCAAGTCGTTTTTTGACTGATTTAGGGCTGCGTTTTAAACCATTAATTAAAAATACAGAAAGTTTTCGATAAATCGTTTTCAAATATAATAAATCATATCGTACATCATTATATATCATTATATATATGATTATATGATAAAATTTAGCAACCTCTGTGCTTTATTTCATTTATGCAGAGCTAAAACAGACTTGTTTAAGAATTAATTTGTTTGACTCTAAATATGAACGGGGAAAAAAAGAAAAGAAAAGAGTCGCATATAATTTCAATATACAAATATTAATTTAAACAACATTAATTTAATTTATTACACTGATGTCCAAAAGTATTGCATATTTCAATAAATCATTGTTGTTACCAAAAATTTTGCTGCAAAACGTTGAAAATTCATACACAAAATAAGAAAACGATATGCAAACTAGGGGAAATTATGATTTTTTTTTTAAACGATCAAATCAGCCGTTTCAGAGGATTGGACAACAAAAGCGTGAAGTGCAAAGTAGTTGGATTGTGAGAATGCATGACTCTTAATTTGTTGTTGTTTCTAGTGGTAATTTCGATAATTTTTGTTGATAGGTTAATTACGTACCAAATTGATGAATTTACGCGTGTCATGTTATGGGTATGATTAGAGTCTGGCCGGTGTGAAACCGATATTGCCGAAGCTGTTGGTATCTATCAAGCTACTGTTTTGAGACAGTGGCAACACTACATTTTAACGGGAAATGCTAGTAGAAGTCCTGTTTTAGGTCGTCCGCGTATAACAACAACACCATAAAATGACCGATTTGTAGCATTAACAGCGCGGCGCAACCAAACAATGCTAATAAGAGTGGTAGCAGAAGAGTTAAATGTCGCTGATGAGTCACTAGTTTCGCGACAAACTGTATACAAGGGACTTAGTCAACATAGTCTTTATACCAGATGTCGGAAAATATGTGTCCCACGTAACTCTTGTCATAGGTGTGATCGGTCTCAATGGTGCAGAAGCTACGTAGAATGAACCACAAACCAGCGGAACAATGTAATGTTCTCTGACAAATACAGGTTTAGTTTACGGAGTGACAATTGACGTGTTTTCATATGGAGACAGACTTTCTTGCGATACAACCCTAAATTTATATGTGAATTGCACCAACACAAGGGAGGTGGCATACATGTACGGCTCTGCACCATTGACACCGATCAGGCCTGTGACGAGAGGTAAATAGAACGCCTATTGTCGGACGACTGGCGTAAAGACTTTGACTAAGTTGTCTATATACAGTTTGTCGCCATACTAGCAGTCCACCAGCGACATTTAACTTTGCAGCTATCTCTCTTTCTGTCATTTTTCGATTGTGTTGGGCCGTTGTTGCCACAAATTGGTCATCTGATGGTAGTATTACATGCTGACTAACTTCTACAGGACTCTTTAGTAGTTCCGATTGAAATGTAGCATTGCTACAGTCTCGAAACCGTAGATTGGTCGATACCAACATCTACGACAACATCGCACTGTCACCTCTGTCATACCGGTAACGTGAGCGCGTGTAAATCGATCCATTTGGTACGAAATTAACTTATCAACAAAAATGATCGAAATTACCACTAGAAACAACAACAAATTAAAAGATTCATCCATTCTCACAATCCAACTACTTTTCAATTCACACTTTGTCGTCGAATCATCTGCAATGGCTGATTTAATTGGTTTAAAAAATCATAATTACCCCTTGTTTTCATACCATTTTCTTATTATGTGTATGAATTTTCAACTTTTTCAACAAAAACTTTGAGAAAACAATGATTTATTGAAACATGCAAATCTTTTAGACATCTTCGTACGTTCAATAATAAGAATATTAAACAAATAAAAAGTAAGAATATTTAAAATAAATATTTAAACTTTAATTTAAATTTTTGATACAGACAATAAGAAAACGAAAATCTTAACGAAAATCAACGGCACGTCTGTTCTCGAAAACACAATTTGTTCAAAACTGTTCAAGAAGTTCATTTTTTAGAAATCTAATACATTTTTCGTATAAAAAAATAATGAAAAGATACGGACTGAATATTTCCAACTGAGCGAAAAAATGCCCAGGTTGGGAATCGAACCCAGATCGTTGGCTTACTCGTGATCATTGGCCTGCGGTTTATTCTGCTGAGCTGTCTACATGACAGACCAGATCTTACTACCAATAAGCTTTTCTGAGCGAAAAATGCTGGCTGGTTGTCTGCCCAGTTAGTTTAAACGGTAAAGCATTGGCCTTGTAAGCCAAGGATCTGGGTTCGATTCCCAACCTGGGCATTTTTCGCTCAGTTGGAAATATTCAATTCGTATGATAACTTCACCAATCAGTTTGATTGTGTTAAAATAGTTAATGATAGGTAATGAAATAGTTAATGAAAAGATTGTTTACTTGAAAAAATAAAATACAACTATAGTCACGTAATAAAATTACCTATTCATTTTAATATACATAAAAAAAATCCAAGTAATATGTTTGCGGACATTGTTGTTTACATTATTTATTCTAAAAGTGAAATAGTAAACAAGAAATTAAAATGTTTATAACAGCTAACCTTCATTAGATTTTGCTTTTGATTTACTGAATACACTTCACGTAAATATAAATAGAAAAGCGCCCGCAAAGTAAAGTTTGCGTGTAACGGAAAGCTGCAATTTTCCTAAAACGGTGAGACCTAGGATAATTGCTATAGTTTTCCTGCAAGGTTTAAATAAACTGAAAAAAACAAACCTAAAATTAAAACAAATATATTATTAAGTTTGGTGTTACGAGACCTTTCGAACGATACCCCACACGATATTTAAAAAACAAGTAACTTAATTAGCCCCACTAAATTTTTCCTAAAATTATTTGTGAATGGCTAATAATCTATAAATAGGTGAGTCAATAGCCTCTATAAGTCAAACAAGTTTGAATTTTCCACGTTCCACAGTTTTGAAGAAAAACGGCTGTGACAGACAGACTTACAGACACAAGATTCCGTTTTTACTTCTTAAGTACGGAACCCTAGTAAATAAAAATACCAACACAGTAGAAAACAGTTTTTAATTTATACGACTTATATGGACTTTGCTAGTCATATCATGGTGTCGATACACTTCTGTGCCGCGAAACATGAGTTGATAAACTTTGATTTGAAGTATTGCATATAAGATTTACCAAAAATAGGATGAATGATTTTTCACGCTAGAAAATAACTAAAACAGGCAGAAGACCCTTTTTATTTTTTAAACTATAATCTACTCAGAATATTTTACAGCCATATAAACGTTCTTACATAAATAAGGTTATACAGATTGTGTTTCTTCTCCCTCCTACTATTTTTATCAATAAGTCAAAAACTTCTATAATGTCATTTCTTAATTTTACACTAAAAAATAAATAAAAGTAAAAAATATTTATATAAAAAATAATCTGTTATAAGCATTCAATGTTTATCTTTAAATAAACATGCTTAATTTCATGAATGAAATTCATGCAGTTCCAAAAAATTACCGTTACAATACGTTTATTTGGCACGGGCGCCGATTATTGCAAAATCACTGCTTTGATTTATGCTTAATAGTAAGCACGAACTATTGAATTTCATACATATATATATTTGTCTGTATAATAAAACTTTTTGTAATTATTAACTATGAAACACATGAAAAATCGAGCACAAATAAATGAAACAATTATTATACTATAAAATTGGATATCCGATAATCTGAAATTCATAAACTTCAGAAAAAAAAAGTAAAATATTTAGAAGAAAAATGAACAAACAGAATGTAAAAATATGACAAAAAGAAAATTGAAGCTTATACTGAAAAACACATTATTAAAGGAAATATTCTACAACATAAGTAAGACAATTGATTTCTGTTTGAGAAAAGCATGTCATAGCACAAATTACTCAGTTGCCCGATCAATTGCGATACAAAATATAAAAGAACTGATTTATGGATGGAATAAGTATTAAAATCAAAACTATAGAGAAGCAATAACAAATACAACGGAACTTATAAAATCACAAAATATACCAATTAAAAATTTTTATGGACAGAAAATTTATATAAAAACAGTACTAACTAGTCATAATCTTGAAAAGATACTATGAAGCACATGGAGTTATTGTATAGTTACACTTAACAGTTAATTTAACCACTTGTAAAGTAACTAAAAAAATTTCTCAAAAATAAAATCATATGTAAGTCTGTTAAAAAATTGAACATATTATATATACATATACATAATTGTTGCTCTGTTACTTTTTAAGATCTTTTGCGAATAATTAATTTCATTGTCTTTGTAATTCGTAAACAGTTGCAACCGTAAATATTATTTGGCGATTTATCACCTGCGGCTGGTTAACGGAAAAATAACTTTCAAATTAATATACTAGTTTTTAATTAAGTTTTAAAAATATTAAAGTGTTGAATTGTAATTGGAACTGCTTATGATCGTAATATTTATCATTCTAGCACATCAGGAAGTGAGTGAAAAAGCTATTACAAAATTTCATCTTTACGTACAATAACTAAGTTCAAAAGAGAAAACAAATCTTAAAATAGAGAAGCAAAATCAAAATTTCAACAGTATTCGTATAAGATGCAATAGGGTTAAAAAATACATAAAATATACGTAAAACATAATCATGCCTTCTAAAAACAGATTACTTGGTGCACCAGGAACTTTTAAAATTAGAAAATTGTAAAAATTTCAATATTAAAACGCACTATTTTTAAAAGAACATTTTAAGTTTGTACAATATATACACGTAACTGTTAACTCATCTATTTAGACAATCTCTACTTTTTCACTAGACCTAATCTACATTATAAAGCAAAAACATGCCCGTAAATAACACTGACATCATATCCTTGATGGCAACGACCTACGCAAACAACATCTTTTTATCGCAAATCTTTTAACGTCTAAATATTGCACCGTCGAATAGGGAAAATTACATACTTTGAAATGTACTTTTTTTGAAAACTGCATCTCAATTTACTGATTTTTTATGGATTTTCAAAATAATTTCAAAGGATGAATTTTAAAATCTATCTTAAAAACGAACAGAACATGCAATTCGATTACGGAAGATTAATCAGTTTGGGTTTAAAACAATGTAAATAATTTACCATTTGTTTGTTTCCATGTAATAGTAAGCAACTGAATTGCATAATGAAATTAAAATGTCACAAATAAATATATAAGACACGAATTTAACATACATACAACAGAACTACGCGATTAAATTCTGAAATAATGGAAATGAAAAAGCCCAATAATAACAATAAAAACAAAAAATAAATAAAAAATAGTGAAATCTTTCGCGATTAACCACTGGCATGCGGTTAATACGAAAGTACCAACGATAATTTTTGGTGTAATTGGTGGGCAATCAGAAAAAGTATACTACAGGTTAAACATCTATTAGAGATTTAAATTAAAAACGATTTTCACTTACATTTTGAAAAAGTATATTAAAGGTAAAACATCTATTAGAGCTTTCTATTAAAAACAATTTTCACCTAGGTTTTGTACACGAGGCAGAATGACACTTTCGAGACTTCAGCCCTATCGAACATTGGCAAGATATCAGTAAAAAACATCTTTGTAAATAGGATTAAACCAATATTATGGAATGAACACTAATCGTTACGTTACATATATCGTATGATATGTCCATGATCTTTTGGAGCATTTTTCATTGATCGGGTATTGTTAACCAGGTTAGCCCGGGTACGTTCGCCTGGTTTCTGCAACACAGACTTAAAAAATTGGCAAAAACAATTCCATACAAAAATATAAAAACTTTTAAATAAATACTGCTACTACCACATTTGCTTTTAATATTAAAACATACTATAAGCGACGTTAATGTTAGCGTGCAATAATTTTATTTTCGTAAGGATGAGTTTTTACTTATAAGTATATAGTAATATTCAAAACGTTATAGAAATAGGAACTCGAAATAAACTCCAATTACTATACAAATTCGGTAGTAAGAAAAAAAGAAGCTAGTGCGAGGGCAGGGATATCCCTTATAACGCTTAACCCAGTGGTGAAAAGTTTTGAACAGGAAGAAGGCTTTTATATGAAAGCAGAGGCGTCGCGATGGGGGGTTGTGGGGGGGGAGCCTCCCCCTCCAATAAATGTGAACTGGGGAAATTTGAGCTTAGAGTTGGGAAATTCTAGATTTTTGACTTCTAGATTTTTTTGTTTAATACTGTACTATCCCAGTGAAACCCTTGCCATTCACTTAATAGTTAAATAGAACGGGGATGGTTAGGAAGGAACTGTAAGGAAAATTACCACCTATTTTTAGGCAGGTCACTTTAAGCCTAAGTGATAGCTACAATGTTCATTGATTTTTAGTAACAGTTATTTACACTGAACTAAATAAAGTTTTACTTTTAAATTTACCTCTTGGCGATCTTTAAATCTTGGGGACGGTAAGACCACCAATAAAACCACAATGCTTTAAATGGAGATTTAAATGCGGATTTATTTTCTGCAGTAAATTCACTGTCAAAAAATTACAGTCATTTATTCACTAGCATACTTTTGCATTAAAAAAAGTCTGTGACTGAATCTGGAGAGATTTTCTGCATAATTTTAGCAAGAGAGACGGTAAGGAATCTAAAATACAGGGACAGAGTTAAAAAATAATAATAACCGTAAAAATATGTTCTGGTTAAATTTTTGCTACATATTTCTATAAAACAATAGTCCCAGTTTCCGAAATACGTCGAATTACTTTTATTGAAATAGTTTTATGCAGTCAACTCCAAACTTAAAAATCAGCTTCGGGGACACGAGACGGTAAAGAATTTCATGCAACATCGTCCAAAACTTATTTATCTGTTTAATATTGTTATACAATCATGCAATGACATATTTTTCAATATACGAAATAAAAAATCTCCAAGAATATGTAGTAAAATAAAAAATATTATTCAAGGGCTTAAAAGTCAGAATTATGTGTAAATGCCTCAAAAATATATAATCCGATAATATGATAATATTTCATATATTATATACAGGGTACAATATGTTATGTGTCGCCAACCTTTACTTTCTCAATCGTTGGTCGTAGACATATAGTTCTACTTACAAAAACCTTTAAAAAAAAATGAGGTAAATATTCATGTCGTGGCATTATTTAAAGTAAAAAATCAATTTTATAAAAATTACGAAACCTAACTTTTTTTACGGTCTCCCACTCCCTATAGTTATATTTAGTAAAAGTTTACACATATCATAACAGATATAACACAAAACGTTTGACATCTGTACTACAAAAATTGACACAGTTATTAAATTTCAAAATTTGAGATTTTTGCACATAATTTTGTCTTTTATCTAGGGATCAGTTAAAAGATGAATTAAAGTAATTCGAGATCAAAATCAGGCTGCAATGTCCTTTTTCGGTGAAACCACATTTATCGCCAAATCAGGGTATCACCGAAGATGATTATTTCATCTAAAAATTTTAGCTGACTTTTAGGGGTCTATACAAAGCGAAGAATGAAATATTGAAATTAAACAAAAAAATAAATATCAATTTATTATATCAGAAAATGGTCTACTACAAAAAATGAATACATCAAACGCTGGAATCTACTAGAGATACTGCTCAAAGTGTTCTCCGTTGGTGGCAATGCACAATTGAATGCGTGACAGTACTGAGTCCTGTGCACATTAGAGCATAGCAGGTGTGCAAACTGTGCGACAATCAAGGATGATGCGCTGCTTCAGATAAACCAGAGAAGTGGTCTCAGTCACATAGACCTATGCCTTGATGTAACCCCCAGAGGTAGAAGTCCATGGGAGTCAAGTCCGGCGAACGCGGTGGCCACTCTACCGGACCACCATATCCAAGGATCTGTTGACCTAATTCGGTGGCCAGATACGCCGGACGTTTTATGCGGAGATGACCCCATCATGTTGAAACCACTTATTATATATATTATATATATATAATCCGATAATATGACCTTTTGAAGTCTTTTTCACTGATATGAAACAATTACAAGGGTGTATTTCAAGTTATGAAAATATTAAAAAAATAAAACATTTTGTAAATCAAAGTTGTGAACAAATTAATGTAAAATTTGGTACAACAAATGCTTTTTTAACAAAACTGCAATTAATTTATTTGTTTTTCATTTTTTATTTCTTACTACTATAAATATGACATCGGCAGCATTTTTGATTAGTCAGACTGTAAAAATATTTTGAAATTAAATCCATCGGTTTCTTTTCTAGGTTTTCAAAAATGTACACAGATTTTTAGCACAGCAAATAATAGAGATTCGAACTTTCATCATTCGGATGCTCCCAATTTTACCATGTACTACTTGTTTTTAAATAGTGAGAGTACAATTTTGCTATATTTAGTTGAATATAATACAAATTAAATAAATTTCAATATCATGTGCTTGCTTTAATTTGCATGTAGCATTCTGGAAATTTAATATGATGCACACTTCTAGTAAAACATATAAAATATATTAGAAGATGGAAGTTTAAAAAGTTTAGCCTATAAGGATCCAAAAAGCAATTCCATAAAATCCATTACATTTATTATTATTGTTGTTGTAAAACATTTTATATCAAATGTTGTTCAACTGTAATCATTCTTAGATGAAATTATAACGCAATATCAGGCAAACAAATATCAACTAATAGTTATACATATGTTCTAAGAAAAATTCTAAGCGACTACTAAATTGACATTATGCAATTTTCTTTTAAATAGGAAACATAAAACATTCTAAAAAGATAATTTCTTCGGTTCAGCATAATATTTATTTATTTCAATTTGTAATATAACTGAATTTGGAAATATTTATTTTATAATAAACACCAATTGACAATAATGCCGTCCTGTACATTAACTTGCAACCTAACCGCGAATAAAAGCTATTTCTATCAATGCAATTATTTTCCACTTAAATACTGACGAAATCCGCCTAACATGCTAAACTTTTGAAACTTTTTTAGCATAGGTTTTTTAAAACTTTTTGCGTACATTTACATATAGGTTAAGATGCAATAAGACAAGTTAACGTAATAAATAAATATTGCATTTCTTCCTTCTTTTAGTCATTCGCTTGTTTTAGTTTCTTTCTTTTATTTTTCTTTTTTAAAGTTTTATTAATAAAAAGCATAAATAGAAAGTGTATACTAATTGACATACCATAGAGCGACTCATGATTTTTCATCTTCGGTATAAAATTGTTTTCCTACTTCAAATAATGTTTATTCTCATATTTGTCGCATATTTTCTTTGTTTTCGTATTTTATTTCAAATAGCAATATGTTCAGTAATGTACAATTTTCTTGTACTTCACCTTGTACTGAGATTAAAAGCGGATTTTTTTTTTTTTTTTTTTTTTTTATATATAGATAAAGGAAACAACACTCCTGCACGAAAAAATCAATATAAATATAAATAATAAACACGCAGGATGAATTCTTAACTTCTCTTTCAGAATGAGAAGTAAATGGGGAGTATTTATCTGATAAAATTAATTTCGCTTCTATTTTCGATTAATTTTTTTTTTTAACTTATACGCTTTAAAAAGCATATTTATTTTAAAAAGTTTATGATAATATTGATGGTTAGACATGATACTTTTATAGGAAAGTAGAGAAATTGATTTTATTTTGAGTAAAAAATACTAAATTGAACAACAATGTTTATTTATCAAAATACTTTGCTAAAATATTTTTATTTATTAATTAGCTTTCTTTTAAATCGCGTGATATTTTATACGTATATTTTTATCTTTCAAAGAGTTGTTACTTTCAAAGTTATTTCCCTTTTCAAAATCATTCAATGTACAGTAAATGACATCATAATTATAAGTAAAATATTCAGAAACATTATGATGTTCAAGACAGGTTTGATTTCGGTTGCGAGTATTATATTGGCGGACATAGTTATAGATAATTATCTTGCTTATCATTTTTATTATTTTTCAATTATTATACATCTTATTTTTTAAAAAGTTTTCATTTTGAAAAGCTGCATGATTTTTCTTTAATAATATTTTTCCAAGATAAATTGTAAAAGTAAAAAAAAAAAAAAAAAAAAACCTATTAAAAACAAGAAAAAAATTATGCGTCACACATAGATTAAGAAACACTTTCCAACACTTCCAATCTACTGTAACTAAATTTCACTCTACTAATTTCAAATGCTAAAAGGTGTAAATTAAAACTTTAAAACGAGTAAAAATATGTTTATTTTGACTGCTGACATGTTTCGATTCACCCCGAGTCATTTTCAAAATAAATAAATAAAACTATTCTAAATTTGCAGGTCTATGAAATAAACGTATTTTTACTGGTTTTACAGTTTTAATTTACACCTTTTAGCATTTGAAATTAGTATATTATTATAAGGTGTTAATTTGCTACATATTAAATTTCACTATGTAATACAGTAAAAAAAAAAGTATCGAAATAAACAATTTAGAAAACGCATACCCATAGTTGAATACCCAATTTCGCCGGTTAGCGTATATATTCGATAAGTTTTTTTCGAGCAATCCCTTTTATTCGCAGATTTGTATGCAGGGGCCGCGCTAACCATTCGCCTATTCGTCAAATGCGAACACACCGTGAAATTGGCGAAAAAAAAAATATTATGACGAAAAAGCTGGCGAATGGTTTTTTTGAGACTCTTGTTGTTGTAATCATGTTTTGCAACGTAAACGAATTTCCGTTTTTAGCGCGAGTTCGCGTACGGCCGCTTTTCGAGTCTATATTCCTCCCCTTCTTCTCGGCCGACCAATTAGGGGTGATTCTATTCCGATTTTCACAAAATTTAAGGCATTCATTTCTGAAAATTAAAAAAAAAAAATCGGTCATCAATCCGAAAATTCGGACATAAAAAATATCGCGGATTTCGACAAATGGTCGCGAGAAAAATGCAAATTTCGTCAATAATCGCGGGAAAAACGCGATTTTTTGTCAAAAGATCACGAAAACCCGCAAATGTCGTCAAAAGATCGCAAAAAAACACAAATTTCGTAAAAAGAGCAAAAAACTTCGCAAATATCGTCAAAAGATCGCGAAAAATCACTAACTTCGGTAAAAGATCGCGAAAAGCCCCACAAATTTTGTCAAAAGATCGCGGAAAAAAAACTACAAAAGCTACTTATACATAAAATATTTAATAAACCTACTTCAGGCTTGAAGGGGCTAATGATAATAATTATATATATCATATATATCTATATGTAATATAGATATATATCATATATATATGTATATATAATATAATATAATATATGCATAATATAATTTTGGCTAATAATACATAAATTTGGCTAATGTGTTGGCTAATAATCTTAATTTCTAAGCGCGGTCTCTGTGTATGTATTGCTAAAGTTTATCATGTGTGTTAAAAATTAATTTAACTATAAAATGCATGTAATCTACAAATTCCTATATGCATTACATTAAAATTTAATTCCGATAGGAAACGCATAATTAAAATCACGCTTCTAACAACTACCATCCATAAACAACAATATATTCAGCTTTTGCGAAGACCTGTATATAAGTTATAGAATTTCTTCATATTGCATAATGTACTAAAATGTGGTTAAGCTTAAAAACGCATACCGCATCTGAAAACTCATTTTCATATTCGGAGAGTAATTTTTAAACAGCATCGTCATCATTATTTTAATTGTCATTTTTGCTGTTACTATTGGTTGTGTTATTTGATATGAAGAATTTATTTTTTGGAATTCACTTGCCACAAATACAATTGTATAAGGTACCTTTCATGGAAATCATGGCATGCAATATCCAAGCTGTACTGAGCAAACACGAATTATCTTTATAGATTTACATTTAACATTTTGAAAATACTTAAAAATTGTGATATTTAAGTTCTAAAACATCGTTGAAGTTTATAAAAAACTAGCAAACCCCGCGGCTTTGCTCGCATAATAGTTGAAATATGCCAAGTGATATTTGCATGACTATTTTTTTTTAGAAGAACAGTTTTTGGAATAATTCAAAAATTACAAATTAAGCCACAGTTTGACTGATATTCATTATAAAAGTGCGAGAGACAGAAATGAGATTTTAATTAATGAAAAGAACTAAAGCTAATTCCAAATAAATGATAATTTAGAAAGTATTTTGAGACTTTTATGCTCATTTCATACGCTCGTTCCACTATTCATTTGAAGTTTTGAATTTTTTAGAAACCATCTTAACAAATTTACATCTTAAAACTAAAAATCATGTTAAATTCCAAGCTTCTTGTCTAACAATCTACCACCTCACTGGTGTTGGTGGCACCAACATAAAATGCCGAAACACAGTTGAAATAGAATGACTCGAAAAATGCTGAAACAGAGACTGTCACCATTAATTTACCAACATTAACCTTGAAATCGGTTGTTATTTCATAATATTCTATAGAAAACGGAATTTAGATGATTTGAAAGGCTTTCTTGTTGTTCCTGCCAACCAGGTGATAGTGACACTGGCATAAAATATAGCCCGTATAGAATCAGGGACCATCGCTCTCGATTCGCAACCAATAACTTCTGTAATCGGTTTATTATTTCCTGAGATTCCATAGAAATCGCATTTTAGGACTCTTGCTTTTCGCTCCTTCCCTTCATCCCTTTTTAATTTCGAATTTACTTTCGCCTGTTCTTAGAGGACATTTATATTTTATAAATTATAAGTAACTATCGTGTTATATTTAAAGTTTCTAGCCTATTCCGTACCGCAGAAATCTCAATTTAGAAAGTATTTTGCTCCTGCTAGGGGTTGTGGCACCGACATAAAATAGAGCTTATGTTTGAGCAGGTTCTTTCACCATCAATTTGCAAGCATTATGTTTGAAATCGTTTTCCTATTTCATACAATTGCATAAAAATCGTAATTTAGAAAGCTTATAGAACGCTTTTCACTCACTTCATCCTTTTAAATTGGGAATTTTCTTTCGACAATTCTTATAAAGCATTTGCATCTTTGAAGTAATTACCATTCCAAATTTAAAATGTTAGACCCCCTCTTTAACATAAAAAACTCAATTTCGAACAATTTTTGCTCTTGTAACCCCCAGGTGGTAGTGACAACAACGTAAAATATAGGCTATGTTGAACGGGGACTGTCACCATCAATTTGAAAACATTACTTCTGAAATCAGTTTATATTTCCTGAGATTGTGTAGAAATCGCTATTTAGAACGTTTTTAGAACGCTTTTCGTTTATTTTCACCCCAGTTAAATTTCCAATTTTTAAGGAACTCTTCTCAGACAACATTTACGTCTCATAAGTAATTAACATGCCAAATTTCAAGTTGCTAGCCCCTTCTGTATCACAAAAATCACAATTTAGAACATCTTTTAAAATGCAACCGCAATGTGGTAGTGACGCCAACATGAAGTAGATCCTATATTGGAGCAAGGGCTGTCATCATCAATTTCCAACCATTATTTTTGAAATCGGTTGGGTACTTTCTGAGATTGCGTATATATCGCTATTTAGAACGTTTTTTAGAACACTTTTCGCGCATTTTCACCCCTTTTAAATTTCGAATTTTTTAAGATATGTTCTTAGAGATCCTTTATATCTTATAAGTAACTACAATTCCAAATTTCATGTTTCTAGGCCCTTCAGTAACACAAAAATCGCATTTTCGAAATTTGTTTGCTCCTGCACCCCCTTTGGGGGTAATGGCACCGACATAAAATGCAGCTTATGTTGAAGCAAGGGTTGTCACCATTATTTTGACACCATTATTTTTTAAATCGGTTTGGTACTTCTTGAGATTACGTAAAAATCGCCATTTAGAACGTTTTTTAGAACGCTTTTTGTGCGTTTTTACCCTTTTTTAATTTCGATTTTTTAAAGAAATGTCCTTAGAGATCATTAGTATCTTATAAGTAACTACCATTCCAAATTCCATGTATCTGGGCCCTTCAGGAACACAATCGCAATTTCGAACTTTTTTTTGCTCCTGAACCCCCTTTAGGGGTAGTGGCACAGACATAAGATGTAGCCCATGTTGGAGCAAGTGTTATCACTATCATTTTGACACCCTTATTTTTTAAATCGGTTTGGTACTTCTTGAGAATGCGCAAAAATCCCCTTTTAGAATGTTTTTTAGAACGCCCTTTTGCGCATTTTCACCCCTTTTAAATTAAAATTTTTTAAGAAATGTTCTTACAGATCATTTACATCTAATAAGTAACTACCATGCCAAATTCCGCGTATCTGGGCCCTTCAGTAACACGAAAATCGCAATTTCGAACGTTTTTTTTTTTTTGCTCCTGCACCCTCTTTAGGGGTAGTGGCACACCGACATAAAATGTAGCCTATGTTGGAGAAAGGGTTGTCACCATCATTTTGACACCATTATTTTGGAAATAGGTTTGATACTTCTTGAGATCGCGTAAAAATCGCCATTTAGAATGTTTTTAGAACGCTTTTTGCGCATTTCCACCCCTTTTAAATTTCAAATTTTTTAAGAAATGTTCTTAGATATCATTTATATCTAATACGTAACTACCATGCCAAAGTCCCTGAATCTTTTACGTATTCCTTCAGTAATACCAAAAATCACAATTTCTAACGTTTTTTGCTCCTGCACCCCCATTTAGGGTAGTGGCACCGACATAAAATGTAGCCTATGTTAGAGCAAGAGTTGTCACCCTCATTTTGATACCATTATTTTTTAAATCAGTTTGGTACTTCCTGAAATTGCACAAAAATTACATTTTTAGAACGTTTTTTGCTCCTGCACCCCCTTTTGGTCAGTGGCACGGATATAAGATATAGCCTATGTTGTAAGTTGGACTAACACCATCATTTTGATACCATTGCTTTTGGAATCGGTTAGGTAGCTCCAGAGCTTACCTACTACAAATAAACAATTTTTACCTCTTTATAATATTAGTATAGAATAGATAATAATAAATAAAACTATTTGGGAAAATTGATTTGGTTTTAGGGGAAAGTAGCTTACCATATTATTATTTGCACCTTGAATTTAGAATTTCCGTCAGAATTTAACGTAATTTTGCTTACATACTCTACTCTGCACTTATCACTGTACCAAATCAGCATTATATATATTTAAATCATCCGGTTTTACCTCACCGGTGTGGTTAAATCGCATGTATATGTTAATCTTCAGAAAATGAAAAATTTTAGACTTTCTTTTACAAAAGGAACCTTTTATTTTATTTTACAACTTTAATTAAGGAATTAGCCAAACGCTATTGTACTATTTCATGCGTAAGGACATTTTGTTTACAGACAAAATGCTAATTACCGTAATTTCGCTTTGAGAAATTTCAGAAAAGACGTTCACCTTTTTTATCAGCTTTATAAAAATCATAATCGCTCTTGCCGCTGTAGTTTTGACTTTTCCTTAAACATTGTTTATGGCTTATGGGCTCTTTAATTATTTTTTGCCAATATCCTTTCTCATTGCATGTTAAATATCCCGCGTTACTCCAAAAGAATGCATACAAACCACGGCAAAAAACTGCTCTTTTATGTATGAGAAACAAGTTAACTGTGAGAAATAAATCCTTATCAAAAACATATTACTGATAAATAATAAAATTTCAGTAATTTCAAATGTGTTCATATTTCAGAATTTTGGAGAACTAGAAAAAATTGGTAATAAATGGTAAAATAAATTTTTAAACAAAGAAACTGCATAAATGTTACTGTGGAGATATCTTAATGGCCGCTTCACCTTCTGGCATAAAGCTAAGTATTTCAACCGTTAACCACGGGAGGTCTGCTCTGATTAGTCAAAATTGAGGCATCCGGTTTTACCGTATGTTATATTTTGTTAAATCTTATATTATGATATTTGAGTATTTTTATAACTTTTGCAACATCATGGTAGATAAATTTTGATAATTTAAAAGGCTACCAATTAGTAGTTATATTATACAGAAAATTTTTTCAACATTGCCGAAGACAAATGCACTTTGCGTAACAAATTCTTACACTTTAATAAATTTAAATGATCCAACTAAAAAATAAATAAATAAATAAATAAATAAATAAATAAATAAAAATACAGAGATACGCAAAATTTAATATATATATATATATATATATATATATACACAAAATAACTCACGACCGAAACCGAAATGTTACTATTGTGACTTTTTAAAGAGCAATGTACGAAAACGGTTTCTCCAACAAAGCAGGTCAAGTATAACATGCAGAGCTTTAAAGAAAAACCCCAGAAATTTTAGAAGAAACTAACAACATAGAATTACTTTTCCATACCTCTTTGATTTCTAATTCTTTCAAAGGGAAAATAATGCTAAGGAGTCAAACAAACAACACGGAATTACTTTTCCAGAACAATGAGTTTTTTCCTTGCTTATCCACTAAACAAAATATAAAGAAAGAAAAGGGAAACAAGTTATTTTTAAGAAAATAAATAAATAAAATTGACTTCAAAGTATTGTTTCCCATTTAACTGCGCTGATATTTATTTATTACACGCTAGTTAGCATTTTTTTACTGACAGTTTTTGGAATAAAAAAGTATTTTATTGTGATTACCATTTATTGTAACAACATTAACTTTTAAATATCATTATTAGTACATGAACATAAATATTTGACGCAAGAAAACGTACGAAGAAACGGTTTGTAAAAAATCATGTACGATGATGCAATGGTTAAATTATTAAATGTGGTAGTACGGTGAATATTAAATGATACATTGAAATTTCGTGGCGATTAGACAACTTTTACGAAAGTTAGTACCTAGAAAGTAAAAAAAAAAAAAAAAAAAAAAAGACAAAAAAGAAAAGTCAGACGGACAAACTTACTAGCTTCTGATCCCGGAGAAATCGATGCGGGACCACTACCGAAACAATCATTTCCCGCAAAAATTAATAAAATTAAAAAGATATGTATACAGGATATTTATTTAAAAAAGCATGCAAATGAATTAGATAATTTCCTTTGTTGGAAGTCTTAAGGAAAAGAACTCAATTTGACATAAATTGGAATCATTCAATGAATATATATGTATAAAGCAGTTAAACTTGCTTACTATTATTGACCAGTTCAACCCTAGATTTACTGAAAAATTATTCTCTCCGCCAGCAATGTTTGCTTAATAACGTTTTAGTGTATATTTTATGTTGTATTTACTAATATCACAATTGATTTTTATTTAATTTAATTATGAAACGTATAATATTACAAGTTCATTTATTTTAAATTTTCTGATTACACATTACATTAACCATATTGAATTACCATTCTGATCAGGTAGTTACTTGAAACTTTGCGGACTTTGTGGAATTTTGTGGTCCGCAAATGGTCAAATATATTATGTGAAGGCATACATATCATCAGTGGGATATTTAAATTTTAATAAATATGATGCTCATAGGAATTGAAAAATAAATTATTCAAATGTATTATTAACCGAACATTACTGAATATGTAAGAATAATTTTTCTTTGTAATTAGGAACTTTTTGCATGTTATAAATACGTCTTTCATTGTAATTATGCACTTTTCACTTCTCAAAAAAAATTCATTACAGAATAAATTGATAGTTGCAAAAAGCGCCGAGAGCCGCAAATATAGGTGTCACGGGTCACATGTATCCCACGGGCCGATAATTTTGTGTTATGCAATTTTCTTAAAATTGTCAAATTTTCTGCTTCTTTGATAAAGAAAAATCTGAATATATGACATTTTCCAAAGGAAAAAAAAAAAAGTTCATTTAAGTTATAATATTTTCTACTTCCGTTATTGAATTTAAAATTTGCCAACACTATTTTATTTTTATTCTCTAACCTTCTGCCATCTGTACTAAGTGTATTGATTGTTTCACTTTATTTTTTCTTGGTAATTTTTAGCTTGTGGTACACATTTTTGCTTATATGTGTATATATAGTATATATATAGTTACAAATAATTGTTACATAGAAATTACAGGTATTATTACGGAAGGCACTTAATTTAATTATGTACACTATATTGCCATTAATGACCGGCAACTTTCAATTTCAGACATTTTGTCGAATATTTAGAAATATACTTGACAGATTCTTCTGGAATTTCAGGATTGAAAAGAACACGTATGACCTCATATTTAGCAATGTCGATTTGATAACTGGGGCAATTAGGGGGCCAACAAAAAATCAAAGAAAAAATAATACTTGGGATCACCCTGTAAAATAAAATGCACGAAATGATCTATCGCTACCGAATATAAATAAACAGACATTGTGCAATATGTGTATTCTTTTGTGTAATAATAGTATGTATATTAATAGAGATATAGCGATTTATTTAAAAAAATAAAAAAAAAATCTTGCATGTTTTTTTATTATAACATGCGGGGTTTTCAACCAAATTTAACTCCGTTTTCAGAAATATTGAAAAAATATAGTAAAAACAATATAGTGCAATTGGAATATAAATATATTAAATATTTTAGGAAATATGAGCAGTTGTATGAAATCATTTTTATCTGCGCATCCGCGAACGATAACAAGGATCATTTTACATAATTTAATAGACAACTCTATGGAGCAACTTATTAAACAAAATCTAGTCAAATATCGTAAAAATTCAGAAAGATATCGGCATTAGAGTAAGTTTTTAGTTGTTCTCTAAAAGCAGCTGAATGATAAGGGATTTTCCACAAATTGTCATTTTTAATTTTTAAATTTTCATTTTTTATTGATGCTTTAGTTCTTCTTGGATAACCACCAGAACGAGCCTATACCATGATCAAAAGAAGTGTCAAAATCGAAGCATTTTTTCCAAATCTACTCGTTGATACTCACTAAATACTAACTTTTTTCTGAAAGTCACTTAATAAAAAATGACAATTTGTGTAAAATCCCTTATCATTCAGTTGCTTTTAGAGAACAACTAGAAATTTGCTCACTTTAACGCCGATATCTTTCTGAATTTTTACGATATTTGACAAGATTTTTTTTAATAAGTTGCTTAAATAGAGTTGACTTACATTATGAAAATTGATATTTGTTATCGTCTGCGCATGCGCAGATAAAAATTATTTCCTACAACTGCTCATATTTCCAAAAATATTTAACATATTTATATTCCAATTGCACTATATTGTTTCAACTATATTTTTTCAATTTTTCTGAAACCGGCGTTAAATTTGATTGAAAACCCTGAATGTTATAAGCAAAAAACATGCAAGAATTTTTAATTTTTTTAAATAAATCGCTATATCTCTATTAATATACGTGCTATTCTTATACAAAAGAATACACATATTGCACAATGTCTGTTTATTTATATTCGGTAGCGGTAGATCATTTCGTGTATTTTATTTTACAGGGTGATCCCAAGTATTATTTGTTTTTCTTTGATTTTTTGTTGCCCCCCCTAATTGACCCCCTAAACAAAACTAATATACGATCAAGCAATTAAATTTAAATAAAGTGTGCAGTTTTATTTAAAATATTGCACTTTCGTTATAAATACATCATAATCTTTTAAACACTTTCCAACATAGTTAAAAAGTGTTTATGACTCGGGTTTGTCTGTCCATCTGTCGGTCAGACCGAGCTCTAACTCGCTCGGATTATATACTCGGATAATATACTCGGATTGTCACGTAATTGATATACGTTATTGTGGGTGAGGCATAGCCTGGCACGTTCAGTATTGAAAATGAAGTGTGTAGCATTTATACTTCCTTTACATGGGCATTCAAAAGTATTCCATTACATTATGGTATATGAGGAAAAATCATTTGTGGCGCATTTTAATTCTGTGAAAATATTTTAAACATAATGAAATTTATGTAACTTATTGAGGTGCACTAGAAGATATACCATAGAATATGTTTTCTGTATCATTTACAGTATGTATGCAGAGAACTCAACAGTGTTCAGTTATGTTATGGTATATGAAGAGAACTTGTTTGCGGCGTCTTTTTATAATGTTATTCTGTTACAAACAATGAAATCCATATTAATTGCTGAGATGCACTAAAACATGCTTTCTATGGAATATAGGGTGCAAAGCATTTATCATTCAGTTACAGAGTCACACAAAAAAGTTCATTTATGTATTGGTCTTCGGGGAAAAACTATTTGCATTTAATTATGTTGCCCTATTTCAAACGGGGTAAAATTGGTATACGCTGAGGTATACTACAGGATTCTCGCAGTAGAAAATGATGTGCATCACATTTACCGTTCATTTACAGGGACACATAATAGATTTCGGATACAATGTTGTATCCAGAGTATTGTTTTTAGAGAAAATTGCTGAAAGTGCGTTTTCAGTTATTTTATGCACTTTTAAGTGTATTTAGGGATGCTATGTGTTGTGTATAAATTTTACAGCCAATTTACAAGGCTACAGAAAAGAATTATCCAGCAATACTGAGAGTTAGCGTAAATTGCTTCAAGGTTTTTTTAAATTTAAGTTATTATTTTTTTAATTTGAGGTATGCATTTTCAAGCTCAACTATATTTAGTATTTTAAGAAATATTTGTAGAATAGAAATAAAATCATATCAGGGAAATGCAAAGAAATGGATACATGGCCATCTATCGGTGATAATTTTTGGAAGTATGTTTTCCGTAGTTTTAAGGGCGTCTTTGCCTGAATTAAATTTTAACTTCATGTGCTACGAGTATAAAAATCTATGGGCAATACACGGGACTGTACAAAAGAATTCAAGTACATTTCCGTCTATTTGTAGAAATTCCGAAGGTGAATTATTAACTGTGTTATCAGTTTTTTTTACTATACCAAATTTTAGCATACTATGTAGAATATATTCAAATCTATAGATCATATACAGAGCTGCATAAAAGAATTAAAGTATTTTTCCGGCTATCGACAGTAATTACTGAAATCGGATTTTCAAATGTTCTCTGTGTTTTCTAAATGCTTTCTTGGGCATGTTATTTACGTTATTAGGCAGCGAAGTTTTGTTAAAGTATTTTGAAAGTATAAAAAAGTGTTTCATAATCTATGTTTGACTACCGTAACACGTAAAGAAGATTTCGATCATAGAAAAGAGACTGGCACCTTGATTTCAGGGCTGGGACAAAAGTGAGATAAAAGAGGTACTTGTCTCACTGTAAAAAATTACATTGGCAGTCCAAATTTGTCGGTCTAATCGATACAAAATATTGATAAAAAGAAAAATAATAATAAACGAAACTGCTTAATTTTTATTCATGCAAATTCACCAAAGTATAAATGTTATTATATGTTAGGATCTGTTTATTTAATTCGTTTACAAAATAAGTTCTTTGTAATTTTTTGCAATATTGTAATGAAGTAATTACGCTAAATTTTCCATCAATTTTTATCATGATTTTTATCTCTTATTACGAATATTTCTAGTAATCTTTTTTTTTTAGCTCATTGTCTTTAGCGTGTGTTTCTTATGTTCCTATTGAAATTTTATTTTATGTCCTGAGATATTTTAATTGTAACAACAAAACTAATATTTTGACATTTTTTCAAATGAAAATCAAATTTCAAAGTGATTGCTTAAAAGGCGCAAAGGCCAACATAGTGAAAAAGATTCCAAGCCGGGACTCGAACCCGGGCCATCAGTATAGCGCACTGACGTTCTACCGACTAAACCACTTAGAACGATACCCAGCTCGGAAAATTTCTCACTATTATATGTTGGCAAGGCTACAAACGTAGCACAAGATGGAATATTTATCGTGAGCCACCGACCTTTAAAGCAATCACTTTGAAATTTGATTTTCATTTGAAATATTGTATGCAAGGCGAATGTTTCTCTCTGGAATAATTTCCATGTATTAATATAACATTTTGACTTCGAATTACCATTTTTCTAAATATGGGGAGAGGGTGAAAATTATCCCTCTGCCTCTGGTGAAAATATCTTTAGGCGCGGTTATACTGATTATGGAAAGTGTGTGAAAAGAAAACAACGAAACATTATAAAGAGATTCTTTATTGGAAATAAAGGTCTATTTCACAGAAGAATTTATTAACACACCCTATGCCTCAAAAAGTATCTTTTAAAATAAAAATTAAAAATATTCATTAATCTTAGCCATCCTGGAACTGGCACGAAATATTCCAATAAAGCAGCGCAATAAATTTTGCCTTAATTATAAACATTACAAATATATCGAAGTTAGTATTTTGCCTTTTTAAAATAATTTTTTAATTACAATAATTGCATAGCACTCAAAATAAATCTACATTGTCAAGCGATATAAACTGTCTAACTGGATGTTGTTCTAAAATAAAAGGAAAAAAAAACAACATTTACATTCAAGATATACCACAAGATATTTCGGTATAAATCATGAGTAAGACAAATAGCGATAATGAAACAATTTTTTATTGCAGTTTCAAAATTGAAGTATTACAGTTTCAAATTGTCAATTAAAAAATGGTATATTCACGCAAATTTATAGATTCATCATTTGATATTTTAACTTCATAGTATAGGATAAACTACAATTTATTCTGATCTCTTTATTAAGGATGGGTACATCTCAATTAGTATTGCGAGGGGCACGTCCGGATATTCAAAAGCTCCAAGACCGTCGCTTTGAAACACCACGAGGACGCCTAAAGTCACGATTTTTCAAGATATACAAATCCTTTTAAATTTCATTATGCTATTCATTAGCCTGCATCGAGTGGAACGCAAATCCAATAACACGTGTGAAAACAGAACTTGTCTGTAACGGGAAATTTTTATGGTCCCGCCGAAAAAAATATACCGTACAAATCTACTTGCTCAAATAGAAACCTTTCTAAAATGGAATATTTTAACGACCTTAGCTATTTTATTTTTACAGGTTTCACTGTATTTTATTCAATAAAAGCTGTGAAAACGGTACCTATTTATGAGGAATCCTATCTTAAATGTAAATAGTGCAGGCGATGGAGGCTGTACAAACTATCACTCACCTCATCGAGTTCATGCCTGAAATTTTAATATTAGATAGAACTCGATTAGAATATTAAAATTGATCTGATCTGCCAGTCATATCTTTTTAGAAACAACATGCAGGCCCGATTTTAGAGGTTGATTGGTAGATCCCCATTGATTTCTAAAATGAAGGTCCCATGCATCAAATAGCACATTAGTCTAGAAAGGGTAAAAGGATCTAGGAATTTCATTAGAAAACTCAATGAGGGAACTTCAAATCCACCACTAAAATTAGATCTTCAGGTGGTTTCCACCAAGATATGACTTGGCAGACGAGTTCCGTTTTAATATGTTAATCCAGTTCTATCTAATACTGGTATTTCAGTCGTGAACTGGATGACGTGATGGTTTGTGCTGCTGTCGCTCGGTCTAAATGCTTGCACGGTCCCTACAGAAGGAATACTCTATAATTATAAAGGCTCAATCGGAAAGCTGTCTCAAAATGGAATTTTGTTTCAATTTCTAGTGGTTTCGCTTTCACAGATTTTACCGTATAAGATTATTGTGTTTATTAATTACGGTAAAGCTTACTCAGGCAGAATCTCAAATAAAGAGAGAAATAGTCCGTTTTAGACAGCAGATATTTTTCTATATGTCATTCCTCTCATAGGAACCATACATATTTTACATTTAAGACATGAATATGTTATAGACAGGTTCCGATTTCTTAGGATTTGCTGTGTTTTTATATCCCGATTTAAAAGCCGCTGTTCCGTTTTTTCTGTCTCCCTGTAACTATTTTCTTTGTGTCAGTTAACCTGGCAACACTAACCTCAACTGTAGTAAAAGCTTTGTTTAACGTTTTAATATCTGCATTTCATGTCTGAATAATTTAAATAAAACAAATCTGCATTGCTTACAACAATTAGAATTGTCGTTTTTGTTGAAAGTGATTATGCAATCAGTATCACAAATACTCTATAAATAAAAGTTTTACCAAGTTTTTGTTTCGCAGATAATAGCATCATTTTACAGTGTGTGTAAATATCATTTATTTAAATCGCAAAGCAGACAATAAAAGTTAACTAGCTAGAAAAAAAATTACTTAAACTTAACTAAATTTACGAAATAGGTTAAATAATTCTTTGAATAATTTAATTCTCGAATTTTTGATATTTTGCATATAATTTGGATATGGGTAAAAATTAAATGAGTTATTGAAATTATTTTTTAATGAATTTTTAATAAGAACGATAGAGTATTTAATTAAACATTAGAGATTAACAACTGTAATACTAATACTCTTAATTATTCAGTGTCTTCTTTTCAACGAAAAATACAAAAAACTGGCAACAAATAAAAAGTTAGTTAAACGTCATGAAATTCACAACAAATAATTCATAAGACCGAAAACGCATGCTTTAGGCATAGAATACACTTTCCAATACTATTAGAAAATAAAGAAGAAATTTAATTATTTACATACAATGAAATGAGATATCGAAATAACGAATCTAGGAAACATATAACGCAGAAAAAATTCCATTTTTGGCAAATGCTGTACATATCCAATAATGAGTCCGAATGCTTTCGTGCAGCTCTGTATATGATCTATTAAATTTTATACACCACGTAATACATTAAAAAATAGACAAGTCTAAAAATTTATAGAAAAGCTGAAAACGCACTTCCTGCATTAACGCATCTCTCAGTCCTATAACAGATTTTGAGTCTTGTAAATAAACGATAAATGCAATGCACTCAATAATCTATAGAAAACATGCTGTAGCGAAACCCAGTGATGCATATCAATTTCATTAATATTATGTTCGAAATAGTATGACATCATTAAAATAACCTGCGAACTGTTTTTCTCCATATATTATAACATAATAGAATTATTTTGTGCGTCCCTGTTAACGAACTATAAATGCTACTAACTCTATTCTCTATATAGAAACAATATTGTAATTCCCTTCAGTGATGCATATCAATTTCATTATGTTAGTAGTATTGTAACATCATTAAAATTCACAGCAAACAATTAATCCCTAAAGATGGGTATGTGCCATAGTAAACCTAAATAACTTACCAATCACATGAAAATCCAAATTTATTTACAAGGAATTCCAGCACGGCAAGATAGAAAAACCGAAGTCATAAACATCCAACTGCGTTAAGATTAATATGCGTTAACTGAAAGGTTAAAAACCGCGCTAATCTCTATGCGAAAAATTCAGACATTTTCGGCAGAAGAAAAACGTGAGTGTAATGTGTAAATGTATCTTCCATATATGCATCGTGTATTTATCTGGCAAAAGTCGCAGCTCTGTACCTCAGGCCTAACTTCATTTAAACAAAAAGGATAGTATAATTTAGTATATTTTATACAATATATTTTTTATATATTTCATACAAAATCTGTTACTTTTTTCCCACTTATCTATACTATGTATTATGAGGAAGTAACGTTTGTTTGTTTGTAGGGGGTAATATATAAAACTACCGAACCGATTTCAGAAATAATGGTGGCAAAATGCTGGTGACCATCTCTGCTCCAACGTAGGCTATATTTTATGTCGGTACAAAAAATCCCAAGGGGTCGCGGGAGCTAAAAATGTTCTAAAATTTCGATTTCTGTGATACTGTTGGGGCTAGAAATTTGAAATTTGGTGTAGTGGAACATTTAAGATGTAAATACTTGCTATTAATGGTTGTTAAAAAATTCGAAAATTAAAAGGGTGAACGAAAAGAAAACGTTCTAAATTGCTATTCATTTGGAATTGTTAGGACTAGAAATGTAAAATTTAGTGTGGCTGTTACTTTAGAGACTTAAATACTTGCTCAGAACAGTTTTCCAAAAATTCGAAACTTAGAAGGGTGCAAGAGCAAAATACGTGCGATTTAGGGGATATACAACTGATATAGAAACGTGGAATTTGATATGGCGGCTAATTTTAAAGTGTAAATACTCGCTAAGAAAGATTTGAAAAATCGAAATTAATAAAGATGAAATGACTGAAAAACGCCTTAAAGATATTTTAAATTAGGATTTAGTTGGATTTGTTCGGGTTAGAGATATGAAATTTAGTACAGTGGTTAATTTTAAGATGCAGATGTGCGGTATAAACAGTTGATTAAAAATTCGAAACTTAAATTGTGAAATGAACGTAAAATGTTCTAAACTGCAATTTATTTAGAATCGTAAGAGATAGAAACTTAGTAAAATAAAGCTAAAATTTGACACGTCCTTTATTTTTCAGACGTAAATGCTCGAACGGAACAGTTTTTACAAAAGGTGAAAATGCAGGATGCAGAAGCAAAAAAAAAAAACATTCTAAAATTGCAGGGTCCCAAATGGTCCGCCAACTGAATACCAATAAATTTTAACAGAAAATTTCATGGTAGGTTTACGCTAGAATTAACTTTCAAAGGTGATTTCAGGGCGGTTTGTAAGAAAAATCTAAAACGAAAATTTTTCTAAAAAAATATTGGTATACAGTTGGTGGACCATTTGGGAGCCCTGAAATTGCTATTTTTATGATACTAGGGCGAGAAACTTTAAATTTGACATGGTGGTTATTTTTAAGATTTAAGTCATCGCTAAAAACGGTTTCTAAAAGAATTCAAAATTTCAAGTGTGAAATGAGCGGAAAATGTTCTAAATTACTGTTAATTTAGAATTGTTAGGGATAGATTCTTAACATTTGACATGTCTATTATTTTTAAGACGTAAATGGTCGCACAGAACAGTTTTTACATTATCCGAAATTTAAAAAGGTGCAGAAGCAAAGAGCGTTCTAAAATTGCGATTTTTGTGATGCTGCTGGACTAGAAACTTGAAATTTTGCATTGTGGTTATTTTTAAGATTTAAGCGCTCGCTAAGAATGTTTTTTTTTAAAACCAAAATTTGAAAGTGTGAAATAAGCTGGGAAGTTTTTAAAAAACTTCTAAACTATAATTAATTTGAAATTGTTTGTTATAGGAACTTGAAATTTTAATGGCTGTTACTTTGGAGACGTAAATATACGCACCGAACAGTCTTTAAAAATTTAGAAATTTTAAAATATGCAAGAACAAAAAATATTATACGTCTGTAATACAGTTCTTACAGAAGTTTGTATAAATAGAAGCTTGGAATTCAGCATTGTGGTTACTTTTGAAATGCTAAGAACGATTTCTAAAAAAAAATCGTAACTTCAAATGAAAAATAAAATGAGCACAAAACCATCAAAACCCATTCTAAATTAAAATTTATTTGAAACTGATTCAAGTTCCTCTCATTAATTTAAATCTCACGCTCACCTAATGTTGTATAAGAATGAAGTTTACTCAGACGATGGCTTTATTAATAATTTTTGAATTATGCATAGCGGTATAATTTCCTCTAATAAAAATAAGCACACAAGTATAACACTTGGCATATTTCAACAATTACGTGAGCAAAGCCGCTGGTTTTGCTAATTATATAATATGGCATATTTTGGCAAATGCATGGTCTTCCTCAGGAAAACCAACACCTTTTCTTGTATAGTTAATATAATTATGAATATATATGAATAAGGATTTTTAGATTGCATAACTATTTTTTTTTTCTTGCCAAACGATCAACTTATAGCTTAGCTACAGACAAAACTATTAAAAAATTAATAAAATCATTCCAGTAATTCCCTGAAAAGGGTATTTCAGTATCAGATGTTTTTGATATAATTTTGCAAGAGTTTAAGTTTGATGTTTAATTGTTTAAAATACTTCTATAGAATAAATTCAGTGATTCAGCATTAATGAAACTGGAGAGATAACGAAGTCTGGGACACAAAAATCTCGAAAATATTATAATTTTACTTTTTGGCCCCAAAATACTTTACTGTTTTTATAATAAAGCTATACAGACAGCATGTAAATGCACTAATTACCGGGTGTCCCAAAAAGGACTGACTGATTTTAAAATTCAATAACTTGCAAACGGTGACAGATATTAAAAAAATTCTTGCAGGAGGGTTATGCATAAGGTCAAAAGTTTTATTACAGTGATTTTCAAATTTAGTTCGATTTACAAACAATAGATGGCGCTGTAAGCAATAGTCGCTAAATACAGGCTCGATTTTTGGTCCTTTATCTTGTTCCATGCAGAAAAAGGAGATGGAAATGTATTATCCGGGCCACGAAGTACCAAAAATCGAGCCTGAATTTAGCGACTATTGCTTACAGCGCCATCTATTGTTTGTAAATCGAACTAAAATTGAAAATCACTGTAATAAAACTTTTGACCTTATGCATAACCCTCCTGCAAGAATTTTTTTAATATCTGTCACCGTTTGCAAGTTATTGAATTTTAAAATCAGTCAGTCCTTTTTGGGACACCCGGTAGATTCAAATGTGTAATCCTTTATATGTTGAACTGCCTGTGGTTGTCTAAAGAGAACATCAAATATCAGAATATATTTCTTCAAGATTCATCCTCTTTGATTTTATATATCTAACATTTTTTTAAAGATAAAGTTATTAGACTTTACCAATTATTTTCAGTTATATATTTATTAAATTGTTTTCAGAATACTTTGTTTTGAAGATTTTTTAATGTGATTTCTTTAAGTAAAAATTACTCATAAAAAAAGGGATTTTTATAAAAAAAAAATTTTAAATAAATACTCGTATATATCCTGAAGACAAATTAAAAATTGTGTTTTGCCGTAATCAAAAATGAAAAAGTATACCAAAAGCATTATTTTTTCAGAAGTTATCAATTTTTAAATATGGCTGAATTAAGTACTTTTTTGTTTTTAAAAATCAAAAATTAAATTTTTAAAACATTTACATTGGAAAGGAATATATATATCCCAGAATATGTAAAATTCCAACGTAACGATTTTATAGAACTTTTTTTAAACGTTTGAATGCAGGGTTTATACGAGGGCTGTGCTGATAAGTGACATTGACTAGTGACCTTGACAAGAAAAACACATTTTTATGTCGAAAATGTAAATTATTTTTCAACATAATCTCCTTTTAGTTCGATACACTCAGCCTAATGTTTTTCTATTTTTTGTATCCCCTCTAAAAAATACGATTTCTCCAACCCTTGAAAATAGGTGTATATTTCTTCAATAACCTCGTAATAAGAGAATTTTTTTTCCACCGAGGCATTTTTTTCATATTTGGAAATAGAAAGTAACCGCTTGGGATTAAATCTGGCGAATATGGTGGATGGTGGATGCAGAAGCATCCAGACCTAATTCATGAAATTTTGCCATGGCGATGACACAGCATTGTCTTATTGAAAGAGAGTTTTTTTCTTCGCCAAATGAGGACGTTTTTCTTTCTCAAGATTGTTGAAACGGTCCAATAATTTGGCATAATATTCTTCATTGATAATTTCGCCCTTTTCAAAGTAATTGTCGGGAATTATGCCGCATGCATCCCAAAACACTGTAGCCATGACTTCGCAGATAAAGTGACCTTAGCCTTTTTTGGCTCAGGTTGGCCACGAAAAACCTACTGTTTGGGCTGTTCTTTAGTCTCTGGTGTACTGTGATGAATCCGTGTTTCGTCGACAGCTATGAATCGACGCCATAAATCATATGGATTGTGCTTTAACTTCACCAGCCATTCTTCTGAAATTAACACACACGAGTGGTGTTTAACGTCAATAGTGAGCAACCGCGGCACCCATCTTGCGGAAAGTTTTTTCATATCCAAATGAGTTGTTAAAATATATCTGATTTCTCGAATAGCGGATAAAATATGCATACACATGTGACAGAGGAATAGAAATGCCAAATGTTGGATATTCCGTATTTTGGAATTAAATAATTTTAAAATCATTTAATAATTTTAATAACTTTTTATTTTCATAAAAATAGATAGCAGGCTAAAAAAAGATAATAAACTATTCTGATATAAAAAAAAAACAAATCCCCCCTCCCCCTAGAGACATTTTACGATATCATGTGTCAAACCCCCCTTTCCCCTTAAAGTGATTACATTATATATGCACAGCCCTAATTACTTCTAAATATAGCATAATTTCAATTTTTACAGAGTTGGGTAGGGAAAAATACACTCTGAAATGCAATTTGGCTGAAAACTGTAAATCAACTTAGTAATTTGTTAT
Source organism: Maratus speciosus (assembly GCA_963932465.1). Lineage (NCBI taxonomy): Eukaryota > Metazoa > Arthropoda > Arachnida > Araneae > Salticidae > Maratus > Maratus speciosus. Next base: position 269,360,771 of record OZ010791.1, read on the forward strand.
AGTTTTGAAATTTATTTTCAAGCATAAATTTTTCAAATCTATTTGTATCACATGCAGCCCGACTACGAATGATTAACCTGTTTATGCTTAAAACAATAGAAATAGTGCAGCATTTGTTTCCGGCTAATGTTTCCTAACAAAATTAAAATTTATCAATAAATAAAACAAAACAAATTTAAGAGGTGTGTCGAACTACGCGTTTAAACCATTGAAATTGTCAGAATCATTTATTTGAAAAATCGGTATGTTTCGTGTAACACTTATTAGCGTTGTTAGTGGACAACTAAAAATATATTAAATGTAAAACATTTTTTTTTTATGTTTTTAATTAAAATTGATTTTCGCGTATGTTCCGCGCAACGGGCAGTATATTCTGTAAACCCAGAAGCCCGGTTTGAATCTCCCGATATGATTAATGTATTGCAAGCTGCTGAAAATGTGAGAATTTTTTAAAGTTGTTTAATTTGTTATATATTGGTAAAATATATAAAAAAATAAAATAATCGCAAGGTTGTTTTAATCAAAGTTAACTCTAACAAGGAGAGGGCCAACCTTGTTAATCACAGGTTTTGATTATTTTAATATATGTTGTAGGGCAGAACCCCTTAGTGTCAGGTTCAACGAATTTTATCCAACGCTCCTTAGTTCTTGAGAAACCGGGGGGTCTAATAGTAGTACACAACTTAAATACTTACTTTAAAAGGAAAACTTAAAAAGGATAGGTTGGTCGTAGCTCAGTCGGCACGGCGTTTGCTGGCTGATCTGCGGGCCCGGGTTCGGTACCCAAACGCGCTACATTTGTTTTTCTCATTTTTTGTTTTATAAATATACTTGTAATTATAATTTAATAATTTAAATTAAAAATTTCAATATGATACTTTAATTATAATGTTAACAAACTTAAATTTATCATTTTTTAAATTTTTAACCTATTATTTTTCATTTTTTTAAAGAGGTTTAAAAAGAAATTGGATCTATTATTGAATGATGAAAATTCCAAAATCATGGCAAAACCTGTTGTGGTGCCATCTAGGTATGATAAAATAAAAGAATATTCAAATAGAATAAAAATAAAAGCAGAAAGAAGATAAACGGGAAAGCAAAATAATTTAAAGTGCAAGCATACGTATTACAAATTTAAAAATCTTTAATATGCAAAAAATCGGTTGTAATTTAATTCTGATGCTAAGTTTTAATATAATTATGCTTGTTACTTTAAAAACAGAATAATGGTATTATCGCATTGACTTCCTTTGTTAAAGCAATGCGTAAATGATGTTTCTTTAAAATCACGAATTGACACAATTGCTCAATATCATTGCATCGATAAAGAATATATGAAATACATTTTAAAAGTAATTTTAAAAAAATTAACAGTTTTATAATGTTTATACAACTATTTAGTTAAAAGTAAAAAAAAAAAATAAATAGGTTAAAATTATAATTGATATACAATATTATAAATTTTAATTGACAATGAGATTATTAATTTATACTTACAAGTATATTTATAAAACAAAAAATGAGAAAAACAAATGTAGCGCATACAGGTATCGAACCCGGGACCGCGGATCAGCCGGCAAACGCTATACCAACTGAGCTACGACCAACCTATCCTTCTAGTTACCAAGTAAGTATTTAAGTTGTGTGCTACTAGTAGACCCCCCGGTTTCTCATGAACTAAGGAGCGTTGGATAAAATCCGTTGAACATGAGACTAAGGGGTCTCTACTCTACAACATATATTAAAATAATCAAAATCTGTGATTAACAAGGTTGGCCCTCTCCTTGTAAATTAATACTTGAAAGAAATGTGATTGAAAATAGGAAATGGGCGGGGGGAAGTATTCATATGTGACAACCTGTGTCATAGAAGGAGAGAGGGCTAAAAAAAACACGAAATTTGTGTGACGCAATAATTGAATGACCCACTAAAAGAAACGATTTAGATTAAAAATAATAAAAAAATGGAGAAAGGAGAAATTGTCAAAGCGATTAATTACAATGTTTAAAATGAAGTGAAAAATCTTTTTCAATATCAATTAGTCTGACATAATGAAATCAGATCAAATGTACTAATATACACACACAGAGGTAGACACGATGAAAATGGAAGTACGAGTTTGTATACACGTGTGCGCAACACTGACCAGAGATAATAGGATATGACGCGTCTAAACTTGTGCAACAACTTTAATTTCGCTTTCTATTTTCTGACAAATCCAAAATTAATCTTAAAGAGGTCAGTAAAAAGTAAAAAAGAAAAAGTAGAAAACTTTCTCCCCTGTCATCTACTATAGCGGCATTCCAGAAATAAATAAATCCTGTTTGGTAGTGGACGGAAACTTTCTACTTCTCCATCGCCTGGGTGTTCCCATTCAGCCTTTCCCACTTTCTATTTAGATCTATAAAAAGACAGACGAACACATGCACACACACAAACACACAGACATACACACCTGTTTTTAATCCCCTCTCATAGAAAGTGAGAATGCTGGGAGATAAGAAATAAATAATAAAAAAAACAAATGAAAATTAGAACGCCTCTGTTGTATCAGAGAGAAGACGAGGAAAAAAGTGATCCCCTGGCTTTTCCTCTCCTATAAACAGCTCTCTTCCGACCTCGTTAGATAGACTTCCTGATGGCATCACAGTAATACGTGAGTGACCTTACGTTTCATGCTCGGCAGAAATAATACGGGTGTTGCTCAAGCATCTTCAATTTATTGCACGTTTTCGACCTACACGAGTGTACCCATTATCCCCCTTCAGGAGATTCAGCTGGTAACTTTATAGCAGGAAAAAAAATCAATGAGGAACAGATATCTATTGGTTCTGGACATTAAATAAAGTCCTTTTTTTTTAAATGAGCAGCTAGTTACTTTAAAGTTAGTTTAAATTTGGAAAAAGAGATTACCGATCATAAATGCCGATTTACTACACTGAAATGTTTTTATGGATGGAAAATTCGATATCTGAATTGCAGTACAGAGCCATCTGAATTTGATTTCCCAGATCTTACCACTCGATAGGATTTATTCTTTCATCAAACATAATTGCAAAAATACATATTCGAAGCAAGCTTGTAACAGTTGAAACGAGTTCAAAATTTTATTTAAAAAACTTATAATTTAAAACTATTTTATCAATAGAAAAATAACTATAGCAATGATACACCCAAAATTTGATTCATTGTTCCGGGTCATCGTTTTGGTTTAATGATCCAGTAGTCAACTGTATTCTAACAAGGTACTACTTTTGCCTGCGAAATGTAAAGAGTTTTGAAATAACTTCGAAAGTAAATCCTCCGCCTATTTTTATGGGCAAAGTTGCTTACAATGGAAAAATCGCCCACATATTAATGCTTCTGCAAGTTTTGGAAGAACAGACAGAAAGTCTGTTGTGAGAGCATTTGTAACTCCAACACAGGTGCAACATCTCTATGCGATCTCTCCTTCATAATTGTTTTTTCAGCTAGTCAACTTTCCTTTCGACAATTGAAAAAAAAAAGCACTGAATATAATGCGGTGTCTCCTAGGAGGATAGAGCAGATTATATTTTATTATTTTAAAAGGTGTTTTTTTTTTTTTCATCTTCTTCTATAAGCCGTATTTCCCCTAGATTCTGAATAGTACTTGAAATCTTCAGGGGAAATGGACAAAGGGATATTCTGTCCTGGATGATGTTTTATCGGATTTTCCCAGCGATGTTTTTGACCGTCGAAAGACCTGCCTGAAATGCGAATCTTTTAACACTGGTACTCAAAACAAAACAAATTATTTTAAAATACGAACGTTTGCTTACTCCACGGTACTATTTCAGCCTTCGGCTTCTTCACAAACTGTGGTTTTCCTCACCGTCATTTTGGCAGACGTGCTTTTTGCCTTTCAGACACATTTTTTTGCAAATATTAAGATTTCAAGAAGCGGGGGGATCATCCCTTCGCTACAAAAGACATAAAAAGAAAAACAGTGTCATCCTTTAGTACTAACTAGTTGACTAGTTGAATAACAATCGATATATTACATTTAAATTGAAGGAAATCTTTCGATTGTTTGTGGAATTGGGAAGAAATCTAATTTTATAATACAATTTAAAAAGGCTTTATATATTAACATTATTAATATCAAATTTAAAGAAAAAAAATCACATCTACGTTATAGATATATATGTTTTCTCCATGTAAATGTACTTTTTCTAAGACATCATTTAGAAAAAGAATTTCGTTCTTTCAAAATTTTGCTTATAAGTGAAAATTATTTCATTCTGACGAACTTCATACAAAATGCTTGTTTCGTGAATTAAAAAAATGCATAAAAAATATTTTATTCCGTTAAATAATTCTACTTTTAGCGCTCTTGTGAAAAGTTTAGCAGCCATCTTTCAATAGTAATTAATACAAGACCTATGTTTTAACTTTAAATACAATTCGCGTGAGTCCGAGAAACATAATTGTCCAATTGAATGTAAAGATTGATAAAATATCTAACCTCCTTGTTTGAAAGTAAAATTGAAAAAAGCTACTGCGGGGAAATAATTCCAAGATGTCAATATTTTGTTCTATAGAATAAACCGATTCATTAAGATTCATAATTGGAAAATATGTTTGATGTAATGTAATCAAGATATTTTTGTCATAGTCTATTCAAATTGAAATTATTTTTTTTCGTTTTAATTTTAAAGAAACAAAATGGCGCTAATAAAAAAACATAATCCCAGTCATTTTCCTTTTATCCACAACAATGGAATAGTTTAGTTTCCATCACTAAAAATTACAAAATAATAGTAATAATATGACGGAAACAAAATTTCGAAGTTTGAGAATTATGATATTTAAAATACAAACACACATTCAGATTTTCACATAATAGATGGTTTATCGACACAGGCGAAACATTCGAAAATCATTCGAAACATTCGAAAATCAAAAAATACCCTCAAGATGGTGCTTCGACAAAAAATTTGCAGACACCGGTTGTTAAAGTTGTTAACTTTAATTCACATTAGTAATTTATTTAATTAGTTCGCTTTTAGTATGAAGTTGTAGTAAATATAGTGGTTTCATGTTCTTTGTAACAAATTTATAAATGTAATTTTTTAAATAAATACTAGTGGAAAATAGAAGTAATACACTGGCGAGCAAAAGTTAAGCAACAAACATAAAATGCTAATTTTCGAACATGTGAGAACTAAAAAAATGATATAAACATCAGGTGACGCAAATAGGTACTATCCCTATAGCACAGCTAATTGATGTGACATCCCCTTCATGCCCCACAGGGTCGCAATTGTCACAGCCATTACGGTGAAAGAAAAAATAGAATCTCTCATTCGTCTCATTATTACTCTCAAATTATCGTGATATGGTGACTCCAATTCAAAAGTCACTGTAACTGTTGCTTTGTGATTCGTCAGCTGGTAACATTACAATGAAGTCACCTTGTGATTCTCAGGTGACTGTCATTTGAAGGCTCAATTTTGAAGTCATTATGAGCATTGCATTGTGATGAATCACCGAATAATGTCACAATAAATTTACAAATCACAATAAATCACACAGTCACAATAAAACTCACAATCACAATAAATAAACGTGGTCGCATGGCGACCACGTAGACTCTACTGGGAAGTCAACATTGCACTCCTTTGTGAAAAGTCACCGGATGATTTTATTTTCCGTCACTTAGGAACTCGTCATAAAACAGTTATCATAATGACTTTACAGTGAACTGTCCAAATTACAGTCACCTGATAGTCACAAGGTGACTTCATTGTAAAGTCACGTGGCGACTTGTAACAAAGCAGCAGTCATGGTGACTTCTCACTGGAGCTACCAAATGAGAGCAAGAATGTGATGAATGAAACGTTATATTTCAGTTCATTATACTAACTGTTACAGTTGGGACCATTTGTGACATCAAGGAGACTTCACATGGACTGGCTGTGCTGTTAGGGTAATACTTATTTGCTACACTTGCTGCTATACAACTTTCTTTGAGTCCTCACATGTTCAGAAATCAGGATTTTGTGTTTGTTGCTTAAGTTTTAGCACACTAGTGTAAATTTAATCTTTATAGATTGGCTACTTTACACATTCAAACTCTTATTATGACTATAAGAAATTACCACTTTACTATTTTTACTAATATTCACAAATTTAACAAAGAATTGGAAAAGATGGAACTCTGTCATAATTTAAAAATATTAGTAAAATGAATTCATACTGAATTGAAAATAAACACCTACACAAGTACGGGATCACCCATTAATTACGTCACGCACCTTTCGGAGTTTTATTTCATACTATTAACTTCCCCCCCCCCCCCCATATCACAAGTTGTCACACTCGAGTGATATTATTGTGATGTCACGTTCCACGTTACTATTGTGATGTCACGTTCCCTGAAAAAAATTAATTTACAGTTCATTTTCTGCGAAAAAATTATTAAGATCTGTTACCAGCCGATATAACCAATAGAAAACAGTCAAGATTCTATGTGATTTTACTTCAAGAGTTTTGACAACACCCCCGCCGCCCCCACAAAATAAATAAATAAATAAACATATACTTAATGCTATCTGAAAAAATAAATATGTATTTATGCTGCTTGGAAATAATGATTACATAAATGTTTTAATGTTTTAGACGTGGGTTCACAACATGTCAACCACTCACACCGCTCCGCATGTCAGACTGTTTCACCAGTGCGCACTCCTCCCCCCTCTTGAAGTATGACGTAATTAATGGATGCCCATACCAAGTATAACTTATGCAATCTCATGATTATTTAATTATTTGATTGCCTCTTGTATTGATTTAATTTATTTCATTTAAACTAGAGTGCATGATATGAAAAAAGAAATTGCCTCTGAAAACTATAAATATAAGAACACAAAATTATTATTTTAAAAAGAAAAAACAAGTCATTCGATAAGTTACCAATATTTAATTAAAAGCTAAATCATAATGCAAGCATAAAACTACTAATTTAACAATGATGAATATAGCTGGGCAAGCATGTAAAATTGGGCTCACATCAAGTTTTGCTTTTCATATTTGTTTATGAAAATTACCTCTAATAAAATATATATAGTATGAGACAAATTACTGATAGTCAAAATTTAACATAAAATTGAAAATTGTGTATAAGTCGATAAATATTTTATCCACTCTTACTTATTGATTTTTGTATTAATTATGTCTGAAATATACGCGCTCCTTGCAATGCTAATCTACAAATGAAATAAGGGAATACACCATTAGTGTGTAATGCATGGTATTTCTTAAATTTTTTCTCCATTTTAAAGTATTCTTAATGCAAACAAATTATACACTAAATTTATATGTCATTTACTAATATTTTAATACTCAACAGTACTTCTTTTGAAATTTATCAAGAAAACAATCACTGGAACTGAATATTGTCACGAAATCTAAAAAAGGGTTAACCACTCGCGAGTCTCCGTCGTCAAGCATATGAGTCATATCTATTAAAGTAAACCAAATATTCTGCAAATTACATTTCTAAATTCAGAAAGAAAATTAAAATTTAGTTTTAAAAATGACTATTTTAGTCACTAAACTATCTCTAAAATGTGACTTATGAGAGCGTTCTTTCTCAATTTCTCATTTACATTTATGTATATATGCATATATATTTGAATAGGGTAGCTGAAGTCGATCTCTAACTAGGCCCTTTTTTACTCTTTTTTGTCGAAGATTTCTTTTTTATGGAGATACTTTTACTTTCGGAACTGGTTGCAAAAGTGAAGTGTCTTCACAAAAACTGCAACCAAAATTGGAAAAGTACAAACTTACAACGTTAAACACAGACCTCAGATATCCTATGAAAAAAGAATAATTTAAAAATATTAAAATCCAAGAGTGAAATTTGCAAAGAACGCTCTGATAAGTTTAATATAAGAGTGCGAGTGTCTTCGCGTGTTTACTACAGGCTCTTGATTGGTTAAAAATATAAATTCAGCTTTTAGCCTATAAAAAACTAATCATAGTTCGAAGTATCTAAAAAGTGATTGTTTGCAGAAAATTATTAATACATTACAAATTCCAGCCCCCTCACCCACCTCACACCTAAAAAAGATTGAACTAATGTAAGATTTTTTCTCTTTTGGAACCCCAAAATATGCATATCTTGTTACAAAAACTTGCATGTAGCTTTTGTAACTGCACAACTACAGACTAGTACTCCCAAACAGACATAAAATACAGGGATCAAAAGAAAAAAAAAATACTTAGTACTAATTCCATTACAAAAGTTTTAACAATCGACTTACTATTTACTTTTATTAATATCTCCAAATCTTTCTTTGTTGACCATCTCCAGATTAAACTGAACAGATTTTTTTTTTCAATAGAAACTCCCGAATTTGACAAAATTAAAACTCAACATTTCACTCCAAAACATCTTACATTTATAGTCCGTCTCAAAAGTTTATGCACTCGTCAAATATGGTTAAAATTGATTGAAGAAGAAAATATATGAAGCCAATTTTACAAATAAATACTCGACATTTAATCAAAATCAAATAAAATTAGCAGTTTTTGTTGGTTAAAATAAAAATTACATTTTTTTCATTTAATTTACTTTTCTTATTGAAGAAACACTGTCTCAAAAGTTCAAGCACTTTATGAAATTTTTTTTAGAGACACGGGTTTAGACAGGTGTAATGAGGTTGTATGACGTTTTCCAATTTTATAAAAGTACTAGGGGGCTCTGCCCCCTGCAAGCTACGCTCGCCAACCCCCGTTCAGACACTGCAGAATCTGAAAATCTAATGGGTTTTAAAAATATTAGAGAAGATTAAATTATACTGAAAAAGGTGTGCAGATCTCCCTGTAAACGGGTTTCCATTCAATTCCCCTTGATAGCAAAAATTTAACGGAGAATCAGTTGCTGTTAAGACATGCAATGGTTGTTTTCGTTTTTGATTAAAGAGGATCAGTTAAACATTTGAACAGAATCTAAAATAAAATGAATTAAGTATTCAGAGTCTTTGTCAACCGATATTTTAAAACAATCTCTATAACAATAGCCTAAATCATATGACTATCATCAACAGTTCCGGGCGGAACACTTTGCTTTTTATATTCTAGGTGCCATTTTGATACTTTAATGTTATCCAGGCACAGGTGATAAGTCGCCAAATATTATTCTATCCCCATCATTTTATCTATATTATAATAGTTCAAGTCATCAAATGCCATAAACAAATGCGATCTGATCCCTTCGCCTTTCATATGAAGGTTTGGAACAAATGTCATGTACGCGATTGGCGCGATTTTTTTCCAACGCCAATTTGGGGAACGCATTAACAGCATAAACAACAACATCCGGCTTACTATATGAAGCAAAATAACGATACTTTGGCGCCAGTTAAGTACCCGTTGCGTATATGACATTGGCGTCAGAAAAAAATCGCGCCAATATGGGGCCGTATGTGACATCTGTGCCGAAAGAAAAAAAAGCCGGGTGCAAATCTCGCCAATATCTTTTTTTCAATTCGCCAGTTAGCATTTTTTTTATTGTTCGAGTAGTAAATTAAAACATTGATTTGAAGTTGAAATTAAATGTCATGGTTTGTTACATAATTTAATATTTCGCCAGATGTCATATACGCAACGCATGTTTGGCTTTTTTTTTTTTTTTTTTTTTTTTTTTTTTTTTTTTTTCTTTTAACGAAAATTTGACGAAAACCTCGTTTTCGAATATCAGTTACATATGTATTTTTGGTACTACTTAGTTATCCCGTAAGCAAAAAATCTATCACCAAACTATAAGATTAAATGCCAATAATGCTTGATGGTAAATGTCACATTCATTTGACTTTTAGCAAGTTACACGTGTTTATGTCATCAAGTGATTTTTATTTCGACGTTTTATTTTTATATTTATTAATGTTATACTAATTTATTTGTTCTTTCGTTATTTAAAATAAAAATTTTGTCAATCTGTACAATTTGGTGAGTGCTTTGGCGATTTATATAATTTGCGAAATTGGGTGACGGAATAACTACTACATTGTACCGTATTTTTTAATTATTTTCTATTATTTCCAAAAGTAAATAACAAAAAAAAATTATATAAATTTAAAAAAGAAATAAAAGTAAATATACATTTATTATTCAATAAACAACAATAGCCGGGTTACCTTGTCTATCAAAATAATGCCATTTGTGCGCCAATTAGGTACCTTGGTGCGTATATGACATCTGTGCCTAATATTTTTCTTTTCGTTTTGTTTAAAAAAAAAAAAAAGAAGTGAAAGCCATCAATTTAAATGTTCCATTTTTAAATGAAAGTTTTGTATTTAATAAAATGATAACGAAATACAAAAAAAAAGCATTGTTCTTAGCATAGATTTAAAGGGGGCCAAACTGTCGCGAAATTAATTTAAAATAGTAACCTTTTCTGAATTATGAAAAAAAAATTCTGTTAGATTAAAATTTGAGTTGCCATCATTAGAAAAAATTTATTTAAAATTAGAAAAAAATACTAATTCGAACTTAAAAATTCTAATACCAGTTTTGAGATCTGTGGATCAACACGGATTTTTGGTGTTAATTTCATCGCAAAGTATTCCATATTTTAGGAGAAATCGCCGTGAAACAAAGTCAGTTGTTTAATCAGTCGATTCAAAGAATCGATACATTTCAGGCGTTTAATATATTCGTTTCATAAATTCGTTTCATTAGGATTTTATATATGTAGGGTAGATAAAGATGGAAAAATCCTTTCAATTCGTTTTAAAAATGCCGAAGGGTCAAGAATTCACAAAAGGCGATATTTTAAAGGTTTTAAAATTGAAATCACAAAATAAAACTGTTTCTCAAACTTCAAAAATTTTAAACTGATCAAAGCGATGTATATATATCAAGTATTCTCTAGAAATGATAATTTCAAACGGAAACCAAGATGTGGACGACCACGTATGACGTTTGTTGAGACGGATCGGAGCATAGGGAGATTCGTGTTTAGGTAAAATATGCCCATACAGCAAATTAAAAATAATCTCGGTATACAGGTGTCCAAAGATACTGTATATAGACATATTAAAGAATGTAATTACATCATACTAATGAAATGGCTTGCAAACCATATCTCAAACTACACCGTTAACAAGCAAGAATGAACTGAGCTAAAAAACACATGTCCTGCGGGGGACAAGTGGCTTATTGTTTTATTCAGTGATGAAAAAAATGGAAATTAAATGGTCCTGATGGGTCTAATATGTATAGACGGCTTGCAATGACGTCACTTTGCTATTAGCAACGACTGATACACTAATCTGGCATTGCATCTGGAGCTCACACGGAACATCAGAACTTCCTGTTCGTCGTTAAACGCTCGTGTTGTCTTTCTGTTTAATTTAGATTTTTTTTTATTTTTACAATTATAGTGCTAATAAGTCTAAAGAGTTAAATGGAGAGTACCACATTCGCCTTATATTTGGACGCCATATGAAGCGATGCCATATTCTTCTGAACATGTGATATCATGTGCAAGCCGTCTATTGCCATGATCTGCTAAAGGAACCAAGGAATTTTTTCAACAGGCAGAAAGGCGGTAAACCTGTTATTGTTTGGAGGTATTCAGCTTCAACAGCCTGATCTCTCTGGATTTTCTAAAAGGAAGACAAAATTCCCAAAGATATTAAGAGACGCTGAACCAACATTTCCTTCCCTTCGGTGACATTTTGTGAGGATTCTGAATGGATCTTTGAACAATGTAATGCCTAAATCTAGATACGCATACTACATAACCGAGATATTCACAGATTTTTTTTTAAATTCTTGACTGGCCAGCTTTAAGTCCTGGCATAAGCCCGATCGAAAATGTCTATAGCATTTTAACCCATCAAGTTTACAGCAATAGAATGTCAGTATGACTTTCTTGAAGAATTCAAAGAGGCTATTTGAAATCATGGTATTCTTTACCACCAGAATCCCTACAAAAACTCATAATTTCGATGGACGCGCCTTTATTTGAACTAATCCGAAATCAGGGGAAAATAATTTGTATGGTACAGTTTTGTAAAAATTATATATGTAGTTGTTATTGACATTGTGCATAAACTTTTGAGACAGTTTTATTTAAACATATTTTAAATTGTATTTTTTACAAATATGTATTTTTATTTTATTTTTTTACTTTTGATATCATTTATTTAAATGAAGTTGCGAAATCCAGAAATAAAAAAAATATTTATGTTAACTTTTTATTATTCATTAAAAATCAACATTTTATGCTTGTGCTTAAACTTTTGAGATGGACAAAATTCCTTTTTTAAATACAAAATTTCTTATTTTTTTTAAGATTAGTTTCAGAGTTATTACCTGTTTTCTAAAGAGCCGATTTCAAATATTCTCTATAAAATGAAATCAAGGACTCACACCTAGTATCCACACTAAAATTTTCAATTATTATAATAAGTTGCTTTTAGTATAAGTTCTGCGGAATTTTGTACACGGGAAAAAAGAAAGAATGCTAGTTGTATTTAAAAATATAATTAAATTACAATCAAATCAAATTCCTCACTTTTCCCAATTCCTACATTTCCCCTCTTTTTTTATTTACGGATAACTAGGTTAGTCAAATGTGTCAATCTCAAAACTTTCTTCTGTCTCATACATGTTAATACTTCAGAAAGTGTTATTATTATTATTATTATTATGCTTTTTAGAAACAAACAAGATGCCGAAGTGTGCGTCGCTGCACGAGAATCCAGTGCAAAACACAACTACACCGACTTTGATTTCCATCTTAAATTTCTGCTTCATTTTATTACTCGGAGTAAATATGAGTTAATTTCGATCATATTTTTAATAAAATCCATATTTTTTGTTATTCAGTTGTACGTCAGCTGTTTGCAAATATCCAGGTTACCTAGAAGCGAAGCAACCTTTGCTGCCAATGTACAACACAACTACGAAACATCGGAGAAACCACACACAAAAATCGCTATCACGGCGCCCGCTTCCGGCGGAATATTGCCATTTTCAATCGAACCTGTTGTCCATAGCCAAAAACATACATATGAAGTTTAGTTCAATTTCATGCACAACTTCATACACTTTTCGATGGTACAAAGAGTACACACACGGACAAACAGACGTTTTGTAAAAACGTGTTTTTCGATATCTATGATTCTTAAAACATGTAAGTCCGTCGAAAACCGGAAATCGAAAACAAATTCGATTACAATATTTTCTTCTATTATAGATAGAAGAAAGTAAAAACTACTCGTGAGCGAAACTTTCACATTTTACGCATATTAGAAGCATTTATGAAACGAATACAATATAATATGGCATATGTAATTCATTTTTTTAGAATATTAATTTCGTAATTTCTATTTCATATCATAATAGACTGAAAAACGGCCTTTGAGTTTTAAATTAGCATGGTCATACAAAAAATCAGTAAGCTAACTTTTTGAGAAATAATAATAATATGAAAAAATTAATATTGGAGGATAATAACTGCAATTCTAATATGTTTGGACCAAAAATGGCTTGAATGCTGGTATTTGGACATAAATTTAAACGCAGAATACAAGTATTTTGTGAAAATAGCTTGCTGCTATTTATACATTTTCAAATGCAAAAAAAAAAAATACTTAGTTGAAATTTTAATAAACAGACAAGCCCCTAAATATTAATTAGTGCACACCATTTAATAGTAAACGTTATTTTCAACAAATTGGTACCAATAATCATTTTTATGTACTGATTTGCAGCAGAATTAGTAAGAGTTTTCTTCCCTCCCCCCCACCCCCGGCAGTACATATGAAACTGACTCATTTTCCCAAAAACAACAAAAATTATTCACAAAAAAATTTTCCGTCATTGTTAATGCTTTAATACCACATTATTGCCATTAGCGAAACGAAAAATATTTATCGGAATTATAGCATTGCTTTGAAAATGTATCTAGATTAGTAATAGGAAAATTTTCAAGGAAATAAACCAAGCAATTAAGCATTGCTTGTTTTATTTCTTTGAAAATTCCGAAAGGAATATAGAAATATTTTGAAATAATATAACTATTTTGAAGGAATTTTGAAAGGAAGTTTTCACAAAGTAAAGATATTTTCAATTCAAGTGAATTCTCGTCTAAAATAATGAACTCTGTGGATATTCTGTCGAAAGGTTTCGCTTGTTAGGAGAAGAAAAACATTACTGATCAGAAGGATATTGCATAAATAATATTTAAGTATAATTCTTAGATACTTTTCTTAGAACTGCTTTTCCTGTTGCATTAGAACGATGCTGTAATAATAATCTTCTAGGCCATATTCTTATTTTTCAGTATAATAATGATTTCATAATTTGTATTCATGAATGACAATCTTCTTAAACGGATAATAGATTAGGGAATCTGAAATATTTGAGAGTGAAGAGATATTTGTTCCATAACAAGAACTGCTTGTTCCGCAAGCTTCGACACTATTGATCATATCTGAGACTTTCTGGTTGATGGATAAAAACAAACTGTTGCTCCAGATCATTTGACAAATTCGACAGATGACAATTCTCTGTAAAAGGTTTTGCAGAAAGCATAAAAAAATCCGCATAGCATTAATTACATAAATGCATATTTTTGAGTAGAAAGTGTATTTTTTCTAAATTAGCTTATTTTTTCCCAACTGAACACTGAATGATGCTTGTTTTAATTTTTTTCCAGCCAACTTCTGCAAATAATACGCTAAAATGTGGCTGTTTTAAAGAATATAAATGTATCCACAGTCAGCTTATAAGTTAATATTTTTACTAAAAAGCAGTACAGAATGTACAATTTAACGTTTTCAATTAAATCTTTTTTAAGGACTAATATTCGTTCATTCGAAGCTTGTTTTGTCTAATCGAGGTTTACATTTTTCATTATCATCCTGTGATTAACTAGGTTCTAATTTCTTTTGAGTTAAATTCGTTCAAGTACATTCTTATACATATTTTTTGGTATATTTTATAAGAATTCTATTCTATTATCTTATACTGTAAAATCACGTAGTTAACTATCAATATTTTTAAGTGAAATTATTAAGTCATTTGCACAGTACTTATTAGGCTACAGTTATATTTTTCAATGGCAGTAAATACAAAACAAAATATTTCTTAATATGTTAACTCTACAATGCAGGATTTTCATTTCTCTACCCCCCCCCCCCCCCCCAAAAAAAAAAAAAAAAACTACTATATTGAACAAGAAAACTTATTTTAAAATTCACACGTGAACTGTTATCCATAATTTAGGAGAAAACTTAAGTGTCAGATGGCTACATTGTATACTGAACAACATATAACAGGAAATTTAAAGTATGCCAAATGGCAACTCTGTGCATTGTAGGGTTAAATAAATTGTCAGTTAAATAACTATTTTAAAACAACATTTCTTTATAGAGAATAAGCAATTATTAAATATTTTGAAAATTCTTCATTACAGAAGCAGTATTCATTGCGGACCACTGTACCCCAGCAGTGGGCGGTCCACTTTGTCCCATGCTGAAGTTTAATACATACTCATAAAAATATTATTTAAAGTTTTCCTTTAAGCATATAAACTTTTAAATTAAATAAAGACCAGTGCTTTACCTTTTCAAAAAAGCTGTTTTATCTTATTTATCCATGACCTTTAATTACTCAATAAAGAAAAGTATGAAGATGAAAAATTTTAATTTTAGGAGCTCAAAACAACCAGTCATGATAAAAGGGTTCATTCTGAGCTAACGATGTGCTCTGAAGGCTTTAAGTAATCAATCCAGTGCTGTTATCGATTAGCTTAAAAGATAAGCTTTAAAAATTTAAAAATAAGTAAAATATAAGGAGTGGTCCACTGTGTACTTAGGTCCACTGTACCCCGCTCTCCCCTACATGTATGTGAATATAAAGGTAAATCTAACATTTAATACGGAAAACAAATTAGAAAAAATAATATATTTACTAAAAATCCCGTTTTAAAAGTACACAGATATTTTAAAGCAAATAAATGAGATTTACTTGCACAAACATTACAACATTCTAACAGAGTTATTAGGTTCCACTTTCAAGATTTATTTAAAACTAGCTAAAGTACCCGGCGTTACCCGGAATTTTAAGAATGTTTGTTTTGAAAAACCAATTTCAAAATTAAACATACAGTATAAAATAAACAATAAAAAAAGCAGTCGAAGTATAATCGGGTTTTTATCATATTTCAATACGTTTTTTTCAAATTCATATGACGTTATATATTTACCTGCTGACGTCCATTGTATTTCGAATAATGTAATATTCACTTTTTTTTTCATTTGTCAAACTACTTTTTTCATTTTCCACGTGGAAATCTTGCAACAGAAAAGTTATTACGTAATATTAACTTTTTTTGTTTAAATTCGTCAAACTACTTTTTTCATTTTCATTTTTCACGTGGAAATCTTGCAATAGAAAAGTAATTGTTGTGGTAAGAATTTTATTGTGGATTTTTAATTGTTGGCAACTGCTATAAAAAAAAAATGTTTAAATTTGATAGAAAATTGCTGTTAAATTGGTGGCTTTTTATTAATTAAAAATTAACTATAAATTATTTTCATTCAGGATTACTTTAGTTGCCTCGGCCGTGTTTAAGGGGTCTCAGGACTCTTAAAGCTTCAAAATTTTCGAAATGTTAATATTTTTAGTTGTTAAACTCCTATCTTTTCTGGACATTTTGATATAATTTTTTCCTTGAAATTCCCATTAGAACAGAAGTTACGGCTTTTAGAATTATTCTCGCTCAACAGCTGAAGGGTCGTTTCCGAAACTTTGAAGTCAATTTTCTCCAAATGATGTTTTTGGGCATAACACACAGGAAATCTGAAAATTTTCTGCATATTTTTTCATGAAATTTTCAAAACATATGTTTCATGTTAGTCTGTATAAACTGAACTTAAAATTTCTTTTTTATTCTTCAAAAAAGTATTTTTTTATGCGATTATACTGCTGAAATTTTCAAAATTTTGTATTAGCTAAATACAATTTGTATTAAAAATATAAAAATGATTTAAATACAAATTTATTTAGGTTCAGGATAATTATTATAATCTGAAGTATAATTAAACACAAAAAATGTGTCTTATATTATTTTGTAATTTATTTATTTTGTAATCCTGTGCGTAAGCTGTTATATCAAATTTCTGCTCTACAAATGTCCGACAGTTTGCAGCTTCCTGTAAATACTAATTCTAGATCTTGCAATTTTTAAACACATGTAATTAAATAACATATATCTTTCATACCAATTAAAACTGTGTTTTAAAATCATATGCATTTTATGATATTAAATGTTGAAAATGGTCTCTTTTTTTCATTTTTTCCAATTTAAAGAGTCCTGACCAAAGCAATATAAGTAAGCGTACAAACATATTGCTGGAACCGGGCGTAAATTAATACAGTTGCGCCATCTTGTGGACGGGGCGATAGTCCACATACGCGGGCTTTTAGTGTGACGTCATATATGACAGGAATCTACCATCTGCGCATACTTTCTAAATCTTTAGTCACTCATGGAACCGTACTTTGTTTACCACATTTTTTGCAAAATAATGGCGTAGCGAGAGGGGCGTCCAGATGCGCTTGACACCACGAAGTTTTCTTCGCCTTGTCAGAGACATTTCAGCTATTAATCAAGGTGAAAAAAACTTTACAGTTTTAGTGGTGGGAAGTAAGAAAACAGTTAGGCATCTTCCTGTAGTTTAACCCCGTCCGCTACGTGGCGTGCCACCTTGATTGATGTGACTGCGCCTTTAATCTAGCGATTACCTCTCCCATTTAAGATAGGACACTTACTTATATCCCTCTGGTCCTGACACCCCTTAATACGCACGTAACGTTTCACAATGGACCTTATGCACGCAACCTGAGGTCGAGGCTGAAATTCGTCTGCTGGCGGTATTTACTGGCGGTATTTAGCATAGCAGTCTATGGAGTGTGAGTTATTAATGCTTGTTTGTTAAAAATACCGCAAAAAAATTCTTTGATGCAGCAGCATATACTTAATATATTGTAATCTAAATTCAAAATATTGTTCTGTATGCGAGAAAATTCCTTAAGTTTGCAAATTTTCAGTTAAAATGTATGCACTCAACCTGGGTCAAGGCTAAAGTCGTCTGCTAGCGCCGTTTGCGCCTGTGCATACTGGTATTCTGCCGGTGCAGTAACTAGAATAACAGATCATCATACCGCCAGCTCTGGCGTCTGACGTCACCTGAATAGAGTCCATTCTGGCTTCCAAACTGTAAATTTGTATAGAAATACAGACAGACAGACAATTTTCCATTTTTATATATTATATTTTAAATATTATGTTTATAAGAAAGCCCTTTATATAGACATTTTTTAATAAACGCGATAGCCAGAAAAACTTATAAATATGATTTTTTATCGAAGAAAAAACAAGTAGCAGACGAGATATTTTACTTATGCAGTTCTTAATTTGATGAAGCATTTTCCTAGCAAGATGCGCTTCACTGAGGAGAGTGATAGCTATAAATGAGAATATCCGCTTTTTACACATCACACTGTATTACTCTAAATCAAGCAGACAGCGGAGCATTATTTTCTCAAATAGAAGCTTCTACTGCCCTCAATTCTGAAGGAACATACTTTGTTCTGTATTTCACATTATTTGCAAAACCGTCGAGAAACCGGATACCGAAAGGGGAAAACAGTTCTCAATAATATAAAATCTATGCCGGAGGTTTCACTGGTATGGAGTGGAAGGTGGTTCTTCGAGCAAATCTAATGCTTTCCAATTCCGTAACTAACAAAGTGGTATCGGGAAAATAAATAATAAACTTGATTACCTACATATTATTGTTGCACACAGGGTTTTGTGTGAAGTGAAACGATAAGGATATTATTTATATATGGTCGCTTGAGGAAAGAAATATGAAACTAGAAAACAGGAATTCTGATTTTTCAGAATTTAGCGTCGCTCCACCCCCGATGAAAAAAAATATAGATAGTACAAAACATATTTCAGTTTTAACACTTTAAATACACGCTTTTATTTTACATAAAATGATGTCACTTGCATCCACTGAAGAATTCCACATTTACGGGTCAGTCTTAAAAAACATCCATAGAAAAGTATGCACTTGACGTCACTTTATTTAAATAAGACGAAATTAATAACACAAATATTCTTTAAAATACAAGCCGACGTTCTTGGCATAGCACGTATATGAATTACAATTTTTTTTCAGTTGTTATGAGAAAATGGCAACAAAAAGATATAGTAACATGCTATTTTCCTTTACTTTCTACAGAAATGGAGTACTTAAGGAGTTAATGGAGTTCATCGTTACAGAAGTGGCATTAAAACTACAAAAAATAATAATATCTCAAAAATAAATTGAGATGCAGTTTTCAAACAAATTGCATTTAAAAGTACTTTTTACCCTGTACGACGGCGGTGTAAAAATTGAAAATGTACGATGCTTAGAAGTTAAAAAAATTGCAGTAGAGATTATCAGTATTTAACCGTACAATGAAACAACTGATTTACGGCTGGCTTTGTAAAGTAACGTTATTTTTTAGGAACGATACTTTAATTGTAGCCTGAAAGAAATAGCATATCGGGGGATAAAAATATTTTTTTAAATCTTCAGTCAAATAACCAAATCTAATAAATCGACCATCTTTATTAAAATAACACATTTGTTAAGATAAATTATTCTAAAAAACTAAATATGAGAGTATCGGAGATCACATGTTATTACTCTTCCTTTTTTATATTATTAAACAAATTAATCTAAATAGCCTAAAGTGTTATTTCCGAAAAATAAACTAGCGGATAAAAAATATTAGCAATTAGTTAAAGTCAAATAGTAATATTCTAAATTATTTCTGTTTATAAATTACTAAACAGTGGAAAACCATTCGATTCATTTAAATTACAGCTCAATAAGTTTCAAGTGAAGAAGAAATTTATTTTAAAATATATCCGCTGTAATTTTCCGGGGGAAAAGGTTTACTAAGCACACGCATATTTTACTGAAAAATATTTTTGACCGTTTTTTCTCCAACTCAAAAGAAATCTTACTTGTTTTTACAGTATATATTGCAAATTAAAATCTACACCAGAATATTTTGAACAACCTTATACTGTCCCTGTTACAATGCTACGACTGCAACTCTTAAACGACTGCAAATAATAAACTTTTTGAAATGATAAATAATGGCTTAGAAAGAACTAATATATATCTACTGTCGGAATATTTAAACAAATTCGTCTGCTGCTTTTTAAAAAATATAACAGATTATTTCAAATAAGTAGTTCATTAACCGAATAATATTAACACAAGATTAAATAGAGTGGTTTGGTGTATAGAATATATATTTAGAATAGCAAATTGTAATAAAGAAAAATCCTAATCTAATACCACTGAACATTTTAACTACTTAAAGAAGATTAGAAGATTAAATTAGAAAAATATAATTTTATAAAAGCTTCCCTATCGTTAAAAATTTATAAGGTCATTGTCGTGTTATTTATTCAAGATGGAGAGTAATAACATGTAAAGTTCACCACATAATATTTAAAACTATAGGCAGAATAAGTATGAAACAAACTTCAGATTAAAAATTAAGCGTAATTTTTATTATTACTACGATTATTTTTTAAAGCTATGCAAAATACGTGTTAATTATCAGACAAAAAAAAAATGCGTATTACATGATATTGATGTTTGAATAAAATGTGCATACCTCAATTATTATAATTTGATTAAAAGACATCGAAATTTAAGTTTTGATTTTTTGTTTACCATTTTTTGAAAGATGTTGCATAAAAAAAAAATTTCAGAGAAGAAAGTGAGAAAAAAAATTATTTTTTAAGATGATTGTAAACCTAAACGAGTAAGAAAAATCATGCGTACAGCATAGATTGTGAAACACTTTCCAACACCCCCTGAAAGCTTTAACTAAACTTCGTTACTTAGGGAAATAAGGTAAATAAGATAACTAAGTAAACATTTTAAAATCTGATTTTTGTAATTACCGCCCATAGCCAAATATGTATTCCAATTCTTTTGAACAGCCCTGTATTCGATCTGTATGTTGATATATATACTATATAATGGGAAAATTCAGTTAGCAAGAAAATGCATAACAGGTTGAAATTCATCTCTCAGCAATTTATACTAATAGATGAAAGATACTTAAATACTTTTGTATAGCCATGTAGTTTACCTAGTACCTTTATTACACGCCACTATTTAGCTAAAATTTAATTCAAACTAAAACACTCTTAAAACTACTGAAATTACATTTCCAGAAATTATCACCCATAGACGGCCATGTATCCAACTCTTTGCGTGGCCCTGTATATAATTTTATCTATATTCTACAAATATTTCTTAGTACACTAAATTCAGTTCAACGTAAAAATGCATAACTCCTTTAAAACCCACCTTTAAGCAATTTATGCTCATACTCAGTAGCCTTTACGAATTCATTTCTGTAGCTCTGTATATGAACTATAGCATTTATACGCACTTTATAGTATGCATAAATATAGTGAACAAGCACTTTATAGTATGCATAAATATAGTGAACAAGTAGGTAAGTGTGATCACAGATCGCACAGAGGGTTTCGTTTAATATTCCTTTCAAAACACTTTATCCTTTTGAAAAATCTGTTAGTTCCACATTTCGCAACATACTAAACAAACCTCTATCCGAACGAAACTCCGTTTTATATACTATCCGTAGATACATTAGTCGAGAGGATTAGGCCGATTGCACCCGAGATAAGTAGGCGCCCTGGCGGTAAAAAGTGGAACTAAAATATGTAAGGCTATGGTGCATAATATGAAAGAATGGTCAAAGGGGTGTCGGCAAAAGTTGGAAAAGTGCTCCCCGGGTTAGAAAAATTGCTTAAAATACACAAGTTAGAGCCCGGAGGAGTAAATAATATAAGACTTTTTGAAAATTTTATGATTTGCCGTGTGGTCTGAGGTATTCAGCTATACGTATGCAAAAATTCATGTCTCCAACTTAATTAGGGCTCTTAGAAAGAATTGCTTAAAATACATATGTGGTAGCCCAAAGGGTTAAACGTAAGACTTTTTGAAGATTTTATGATTTGTCGCCTGACTTCAGGTGTTCTGCTATAAGTAAGAAAATTACAAATCTCCAATTTAATAAGGGGCTCAGTTAGAAAGAATTGCTTAAAATACGCATGTGGGAGCCCAAAGGGTTAAATGTACGGCTTTTTCAAAATTTTATGATTTGTCGTATGATATGTGGTGTTCAGCTATAAGTATGCAAAATTTCACGCCTCCAACCTAAATAGGGGCTCACTTAGAAAGAATTATTCAAAATACACATGTCGGAGCTCAAAGGGTTAAATCTACGGCTTTTTCAAAATGTTATAATTTGTCATTTGATGTGAGGTGTTCAGCTATAAGTATGCAAAATTTCACGCCTCCAACCTAAATAGGGGCTCACTTAGAATGAATTGTTTAAAATACACATGTGGGAGCCCAAAGGGTTAAATGTACGATTTTTTGAAAATTTTATAGTTTGTCGTTTGATGTGAGGTGTTCAGCTATAAGTATCCCAAATTTCACGCCTCCAACCTAATTAGGGACTCACTTAGAAAGAATTGTTTAAAATACTCCTGTGGGAGCCCAAGGGTTAAATGCACGACTTTTTAAAACTTTTATGGTTTGTCGTATGATGTGTGGTGTTCAGCTATAAGTATGCAAAATTTCAAGTCTCCAACATGTATAGTTTCTGAGAACGGGCTCTGTGACAGACGGACACACAGACAGACAGAGGAGCGCGAAGAATAGGGTTTCGTCAGATGAACGAAACCCTAAAAAAGCGCATATCATAATTAAAAATGCATTTCGAGCAATCATTACTAATATACAGTAATTCGGATACAATATATTATCTGAAATCTTTTCAAATACACCACAAACAGTTTCTCCTATACCATTATGAACGGAATTCTTTTGTGTGGCCCTGTAAATGAACAATAACTATTATTTAAACCGCATATTCAACAGAATGCATATTTTAGTGGACTTCATAAATATATACCAATTTTACTATGTTTGAAAGAGTGTAACACCATTAAAAATCATTTGAAACGATTTTTTCCCATTGGCCGTAATGTAACAGGAAACTTTTGACTGTCCCTGTAAATGAACTAAACATTCTACAAACTTCATCTGAAATAGGGAGCGTTCTATGGTAGAGGTCACTAACATCCAAAAATTTCAGAACGATCCGAGCATATTTACGAGAGTTAGAGCGTGGACAGACGGACAGACGGCCATACGGACAAACGGCCAGACAAACCGAAGTCATAAACACTTTTCAACTTTGTTGGAAAGTGTTAAAAAGAAGTTGCTACGATAGTGAAACATTCTAAACCCGTCATACTTGCCGAACTTTCGGTTTTTTATGTGAAATAAACATACTTTAAACTATAAATTGCAAGCAATAAATGAAATCAAATAGATATCACATTACAAGAAACATATTTATATTAAATAAATTTTTCTGATTCCGTGTATATCTTTTCTCCTGTAAAAAAACAGTACACTTGGCTATGCCGCCATATAATAATTACATTATAGTTAAAACGATTCTCTTATCAAAGGTTAATATGGTAAGAAAAAGTATTTTCCAGCACCTGATAATTGAAATTTCTAACTTTCAACAAAAATGTTTCACTACATTCAAATTTCAAAAAAAAATCCAGAAACGATTGCCCTATACTATGCATATGTCAATAGTCACACGTTGATATTTGCAGACTAATGTTAAAACCAATGGAAGCGTTCTTTGAAAATTTTTTATCCGTATTTCAATTTTTTAAAATGATTCTTTAGGTTATCTGAAGTCAATTTTTTACGATGTACCTTTGTACTTTTTTTGTTTTAGTTTCAGCCTGACGATACTTTCAATTTTGGAACAAACCAGTTTATTCAGCAATTGAAACGGTCCTCAGAAATAATTTGCGTCGATAATCTAAAACGTACAAAAGTATCATGCATCGCTCTCAGATAAAATCATTTGCAAAAAGAATCATTTCTACTTGAGAACGTCCCTTGTATGACTATTAGTCCAAAAGCTGTTAAACATTTTAGGGAAGGTATTTGAGGCACCCTGAAAATTTGTGCAACACTTCTTTTGTAATGGCTGAATACAAAATTGAATGTCTGGCTGAAGGATCGTGGCCCAAAAACTGTGCCACACACGTGTCAAGTGCCATTTTTTGACTACCCCAAAAAAAAGGTATTTGAGGCACGCTGAGATTGAGACAGAATAATATTTATACTTAGAAAAAAATATTTTGAAAACGACAGACGCTTTAGTCGGCACAAAAACTGTGCCAGACACGTGTCAAGTGCCAAATGGCACTTGACACGTGTCTGGCACATTTTTTGGGCCACGATCCTTCAGCCAGACATTCGATTTTGTATTCAGGCATTACAAAAGAAGTGTTGCACAAATTTTCAGGGTGCCTCAAATACCTACTCAAAAATGTTCAACAGCTCTCCTACTATATAGTATATGCTCTTACAATCGAATTACAAGGTCAAGCACAAGAAATTGGAAAAGAATTAAAAACACCATTGGGACTAAATATTTGACTGAGATGAAAATTTTATATCACGGGTTAAAAAACGGGGCAAGATTATTTTATACGTTGGAAGAAAAAATAATTTTAATGGTTCAGATTTCTGAAATACCATTAATTACTATACCATTTTGCATTTTGTTATGAGTTTCTTTTTTTTTTAATTTCAACAGGATAATATTTACTGAGCATCTAAATCTCCCAGAATTATATTTTTTGAAAAGATATTTTTTATTTCCTCAATCGAAGTTTTGATTTGTTAATCTTATCACCGCTTCGAACTGATATATCCGTTCTCTAAGCTGTAGGTTTCACTGCAATAGAAGCATTATTTAAATTAATATAATTCAACAGATATAATCCAGTTTAAAATAAAATTGAAGTATGATTAAGGGTTCTCAAGGCTTATATGACTATACGTAATTAAAAAAAAAAAAATTACATCATGTTGAAAAAAAAACACGTTTTTAAGCATTTTAAAAACATTAGAGAAAACAACATTACAATTTTGGTCTTTTGCTTGACGGTCAGAGGGTGCAGCATTTTTTGGATGTTTTACTTGCCAGATTTATCCCAACAACAAACAGTTTTCTTGTGTAAATTTACGGAATTTGCTCTTGTTAACAATGGGAGTAATATTTGAGATACAGAACTTCAATACTTAGTATTTTCAATTTAAAAACAGTGTTCGAGATTACTATATTAAAAATAACAGCTTAATTTCATATAACTTTTGCATAAAATTTTATTAACAAGCAAGGGATCTTACAATTTATTAATAATATTTTTGTATAGATTTTAAGTACGTCTAATACTTATCTATAATAGTATTATGCAAATATGATTTACCATTAATAACGTTTTCATGCTACAAAAAATATTATAAAACCCATTAAATTAAACTAAATTCTCTTTAGATTAAAATTTTCAAAATTAAAGGGTTGCAATATTTTCTCAACACACTGTATTATCAATATATAATCTTTAACGATAGCTTATACCGCTCAATATTCATAGGTAATATCCCAATGCATAATGTAGATTATAATGTCCCTTACTTCATACTCTAAAGCTGACTGTGTTCATGAAAAGAAGAGAGATAGGGCTATCAGAGTTTAGTCAGAGTTTTAAAAGTGGCGGCCATTTTTTAACTACTTTTTAAAAATAGGTTATTTTTTATTTATTATTATTATTCCTTTTGAAAAAAAGTTAAAATAAAAGTTATACATTTAATTATCACTTTTTAATGATATACTTTTAATATGTACTTTTTAATTATCACACTAAAAATACATATATTAAATGAGAGTAAGGTAACCTAATAAATAAAAGTTCACACCGCAAATACAAATCAAACAAGTGTAAGAATGGCGTTTATATTAAAAAAAGGGGGGGGGGGAATCCCTGTTCAGTGCAACTTTGAATTTAACTAATCAGATTAAATCCCTCCTATTATGAAGAATGCGGGGGTGGGAATGTGATAAATTAGCTGAAATTTCTTTTGTTGTTGATTGTTGATTATTATTAATTTCTCTAGTTCCAGAAACAGCTTGAATACAACGATGAAAGAAGAGAAACAAGGAAATGATATGTAATGTCATAATAAAGGACGTATTTAAATCTATAAAAATAAATATTTTTTTAAAAAATTGCAAGTAAATAATCATTTTATATCTTTTCTTGTTACATTAAAAGTTAAAATTTCATTCGTAAAAAGATTATTTTAATATTTATAAGTGATCTTTTACGTTCATATAGTACATGGTATTATAGTAAAGTAACTGTTCAAGTGCAGTTCTTTGACATTTGTGGCATTTTCTATATTATTTTACTATAATCTAAAAAACACAAATATATCTTCAATAAGCCGAAGAAATGCGATTATATCTACGGTAAAGGTTGTTCTCATCACCTTAACTACTTATGATGCGTCTGCCTCATCACATCTACAAACTGGCTGTAATACTGCAAATCTGAACACGTTTTTAAATAATTTTTTTAAGAAGAAATTATTTCTATTTTACACAAAATGTCTATTAGTAAAATAAATTAACATAAATAGGAGTCCAACGTAAAGAGTAAGATATGCTATTAAAAAATGTCAATAAAGATAGTCTAGAAAAAGAACAATATCTTATAAATGAAAGCTGGCCAATTTGGATTTTTTGCAATCTTCTTTAGAAATATGGAAACTAAAAAGGTGACTAGATGAAAGAATAATACTAAAACAATAAAGTTAATAATTAGCACGTTATGCGAAGGAAAATTATTTTTCTGATTCATTATTATCACTTCGGTCAAAATACCTATGGATTTATTTTTATTTTTATTTTTTTTTTTTTCACTCGTTCAAAAAATTTACTCATTCCTCTTATCAGCGAAGAAATTACAAGATGAATTAGAATTTTTTTCTTCCTTCAAATGCATGAATTAAATAAACAAAGACTAATTTCTGATTCATTATTATCACTTCGGTCAAAATATCTATGGATTATTACTTTTTTTAACTCGTACAAATATATCATCTTTTATCAACGAAGAAATTACAAGATGAATTAGATTTTTTTTTCTTCCTTCAAATGTATGAATTCAATAAACAAAGACCAAACTTTTGTGCATGAAAAATGCAGCATATCCGTACATTTAATGAAATTCGAACTTCATTTCATAGCTAATAATAAAACATGATAAATTTAAAGTAAAAGTAATAATATCTATTTCATAAATTTACCAAACTTTTACGAAAGATATAACAGTTGATGAAATTTCGAAATAAGACACTCTTAGGTAAATAAGGTATTAAAAGTTTTCATTTCAAAAAATCTTTCAAACTTTTCCTTTCTTAAACATGTTTTTACTACAATTTTCAGAATAAATGGAGTTTTGATTATAGTTTAAATTCAACATAAATTCCCATGTTAATCATAACTTATTTAAGGTTCATTACTCATGAAGATTACAAGCATTAATACAAGTTAAATTACACTGCACAAATGATAAGTTTAAAATGGCTAAGTTTGGATTTTGACTCTAAAAAATGTAGCTAATATAAATTAAGACAAAAATAAAATGAGTAGATATTGTGAATAACGAAAACAGAGAAAAAAAATTGCAAAGTAAATTGCGAAAGTATCGCAAACTTTGGTTAAATACAAGCATATATATATATTTTAACAAATTTCTCATTCAAGTTCTAATTCTTTTTTGATTTATAACGCATAGTAAAATTAAACGAGAATGAAACACCATGCATCAGGAATAGACAAAAAACACTTTCCGCACTAAATTATTATTAAGAAATTTCATTTTTTCATACAATGAAATGAGATGCATAAATAAACAATTAAAAAGATATCTCAGTAAAATCCATTTTGAGAAACTGCTGTCCATATCATGTTGTGAGAGTTCTTTCATAGAGCCTTATGTATGATCGTTATGTAATTTATACACATCACGTAATACAATAAAAATTAGTTTATAAATGCATATGATAGTGGAAAACGCACTTACAGGAATTGAGACTAAGAATGAAAAACGCTGAAAGTCCAGAAGAAGAAATTTTTCCAGAGAACGAAAAAAAGAAAAACTCTTACTTCTGGTACATACAGCGTTTTCCATTTCTCACCTTTTGGGCTCTTAGTTCAACACTTTAAAATGTAGGTACTTAGCTTCTTTTCGTTTAGTGTTTAAATACCTAGTATTATCATTTGTAAACATTTATTTATTTAATTAATATTTTTCAAACCTTGCTTAAAAATATCCCAGTGAAGTAAACAATAACTACATGATCAAGTTGTGTAATGACCACCAGTTGCCGAGCATCTTATCACTGGCACTTTCGCGTTCTCCACCTCACTTCGTGTGGCATATTCAGCGTTCTTCACTTTACTTCGTGTGGCACTTTCAACCAGGCACATTTTTCTACTCTTTTTTGAACTATTTCTACTAAGGTTGGCACTTCAAGGGTTCTCCTGTTTGTTAAGCTTGGCATTTAAGACATTTTTCATTAAAAAGATTTTTAATTTTTTGGTATTTTCAACCTTTTCTATTCTTAGTCCTCAATTATCATTCAGTCTTGTAATCGAATTTTTTGTCTCTCTCTGCAAAAGAACAATAAATGATACGCACTCCATAATCTATAGAAAACATGTTGGAATGCACCTCAGTGATCCTTTTTTGTTTCATTATGTCTTAAATACAACATTAATATAATGCAACATAAACGATTATTCCGTCGACGACGTGTACCTGTAAATGAACTATAAATGCTAAACACTTCATTTTCAATATTAAGAAAGAATGAACAACGTTAAATAGCACAAATGTATGTATACAAAAAGGTGCATATAGCTATTTCAAAGCTTCTGAAGCTCCATCAGTGCGAAAATTAAAAATTAAAGATTAAAACATAGCGAGCCAGAGAGACGCACCTTACAGCTGCGTCTCTCTGGCTCGCTATGTTTTCACCTTTAATTTTCGCACACCTGCGTCTCTGGCTCGCTATGTTTTAATTTTTAATTTTCGCACTGATGATGGAGCTTCATAAGCTTTGAAACAGTTGTATGCACCTTTTGTATGCATACATGAGTGCTATTTAACGTTGTTCATTGTTTCATGATATATAAGCACAAAGTACAATCCTCCCCCCTTTTTATTCATTTTCAATACCGAACATTCTATTGTAAGCCTCAATAAAATAAAAATGACATGGCAATATGGTGTACGTTTATGAGAGTGAGAGCACGGACAGAAGGTATTAAAATTGTATTTAAAAAATTGCGTAAACAGTAAACATTGTCTCATTGTTGTGTCTTGAAAAGATTAAATATTAAAAGCAGCCTTTAGAAAACAAAAGAATACGTTTAAAATTTTTCAAAAAAGCGTTCTTTAGAATCGAAAATGTGCTCGTAAGAATCTAGAAAGTGTCCTTACTAATCGAAAGAAGTGCGATTTTCACATGAATAGCACCGTGAATTTTCTTAAACATTTGGGAAACTCCGGTTTCATCACTCATAAATAGTCCATACTTTTTATAAATGTATATGTCTCGATGTGTTTTCTGTTTGTAAATATTATTAAAGTTTTATTTTCTCTATTGATATGAATAATGACTTTTCAAACTCATCTCTTTTATAAAGTGTATGAAATATCTTGCATTCGTTCCCAAAATTGCATTTCCCCAAATACAATTTGGTGAAGAAAACTTTCTATTTGATAAAGATGGGGATGGAAGAGGACATTATTTATGAAACAATAGATATTTTTAATAGTAGATTAGAAATTAAATTGGGGAAAAACATTTTTGGTATAGCATCCGGTTTTTGTAAAATTCCACCTATTTTGTCACAGTTTAAATTTTCTTTTGACTTAGTTTTGAGGATAAGGAAGAAAATGAAATGAAACAGACTGATTTCAAAGTGCATCTTTTGCAAAGGATTCCGGCAATTTTAAACTGTTCCAGCATGGCCTTAAACCACGCAAAGAAAATTGTTTTGAGTGTAAAATTTCATAAACTGAACGAACAGTTTTACCAAATAAGTATAAATGTCGCTGTTTGTTACTCTTTGTTGTGATTCTGCTCTAAATAAGATATTCGTTTAAGAACTCTTTAAATTGATGAAGGCCAAAATTTTCAGATTACTTAGGCTTCTCTTAACGTTTTTATACATTTTATATAAACATAGCACATAATACAATGCAACACGCAATATATACTAGCGCACCTTCGATGGTCGGCAGCGGTAGACATAGGACCACAACAGAACGGGAGGATAAAGGGATTGATTGTCACATCAGCTGTTAGTGCACCAGATTGGTCGTTATCGACCATCCTACGTGTGACCCGCACACGTATATCCAACATCACCATTGCCAAGACGACTGAGAGAGCGAAATCTAAGTACGCACCGACCGTTAAGCCGCTTGAAACATCACACAGACAACCCCCATTACAATGGTGCTTGGCTGGATCAGTTTGGAACTACGTTGACTGGAGACGCATAGTCTTTAGTGACAAGTCCTGTTTCCTACTGTGCCCTAACGACTATCGAAGACGTATCTGGAGACATTCAGGGCACCGTGGGGACTATGTCTTTACTAAAGGACACCACAAAGGCCCTCAACAGGGGGTTATGGTCTGGGATGCCATTTCCTTTTATAGTCGGATGCCATTGGTAGATATTATAATAGTACATTTACAGCATAGCGGTACGTATATGACATTCTGCGACCCGTTTTGTTGCCAATCTTTCTGCGCCACCCTGAACTTACTTCTCAACAAGATATTGCTCAGCTGCATACGGCACGTGTTGTGCTATGAATTTTCTTCAAGCTTGTCGAAAGTTTCCTTGGCCATCTAGGTCACCTGATCTCTCCTCCATATAGCACATTTGGGAAGTGAAGGGAAGACGATTGCTTTGTAGCAATCAAACTCTAGAATATGTCATTCAATTGTTCTCAAATTGTAATCGTTTTTGCTTCTGCGTATGATCTTCACGTCCACCAGTTTTGGTTGCAATCGGAAAACTCCTTCGTGGTACATTGATTTTTTAGATGCAGAGTATTTTTTTTTTTTTTTTTTTTTTTAGAAAAAAAAATCTTTTGTTTCAGATGAGAAAAGTCTCTTGCTGACAATCAATATTAATAACCAAAGCTAGTTTAGAAATATTAGAAAATATCCCTTGTTCAAAATCAACGTTAGTTACAAAAGACTAGTTTATAAATATATTTAAAAAAAACTATTATTAATCTGTAGCGATGGTGAGGCCAGGAGTTTTGCCTGAAGGGATTTTGAAATAACGTTATTCATTTAAAAGTTCTACAGACATGGGCGCCCGCAAGGGAATCAGGGGACAGCAATTTACCCTCACTGGATTTTCAAATTTTATTTTTTTTCTTTCGTGATTTTGAAAACAATAGTAAAATTTATTCTTCTCAAAGGATTTAAAATAATTTAATACTAAAAAGGCACAGGAATTTATCAGTGGGAAAGAGCTTCCATGAACCCTTACGTTGAATATAACTTTTAGTTATGTTTTTAGTTTGTGTTCATGTGTTTAAAAATTATATAAACGAGACACGGGCAGATATCCTTTGATGAAGAAAAAATAAATAAACTGATTCAATTCTTCATTTTTAAGGTCTGTTTTTATATCTCTAAATTGCTTATGAGGTTGATACGTTTAAAAATTGACTTGAACGTGAAGTAAAAAAAGTGAATAATCAGTTTATTTCATGTTTATATTATCTATTTAAAAACGAAAAAATGGACTACGGTTATATCTGTTCTAAAATTTTGCCTCTACCAGAATTTTGTTCTACGGGCACATATGTTGACAAATAACTATATCCAGTGTTCTGTATATTTAGAATTAGTTTTATGGTGAATATGTAATGCATAAAAACTAACAAAGAAATGCACAATCGCATTAAATTTATAGTATGTATATTGCCATTGCTGTTTTTCACGGTCTTCTTTTATTTTGCACTAAAGAAAGTGTTCTTATTCTTACTATGATAGAAACCTTCACTAAAACAGGGTTTTGTGAGTTTCGCGCCCATAGTTCATCAATTTACGTAATGTTTACCACCAAGAACGTTGCATACAAACGGATTTTTGCTCATCATGAGCAACTTCGCTTTTATGTCTTAATCTCAGTACCAACAGCAAAAAAATACAGAAATTTACGTTTAGATGTATTCATTGCGAATCATTTTATTTTTATCATTAAAAATGCTTCCTTTTTGCTAAATATGATATTATTTCTCCACACTGAAGCACTTTGGTCCTTTTTCCTATACAAAAGGCATTAAATTCAGAACAGCGAAACGCTCTTTCCAGTATAAAAATGACATAAATAAGCATTTTTGTTTATAAAACTGAAAAAAAAAAGCTATAATCGCGTCAAAATACGTTAATTTTTACTGAACACTGAAAATGAAGAGGAAAGAGAATTGCTTTCAAAAGAAAATTATATTTCAGAAAAGACAGAAAAGCTATGTAAAGAAAAGGCGCACGATCAGTGTTTTATAAACCCAACTTCTGAATCGCAAGATATAGCTTCGACTTCAACAACGTCACCTTACGTCAAATTAACAGAGTTGTCGCCGTATCCAGAATCATCTGCGCTGCGATACTATAATAAGAAGAGCAGAAAGTCTGAAATTTTAAGCAGTTCACTACACAAAAGGCAGCTTGAAGTTGACACTGCGGAAAACCCCCCAAAAATCTTTACCAAAAAAAAGAGTAATAGTAAAACTCATGAATCCAAGAACTGTACCAAAGAAAAAACTGTGGACCAGGCTACTCAGAAATCTATAGAGAACCAATTGTAGATGATTGGATCGAGTGCGTTTCTTGCAGAGACTGGTGGCAAGAAGACTGCACAGACTACTCTGGCCGTGGTCACTACAAATATGACGTTTTTAAGCGAAACGCTTCCTTTTTATATTGCGCAATCTTGCACACTTGACTGCGCAATTTTGACCTCAATAGCTGTACAAGAGTGCGCATTTAGGAGGATATTCTTTTTACAAATAATACCGAAAGTGTTTCTTTTAAGTTGACGAATGCAACTTTTTTTAGCTTAATAATCTAAGAGTATAAAATGAAGCATAACGTCATCCCTTAAATCTCTTCATTTAGTGTAATTTAATGAAATAGCTAAAGTGCACACTTCTGCACCACCTTATTCTAATAGAATTATGGGGTAAAATTCTACAATCAGGTGAACGCAATTATTATAGATTAGCCTTTTTAAAAGATTTTGCTGAATAGGTTTTGGTGGAACTTCCAGTGTTAGATAATATTTCAGTAAAGGTTTTTAGTATATAATAATGTTCTACATTCCTTAGTTATATAACTCTGAAGAAAGTTATACAATCAGGTGAACCTGATTATGAACGATTAGCATTTTTAAACAATTCTACAAGACGGATTTTGATGAGATTTGCATTGTTAATTACATAATTTTTCAGGGAATGTTTAAATATACAACATATCGTTCTGCGTTGCTTAGTTAAAAAATTATGATGAAAAGTTCTATAATCCGATGAACCTGATTCCCTTGTATTGTTAGATAATTTTTCAGGAGTGGTTTTAGTATAATGTCATTGTTCTGTTCTTTTTTACCAAATCCTGCTGCAAATGATCATTTAAAAGAGTTGGTCCTTAACAGCCCCAATTTTGTCTGCCATGTTAGAAAATATAATAGCGCAATGGCGTCCATATCAGTTTCCCACGAAAGGACATTGCAGATAAAGGTCTATGTTGCTTAAAATACAAGGTCAAATTCACCGATACAATTCGTTTTATTCTCGATTCGCTTGAAGAAACCAACCAGCGTGGCGGGCGAAGCCTACTAGTCTACAAATAAACAGCTTTCATTTATTTAATTTATTTTTTTTATGTTGACCTTTGTTAAATGGAAATTCCAAGGTAGATGCCAACAAAAAAAGGCAAGCATTTTTTAAATTAATAAAACCTCTGAATAAGAGAGGTCAACAAAATGGAACGCCAAACTTGTCCGGTATTCATAGGGGGAAATTTGAAAATATTTGTTTTCCAGATTTAAAAAGAGTTCGCTAAATAGAGGTTCCCGAAATTCGGCAGTGTTTGTTACAGAAGTTTTACTTTATATAGATAATATAATGCATGGAACTATAAAGACCCCAAAATAGTCTCATGACTTATTTTCGACTTTCACTTTTACTGCCCAAGAGGGACTACTCAGGTTCATCCGAACATGTCGGCCAGCCAAAAAGATTTTAGCTTACATCCCTGTAAACCAATCATCCCAAGCCATTTGTCAAAATGGTCGGTTAATTCCCAAATCATTTAAAAGATCGGATATTGCCGCGAAATGAGCGGCCATTTCGGGAACCGACTAATTTCGGTGTATGGCCATAATATTTACATCTATTAAAATTACTAATAACTACATTTAATATTAAATGAGTTGAAACCCGTCAAATTCGACGAATGAAAATGCTTAAATGAACTGATTGATTGATTTTATAAAAAAAAATTAACAAAAACAATTACAATAATTAATATTATATTGGCTAGCCTAACTTAAAACACTTAAAACAAATATTTTTAACTAAAATTTAATTTCAACTTTTCAAATTATTGAAAAATAAAACTTTATTACTTAATCAGTAACATGCAATTAAGAGAATGAAATTATGACGTTATTAATTGAGACTTTGATCTGTGGTATTATGTAATGAAAAATCAACGAAAATTGCGCCACTATGACACAATTACAATTTTTGTTTTCGAAGAAATATAAAAATAACATCTTTCTTCACCGTCGCAAAATTTACATGCATACTACTTTTCACATTCATATTCACTATTTAAAAAATATTTTAACGTTCAATAGATTTATTAATAAATATATTCCCAAACTTGATGTTACGTTTGCCAGTTACAATTTTGAATGTAAACGTTCACACTTTTTAGTTGAGGTTCTAATCTGAGTACCGGCGAAATCCAGAAATTTAGTTTTATACGCATTCGTAGTAAAATTTTTAGTTTTATCAAAGAAAATACTCATTTCATTTCTCTCACTCATTTCATCTACGACATGCATTTTCTCCCAATGAAGCCCTCTGAGATGAACGTCTGCGTCTCAATATCAGTGGAATGGGAAAAATATTGAAATGTAACAGCTTTACTAGTAAAAATGCGTAATTTTAAATCGTGACGTCCTTTTATGTTCAAAAGTTTTAAAAAGGTTATTTTTAATTGTAATACGAAAATGGCATCCGTAATTAGGATGAGCGAAGCGAATCCTTTACTAGGCTACACAAATTACATTTTGTTTACAAATTACATTACTTTACAAAAAAAAACTATTTAGTATTTTGACTTGAAATTAAACATAAAAATTAATTATGATCTGTAGATTTGCACATTATTATTATTATTATTATTATTATTATTTTACAGAATAACCTTAAAAAATTATTATTTTAATTAATTTATTTTGCATGTTTGTTTTCCATTACGGACGCATTTTTGCAAATAAAAAATGAAACACGTATATTTTCAGAAGAAAAAATAAATCATGGAGTTACAATTTCTTTTATGAAACTTTTAAAATACCTTTTTTATGAAAATTATAGCATATTTTTAATGAATTAAAATTTGTGAAAATTCAATTATTTACATTCAATTATAAAAGTATTTTCCAGTGTTAAGAATTCAAATACACAATTTATTCTTATTATGGTAAATCATTTACGCAGACGATACTTGCGTATTTTAAAAGAATTATATTATGATTTTTTTTCTAAAGTGGCAACAAAAAAATTGTAAACAAATAAAATTAATCGTTAAATTCGTTATATAAATATTTTGTAAAATTTTGCTTCGAAAATATTTTTATTTATACCAGTCTTATATCATAAATAAAAAATTCCGAGGAAATTCTTAGTCATTTGGCTGAATTTACATTTCTAAAATTAAAATGCGCCAAAACATAAAGTAACGTTTTTGCTTAATAAAGATGCAAGAATAATATCAAAATGTATTGTTACTTTCAAATATTTCTCTTATTATATAACGCTTCGCGAATCCAAACGAAGCATGGCTTTTGCTAATGATATAATAATTCCCATTGTTTCCCTTCTCTCTTTAAGAATGGAAGTAACCCGATTGCCACCAATGTAAAGAAATTTCATAAAGCACCTTTAAAATTAAAATTAAATATAAAAAGGGATTATTTTAAAAAATAGCGAGTGCGGACGCATTTACAAATAAAGCGCTTTCACTTAAAAAAATAATTATGAAAATCGGATTAGTAGAAAGCTCAGACCAGATTACTAAAAGAATGGCCTTGCCTTTTAAATATATAGATTGTTACCACTGGTTAAAATTGATAATTATTAAACAATTAACCCTCTAATTAGAAACATAATATACATTTGCATGCTTTAATTAATAAAATTGTAATGAATAATTACAGAAATAAAGAAAACTGCAAATAAGTAATTTCATTAGTTACCAACACAGATGACAAAACAAATATCATGGCGCCCATTTTCCATTTATACTTAGAAAAATCCCTGTAAATCGCATACGCATAAACTTACAGACATGTTTGTATTTTCCAACTGAAACAATTGTGAAAATGATTTACATCCTATAACTCATAAACACATACAGAGTAAGTATAAGAATGGCCAGCTATATCTGAAATCCTCACAATATTAAATAGAGGTATTATTACCACACAGTGGATATTATTTTAATTCAGTGCTTCAAATTAAAAGTTCTGCTACTTTTTCAATCCATCATTGATTTCTTGATGATTGATCCATTATACAGTCGGCTCTCGTTAATTCGAAATCGGATAAATCGAATCATCGCTTAATTCGAACTAAACATGAAGTCCCGAAATTTTCAATGGCAGAATAACGTTAAAACTTTTCCTTTATTCGAACTCATTTTCTCTTGACTTCGTTTAATTCGAACTAACTTGAAATAACTTTCTTTCTTTCATTTTTGTCAGAATTGTTCTGAACTAGTATGATAATTCCATGCATTTGAAATCCGCTTTCTTAGTGCGCCCTGTCTGTCCATCAATGACACATCCGCCCCTTCTTCCATTGTGCTTCGCTAATCCCTTCTGTAGCATTTAACCCAGTGACATTCCAAGAAATTCACTGAGTGGACATCTGTTAAAGATAGGGGAAACCTGTTTTATCACTACATTCTACTTTCACTCTGGGGATCGAATTTTTCAGTCAATGGTTTTACTTACTGCTAAATTGTTTTTTGAGAAAGTAAAAGGTCTTGTTTCTTTAAAATATGGAAGTTATAAATCGTTAACTCTCGAAGCCAAAGTGGAAATTATTAAAAAGGTAGGATGTGGCCAATCTAAGACAGAAATTGCTGCAGAATATGGAATAAAAAAGAATACGCTGTCTACTTACTTGAAAAATAAAGAATTTATCCTGAAATCATGGGAAAAGGAAAGATTTGCTAAAGGACGAAAACGTATGAGAACAGCAGCCCATGAGGATTTAGAGGAAGCTTTACTGTTATGGACAAAAGATGCACTGGCAAGAAATGTACCTTTGAGTGGACCTATATTGGCAGCTAAAGCGAAAGAACTTGCACTACTCATGGGTATTAAAAATTTCAATTGCAGCGAAGGATGGCTGACACGTTTTAAGCAGTGAAATAACATCGTACACAAAACTGTGTGTGGTGAAAGTGCTGCTGTAGACCTCGCTGCTTGCAATGAATTCTGCGAAAAGCTACCCGAACTTATTTCTACTTATGCAATGAAAGACGTGTTTAATGCCGATGTAACATGGTTGTTTTATTAACTTCTTCCTAATAAGACTTTAACATTTAAAGGTGAAACGTGCACAAGTGATAAACTTAGAAAAGACAGGATAACTGTGATGGTAGGTGCCAATATGGATGGAAGTGAGAAGTTAAAATTGTTAGTTATTGGTAAATCAACTAATCCACGTTCCTTCAAAGGACTTTAAAACACTGCTTGTTGATTATGTGGCAAATGCCAAAGCCTGGATGACGCGTGAGATCTGCATCAGTTGGTTAAAAGAACTGGATAAAAAATTTTCTCGTGAAAACAGAAAAATTCTATTGCTGCTAGATAATGTGCAGAGTCATTGTAAACTACCAACACTGAGCTCTATAAAGATTGAATATTTACCCCCTAATACTACAGCACAACTGCAACCGATGGACCAAGGAATAATTCAAAATTTAAAAACTCATTATCATAAAAGGATTCTAGAACAAATTTTATTTTCGATTGAACTTAAAGAAAGCTACGACATAACATTACTCACGGCCATCAACGATTTATATGCGGCGTGGGACGCCGTACAACCTGAAACAATAGAAAAATGCTTTCGACATGCCGGATTTATCCATCCATCTAAAAAGAGTGGTTATAATTCAAATGACGAAAACGACAGACCTTTTGTAGAAATAGAATTTCCAAACTTTTCTGAAAAGTTCCAATGCGATATTACGTTCGCAGAGTATGTAGCAGCCGACAATAGTTTAGAAGTATAGGGACCCCTAACTGTGGAAGAAATTGTTGAAACAATTCACGAAAAATGCAATGAGGAGATGGAATCGGATTCTGGTGATTCTGCTACTATGTCCCAAGTGCTTTCCTTACCCACAGAAAAGTCAATTGCACAATCAATTGAGTGTTTGCGTACATTTATCCTGATGCATCCGTCATCAGACAAAGAACTTAACTGTTTGTTACAAATAGAAAAACTGGCTAAAAAGTCAAAAATGAATAGGACTAAGCAAACAACAATTGATATTTTTTTTTCATAGAGATGATAAATAAGTGTAAATAATTTCTTAAATGTTCATCTAATTTCAGGTAAGAAAATTATAGTACAATTAAAATGTAATTTTAAATGCCGTTGTTCTATAGTGTATTATTAATTTTTATGTTTTATTTATATTATTTTAATATTATTAATTATTTTATGTATTTATATATTTTAATTTCATATTAAGTCATTCTAACGATAACATCCGAAAAAAAAAATAAAATACTATAACATTAATTCCTTTGTAATGGTACCCCTTTAAACATGTTTTCTCTCATACTTTCCATAATTCGAACTCTGGATAATTCGAACATTTCTTGTGGTCCCGACGAGTTCAAATTAACGAGAGCCGACTGTATATCTATATTAATAGAAGAAAGTTTTTGTGTGTATATAAGTGCCTGATTGTCTGTGATGGCTATTGCACGTAGAGGTCTGCAAATTTCGTACCGGATAGAAAAAGACGGGTCCCAACGCATTTGAGGCTCAGATTTTGGATTTTGTTATTAGATTCCTTGTGATTTTATGTTGAACAGAATGATCCGCGTATTCCCCCGATCCTCCAAGCTCCTGGGATATTTTGACCCACTGAACTAAAGCCATCCGAATTCCTTTTGCCCTATATAATAAATTTTGTCCTCCTCTCAATAAAGTTTATTTGGAATTTGTACAGCTTAAAAAACTCTTCATTTCGCCGAAAACGATAAATTTGTTTTTTTATCTACCAATTTCATTTTGATACTCTATACATTCAATTTTTTATTTTATACCCCTAGTACATGGAGCAAACTTTCGGCAATTAAGAAAATATATAAATATGAAAGGGTTATTTTTAACTAAATATTAAATAATGTAAGACCACAGATTTTTTTTTCTCTGAAAAACAGCGAAGACAGAGAGGAGACAGTTCCAGAATTAGTTTAAGTAACCCTCTTTATCGCAAAAAAATCGTTACCATGACGACGCACGTGACCTGTGATCGAGACCATTTTTTTCTTATATTGGAAGGTGGAAAGAGGTGAGTTGGTATTTTATGCTTATTGATGGACTAGAAGGGCTATTTCCTTCCTTCCCCCTTCCCGAACATTTTTAAAATTTAGAACAATTATGATTTAAATCAACGATTTAAAAAAAATTACTAAAATCAAGATTTAAATCATCTGATTAAAATCGTTAACACTCTAGTAGAAATAGCAGCGAACAAAAGTTTAAAAAGTCCATATTAATAAATGACAGTTTAGTAAACCTAGTAACGACATAGGAATAATGAAAAAATTGAATTCTTCAAAATGCTTTAATCACAGAACTCACCTAAAAATAAAATTTACTAAAACTTCCATTGGGCATCTTCTGTGAGAAATATCTTTTTAATCTTAATCCCTATTTCATGAATTTTGACAATTTGGCTTTTTAAAAAAAATTCGGAAATCATAAAACATAAAAGGTAAGAAAAGATTTGATCTCATATCATCAATCCCTGGCTCATTTCTTTTCTGTAGAGGTCCAAATATATTCTGAAGTCTGGTTTAACAAGAAAAAAAAATCAAGATTTTATTGAGGGACACTAAGCACATTTTTTTTATTTATAAAGAACACCATAATTATATATACAATGAAAACACAAACATAACCGCCGCTACTTCGCGGAAAAGACGGCCGCACGTTCATCGAAGATCCCTTTTATTTGGACGCTTGACCGGAACAGTAGCGGCAGACCCGATCGCGGAAGACCCCACAGGAAAAATTTTAAATCTAAATTCAATAAGTTGAAGACATCAAACAGCAGGTTTGAGTGGGTTGGACCGTTAAATACGTCGGACAACCGCGGCAGCTTCGAAATCATTATAGGGAGTCAAAGGTTCGACGCGTTTAACGTCATATGCTAGCTTTGTTCATTTCCCAACAGCTTTGTATGTCTTGCTTATATCTTAATCTCTGGTTCATAATTTGTAACAATTTAGCTTCTGTTTTTATGGGTAATCTCATGGGGGGTTTTTTAGTCGGTTTATCTGTTTTTTTTAACCATTTCATCAAGAAAATTATTAGTCATCATTGAAAATAGTCTATTTTGTAACTGTCCATTTAATTAACATAGCTGCTAACCTTCCGGGACTTTTTCGCGTTAAATAAACATATTTTGAATCCGAAAGTTTACTTAATAAATAAAATAAAATAAGTAACACAAAGAAACAAGACACATTATTAAATACATTTTCTAGATAAAAAATGACGTTTTATTTAAATAAACCGGAAGGGTAGTAGTTATTAATTAAAAACATTATCTTTGTAAAGGATTTTAAAAAGAAGAAGCTACCTGATTTTTACATTCTTATCTAATAAGTTGGTATATAAACAAGCTGTTTGTCTTAATATGTACAAAAATGTAAAAAACAGCTAGGAAAAATTATAAAAGTAGGCTTAATGGTCCGAGTTTTAAAATTTACTAGAATAACCTGATTTTTTACCAAAAACGGTAAGTTCCATTAAAGAAAATTCTATAAAAATGTATTTAATACATCTAATAATAGTGATAGATTTTCTATTTCACGTAAAATACTTCTTTACCATTAAAATTAACAAATTAAAAAAGAATTACAATAAACACTAAAATTAAAAAAGCACAGACATTTTACAGAGCTTTGGAAATGTATATTTTCTCAACCATTTACATATCAATAGTTTATTTGTTGAAAGGTATGAAGATGAACTTTCAAATATTTTTATTTGAAATAATAAGTGGATTA
Source organism: Maratus speciosus (assembly GCA_963932465.1). NCBI lineage: Eukaryota > Metazoa > Arthropoda > Arachnida > Araneae > Salticidae > Maratus > Maratus speciosus. The sequence goes on from OZ010791.1 coordinate 269,402,492, forward strand.
ATTATCGAGATTGAATTTAACTTCATTCATAACATAAAGGGTTGCAGAAAATTTTTGAACATGTTACAAAATAACTTTATAATAGACATTATAAAATGCTATTTGAAGCAATCGCATAATAATTTAAAATATTTATTTCCTACATTGCTGACATAAACTATTTTCCTTGACAAAATAACAAACGCTACTTTACTCGTAAAAGAGAAGTCTTGTTTCAAATGGAATTTTCCAAAAGCAGAAGGCAACAGATGGAAAAAGTGTTTTGACACACTTATCAGAAACGGACTCGAAGACAATTTCTTTTGAAGCAGATTCTCAGTGAAAGTAGATCGTCAGTATAAATGCATAAACAAACGCCTTGAGATGAATTGATTATCTGGAAGAAGTGAAACTGAAAGCTAAAAAGGGGGTGTAAGGGGCAAATGAGGAAATTCGTTGAACCCAAATCTGTCTCGCAATTTCGCTATTGTTGTTGTTGCTATATTTTTTTTTTCATGAAGTAGCAGCGCGTGAGCAGACAGACAAGGATATGAGAAAGATGTGGCTACCTGAATAAGGGGCAGTTAACTCTGGAGAAAGTGAATTCTGACTGATTTGATTGCAGCATACGAAAGACTCGTGTCAGGGAAAGTTAATGTTCTCGGAACAGAATGTATTGAATGGAGATTCCACATTTATGCTAATCAATTATCTCAAAAAATAGCAATAAACTGAAACATAAAATGATGTAATGAGGGATACGTAAAAGGAAACACACAAAAACTAAGAACAAACATTTGGGAAAGTGTCGGGTGAACAGTGTTGCCAGGTTGTACATTTTTTCCGTAAATTGTACGTTTTTCAGGCTTTTTTGTAAATTGCTAGTTTAAAACTGTTCCGTACGACGATATCTTCAGTTTTCTTTAATATATAACTGACATTTAATAATTTCGAGAATCTTTCTCAGTTTATATTTTCAGTTTGATTCGAATTATTCTCTTTTTGATGCATTTTTGTGCCGCAATTGTACTGTTACTTCATTCAAATAGATGAACTAAGACTTTATTACTAGACGTTTTATTTTTGTTGAGTTTATTGTAACTCTTAACCAAAACTCTTAACTCTAAACCAAAAACATTTGCGTTATTTTCTTTTCATAGTATATCTATCTTAAATTTCGATATTTTGTTTGTTTTATTATCGTGCTTTGTTTCTGAATACAAATATTTCTTATTGCAGCTTCGATAACTAAATATTTCATTGCAACAATTTTTGATTCATAATAGAAAATACGATTGCTAAGTTAAACAGTGATGATAGAATAATACATAAAATACATAAAACAGTTAAAATATAATAATATAACTATTACTTAATGAACAGTTTTTAAGGAAAATTACTTAAAGTATGGCACATTCAACATAGTTTGGTAGGATGTGAAAAATGAAGGTACTGCGATAAAACCGAAAGATGTCAGTAATGTTATGGGTCATTCCATGAAAAACGGACAAAATCTCCTGCACGTGACACTTACATAAATACCTATATCTATTAATTTATAAGTTGTTAGAATATAAACTATACATTAAACAAACATAGATTTTTATATTAGCATACTTCATTTAATTTGAGTATACAATAGCATTTTTAAAACAGCAGTAATATGTAGAAAAGCTGTCCAACACGAGATATGAAATGGCTCTTTACCAGGGTTTGCCCAAGTGGGCCCGCCCGAAAAAACCCACCCGGGTTTTTTCGGGTGGGCCCACTTGAAAAAACCCATTGTGGGTTTTTTCAAATTTTCTCATGTTTTCACAACTAACATTAGTTAATCTGCGGTTTTTTTCGGGCAGGCCCACTTGAAAAAACCCAGTGTGGGTTTTTTCAAATTTTCTCATGTTTTCACAACTGTAACATTTATTTAATCTAAGTAAGAGAATGGGTAAAAATTGGGTTAAGGTATGAGAATGGGTGAAAACTGGAAAATTGGATTTGTAGTCAGTGGCTGTTAGACAGGGTTTGCCCAAGTGGCCATTTGAAAAAAAACATTGTGGGTTTTTTCAAATTTTCTCATGTTTTCACAATTGTAACATTATTTAATCCGAGGGTTTTTTCGAGCAGGACCACTTGAAAAAAACTATTGTGGGTTTTATCATATTTTCTCATGTTTTCACAAGTGTAACATTATTTAATCTAAGGAATGAGAATGGGTGAAAACTGGAAAATTGGGTTAATAGTCAGTGGCTGTTAGACAGGGTTTGACCAAGTGGGCCCAGCCCGAAAAAACCGCCCAAGTTTTTCCGGGCATTGAAAAAACCTATTGTGGGTTTTTTCAAATTTCCTTGTGCTTTCACAACTGTATCATTATTTAATCTAAGGTATGAGAATGCAAAGATAAATGCCAATTTAAATATATTTCAAAAGAACCAGATTTAAAAGAATTTCTAAGCAGAGATAAAATGACCAAAAAAGAAAAAAGAAGGAAGATTTTCATGCCTGTAATCTAAAATGTATCCAAATGCTTTAAATCTTAATGCATGCAAAAAGATGGCACTTGAACCTCATCCTGATTGTTTGCATTGTTATAGCTTTTAAGATTAATCATCCCATTTATTATTCTGCTTCAATGTTCAATGAAAATGTTATATAGGAGTTTTCCACACAAAAATGGTTCAGATTATGGCAAAAAAAAGAGTGAAACAGATAAGTTTCCTCCTGGATTTTGTGAGTTTTTCTTTTCTTTACATTCAGTACCAGCTACCTCTGCTTCAATCGAACAATACTTTTCCACATTTGGTCTGGTTTGGAGCAAGTTACGTACTCATTTTGGAGTTGATAAAGCAGCAAAGCTAGTAATAAGTGTATCGCCATTTGCGATATAAATTTACAAATATCACTGACTTCTATGTCAATCTAATTTAGCATTTAATACTACTGCAATGTATATGTAGCAAATTTTGCTAAAATTTTCAAATACAGTAAACTCCCAACTATCCGGCCTAATGTGGTGGAAGGGTAGGCCAGATATAAAAAAAGCCGGATAGGCCGGAGTTCTATAAACGCTTACTCCTTTCCCCCCTCCCTTCGCCATGATATTAGAAACATTATGATATTATATTACATACATACATGATATTAGTTACACACATTTTAAGATAAATTTCATATTATACAGTACATAGAGTTTTAGAATAAGCAAAACATTAATGCAAAACTAATTCGTAAAAAATGAGTAAATCTTATTCTATTGTTTATTTATAAATGATATGCATAAGATAAAAGAGTCAAAATTTACAGTTTTTACTTTTTGAAAAAGCGTTTAGTTTTTTTCTTTTTTTGCCTCTCTCTGTTAGCCCTCTTCTGCGAAGCAATATATCTCCATTTACGCAAGCAGATGATATCAATTGGCATCGCTTCCTCCTGCTGTCTAATGTACTGCAGTGCTGCCTCAGTCGTCTTGAACCCTTCCGAATGTGGGATGAGATTTTTCCTGCAATCCTCCTCCTGTTTTTCTTCTGTTACTTCTCCCTCTGTCAGCATTTCTACAATGTTGTTGTCAGTTAATTCGTTGACTTTCGCGTGCCATACATTCTGTAATGTCCTCTGCATTGACATCGTCAGAGCCACGTATATTTTTCAGCAACAAAAGAAGATTATGCTTCTCATCTTCCACTTCAGTTTCCCACACGGGTTTATGTCCACCTTTATGGTCCAAAGAATGTTTCAAGAACTTCCAATTACTATGTTTCGAATTCTCTGCTATTGCACTTGCAACTGCTAGTAGTACTTTCAACTTTTTACTAGGCCGGATAGTACGGATAGTCGGGAGTTTACTGTATATTATTGCGAATCCCATTTCTTTCAAAAGAAAAAAAACAGTCTTCAACTGATTTCTGATTTGAAGTGAATGAAAGAAACTATATAAATTTAACACGTTTAACTTAAGCTAACAAGGAAGGTCTCCATACTGGGCATACTCAGAATATTTTGAAAAAAATACCAATTAAACTATTTATGTATGTAATAAAGGATCAGTCAAATTTAGCGGCGGAATTACAGTAGAAAGTCTGTAAAAAAATAAAATACTTTCGAGTATTTGGCGCGAAAAGACGAAAGCGTCACGCGATTTGGCGAGCAGTACTTTTCCTCGCCAAAAGCAAACGATTTTAATGCATCTGAAAAGTGTTTGTTAATTGATTTTTAGAATGCGTGTAAAAAGTATTTAATAAATTTAAACATAAACAATGAGAGAGTTTAATAAATACATTTTTTCGTATTACATATTTATGTTGCTTGTTATTTAATTTTATTACTTTAAAAACAATTTCATCTATAAAAAATACTTTCATATATTTAAGCGTATTCCAAAATAAAGGCAAGATTCATTTAGCAGTTATTCATTTGAAACCGAGGAATTCGTGGTTTCCATAGCAACAAAATTGAACCGACAAAATTGGACTTAATTTTGAGATATTGAAACAATTTTAATTTTGTTTTAATTCATAAAATTTGATATTTAACTTCCATTATAAATACATATATGACAAAACTATAGCTAAATCAAACTAAAACTGACAAAACTACAGTTATTTAAGTTAAATTTATTTAAACAAGTTCAATATGAAATATTTTTATCTTAAAGAGTATTCGACATGAAAAAGTATTTTTCAAAATTTCATTTCATCGCCAACCGATGATAAATCGCCAGATAAACGAAAATTTCATTTTTTTTTACGAACGTTCTATCGGGGTTCCACCCAAAATTTTTTTATAAACATGTATATCCACATGAGACGAACACTCTGTAATTTTTTTAGAATTTTATGAATATGCCCGTATGGAGACCTTCCTTGAAAGAATTATTTAAAGAAATCCATTTGTGGTTCACTTAATATATGCTTAGTGCAGCAAACTAGTCCCATGAGATACAGATGCACCTTTTAAATTAATTTGATTTTTTTTCTTTTTATATACTTTTTGTTAATTCATACTTAATCAATGCAAATTATGCCCAAGTTTCATTGATAAATGGAGAATTCAGGCATTATGTATATGAAAATAAGAAGTTTAAACAGCTCTCCAAAAAAACTCAATAAAGCCCGAAAAAATCCGGGTTTTTTCAGAAAAACCCGAAAAAACCTGGGTTTTAGACTAGTGGGCCCAGTAGGCTGGGTTTTTTTTGAAAAACCCCGGGTTTTTTCTAACCCTGCTCTTTACTAGGTTCAAAAATCTCCACACTTTAAACTTTAGACCTACGTGAGCTGCCTGTTTTTTATAGGTTTAAAAATCGCTACTTCTTAAATCCTAGACTTAAGTAATCTGCCCTTTTCAGGGCCCATTCCATGGAAAACGGAGAAAATGCCCTGCGCGTGACACTTACATAAATACCTATATCTATTAATTTATAAGTTGTTAAAATATAAACTATACATTAATAAATTAATTTAATTTAAAAAATAAAAAAGCCCGACTCCGTAAAAAGCGAGCTATTTAATTATTTCTCATCAATCTTAAACTATTTTTTATATTACTTACCTATTTTTTCTATTTACTTGTATTTTTGACTTTTAAGTTGTGTTTAATTGTTAGTTCCTATCTATAAACACTGTTTTGACGAGGCCTATAGATGTCTATGATGGCTAGAGTTGCAATAAAGCTAGAGATCCTACCTACACAACTTCCAGGTTGTGTAATATTTAAACGGAGCTTCTGACTGTAAAATAGTGAATGAAACATCATCTTCATTTTGAAAGACCTATCCAATGATATGCCATTTAATATGGTGCGTAATTTTTTTTCCTGTCTACCACCATTTTGTATTTTACGGCCGCCATTTTGAATTTATAAAAACAAAACCTCGCCCATAACCATCGGACTGTTAAGACGAATTGATAAAGACCTCATTCATTAATATCCACCCAGCCGTTGGGATGTTTCGAGGGTATAAAGAAATCCACATACCCAGACACGCGTGAAACACATAACCCTTCTTGGTAGTCAGGTAAAAATAACAAGAAAATCTAGATTTTCATATTAGCATAGCTGTTTTAATTTCAGGATATAATAACATTGTTAAAGCAGCAATAATATGTAGAAAAGCTGTCCTACACGTGACATGGAATGGCCTTATGCTTTTTATTTTAATAATGAAGTTAGGCTTTTCTTCTAAAAACAACTCAGCTTTTTAACTGATTTTATTTTATTTTTATTTATTTATTTATTTATTTTTATTTTTATTTTTATTTTATTTATTTTATTTTATTTTTTTTTTGATCTCGTACTCATGATCTTTGAGCTTATTGCTAATTTTATTGACATAAAAGTAAAAGCTAATGATTAACTTGAGCCGTCAAACTTATTTTGACATATAAAACAGCTGGTACGGTATCGAACACAATTTCAGTGGCATACACGTTTTGACCAAACATGCCCAATTTTTGGGGATGCAATTCACATTTAAAGAGGCAGCCATAGCTTCTTCATTTTAAAAAACTTAGAATTTGAAACAGTTGATAAGTTTATTAAGTTAAAAAAAAGGGTAAGCATAAAAAGTTATAAGTTTTAAAGTTTCGAAGTGGAAACAATTTTGAAATTTTGTTGCATTATCTGTGTGGTTCTTCTGTACGCACACACCTGTTATGCAAGGTCGTTATGGTTAGACAACACAGGAGTATTAAAGATTTGCCTACACTTTTAGTGTAAAGTAATAGATTATCATATATCTCAGTTGTTAATTTTATCCGTAAGGAAGCGTTTTTCTTTATTATATTTTAAAAGGTTTGAAAAAATAAACAGTCATATTAATGCTTGGATTATCAACTACTTCAAATAACAAGTAATCCATTTGTGACGATTAGAAATGTAACGACTAGTGATTTGGGCCGAATAGCGAATATTATGCCAAATTTTAAGCCGAATACTAATTTTTTAGGTACATAGATAAAAAAAAAATAAGTTAAATTGTAAATAAAATAAAATGAAAATTGACCTTATGTTATTTGTATGTTTAAAAAAAATTAACAGCTTGATGTATTTTTTGTAATATTTGAAAGACCTTGATGCAAATTAATAAAAGAAGGCTTTTACTAAATCTAAATTACTTATAGCATAATTTTATCTGTGGATAAATTTAATTTATATATATTTTATATAAAATAGGAACTTATTATTATCACTGTTAAATCTACTTTTGAAATTTATTTTTTATTTTAAAAAATTTATTTCAATACAAAAATTTAATAATTTGTATTTCATCCTTTTACACTATGCATAAATTGATTTTCTGTAAATCAGGATGCATGCTATTTCCATTAAAATGCAAATAATATTCTTCATTTCTACTACCCAGCCATACTTTTATTATTTTCTTCTATCTTAAATAGACGAAAGTATTGTAATCGAAATTTTTTTCCACTTCCGGTTTTCGATGGATTTGCAAGTTTCAGAGCACTGTCAGAGATCCCAAAAAACAAGTTTATAGAAAATGTCTGTCTGTCTGTGTTCGTATGTTGTCTTTGTACCATCAAAAAGTGTATGAAGTTATGTATAGAATCGAACCAAATTTTTTGTGTATGTTTTTGGCCATGGCAAGAAGGTCCTACCTTAATTTGGAAAAATTCCGACGGAAGGGGGCTCTGTAATAGTGATGTTTATGCCACCTTCATTATTGTACCATTGAAAAGTGTATAAAGTTATGCATAGAATTGAACGATATTTTTTGTAAATGAGAAATATGATTATCAAATTCACAATGTATCTTTACTTAATAGGTGCTAAAACACAAATGTTAAAACACCTTAAAAACAATGCAGATGTTGAAAACATTGGAGTCATATGATGTTTAAAATCCGAGCGCTTTCGACTGAACCATCAGTCGTCGTCAGGGAAAGATAACATTAACTAAACTGACACATTAACTGATGTGATCTTTCCCTGATGACGACTGATGGTTCAGTCGAAAGCGCTCGGATTTTAAACATCATATGAATCCAATGTTTTCAACATCTGCATTGTTTTTAAGGTGTTTTAACATTTGTGTTTTAGCACCTATTAAGTAAAGATATATTGTGAATTTGATATTCATATTTCTCATTTATTTTATTAAGGTGAATCTGTCGTTCTTTGAAATATAGTTTTTCTATATTTATTTAATTTGATATTTTTTGTGTATGTTTTTGGCTATGCTAAGCAGGTCCTCCTTGAATTCGGAAATATTCCGCCGAAAGGGAGAGCACTGTAATAACGATTTTTGTATAATTTTCTTAATTTTTCGTAGTTCTATTGTACACCAACGGCTCGTAAAGCGACAGGGATTTCGCATCATGATAAGCCGGTTATTCGCGAACAACTGATGTACAAAAGAATAACGGAAAAGTATTGATTTTAATAAATATCATGATCAAGATTAACTCGCTTGTTCTTCGATTAATTGACTGAAGCAAAAATTTAAGATGAAAGTCAAAGTTGGTATAGTATTAAACTAATAATAATTTGAAACTACATATTGAAATATTAAGATGTATTAGACAGAAGAAAGTTTTGGGATTGGTACATCCAACTAGTCTTTTATTAAATTCATTGTTAATTGAGCCGTCATGATGCTTACTCTTTCACATAATCAGTGAAATACCTCCTGAAATAGCCTTGGGAAAATAAATTTTGCTTCAAGGAGTTTGTGTGTAAAAAATTCATTCGCGGTTTAAAATATGAAATGTAGTGTATATATTATGCATTTTATTAATTAAAGTTACAATGCTTCTACAGGGGCCGCGCTAACCATTCGCCCACTCGCCAAATGCGAATACATAGCGAAATTGGCGAGATAAAAATTATTATGGCGAAAAAGCTGGCGAATGATTTTTGGGGGGGCTCTTTTGCTGTGTAATCATGTTTTGGAACGTAAATGAATTTCTGTTTTTAGTGCGAGTTCGCCTACGGCCGTATTTCCAGTCTATATTTCTCCTCTTCTTCTCGGCCGGCCAATTAGGGGTGATTCTGTTCCGATTTTTCCAAAAATTAAAAAAAACGGTCGTCAATCCGAAAAATGGTCGCCGAAAAAAATTTTGTCAATCGTTTGCAGAAAAATTGCGAATTTCGTCAAAGGATCGCGGGAAAAACACATTTCGTCAAAGAATCGTGGAAAACACAAATTTTTGTCATAAGATCGCAAAAAACACGCAAATTTTTGTCATAAGATCGCGAAAAACTCGCAAATTTCGTCAAAAGAACGCGAAAAAACCCGTAAATTTCGTCTAAATATCGCGAAAAACCCCGCAAATTTCGTGTAAATATCGCAAAAACCCCCACAAATTTCGTCTAAATATCGCGAAAAAACTTGCAAATTTTGTCAAAGGATCACGAAAAACCTCAAATTTCGTCAAAAGATAGCGAAAAAACACACAAATTTTGTCAAAAGATCGCGAAAAAACTCAAATTTCGTCAAAAGAGCAGAAAACCCCGCAAACTTCGTCAAAAGAACGAAAAATTTCGTCAAAAGATCGAATATACTTTTATATACTTTTAATATACTTTTGGCTAATAATAGATAAATTTGGCTAATGATTTTCGAATTTGGCTAATGTGTTGGCGAATAGTCTTAATTTCTTAGCGCGGTCCCTGCTTCTATAAGTGCACAATGTAAACATGCAGGAAGAAAAGTACTTTTAGTTATATAATTTGTCGACATTAATATTAAAGTGCTTTAGAATTGTATAGTATTTTTCATTTTAATGAAAATGTATTATTCGAGTATCTATAATTCTTCCCAAACACTTGTGTTTTTAAAATCTGCCTAAATCTCCAAGTATGGCACCATTTTCTAAAAGATTCTCAGTCTTTAAAGAAAACAAAGAAATGCTATTCAACTTCTTACTGAATAAATAAGAATACCTGCAAACTTTGTGCATTTAACCGTTAAAATGACTGCATGAATGTGCAGAAAGTGTCAAGTTTTGATTTTAGAAAAGCAAAGCAAAAAATTACTTTTATCCTAAATCTATTCGACTAAATATCCAAAGTATTTGGCCAACCAAATACTCGACAAGCGGGACGAATACCGAATAATGGTCGAATATTCGTTAAAAACCTAGTGAAGATAATTAGGAAGGGAGCCATTAGTTAGGTAGTATAATGTTTCAGGTTATTAATCTACCTTTTCTGTGCTTCGATAATACTTGTGTTTTATCTTCTTGTAAAAAAGATTATGCTTAAAGAGGACCCAAAATGCATTCCTATCATTTTTTATAGATATTTTCCTTATAATATAAGTATTGTATAAGTAACTATTTTTAGTTGGTTTTATCATTGTTTGAAATAAAATGCAATTTAGTAAATCAATATACCAGGTGTCCTAAAAAGGACTGACTGATTTTAAAATTCAATAACTTGCAAATGGTGAGAGATATTTGAAAAATTCTTGCAGGAGGGTTATGCATGAGGTCAAGAGTTTTTTTTACAGTGATTTTCGATTTTAGTTCGAATTACAAACAATAGGTGCCGCTGCGATCGATAGACGCTAAATTTAGGCTCGTTTTTTGGTACTTCGGGACCAACTCAATACATTTTTATCTCCTTTTTATGCATGGAAGAAGAGAAAGGCTAAAAAATGGAGCCTGTATTTAGCGCCTATTGCTTACAGCGCCATCTGTTTTTTGTAATTCGAACTAAAATCGAAAATCACTGTAAAAAAACCTTTGACCTTATGCATAACTCTCCTGCAAGAATTTTTTTAAATATCTGTCACCGTTTGCAAGTTATTGAATTTTAAAATCAGTCAGTCCGTTTTAGGACACCCGGTATATGCATATGCATATCTGCATGAGGTATTTTTTATGTGTTTTTGATTTCTTTTATATTCATATTGACAAACGGAATTAAGGTAATATAATACTAATATAAAGCGAATGATGTAGTTTCTTTAAGTATTGGAACCTGAAGCTCTATTTCAGGCTATCTTAAATATTTTTCCCAGCTTAACAGTGCAAAACTTTGACACATTCATAGACTCATTTTTACACCTAAATGCATGAAATTTGAAAGCATAATTACTGAAGGTATTTGGAATCAAATAGTATTTTTCAGTTATCGATAACTACATTATATCGCGAGTTATAATCGATGGAAAATAGCTTAAAACACCAACTTTGACAGCATTTTCTGAAAGGTTCTTTGTTTTTATAGACGAATTTTTAATTTCTTTATATCTAAATAAGAATACCTTCAAATTTCGTTCATTTACACCTAAAAACATCTTCGTGATTCTTTACGCTGTTACAAAGACATGTCATTAAAAACAAAATAAGAAAGTATTTTGAAATCGCCACATATGGTTTTTGTTTTTTCCTGGATGCAAAGGAAAAGCTCAAAAATAAATTCTGAGGAGTCCATATTGTTGATAAACTGTAATTTACATATACATTTCAAATGAACTGAACTGTTTCAGGTAAGATCTTAATCTTTGTTAATTTCCGAGCATCTGCATTTTAAAGATTTTTTGATTATATATGATGCCCGATTTTTACCAAAAATCATCGTATAACTCTAAATTTATTGTAATTTATTCTATTCTATTTACGTCTATTAATATATTTGATGCCCGATTTTTACCAAAAATCATCGTATAACTCTAAATTTATTGTAATTTATTCTATTCTGTTTACGTCTATTAATTTAATACAAATGCGTGCGTTGTCAGTATAGGATGCGAAATGTTACTGTGATCAGAACTTAACACGAGATTTTCATTGCTATTTTTTCAGTTCATTAATTCTCGTGACAATAATACGCGCATATTAGTACATTTAAAATATAGTAAACTCCCGACTATCCGGCGTAATGTGGCGGAAGAGTAGGCCGGATAACAAAAAAGCCGGATAGGCCGGAGTTCTACAAGTATTTACTAACTTCGTGCCCTCCCTCGCCATGAAATTAAAAACACATGCTACACATATTAAGTTAACTTTTATATATACAATACATACAGTTTTAAAATAAGCTAACCATTAACATAAAACGTAATCCTAATTCCTAAAAAAATGAGTAAACCTTATTTTACTGTTTATTGATTGCACAAATTATGAAAAGCTATGCATGAGATAAGAGTCAAAACTTACAGTTTTCAGTTTTTGAAAAAGTGCTTAATAGAGGACTGTTTCTCCCTATTAGCCCTCTTCCGAGACGTAATTTCCCTCCATTTATGCAAGTAGATGATATCAGGTGGCGTCGATTCCTGCTGACTAATGTACTGCAGTGCTGCCCCAATCATCTTGAACCTTTAAGAATGTAGGATGAGATTTTTCCTGCAATACTTTTCATCTTTTTCTTCTGATATTTCTCCCTCTGTCAACACTTCTACAATATCAATTAATCCGTTAACTTCGTCGTTTGCCATCCATTCTGTAATGTCTTCTGCATTGACATCGTTAGAGCCCAGTATATTTTTCAGCAACGATAGAAGCTTATCGTTCTCATCTCCCATAGCAGCTCCCCACACGGAAACTTTGTCCGTGTGGGGAACATTTTTAATGTCCACCTTTTTAGCCCCAAGACCTTGCAATTACTATGTTTGGAATTTCTTCCCATGCTTTTGCAGGGTTGTAGTGGGTAGCTGCCCGGGTACCCACCCAGCTGCCCGCCCGGGCTGGTTTTTTTTTTATAAAAAGCCCGGGTTTTTTTAAATATATTTCTGGAAAGGAACAAATGTATTTGTTGTTTATGGTTATTTTGTTTTATTTATTCACTTCTTTAAATCTTAGAAAATATATTTGTACTAATTTACTTGCACTTTTAGATTGGGAACCTTATAATTTTAAAACGTTTTAGCTTTTAATTTAAAACGTACATTTAAGCTTTTCAGTTAGCTTCAAGAGTATTATATTTACTAAACTTATTATATTTATTAAATTATTTTATGTACTTTTTACTGCTGAATACGAAAATGACCTTCATTTTTAACCATCACGTAAGGAAAATTGAATAAAAAAGTTTTAGATCTCTTTTATAGTATCATTTTTTACCGCTGAATCCGAAAATGACCTTCATTTTTAACCATCACGTCAGAAAAATTAAATAAAAAAAGTTTTACATCTGTTTTATAATAGTATCAGATTTTTGCTATATTTTAACTTTGACATTTACGATTTGCAAAAAAAATTATAACGTGATGGTTAAAAATAAAGGTTATTTTCATCGGATATTTGAAAGTGAGTTAAATTTCGGGTACAAATTTTGAACTGGGAGAACATATATACAATCGTTCAACTTAAATAAAATAACATAATATTTGTTAAAAGAAATCATGAAAAGAAATAGTCTCAAATCCTTACAAAATAAAACATATGTTAAAATACAATAATTTTAGATAATCTAAAACTTAATAAAAGTTAACTCAATCGTAACACTTGAACTATTTTTTTGAAAGTGCAGGTACATATGAAAAGTTCTTTGAATACTTTAAGCACTTAGTATATGACCCCTCAAAGCATGGCCAAACTCATTTGTGTTCAGATGCAGAAAAGTGGTATAAGTCATGCATTTTTAAAGTTTCGTAACTCAGTCAATTTTAGTGTTATATGAATGGGACTCTTTTTGTCTGTCTTGTCAGTGTAATAGGAAAATTTTACTAAATATAACTTATAGGACCGGCGGCCGTATAAAAACTTAAATTTCGTAATTTTTTAAGAAACGTTTTCATTGACCCAAATCGCTTCTTAAATATTTCTTTGCCTCAAATTAAAACATTTTTGTAATTGGAACTATATGTCTATGACTAACGGTTTAGGAATTAGCCATTGGACACCGTTGAGAGTGGACACCCTGTATATACATATAAGAAAAATTTTTGTTGTAAGATATTTTTTATCAACATTTGCTAATCTTATGATAATTTCAAAGGAGCAAGTTTTTTTTTTTTTAAGTTAAATTTACATTTTATTATTAAATAACACACAATTGATAGCTTTGCTATTTAAAATTTGTTTGTTATTTAAATTAAAGGGATCATATATATCTATGTATTTTAAGAACAGATAAAAATATTGATATCCTTATTAAGACTATGAAGTCATTTTCATCTATTAGACTATGAAGTGTTGACAAAGATTGTATTTGAGATCAGGATTGCCACTTATTTTGGCAATCAAATTCCTTGCGCTTTCCTAAGCAAAAAAATTAAATTTTCCGTGAGTAATTCCTCTGAGAATTTTCAAAATTTCAACGGATAAATTTTACAAAGTATCAAAATATAGTAACATTTCTTGTATTTAATGTTTATTTTTAAATTGCCTCACTTTTTCCAGTTTTCCCTATTCAGTAGCAACCCTGAAGATTATTATTTGGGAGGAAGGTGGAATCATATTCCCCATTTTGTCATTTTAACCCAATTTACCCGGGGAAATTGCCCATTTAACCCGAGTTTTTTAATAAAACCCGCCCGGGCTGGGTTTTTAACAAAAAACCCGGGTTTTTTACAACCCTGTGCTTTTGGCACCCAACTGGAGGGGAATCTGTCTGCCTTGGCTGCTTGCAATATTCCTCTTTTTTTTTTTTTACTAGGCCGGATAGTCGGGAGTTTACTGTAAACGAAAAATATAACAGTTATGAACATTGCAAGATCGTTTCTTTCCAATCATTATTCCCTCATTTATTTTTAGTTAATAACTTCACTTCCATAAATGCATATCCCACCTGCATCATATAAGTGAAGAAGGAAAATGTACTGCAATTAATATATTTTAATGCAAAGTAATAAGATTTTTCTTGGTTTGTTGGGTATTTGCATACATTTAAAAGACCTGTATAACAGCAGCTGTCGTTTTGTGTGATGAAATTGAAAATTAGTAGGAAAAAATGTATCAAGTACAAATAATGTGGTATTTTCTAATGATTAAAAACATCTATTAAAATATATTCTTCGTAATATCATTAGTATGGACTAAACAATTTTATTAATAGCATAATTGTGTACCGATGTATTAATGATAAGTTATTAAATGAGAAAAGTTCCAATTTCTTTTCTCTCCAAGTTTAAATTAATCAACAGAATAAAATAATTAACTTTCTGACTTCAATATTACAATATATAATAATTCCTTGATATAAAAAATGAGAAAAAAAGGGAAGCTTTTTCATTTAAGGTAACTTCACATCGATTTGGTGTATATTACTGAATGCGATATAATTTAAAATGTTAGACCCTATGATGAATTACAAATTTTACTTTGACATCATTCTCAACTATTTTTGGTCACTATCAAATAATGAAAAACGTTGTTCCATCCTTTAGTTTCTGAATACGAACACCTTTATATTTCTTGCGTTTAAGAATAAAAATAAATTTATAAATATTTCAAAAAAAAACAGCTAGTATGGAATGGAGAACACCCTAAGTGTTATTTTTTTTTTAAATATATATATATATATATATATATATATATATATATATATATATATATATATATATATATATATATATAATTTCAACAATAAATAAAACATGCAAATACAATATAAATTTGGAAAGAAGGTGCATATCAAAAATATTTATAATATTTAACTATGAAAACCCAAAAACTATCAAATTTAAGCTACACAGGTAAAAGACTGTCTGTTCCTCCTCAGTGGATTGACAAACAGACCTAACTCCATCCCTACTGTTAATATTATAATATATATATATAATATATATAATTTATTATATACTATACATATAATATAGATATATAATTAAAAAATTATCGAGTTATGGTCAATGTTCACATTTTATTACAGACACACAGCTTTTATATTACAAATTTAACTATACGATTCATGTTTTTACCCGTGCGTGTATTTCGATCAGTGGTAGATTATATGGCATTATATGACTAGATCATATATTACTTTGATTAGCATCACAAAACAAGACAGAATAAAAGTTCAACTAGCAGATATAAGGTGCAATTTTTATGCATACAATCTTTTCATTTTTTTTTTACTTAGCATTTACATTATTTAATAATAAATATTCTAAATTATATTTATTTTTTCATTCTTTAGTATATTCAGTATTTTAATATTTAAATGAATATATGAACTTTAAATCCTAACATATGGATTATATTTCAGAAAAATGTGCCAAAAATGATTTTTTTTCCTTCTCTTTAGTTTTGTGTGTTATAACAATAAAAAAGTTAGAACTTATTTTTTTTAAAAATAACCTTTTAAGTGAAATAACTATTATATATGAGAAAAATTAATGAATTGTAGTAATATTTTACTAAAAAGTGTGTAATTGTAACATAATAAATCAAATGACACGGTAATTTTGAAGCTAAATAAATTATATTACACATTTGCAAAAGGATTATTCACAGAATAGAACCACTTATTCTTCTTCTGCCCGGAGTCATTTCTGAATTCCAAATTATGGCACGTTTGGATTGGCCCGAATTGGATTATCTAGTAATTTAAAGATTGAATTGGATGATCTTTTTGAAAGACCATCTAAATCTATATTATCGATGCAATACGGTAAATATGCGTTTCAGAAAAGTATTAAACTTCCAATACGTTCAACTAAAAATAAATCAATTGTTATAATAACATTGTATTAATTAAAGGAAATTTCTATATATCTGGTGAGAATTTCGCTACAAATAGCTTGCAAGCTTCTAAATAGTGATCATATACATGCGTTCTTCGTTAATGTAAAGAATTTTACATAAATGTACATAGCTTTTGAAAAGTTTTTAATATCAGCCATAACATATATTTAATTTGTTACACATTTGACTTCCGTTAGAATTTTAGAAGTTTTACAGAAGCATGTAAATCACGAAAGTAGCATGTCAAGTTCCCACAAAACAAAGTTTTTGAAAGCTTTGTATTTCATGTATATGAGAAAATAAAATAGATATATGTTATGAAAATTCTAGGGGGGGGGGGGGTAAAGGACTTACTTAAAATAGTTACTATTTAATTAAAAAATGATGCATAAGAAACTCACTAAATGTACAGAAAAAATAAGTTTCCAATCATTAATACGCCACTACAAAGATTAGAAATTTATTAAGGAGAGAGAGGTAATCACAATGATCGCCAGAAATTAGCCTATAGACTTTGATTTGTGTTTACAATTACTCAATTAAAGAAAAACATTTGACATTGAAAAGAAACATAATTTAAACATTATGTTTATTAAATTTGCGTTTTGTTTATGTTAATTTAAACATAATAAGCGGATACAATGAAACAGGGATATTGGATAGATTTCTTACACATAAGCATGCGGCTTTCACATGCCTTAATGGAATAAATATATTAAATTTAAAAAATCAAAAAAACCGACTGCGTAAAAAGCGAACTAATTAATTATTTCTCATCAATATGAAACTAATTTTTATATTACTTACTTTTTTTTTTATTTACTTGCATTGATGACTTTTTAGTTGTGTTTAATTATTAGTTCCTATCTACAAACACTGTTTTGATGAGGTCTAGAGATGTCTATTATGAAGATTAGAGTAACAGTAAAGGTAGAGATCCAATGTACACAACTTCCAGGTTGCGTAATATTTAAACGGAGCTTCTGACTGCAAAATGGTCAATGAAACATCGTCTTCATTTTGAAAGACCTATCCAACGATATGCCACTCAATAGGGTACGTAAAAAAAATTTTCGTCTCTACCGCCATTTTGTATTTTACGGCCGCCATTTTGAATTTATAAAAACAAAACCTATCCTATAACCATCGAACGGTTAAGACGAATAGATAGAGACCTCATTCACTAAAAACCTATCCAGCCGTTGGGATGTTTCGAGGCTATAAAGAAATCCACATACACAGGTACGCGTGAAACACATAACCCTTCTGTTCAGTCGGGTAAAAAGTTGTGTAATAAGGGGTTTTTTCCCCCAAGATTTTGGGACATGACATATTATATATCACTTTCTTTACACAAATGTTTTTCTTCCCTACATGATAAAAGAAGAAAAAAGAAAATAGAACGACATATATAGTATTTTGAGGGGGTTTGTACAATTCTTTTGCTGTGTCTATTATTTGTGTAAAATGTTTCTTTCCATTGTATTAATATTTAGATATAAACTTTGCAGGTTGTATTAGTGAATGTATAATAAAAGGTGTTAAATGTACAACGAAAAGTTAGTATGCAATTTTCCATCATACACAAACTAAGGTTAAATATAATTTTCATGTGTTTTATTTTATTAATTTACTTATATATTATTTCTTTCTAAACTACTGTAACCCTAAAAATAAATTATTTTAATTAAATCTTTTGATTAAAATGTAAATTTTTAATATTTAATTAATTAAAAGGTCTTTTTTTATATCGTACAATTTATTTCTTAACTATGTTAACAATAATCAATAGTTAAAAATTAATCTTTTTTTTTTGGTAAAGGTGAACTTTATGTAATATATTCAATTAGTTAAATTGAAATTACTAATAACAATATTCAAAATATTTTCATTTTTTTTTTCATTATTCTATATGAATTGTACGGGGAAGAGAAATAATGAACAAAATTAATGTTTTTCATAGGACTAATGAAATATAAGAATTAAATTAAAAGTCCCATGTTTTTATAACTTTTCACTTAGTTGGCAACACTTTTATGACATTTTACAAAATAAATTAAAATTGAAATCTGAAGAAAAAAAATCTATATTTAATCCAAATTAAATCTGTAAAATGTAATCAATTCTAGGTTCAATTTTTAGATCTATTATTTTTCTTTAAGCATTAAGTAATTTTAATATGATACTTCATTATATATATTCATTTCTATGTTAATTTTGGATGATTAACTTTTTAATTTACCTTCACTAACTATTTAAATCTAAATTCATCATTAGCCTGCTCGATTATGACACATAAACGCATAATATACAGAGCGCACCCTCTGATTTATCCCCTTTAGAGGAATCCTAAATTGTATAGTTTTAATAGATACTCCCATTTGCAAAATATTTTTTTTAATGTTTTCTATAGTATTAAATGTTATTTACAGAGTGTGTTTAGACATTTTTAGAACAATTTAGGAGTCTTTTTAACAATTTCCAACAAAGTTGAAAAGTGTTTATGCATTCGGTTTGTCTGTCCGTCTGTCCACGCTCAAACTCCCGTAAATATACTCGGATTTTTATGCAATTGATAAACGTTATTTAGGGTCACCAACGCATGTTTTGTATTTTATATGAAGTATGTGGAATTAATACTAGTTCATTTACTGGGGCACTCAACGGAATTCCGTTACACTAATTAGTGTAACGGAACTACTTAACTAACATATGATAATAATGATATGAACTAACTAACATATGACTACTTAAGTAGTCAATGGGGTAAAATCGTTTGCAGTGTATTTTAATGGCATTACGCTATTTCAAATGTATTGAAATTGATATAAATCACCGAATTTCACTACAAGATGATTACTATACAATAGGGCAATACAATATATACAGGGCTTGTGGTGAAGTTCAGTGGGATGGTCCGTTAAAATGCAAAAACTCCAACCATAGTACAGGAACAAATACAATTTATTTAACATTTTTAAGTATAAGTTACAAAAGGAATCTTACACATAATTAATTAAAAGGTGAGAGAGAAAATCCATATGCAAAAGGTATGCCTTGGCGTGCCCCCAGACCACCTGGTCTTACATGTTCGCACGTTGAGATCAAAAGTACAAGTGCGCGATTTCATAAGAAGCATATAACACTTGGCGCTACAGCATCGCCAAATTCAAGCATTAGCACAGTGAATGAACAGAAGACAAAGGGTTTTATTTGCGAGCCAAAAATGATTAGCCCAAACTCCAGCAACCCCGATGAAAACAATGAAAAACGCGTGATGCAAAATGGTTGCCAGAAAATAACGGTTCTACAAATGTATTAATCAGCGACGCCACAAAACCGGGCAATAACTTTATTTAAACAAATGATTATGTTAAATGATTGCAACCTATAATTGCGAAATGCCGAGAAAGGCATAAGCTTTAAAACAACTGACAAATATATTTAACGTACATGAAAAGTGATTTAAAGACAGCTTCAAAATACTATCATTTTACATTTTGATATTTTATCTCAATGGCCACATTATTTTAAGTAAAGAATGAGACTGAATTATATCTATCGTGGGCGACGCAAATAAAAAACAAAACAAAATAACATACATTGAAATCAAAGACAGGTGCATCTAACTTTTCTGTTTTTATTTTATTTTAACGGCCGAAAATTTTATTGAGAAACCAATTATAAATCATGAAGTGAAAATTACTGCATTAAATTATAGAGGTTATTGAAAGAAAGGAAAAAACGAACAGATAAGATTCGAAATGGATTTTATGCATAGAGTTAAATAATAAATTTTAACATAACGAAGGGGGAAAATACACGTTTTAAAAGCCAAAAAAATGAAGTAAATTAATTTTTTTTTTAAAAAAGGGATATGTGAGAGAACTCTGTCACAGGGCTGATCAAAGAATTCATAGGATTTCCCGATTGTAGACGGGAACAGCTAAAATTGGGTTTTCAAATGCGTTATGCGTTTCCATATGGTTGAATTAGACAATTTTAACTTATTAAACAGTGCAGCTTTGTATCATTATTCTGAATGAGTTGGAAAGTGCTTCATAATCTATGCTTAAAGCAGGATTTTTTTTCTTTGTTTTATATTTAAATTGTAGAAACTAATTATTTTTTTCATATATATTTGATCTGATAACTTTGTTTCTGGATTTTAAGTCTGCATCGTTCTCTCCATGACAGTAGGACTTTTCGTAACGTTTCCAAGAGTGCTTTTCATTCCTCTTTCACTATTTTCCAGAGTTTATCAATTGTGGTGCATTTGTGCTTTGATAGAACACTCTTCAGCAGTCCAAAGGCACAAAAAAAAAAAAAAACCGGACTAAAAAAACGGAAATACTACTGGCAATCTAGACGCCAGTACTATTTCCGTTTTTTATTACGGGAATTCTTACCCATAAATTACAGAAAAATTTCCGTTTTTAATCAGAAAAACGGAAAATTTTCTGTAATTTATGGGTAAAAATTCCCGTAAAAAAAACGGAAATAGTACTGGCGTCTAGATTGCCAGTAGTATTTCCGTTTTTTAGTCCTTTTTTTTAGGTAAGACGTCAGGTGATTTCGTAGAAATATGTTGAAAAGGTATATGTGAAAACGTGCGATACCCGTCTGAGTTTTCATTTTTTTTCAACAAATGCGGTGGTAGTTTTTTAAGTATGGCCGGTGGATTTATATTGATGCTGTTTCACTTTTTAAAAGTCGTTGAGGGTAAATAAATGGAATATCTTCTATAAATATAACATTCTCTTGATAGCATGATGAGTTGAGTTGATTTTAACATTTTTTTCCATTGTATTTTTAATTTCTCATTGTAAGAGAAGCCTGCAACAATTATAGAGCCTTTATTGAAACTTTTAGCATTCTCGGAACCAGGTTTGGACATACTTTTCTCTACGTTTTCGATAGTAAATAGATCTTTTTTGTTGTTGTAGTAATTGAAGTAACTTCATCAAGGGTAGCAATGTATTTACATTTATCTTCTATTAAATGATTTTCATACAGGACTCTACAAATTGCCTTGCGTCAAGCCACATGCCTCGACAAGGGACGGTGATTTTTTTTCTTTCTTATTTAATCTGTGAATCTTGTTTTATTATTTTCTTTTATTGTTGTTATTGATTTCTTCGTCGACGGATTTTCTCTTGTTACCAGTGACTTTACGTTAGAAACATTAGAAATAGTACAAACCTATTTAGGGTTTTCATTTGGAGTCTTTTTTACCCGGCTGCCAAGAAAAGTTATGTGTTTCACGCGTATCTGGGTATGTGGATTTCTTTATACCCTCGAAACATCCCAACGGTTGGATGGATTTTAATGAATGAGGTCTCTATCGATTCGTCTTAACCGCCCGATGGTTATAGGCTAGGTTTTGTTTTTATAAATTCAAAATGGCGGCCGCAAAATACAAAATGGCGGTAAAGACGAAAAAAAATTTTACGCACCCTATTGAGTGTCATATCATTGGATAAGTTTTTCAAAATGAAGACGATGTTTCATCGACTATTTTACAGTCAGAAGCTCCGTTTAAATATTACACAACCTGGAAATTGTATAGGTAGGATCACTAGCTTTACTGCAACTCTAACCTTCATAGACATCTATAGGCCTCATCAAAACAGTGTTTATATAGATAGGAACTAACAATTAAACACAACTTAAAAATCATCAATACAAGTAAACAAAAAAAAAGTAAGTAATATAAAAAATAGTTTCACATTGATGAGAAATAATCAATAAGTTCGCTTTTTACGTAGTTGGGTTTTTTGATTTTTTAAATTTAATTTTATTTATATACAGAAGTACTGATTAGCGAGACTTCACTTTCCGGTTAACAAATTTGCTTATTTTGCAGTTGAAAACTTTTATACCATGCTTTCAACTTTTTATTATTAAAGAACAATAATATTTCTCCTTGGAAAGCGGAAAGTATATCTTTCTATCCACAGCTTGTTTACATGGGTCATTTTGAAAGAATACATTTAAAATTATAAGACGATAATTAATTTCAGATAAGCTGTTGCCACACATGTTTTCTCCGAAATATTTGTGTTTTTGAAATCCTTTATCAAAATCCTAAAAATAAGTAAACATCCTCTGTATATGAGTAAAGTTATTAAATTTAAAATGTTATATGGTGCTTGGATGTTATAAGACATTACTTGGGAAAAACATCCTTTATCCTCTAATAAGTAAAACAACAATGTTTTCATATTTTCATCATGTGCCTTAAATTGACGAAATTATAATATTCTGAATTTTATTAATTTTCACCATTTTCTAGAACTGAAATGGAAAGACGCCTTTTCATTCAATAAATATGTATTTTAGGAAACAATTTAATGTATAACGAAAAGTTTAAATCTTATACAAAATGTCACAGAATCTGTAGCAGTTGATTTTATAATATACATGCTTGATTTATTTTAATTATTACAAAAATAAATACTACTAAATTCCATGGTGCATTAGGTATAATTTAAAAATAGGTAAAATTAAAACTATTCGTTGCAAGTTAAAGGCGCAGATGGATTGTACAATTTGAGGTTATATTTACAAATATATACCTATTCCAACATTAATTAAGAATCATACAAATAATTATGATTATTTATTCAGTTTTGATTTTACTAAACAAAATATACCTAACAAAGAAAAAAAATGAATGTGTAACAATAAAACATTCAATTAACAAATACTGTTGCAAAAAATTAAGGCAAATCATTGAAATAATTTTTAGTGATACTATTTTATATCAGATCATTACATTTTATTTCTCCATTAGAGGCTTTATTATGCATTTTAAATAGTATGAGTGGCATTTCTTTTCAGTTATTCATACATTTAAGGTATTGATAAAAAAAAAAAGGTCAAATGTTAGAGCTCTCCATAAAGACTACACCAATATTTGTCTTTTCTTTTTTTGAGGGGGGGGGGGGACTTTTACTTTTACTTTGCATTTAGTTTTTAGGTTATTTTACCATTGCGAATGATTATTTAATTTTGATTTTAATTTAGATTTAATTTAGATAGTAATAAATAATTCTTCACAAATGGGATTGTAAATGAGTTTAAATTACTGGTTAGTTGCAAACATTTAACAAGTATTTCAAATAATATGTTTTAGCATAAATGTTTAATTCTAAATGCAGATTAAACACACTGTCTTGCAGTACCAATTCAAATTCATAACCCTAAATTTTAATAAGTAAATTAAATTATGAATACATGTAACACGATGCAATGCTTACCATGTATTTAAGGGAGACCAAACTGGTCACCAGGCGCGGCTTGTATAAAATACACATTTATGTTATTATGTTAAGTAATTTTTTAATTAATTATACTATCATCTTAGTTTTTTACGAGGCTAACGAGAAAGACAGGCTACCGCGGTGGGTCCGATTCTTCTTTTTTTACAGACCGCTGGAATCACGTGATGCTCTTTTCGCACACCTTCATTGGTGCATTCGAGCATCCCGTGACTCCAGCGGTCTGTAAAAAATGAAGAATCGGACCCACCGCGGTAGCCTGTCTTTTTTGTTAGCCTCGAGTTTTTTACATGTGACGTCGCTGAATGTACCTCACATGCGAGCAATACAGTTCAACTTTAAAATTAAAAAATTTCACATCTAAAGTAGTTATAAAAAATAGAACTAAACATAATCTTGACACTAACAAGTACAAAATAGACAACAAAGATTTCAAAGCATTTTAGATAATACAGAGTAATTATAAGCAATTAATCTGTATTATCTAAATATATAAAATCAAATCTAATTATAGGCGCAAAAACATGACTATGTTTCTGGTGTCACATATACTTTAAAACTATTTAATGCGAATCAATATCTACTAATCATTTTAATTGTATTCATTAATTAAATATAAAACTTAGTGTAAAACTAATACAAATCAGTTAATATTTACCCCAAAAAAATTTTTATGGTTATTCTGGACTATTTTTAAATAGAAAGAAAGAACAATTGGAAAAGGAATACAGGAATTACTAAAAATATCAATATCCGCATGAATGATTTTAATTGGAAACTACGAAATTTTATACACAAAATTAAATATAAAACTTCATCAATTAAATAAAAAGCTTAGTGTAAACCTAATACATATCGGCTAATATTAACACGAAAAAAAATTTCTATTATTCTGGACTGCTTTTTAAATAGAAACAAAGAAGAATTGTAACTACTAATATCAATATCCGCATGAAACGTTTACTATGGAGTCTTATACACAAAATTAAATATAAAACTTAGTGTGGAACTAATACATATCAGTTAATATTAACAAGAAAAAAAAATTATGATTATTCTGGGCTGCTTTTTAAATAGAAACAAAGAAGAATTGGAAGAAAATTGTAACTGTTGGAAGACAACAGGAATTACTAATAATATCAATATCCGCATGAAACGTTTTAATTGGAAATTATGAAATTTTATACAAAATTGAAAACCATTTTTTATAGAGAAATAAATGTATACATATTTTATTACTGCAGATTAATTCTGATAATTTCTAAGAAATGAAAATACATTAGTTTTTCTGTCTAGTGATCAAATGCACTGGCACTGATTCATCTTAAACTGAAAATTTGTTTCTATTTTAAAATTCTTAGAAGCATATCAATTGGCAGCCCTTCGACAAATATAACTTTTTTATACATAAACTAAAACTAAAGCAATAAGGACCACGAATAAGACTCTTCAAGAATTAAGAAGTTGGACATATTATAGTTTCATAGGAAATAAACTTTCTCTTTAAAACTTTTTTAAAGGTGTTTAATATCTTAAATCTTAAGGTTTTGATGATCAAGGTAGTAATCCAAGTCTCGTTATAAACTACTAAGTAATAAGAAATCTAATTACATACGTATTATTTTATTCTGAAAAAACATTTTTCTAGCAGAAAAAAAAAACGAAATATTCATATTTTTATGGACTAAAATTGAGGGGCTCACAACCGTAGTAGACCAAGTCCATTTCGGAAAAAAATGAGATAGTCCATTTAGAAGGTACATAAAACCTGTTTTATCCACTCCCACAGTTGAACCAAGTCTATTTTCATATACTTTCTCATATATGTCATCTGTTTACAGACTTGGTTTACTATGGGAGTGGATAAATCAGGTTTTATACACCTTCTAAATGGACAATCTCATTTGTTTTTCAAAATGGACTTGGTCTACTATGGTTGTGAGCTCCTCAATTGTACCCTTGCAAAATTTGTACCCTTCATTAGTGTCCCTGGATAAGAAAACTGTACAAAGTAAATTAAAACTTGCACGAAATGTCTTTTATTGGAAAAGTGCACGATTTTATCAGGGTTGCCAGTGGAATAGTTTTTTACTCAGAAATTTTGAATAAAAATTTAATTTATTGACTAACATTTCATGATTACATAAAGTGAAAATTCTTTCGTAATCTCCTATATGGATTAGAAATTTCTGAATAATAAAGGAGGCCAAACTGTTCAACGCATTATTTCATATGGTTTGCAAGAAACTTTTTCAAATAGTATTAATTCCTAAATTAATTTTTAAAAAGCAAAAATTCAAGGTTCTATCTTACTATGTAATTTTAAACTAATACCTAAATTTTAAAGATAAAATAAGCAACTAAAATATTATTTTCAATCAAAGATAACAATTGAAACATACTATAAAAGAACGGTAGTTCTTACACGGTGTCCCAAAAAGATTAAAATGTGCTTTAATTTGTAGTCAGATGGAGATACGTAGTGCATGTAAATCGTAAAAGTGTTCAAAAGAAGGTAGGAATTTTGATGAAATAGTCCTGCCTTTAATGTTCACAAAGTTAGTCTTTAAATTTTTTATACGGTCCTTGGGTCTTATAAGTTACATTTAGGGGGGAAAAAATCACAAAATTCTGACAGGCAAAACAGTAATACTAAATTCTTCTACGACCAAAGCTTACCAATTTATGATACTTTGAATTCTAAGAAGTTTCGGTGCTTCCCGGTACTAAAAACAGAAAATCTCGTTTTTAGTGCCGGAAGACTTCCAAATTTATCTAAAATACCATACTCTGTTACTTAACTCAAAATACCATAACTCTGATATTTTGTCATAAAAACTTTTTGACGTGAAAACTTTACTGTTTTACTCATGATAGTGAAGATAAAATATTTCTAAATATAACTTACAGGACACACGGATCGTATAAAAATTTAAAATGAGTAACTTCGTGAAAATTAATGGCAGGATTATTTCATCAACACAATCTAATATCTTACCTTATTTTGAACACTTTTGCAATTTGCGTTACCTACGTATCTGTAACGGGTAAAAAATTCAAGCGTGTTTCATTCTTTTGGGGATCTTCTGTATAATCTTGAGAATGTAGATAAATATAAACTGGATTGTACAATTCTCTTAACACTGATTCAAACCTTGTACTTAAATATTTCGAAGATAACTAAGGACTAGTACGAAATAAAGTTTCTATAAATCAAAAGAAACAAAATTTTCCCGTAGAGATGCACGATAAAATATTTCAAATAATACAAAAAAAAAATTATGAAATTAATTAAAAAAAATAAGTAATTTAATGGATGTCAGTTTCACACCGAGTAAATTTCAAATAATGTTTTAAAAGTTTAAAGACATACATAAACATGTCATGAGAAATATTATTTTCAAATTGCTTCAATTAACTAGCAGGATTTCAGTAGTTAGTTTTAAAATATATTAACGTATATATTAGTGTTATTAATCTTTTGTAAACCTTTAAACTGTATAAACTTATGTTAATGATAACCGAAACAGCATTAAAATCCATTGAGAAAAACCATTTCTAAGAACTTCCAATAAATAGCACTGATAAAAACATTGCAACATTAGGTGTGATCAAACGGTAAGATGAAACCAGTTTACGAGATTGCTATAAGCGTTATTAAGATAACCTGGCATAATCACCCACCATAGAAGTTACCCTGCAGCTTAGGAATATCTACAATGACCCAGCGGTGACAGGAACGACCAAACAAAAATAGAAGAAATAGCTGTCTAACACTTGCATTTGCATGATATCATCCACGACAGGAAAATATCAATAATCAAGGATTGTTCAAATGAAATGGTTTAAAAGTTAAGTTAGCTTTAAAATTCTTTCACCACATCAGTAATCTTTAGTAGTTAAAAGAATAATGAAGTATCCTGTCAAACCACTGGAGAAAAAATATCCATAATCTGAGGGAAGGATTTAAAATTAACATCAAATAGCTTTTATCGAGTCAAATTTAAAATTTCGTAATCACATTCGTCATTTTTAGTTCTCAAAAACAGTAGTAATGTATGACGTAATACAGGCAGAAAAAATAAGTGTGATTATAGTCAACATGCATTCTCTACATTTCATAGTGCAAAACATTTTGTTACATATAATTTTACTATTTGCTATCTTATTATCCGAGAGGTTGGCTGCTAAGTCGCACCGATTTTTCTACGTTACTTTTTAGTTTAACATAAATGAAAGGATTTTTTATAATCTTTTAACATATTCATATTTTCGGATCGGGAATTTGTCAGAGATCGCGAAAAGTCCACCAGTCCTCAATACCAAAATACATTAAACATATGAAGAAAATATTCAATATATAAAGTTGTCCATATTAAACTCCTCCAAAATAGTGTATTATGCGGAGTGCTAAATCATAAATAATGCGAAATTTGAACAATAGACACTTGCTGAAGATTTACGCTGAAGATTTACGCTGAAGATTTAGAAAGAAAAGTTACCGTAAAACAGTGTTGCATTGCATATCTGGTAAAATACGGTTTGCGTAAACAGAACCTCTCTGCAATCTATGCAAATGACAAATCCGATAAAGAAGAAAGGCAGTAAATGGCATAACATGAATTTAAGTACGCTGGTGTCTAATGGCAACCTTAAAAGCAAAATTCTTGTAAGTACAGTTTTTTTTTTTCTATAAGAAGAGAAAGCTACTGATGCGATTAGTGCATCTCGGCAGCAGAATAACTTCATTTTTAAAATTAAATTTAAACCACACAATCTGAAATGTCTGTAGTCCAATTTTCATGTCATTGCGACGCATAAAACGCCCTATATCAGGGTTGCTGGCTTTTAGCCAGGCCAAAAAAAGCCGGCCGGCTTTTTTGGTTTTAACCACTTAAAAAAAGCCGGCTTTTATTGAAAAAGCCGGTTTTTTTTTTTAAGTTGGTTTACAGTTAATTTGTTTTAAATTTGGATGAATTAATTTTTAATACACTTATAAATATTTTCTACTAAAAGAAGTTTTGGATTTCTATCAAATTTTGTCAAATAAATAACTTCTAGAAGGCAACTGTAAAGGCATTATGTCTGGAAAAAAAAAAAAATATATATATATATATATATATATATATAAACATTGAAGGGATATAAGTTAGGTTCCAAACTGATGTTTTGAAATTCTATATTACATAGCTCCACATATACTACACATTTTAAAGATTTTGATTATATTTAATAATGACAAAATGTAGCACATCAAAATGGAAATATTCTTATGTGTCCATATGGAGAGATTAAGTTATAATATGTTAAAAGAGAAATTAGAAAGGATGTAATATTTGAGGAGAGTGGTACATAAGTGTATAAAAAATAGAGCATTTAACAAGAAAAAAAAAAAGATCTCTAAATAAAATTTTGAAAAGTTTGTTGCTAAGCATATCCATGCATATGCTATTCATAACGTTTTTAATAGTGAGAGATGGTGTTTTTATTAATATGACTATATATAATTTTAAATGTTTACTAGAAATAAAATAAGACTTGTATATTAATAGCTTTTAAAATTAATTAATAAAACATGTAACTAAGTAACCATTGCCCTCTTTAATTTTATAAAGTAGTAAAAATGAAAAAATTGGCAGTTGGTATAGCCCTTTTAAAATTTAGCTGACATATTTGCAATTCTGACTACAAATCACTAACAAAATTATCGAAGTTTTATTCCAGTATTAAGAGCTCACTGCAGTCACAGATAAAAAGAAATAAAGATGGCCGCTGGCATTTTAGCTGAATTGAAAGGATGGTCTAAATTCAAATGATTGACAAGCGAGCTCTTCCAATCAGCAAATGGCCAATTATCTGGCACGATTCCAACCCCCACCCCACTTCGGCTGAGCGCTACATGTGATAATTTCCAGTAGGTTTCAGGTGTAAAGGATTTTTTTTTCAATTGTCTTCGCTTTACAAGCGTAGATCAAAGCCCACTGTTTTGTGGAGACTCGATAACGGTAAAAGCCGTAAAAAGAATTTTAATCTGTTTATGATAAAAGTGCAAAAATTAAAACGATTTGACTTTCAAATTTTTTTTTTTTTTTTTTTTTTTTTTTTTTAAAAGGTTTATTTTACAGCTTTTACAAACATAAAATTGAAATTAGTGCAGGATAAAAACTATTTTATTTCACATAAGGCAATTACATTTAAAATCAAGGGGGAGATATTGAATGAGGGGGGAAATATATCAGGTACAAATATTCTAAAATAACTATCTTTTGTGCGAATTCTTTTTAGAACATAAAATTTATGAGATTTATAAAAGCTAAATAACATTGAAGGTTAAAAATAAGATGTTCATAAAATTAGGAGAGGAAAAGTTAAACAAATAAACTGTATATTTTGTACTGTACATCTGTAGAGGGGGTATAAATCTAAATCCCAGCGTAGTCATTTATAGATATAGTACACAATTTATTGTTGTTAGCACTAAAATATGCGACAGAAAAAATAAAGTTTTCCAAATATTAAAAACTTTGTGTGATGTTAGCAGAAAGAAGGATGGCAAAAATCTTAGTGAAATTTTCAGGCAGAAGAAAATTTAGATTATGGATTATTTTTACAAGAATGTTATAAAACATAAAGGAGTTTTAACAATTTGAAATTTTAAGTGCACAGGAGTAAATTCAGGTGTGTGTGTGTGGGGGGGGGGGGGGATTTCTGAGCACTAAATATTTTTTAAATGATGCGGTCAAATAAGAATGTTTTTTGTAGCGGTTCGTAATCTAAATAACACTAAAATACTTTTATTTTCATTACATTTTTCCATTTTTAACACTTCCCAAGAAAGTTGAAAAGTGTTTATGGATTGAGTTTGTCCGTCCGTCTGTCTGTCTATCCGTGCTCTAACTAGCGTAAATATAGTCGGATTGCCATGTAATTGATATACGATATTGAAAATCATCATGGTATGTTCGGTGCACCATTCATGGTTCATTTACAGATGCACTCAAAAGTATTCGCTACATTATGGTCTATGTGGGGGGGGGGGGGATTATTTAGGATGTATTTTAATAGTGTTACACAATGTTAAACACAGTTAAATTTATGTACATTGAGACACACTTTAAAATTGTTACTATAGACTATGTTATGTGTAATGCTTAAAGTACGAGTATAGGGGACTCAAAAGTATTCCGTTATGTTATAGCCCATGAAGAAATATCGTTTGCGGCGTATTTGATTGATATTACTCTGTCACAAAGATAATGAAATTGATATGAATTTCTGAGGTGTCCTAAGCCTACTTTCTGTACAACATGAGCATTTAACAATTATTTACAGTGTCAGACAAAAGAACTTGGTTCAATATGGTCTACGAGAAAAACTGTTTGTAGCGTATTTTGATCACGTTACACTATTTCAAACATGACGAAATAGATACACATTACTTTGATTTACTACAAGATGCTTACATTCGAATATGGTCTGCATTTCATTTAGCGTTCATTTACAGGGAAACATAAAATATTTTGATACAATACTGTACCCGATATAGTTATTAAAAATTAATGCTGAAAGTACATTTTCAATTACAGAATGCGTTTTTAAGTTTTACTAAATTTTTGCGCACTACGTGGTGTGCACATATTTTACAAACCCTATACAGGACCACACAAATAAATTCGTAACCATTGCTGAGAATGAGTATGAATTTCTTAAAGGTGTTAGTTTTTTTTAGTTATAAATGTACAAGCTCAACTACATTTAATATGCTTAGAGATGTTTGTATCATACAAATAAAATCCTATACAGGGATATTAAAAAAACTGGATACATGGGCCGCCGATAGAAAATAATTCCTGCAAGTGTGATTTCAGTAATTTTGAGCATGATTTTGCATGAATTAGATTTCAGCTTAATACTGTTTGACGTGTATAAAAATTTCTATATACAGAAATGCACAAAAGAATTCAAGTATGTTTCCGTCTATAAGTAGAAATTGCCGAGGGTGAATTTTCAACTGTTTTATGTATTTTCTTACAAAACTAAATTTTAACATAGTATGTAGAATCCGTACAAATATATGCAGTACAAATATATCATATAGACTGCCTCATATGAGCTGCATATATCATATGAGCTGCACAAAAGAATTTGAGTACCTTCCAGGTTATGGGTGCAATTGTTGAAATCTGCTTTTCAAACGTGTCATAGGTATTACAAATGTTTAGTTAGATATCTTCTTTACTTTATTAAACGGCGAAGTTTTGTTACAGTGTTCTGTAAGTGTTGGAATGTATCGACGTAGACGCATGATTTTTCTTTTTTCTTTATGGACATACTCGGTTCAGTCGATTACTCAGGCACCTTTGGTATCTACGTTTGATGGTTCTTTCTGAGCTAGTCGGAATAAAATGATTTCGAAAGGTTTGAGAATTTACTTGCACGTTGACGAGAAACCACAATATTTTCCTTACAAATATCTCTCTAAAGACATTTTCCTTTGAAAAATACAGTTAAAATGTTTTTTATGCACAATTAAATGTACACCTATCGCTTTATTGTTAACACTTTCGTACATAGTTGAAATGATTTAGTTAATATTATAGATAATAAAGATTTATAATTAGGACGAAAAAAAAGTAAAAATTAAAAAGTTTTAAAGACTGTAAATTAGATTTTTTAGCTTCATGAGTTGAGGGTAAGACAAATCAAGAAACAGATTTTTTTTTTTTTGGCGGGGGGGGGGGGATTTAATAGATGACCGATTATGTAACTTATTAAAGATTTACAAATAGGGCGAAAACATTGCAATTAGGAGTTTTAGAGACTTTAAATTTTATGAGCATGGAAATAATGGGGGGAGAAAAGAAAACGTCAATTTTATATGGGGTGGAAGAAATTATATAATCGATTATTTATTGTTCAATATGAAACAGATAAAGCTGAAAATGTATTAAAAAAAGACTTTCAAAGATTTTAAACTTAAATAAGGGAAAGAAAAAAAAAGGGGGAATTTTATTTGATGACTTATTTATTTACCTTACTAAAGAATAAGAAATAGGACAAAAAAAGACTAAATTTTGTGTTCTTGGTAAGGGTAGAGTCAGAGCAAGCGTCAATTTTTGTGGGGGAGGAGTATAGTTATATGATTATTTATGATTACAATAAATTAACAGATAGAGTACAAAATTATATTAATACATGGAAATTATTCCAGAGAGAAACATTCGCCTTGCATACAATATTTCAAATGAAAATCAAATTTCAAATTTCAAAGTAATTGCTTAAAAGGCGCAAAGGCCAACATAGTGAAAAAGATTCCAAGCCGGGACTCGAACCCGGGCCATCAGTATAGCGCACTGACGTTCTACCGACTAAACCACTTGGAACGATACCTAGCTCGG
The DNA here is from genome assembly GCA_963932465.1 of Maratus speciosus. NCBI lineage: Eukaryota > Metazoa > Arthropoda > Arachnida > Araneae > Salticidae > Maratus > Maratus speciosus. The sequence continues at coordinate 269,435,732 of OZ010791.1, forward strand.
AAAATTTCTCACTATTATATGTTGGAAAGGCTACAAACGCAGCACAAGATGGAATATTTATCGTGAGTCACCGACCTGGGACAAACACGAAACATAATTAAATCCAGCATCGATAGAAATTATATTAATACATGGAAATTATTCCAGAGAGAAACATTCGCCTTGCATACAATATTTCAAATGAAAATCAAATTTCAAATTTCAAAGTAATTGCTTAAAAGGCGCAAAGGCCAACATAGTGAAAAAGTTTCCAAGCCGGGGCCCCACCAGTGGCCGAGAGGTTCTGCGTTCGAAGCTGGTAGACGGGAAGTGCTGGGTTCGATCCCAATCGCGCCCGTCGGCCTAATCGTTCGGAGTTTTCGTGGTTTTCTTCGAGCCGTGGATTTTCCATGTGTAAATATGGATTAGGTTCCCTTAAAAAGACCCCCACGGAGGGCACTCCCCCCGGGCCTATATCCCTCGTGTAGATAATCGGCCGTCAAAAAATCAACCAATCCAAGCTGGGACTCGAACCCGGGCCATCAGTATAGCGCACTGACGTTCTACCGACTAAACCACTTCGAACGATACCTAGCTCGGAAAATTTCTCACTATTATATGTTGGAAAGGTTACAAACGCAGCACAAGATGGAATATTTATCGTGGGTATCGTTGTATTAATATAATTTCTATCGATGCTGGATTTAATTGTGTTTCGTGTTTGTCCCAGGTCGGTGAAATATTGTATGCAAGGCGAATGTTTCTCTCTGGAATAATTTCCATGTATTAATATAATTTCTATCGATGCTGGATTTAATTATGTTTCGTGTTTGTCCCAGGTCGGTGACTCACGATAAATATTCCATTTTGTGCTGCGTTTGTAGCCTTTCCAACATATAATAGTGAGAAATTTTCCGAGCTAGGTATCGTTCCAAGTGGTTTAGTCGGTAGAACGTCAGTGCGCTATACTGATGGCCCGGGTTCGAGTCCCGGCTTGGAATCTTTTTCACTATGTTGGCCTTTGCGCCTTTTAAGCAATTACTTTGAAATTTGAAATTTGATTTTCATTTGAAATATTGTATGCAAGGCGAATGTTTCTCTCTGGAATAATTTCCATGTATTAATATAATTTCTATCGATGCTGGATTTAATTATGTTTCGTGTTTGTCCCAGGTCGCGGTGACTCACGATAAATATTCCATCTTGTGCTGCGTTTGTAGCCTTTCCAACATATAATAGTGAGAAATTTTCCGAGCTAGGTATCGTTCCAAGTGGTTTAGTCGGTAGAACGTCAGTGCGCTATACTGATGGCCCGGGTTCGAGTCCCGGCTTGGAATCTTTTTCACTATGTTGGCCTTTGCGCCTTTTAAGCAATTACTTTGAAATTTGAAATTTGATTTTCATTTGAAATAGAGTACAAAATGTTTTTAAAAAAGCAATGACTTTTAAGGTTAAAATTTTGTGATCTGAGGGAAAAAAAAGAGGAATAAGCAGAATTAGTTCTTTTTTTGCGGGGGGGGGGGGGCGGAAGTTTATCGGCGACTTATTATTTACTTACCTTAGAAAATATTTACAAATAAGTTAAAAAAAATAATAAACGAAAAAAAATTAAGGACTTTAAATTTCAGGTGCTTGGTAAGAGGGAGAGGCGAGGAGGAAATACCAATTTCAGTTGGGGTTGGGGGGGAGGAGAAATTTTTATGATCGTTTGTTTATTGTTAAAATAAAGTGGCAAATTGAGCAGAAAAGATTTAAAAAAATTAAAGCGTTTTAAAGTGTTTTTATTTTAAAATATGGGTACCGTGGATGAGGGAGCAAAAGGGAGAAATGACATTTTCGATGGAGGCAATTTACAAGAACTTTTAATGAAATGAATATGGTGAAATAAATTGATAACGAAATTTATGACTGACTATTTATTGTTAGTTTAAAGTAACAAATAAAACAGAAAATTAAAGAAAATATTAAGGAATTTTAAAGATTTTAAACCTTGATACTGTAAGGGGAGCAAAACGGGAAACGAAATTTCGGAAGAAGGGGAGACAAAGAGTGCAAGATGTTTGGATAAGAATATGGTGTGCATCGAATTTATTGTTCATTTACAGGGAAACATTAGGGATGATTGCTGATAGTGAGTTTTAAATTATGATATGTTTGATTTATGATAAATTATGGTATAAGTTAAGTTAAACTAATATTTTTGCACAGGCACATAGGTGGTGTATATGAATTGCATAGAATATAAAGAGTGATCAAAGGGCTCCAATGTGATGTATCTCATGAGGGTTGTCGAAAAATGTTAGAAAAGTACCGGCATATTATACTATCAGCTAAATGTCCTGTCGGCTAATCGTCTTTTCGGCTAAATGTCCTCCCGGCTAATTGCCACGTTCGGCCAGTTGTCTGTCGGCCAATTGTCTGTATTGCTGAAATTATTGCTATTCCGTTGCATAGACACTACACAAAAGATTTCATCAGTAGTACCGAGAATGACTATGAATTACTTAAAGATGTTTTTTAATTTGATTTATGCATTTTCAAGCTCAACTACTTTTAGTATAGATGTTTGACCCGTAGCCGGTCGCAGACATTTAGCCGACAACGAAATAGCCTTCAAGACATTTAGCAGATTGCAGTTAGCTGAGACGTGCATTTAGCCGATACGTACATATAGCCGACAACACAATTAGCTGAAATTTACATACAGCATACAGGACAATTGATCGAAACGGACATATAGTAATAATTTTAGCAATACAGACAATTGACCGACAGGCAACTGGCCGAACGTGGCAATTAGGCGGGAGGACATTTAGCCGAAAAGGCGATTAACCGACAGGACATTTAGCTGATAGTATAATTAGCCGGTACTTTTCTAACATTTTTCGACACTCCTCATGAGATACATCGCATTGGAGCCCTTTGATCACTCTTTCATATTATGTACCTCCCGTTCCCCCTCCCCCAATTTGTATCACCGGGAGCATTTTTCTGACTTTTCCGACATCCCTCAAGTGATATATCATTGGAGTGGGCAGCCCTTTGATCACTCTTTCATATTATGCACCTCCCGCAAGGTTACAGTTAATTTGCAGTTTGGTTACAATTGCGATTAGTTACTCTTAGATTACGGTTAGGTTATAATTAAGTTACGTTTAGGTGATAATTAGATTACACTTAAGTTACAGCTTGGTCATGGTAAAGTTATGTTACAGTTACATAACATTTAGCATATGATTAGGTTATAACTAGGTAAACGTTATTTACAGTTAGATTATGGTTAAGTCCCAGTTAGGTTACATTTAGGCTACAATTAGGTTACTGTTAGGTTTTAGTTTGGTTACGGTTACTTCATAATTAGGTTACACTTAGGTTACGTTTAGATTATGGTTAGGTAACTGTTCGGTTATAATTAGGTTACGTTTAGGTGATAATTAGATTACGCTTAGGTTACAGCTTGGTCATGGTAAAGTTGTGTTACAGTTACATTACTGCTAGCATACGATTAGGTTATAATTAGATAAACGTTAGTTACAGTTAGATTACGGTTACGTCCCAGTTAGATTATATTTAGGCTACAATTAGGTTACTGTTAGGTTTCAATTAGGTTACGGTTACTTTATAATTAGGTTACCGTTAGGTTACGTTTAGATTACGGTTAAATAACTGTTAGGTTACGTTTAGGTGATAATTAGACTACACTTAGGTTAGAGCTTGGTCATAGTAAAGTTATGTTTCAGTTACATTACAGTTAGCATACGATTAGGTTATAACTAGGTAAACGTTAGTTACAGTTAGATTACGGTTACGTCCCAGTTAGGTTACATTTAGGCTACAATTAGGTTACTGTTAGGTTTCAGTTAGGTTACATTTAGGCTACAATTAGGTTACTGTTAGGTTTCAGTTAGGTTACGGTTATCTTACACTTAGGTTACGTTTAGGTTACAGATAGATTATAGTTACGTTACAGTTTGGTATTGGTTAGGTTACAGTTACGCTACAGTTAGTTTATGCTTAGGTTATAATTAGGTTAAGATCAGGTTACAGTTACGTTACAGTTAAGTCGGATGAATATCCTGTCGGATGAATGTCCATGTCGAATAATTGTCCTCTGTTGGCTAACTGTCTTGTCGGCTAACAGTCGCTGTCGGCTAAACATCCTGTCGTCTAATTGCTGTCTGCTAAATGTCCCGTCGGCTAAGTGACATTGTAGCATATAAATAAATAGGGATATGACAAAAAACTGGATACATGGCCGTCCATGGATAGCAATTCTTAAGCTAATGTTAGCCTTAGAAGTGTGATATCAGTAATTTTCAGCGTATTTATTTCTGAATTAAATTTCAGCTCAGTATGTGGCGTGTATAAAAATTTATAAGGAAAATACAGAGCTTCACAAAACAATTGAAGTACGTTTCCGTCTATTGTTAGGAATTAATAAATGTGTATATTCAAATGTGTTATGTGTTTTTCTAACTGAACTAAAAATGTAGGAAAGGGTTCATAATCCATACTTGACACATGGTTTTCCTTTCTTGTTTTATTTATTTTCAATAATTCATCTTCTTATGTTTTTGTATTTCTCAGTTGCAATAATCATGATTTTTAGGGTTCCGTACTTAAAAAGTAAAAACGGAATCATTATAAGATCACTCCTGTGTCTGTCTGTCACAGCCATTTTACTCGTAAACTACGGAACGTGGGAAGTTCAAATTGGGAGATGTAATAAAGACTATTGACCCACATATTTACAGATTATTAAACATTCACAAATATATGTGGGAAAAACGTAGAGGGGATAATTAGGTTATTTAAAGAAGAAATATATTTTCTTTGTGTATCGTTTGGGGTATCGGTTAAAAGATTCCGTAACGCATAACTCAAAAATACATTTCTTTTAATTTTAGATATTATATTTTCAGAGATATCGTCGAAAATGTAGTGCAAAAATGTGCCCCCCCCGCCCCCCCCAATCTATTTTCAAATCTACTGAAACTAAAATTATGAAAAAAATTAGAGGTAGTAGAGGTTAATTTAATACTCGCAGGAAAATTATAGCGATTGCCCTAGGTGGCATAGTTTTTCATAAAATCGCATTTTTCTGTTACATACAGATTTCTATTTGCGGGCATTCAGCAAAGGTATCGAAGAGCGCTAAAGGTACCTATCGTATCAAAAGTATAAAAGCATTGTTTATAATGATTTTCGAAAAAAAATCGTCGGTAATTCGCCGAGATATTAAGACTCCTGTCCCTGCCGGCGAAGACACTAACGAGCTAATGCTAATCCGATGGGGAGGAAAAAGTAAAGAAAGGTGCGATGTAGAGACGGATCTCGGCTATATAATGCCAAAAAAAAAATTTAAAATATCGAAATGCAAAATAGATATTAGAAAAATCCTTCCCTATACGATTAGCATTAGCTCGTGATTGTCTTCGCTGGCAGGGGCAGGAGCCTTAACCCTTAAAGACACGGTTGGTTTGGACATACATAATGGCAGAGGCGGCGTACTCTATATACCATCGGTTTTTAAATACTAGATAACAACTTTTAATGATATATATGTGTAATGCAATACCCAGTAGCAGCACAAAAGCAGTAAACATCAAATTGTTAAAAACAGACCAATTTAATTATAATTAATCGCATAAATACTATGGGATTCGCGACTAGTTTGCGTTGAGTGGATCTCTCAATACGCCTCCCGTGTCTTTAAATGATAATTAAAGACCTATTTGAAAAAACGCGGCACGGACAAAGTCGAGTTGCATCTTTGCGACCTCCTTTCGAAACGCGCGTAGTACAACGCCAAGTTTAAACTTTGAACAAGGATTTTATTTCATCTACACTGTAAAAAGAAAAATATTTCTATGTTGAATTTAGTTTTATGAAATGCCAAATGAAATTTAAATATGCAGTACTTTTATTGTTAGTACCAAATTAAGTTCACCATATCCAGATTAAGATACGTTTAAAAAAAGAATTATACAAAATAGCAATATTTAATTTTATTTCGGCTTCATATCTCTTTGAACCTTTGTGGTATACTCAATCATACTTTTCTAATATATACAGCTATACCCAACTCTACGTTGTATAGGTTTTTACAAAGTTTCATTATTCTTTTAAATAATACAGTTAATAATTCATATATTTATTGTACGGAACTCTCTGAGCGCGAGTAATACTCGTACTTGACCGTTTATTTTATATACAAGTTATGCATTGGTCTGCCAAGTCGTATCTTGGTGGAAACCATCTGCAGAACATCAATTTAGTGGTTGATCCGCAGGTTTACCATTGTGTTTTCATGCACCCAAACTTCAATATTTTCATACATTTGGGTGCTGCAAAATACAATGATAAACCAATCGATCAAAAACTAAACTCCGGTGTGCAGGTGTTTTCTATCAAGATATGACTTAGCAGACCATTTGCATTTTAATATGCTAATTGAGTTCTATCTAATCCTAAAATTTCAGCCTTCAACTTGATGAGCTGATGGTCTGTGCAATTGCCACCCGTCGAACAAATCCCTTCCTGTGAAATCTTGTATCACTCTTTAGGAATCTGTGGACAGGCACAAAAACATCCTATCTGTGTTTTTATACCTAGATTGTGTATAAAAACCTTTTTTAATTCATTACTCTGAATTTGGAGATTTTTGTAACAAATACAGCTGTATTTTTTTTTTTTTTTTTTTTTTTTTTTTTACAATTGTTTGAGAAAGACTGTTTTTATTTTCTCTGAAAACTGCTTGGATTTTTCATTACATTGATATGCAATTCTGATAATGAATTTCATAGAATTCCATTTCAAAGCAATATTTCGAATTTCTTCCAATTTTACCAAAGCATTCTTTTTCTTTATCAGAAATCAGTGAAAATAAATTTATTTTTCTGCATCTTTATCTTTAGACTAAGTTACAATTTTATTTTCCCCGCATTGCTGATAGAGATTTTTTTTTTACCTTGTCAGTTGAAAGCTCACAGTCAAATATCTCCAGAGATTCTCCATCTTCTTCCTCTACTTCCCAGTTAATAATCAGGAGGAGTTGCCGTAATATCCTTTACCAATCTGTGTCCTATATCGGAATTTGGTAAATTAGCAGTGCTTTTAGTTTATAGTCTTTACTTGACCTTACCGATCATGACAGTGTTAAGCTATCATTCGTTGTTGCTAAGAAACTGTTAGGATAGCTGAGGACGCTCTATAACCGGGCTAGTTATTACTTTTTCGATTTTTGTTTCAGATATTTTTCTTTAAAATTACTTTTACTTTCATATCCGCTCTAAAATTTAAACTATCCTATTATATATAAAAAAAAAACTATAGCCAAAATCGAAAAGTAAAAGCTAGCCTCACTGTCGATAGTCACCAGATATCCTATGCAAAAAAAAAAAAAAAAAAAAAAAGAAAAAGAAAAAATCATTCAAAAATATTAAAATCAAAGCGAGAAATATGAAAATGACCCCCCCCCCCCCATAGACTTAAAATTAGCGTTTTCATTCCTTCCCGTGTCTGAAATAGGCGTGCATGCATCCAATTCTTTGAATAGCCTTGTATATTATTATATTTTTATTTTCCAAACATATCTTTCTAAATGCAGTTGAATTTGAAAATAAAATTAATCAATTTCTCAACAATTCTTCCTAGTTCTTTTGTGTAGCCCTATACGTAGTCTATCGAATTTATATATATAATCTAGTATGCAGAAATTTAGTTAAAAACGTATATCACAGCTGAAATCTCACTTTCAGCAATCATCCCTAATAGACAATACTTCATATGCAATATTGTATCCAATATCTTTTATGTGCCCCTGTAAATTAAATAAAATGTGATGCACATCATATTATAATGTAAGCATCATATTGTAAACCTCAGTAACGTATATGAATTCCATCTTGTTTGAAATCGTGAAACATAACTAAAACACACTTTGCAAGCAGTTTTTTCTGTAATAAAACAACCCTTTTCTGTGACCCTGTAAATGAATGATAAATGCTTTGCTATCCCTTCAGAAAGCATGTTTTACTGCGCCTCATAAATTCATATCAATTTCATTATGTTGTAACAGAAAACGTTATTAAAATACCCCGCAAACGTTTTTTCTTCGTAGTCCATAATGTAACGAAATATACTTTTTAATTCCCCTGTACAAGTACCTATGCTCTTCAATAATGCGAATAAATTGTATGTTTAAAATTGTTTTATGTCATTAAAATACACGCAAATGTATTTTCCCACATAGACCATAATATAAAATACTTTTGAATGTCCATGTAAGTGAAGTATAAAATATTAAAAGGTAATACGTATTAGAAAAAAAAATTGCTAGCTAGTATATTTTTATAAAATGCTATATTTTATCTTACAGTTTCATAACTTTTAGTTTTACATTATTAAAGTTAATGATAAATTTTCGCGTTTCCTAACCGTTGCAAAAAAAATATCTTTGCGTTACATTTGAGAACCCACGCAGGTTACGGGGAAAAAATGTAAACGCTAATGTTAAATATATGGGAGCGTTATTTTCAAATCTCACATCCTTTTTATCTCACTTCCTTTTTAACATTTTAAAATGATTTTTTTTTTTTTTTTTTTTTTTTTTTTTTTTTATAGGATAGCTGAAGACGATCTACAACCGGGCTAGTTTTTACTCTTTCGATTTTGGTTTCAGATATTTAAAAAAAAAATACTTTTAATTTCGGAACAGGGGTGAATCGTTTCTGAAATTGAAACTTTCCTAATATATATATATATACTAAACTAAACTCTGCGGCTATACAATCCATGAGGATCAGGGCCGACAGTGCCCATCTCTGTTTTCTTGACCCTAGGCCCGAGGTGCTATACAGCATGCGTCCCGGCCAGGTGGTCAGCCTAACGCGAGACCCTCGGTGTTTAGTTCCCAAGCAAGCTTGGTACTCATTTTATCGACCCCAAAGGGATGAAAGGCTGAGTGAACCTTGCCCAGTCGGGAGTCGAACTCTCGACCTGCGGTGCGGCAGTCAGATGCCCTGACCACTACACCACTGGGCTTTATATATATATATATATATATATATATATATATATATATATACCAAAAAACACACACTACTCATGAAATCCCAAAACTACTGAACTACAGAGAAAATTAACAAAATAACCATGGAAAAAACTTACTAACAAAACCATGAACGAAAAGAAAACATTCAATGGAAAACATTCAATATATATATATATATATATATATATATATATATAATAAAAATCTAAAAAGTAAAATCTAGCCTGGTTGAAGATCGTGCTCAGCTATCCTATGTAAAAAACATCATATTAAAACAAAGCGAGAAATTTTAAATTAACGCCCCCATAGACTTCGTTTTACTTTCTCTCCGTGTCTGAAGTGGGCTCTTTAAAAAATATATCTGTTACACAGGACAAATTTCGTTCTCCGACTGTTAAAGGTGTACTGTCCCCCTTAAAAATAATAAATATTAAAGTAATGAACTATAAAAATATTTCTTTAAAATTTTGAACAAGTTGATTTACAATTTTAAAGTTAACAATCTTTAAAACTTATTAACTTTAAATTCTGCTGATTTTTAATTAAAAAAACTGTTTTTCGAACGTAAAATGTTAAATTGTCGAATATTTTATACATATACAAGAATAGGAGGCTTGAAAACCAGTCTCCTGGCCAGGCCACAAATATGTTCTAACAAATTATGACTTCGTAATTATTTGTTAACTATTTTAACTTGAAAAATAATTTAAAAAATACTCGTCTATTTTTTTACCATTTTACTTAATAAACTAGGACTGAAATTTGATTCCTTAATAACTTCTATATGTTGTAACTCCCTCTGTGTGGTTCTGAAATTGTTTATATAAACGAAATGTATAATTTCCTTCGTTATTCATAGAAATATAGAATTTAAAATATTTCATTCTTTCAAGAGTCTTTTGTTGAAATTAAACAATAATTTTAGAAAAAAATAAATCCAAGGTTTGAAATAGGAGTGATCTATTTTAACACGATACAATAATCCAATCACAATTAAATCGTTTCCATTTGCTAAAGTGCTTGGATACTAGCCAATCATATTTTTAATAGGCGTGGTTTTCATTGTCTTGGCAGAGGCGGAGAGCATAACATTACGAGGCCATTTTTGACACATTTTTCATCAAAATCTTTGCATATTTTGCTCAGCCTAATTGTAGTAGAACTATTGAAAGCATGTTATTGGAAAGCTTAAACTCTATATTTTCGTTGTTACTAAAAAAATTTTCCTGAATTTTGCTGATATGAATGTTATAAGACTAAAAAGGACACAATACCTCGAATTTCACTGGATCCTAAATTGACAGGATCCTGAGAATTAAACTACAACGAAAATCGGAAAAGTAAAAAATAGCCCGTAAACAGATAGTCCTCAGCTATCCTGTGCAAAAAAAATCATTTAAAAATATTAAAAATCAAGCAAGATATTTGAAAACATTGTTGCCATAGACTTATCATTAGCGTTCGAACTTCAAGCCGTGACTAGTGTGGCCTCTTAATGTCCTCATTATTGAGAATTTGGGTTACTTATTAAACTCTAAATCAATTAAATGTCATTAAAACTAATTGAAAACACTTTAAAATGTGTAGTTTATAATTACAATGCTTCATTGTATAAAAGCCAATTATGGCCAAAAAAGGCCAATTTTGGCCAAAAAAAGCCGGTTAAAAACAATAAAAGCCACCGGCCTGGCTTTTTTTAATTTTAGACGGCTTTTTTGCAACCCTGCCCTATATAGTCATCTGACAAGAAAGGTCTTAAAAGGCTTTCTCAAAAAATTCTGAAAAAAAACTTAAAAATCCACATATATGTGCACTATAAAATGAGTCAAATTTAGCAGTAGAAGATAATTTAAATAGATAATTCAGAAATAAAAAGATTTAAGCTTTATAGCCAAAACCAACTGAACAGGGAGATTTGACGTGCAATAAGTTGGTGCGATTTAACGAGCGGCACATGATGCTTAGTTTTAAATTTATGAATAGGCATCAAATGAGCAGCTTGCACAGAATGTAGCTTTAAAAATATATCCAAAGTGCAATATTAATACAGAGTGGCAAATAGCAAAATTATATAAAACGGCAAAAAAAAGCCGTACTGAAATAAAAGATAGTCTCCTTTTTTTAACTGAACCTATGGCGCAGTATGATTATGGTCAATATGCATTCTCTTTCTCATAATTGCAGGACACTTTTGTTATATATTATTTTACTATTTGTTATCTTATTATTCGAGAGGTTGGCTTCTAAGTCACACCGATATTTCTCTATCAGTTTTTAGTTTAACATAATTGGAAATGCTTTTATATAATCTTTAAACATATTGATATTTACGGAACGGGAACTTGCGAGAGATCGGGAAAAGTCTTAACATTCCTCAATCAAAATAACTTATGCATAAAAATCTTTCAAATGAGGGCTAGCAGACGTCGCTTTTCTTTTGAATTTAGCTCATATATATTTTAAGCTATTTTGTGCTAATTCTTTAGCTACTCTTACTAAGTTTGAAATAATTTTCCAGTAGATTTGTTTTGCATATGTGTTCCCAGCTAGTTACTTTGAAATTGGCTACATTTAGCATCGCTTAAAATTCGATAATTTTCGATGGTTGTAACTTTTCTTTTATCTTTATTTTTACCCCATTTTACTTCCATTTAACTAAACCTAATTCTTTATAAAAGGGTGACAATTAAACGCTCAATTAGCCTGGTCTAGTCTGAATTTTATCCGTTTCAAAACGTTGGGTATGGTATTTCATTATTTAATATTTTTTCCATTTAAATTATTATTTTATTTTCATTTGTTTTTCCTCTATTTGCTATTAAATTCTAGTATATACATATCCCGGACTTTTACATGTATACCTTGAGGAATTAAAAAAAAAATTACTTTAAAAATCCAGGAGAGCGAAATGGATGAGTCATTCTCTGAAAATTGGCGACTTTATGTCCCAGAGGTCTTGAAGATATACTTTTAAAATTACAAAAAGAAAAAGTGATTTATACTATCACTATTAATCTCAGTTATACATATAAAGTGTAATTATTTGCTTATTGAAATTGATAAATGATAAATTTAATGTATTTTTTAATGCAAATATCATTCCCTCACTATGCCCCCATTCACATATGTAGGAAAGAAAACGCTTTCTCTGCCATTGCAGCACGTATATTTATAATTATTTTTTTCTCAATTCATTAAACACACTTAAATACATATTTTGCCATTTAATTATATTTATACTTTATATAATGAATGAATTAGGGCACTTTTTAATGATGTCCCTAGCATTTGTCGTCATTCCCTCACATAACTATAAATTTGCCATTATTTACTTAGTTAGAAAGCAGCACATGCTTTATGTCTAGGACAGTTTGTACAAGAGTAAAGTGAAGTATTCATCTGGTTGTTTGCTCAAAAACGTTCTTGAATAGTTAGTATATGGCTTTGAAGTACTAGATCAATGTAAGTATTTTTATTACGCGTCATTCCCTCATCTATTATAAATTTAATAAAAACTAATGAAATGTCTTTTATGCTGTTATATTATTATAAATGTATTTCAAAAGATATTTAGTAACTTAAAATATAACTAAGACTCACACTCCCTCACAATCATTCCCTCATAATTTTAATATAAGGGAATGATTTAAATTGTGAGGGAATGATCTGATTCCATTTACATATGTACTAAACAGTAAAATAAGAAAATTTAATGCAATAAAATACACATTAAAAAATTCATAAGGCTTTTAATTATCGTAAGTAAAGATAATACATTTTTAATTTTTATTATTTTACAGGGAGAAGTTTTTAAAAAAATTGTACTAATTCAAATAAACATTAACTGTTGTAAATGTTAATGCTTTATATTTATTTTTTCAATTGACATAGAGTAAAAAAAATATTATTTATTGACAGTATGACTTCTAATTATAATTTCTTTTCTTTTTTAACCCTTTCAAGGGCGGTGGCATGTTTATGAAACCACTTAATTTTAATTCCCAAGCGCCACAATGGCACCAGACCTTTTTATAAACTTTTATCTATTTAACATGTATGTGAAATATAGCATTTTTTTTCTTAGTTATAAATAAATTTGTTCTTAAATTCCGGTGCCAATCATTTATTTGAACATTTTAGCAATGGAATTGCTTTGAAATTAAAATATCAGAAGAACTATGAGACACTGTTTGGTTCATATTATTTTTTGATAAGTATAGCAATAAGGTACTTGTAGGCTAAATTTTGAGATTTTTGAGGCAATTTTATTGGGCCTCATTTTTTTTTTTTTTATATAAAACAGCCACTTTTCTGAGAATGACCCAGATGAGAATTTGAGATTTGACTGACCACCTCTGTATTCGTAGCGAAGCATCTGCATGAAATCGTTGAGCGTACATTTTCATTTACGAAACCGTAATACAATGATTTGCGAAAACTGCCATTTTAAAAATATCTTAATTAGTCAGGTTTTTTTTTCTCTTGTGTTTTACAAGATATTAGCAGTAAACACGGAAAGAATGAAAAAAAAAAATTCTCATCAAGCCTAACACTGAAAGAGACAGAGCTTCCGCAGATGAATATTAGTACAGGTAAAATAGATCAAAAATTGAGTAAAATAAAACAACTTATGACCATTCACGAATATTTGGGAAAAACTTAGTTTTGGCACTAGATAAGTCAACAGAAAATAAAGTTGTTTTATCCTGTTTGGGAAGGGAGAGGGGAGCGGAGCGGCGATTCTTAACCCAAGGAGGCGAGAAAAAGATATAATTCTTTAATTAGGTCAAGTGGGATATCGTTTATGTATATTTTAATTCTGGATCGAATTTACGTACACTGGTGGCTAATGGCAACCTTAAAAGCAAAACTCTTGTAAGTACACTTTTTCTTTCTGTAAGAAGAGAAAGCTACTGATGCGATTAGTGCATCGCGGCAGCAGAATAACTTCCTTTTTAAAATTAAATTTAAACCACACAATCTGAAATATCTTTAGTCGAATTTTCATGTCATTGCAACGCATACAATGCTCTATATAGTCATCTGACAATAAAGGTATTAAAAGACTTTTTCAAAAAAAAAAAAAAAAAAATGAAAAAACCCCTTAAAAAACACATATATATGTGCAATATAAGATTAATCAAATTTAGCAGCGGGAGATAATTCAAATACAAAGTGATGAATGGTTTTATGAATACACGGATTTTGACAACTTTAATGACCTTGGAGAAGACTCAGATGATCCTGATTTTGATTATTGCTATTTTGAGGACATTTAATAAGTTTGAGATCATTTGATATGATATAAGGAACATGTTTCGAATGTAAAATAAACGTGACAAAGCTGTGCTCAATAATAAAGCATAATTTTCGACTTTGTATTCATAAAACCTACCATAACTTTCTAACGAATGATCGTATCGACTTCAGATGGTGTCATGTGATTCAAAATTTAAAAAATACATAACAAACGATACTCCCCTTGACCTAAATTTAAAAAAAATTGAATTCCCCCCCCCCTCCCCGAGTTAAAATGTTCCCTTTCACCCCCCCCCCCCCCCCCGAAAAAAAAACACGGTAAAACAATTTTATTTTTTGGGAAGTCATCGGATCTTCATTCCTAGTGCCAAAACGAAGTTCTTTCCAAATTTTGGTGAATTGCCATCAGTTGTTTAAAAGAAAATCTGTTTTACCTGCGCTATATGACATATGTAAAAGTAGTATCGGCAATTCCATCCATAAAAATGAAACATTATATCGATTGTTTAACGGAGATGTTAGGGTGGTTATAATTAAACTTCCCCTATAAACAGCATCCTACAGCTCAAAAGGCTGAACGGAATTCAATAAAATTTGGTATATAAACTATACAAGAGATGCGCTCACGTAATTTCGAAAAAAAAATTAGTTCCAAAATGTCCACCAGAGGACGCCTTTTCAGGAAAGACATTAAATTTAACACAATAAACGGCCAAAACAGCCGGTTTTACATTTTATTATTCACAATTCTTGTTATGGACTGTTAATATTTTTTTCTGTATTCCGTTTTGGTCGTTTATTGTGTTAAGTTAATGTTTTTCCGAAAAAGGCGCCCTCTGGTGGACATTTTGGAACTATTTTTTTTTTTTCCCCGAAATTCCGTGAGTGCATCTCGTGTGTAGTGTGTAGTCTATATACCAAATTTCGTTGCATTCCGTTCACCCGTTTGCACTCTAGGATGCCGTTTATAGGGGAAGTTTAATTATAACCGCCCTGTACTTCTCACTTTTATTTTAAGCATAGACATTTGACAAAGATCTACATCACAAAGGTATTTTTTTTTTAATTTACACGTATATACTAAGGAGTGAAAATATTAAAGGGGTTAAATGGCGAAAATTCGTCATTGAAACTCGGTTATTTTAAAAAGAAAACATTCATTTTAATATTATGATTGTGTGAGAATTAAGCATTTTTCCTTGTCTCAGAATTCTTGCTATAAAAACCAAAATGGCTCATTTATGGTTTGGAGGTTTGGGATTTTTTATTTTCCCAAAATTTAGATTTAAGATTAGTATCATTATTAGTGTCTTAATCGCAAAGGAATAAAAAAGCAGCTTGACATTTACTGAAATTAAAAGCAAAAAATTGTTTAATTTTTTTACAAATTTGTTTTTAATTAATCTTTAAAGAGTTATAAATTAGGTTGCAATTGAGATAAATTTTATTTGAAAAGACATTTTTTGTTATATTTTGTGCTGTAAAGACTCAAAATATCAGTTTTTTTTTTTTTTCTTTTTAAAGATGCAAATGTTGAAAAAAAAAACAACTAGTGCAAAAAACGAATAAGAAATTTTCTTAAGATTTAATTTTAAATAAAAATTAAATCCAATTTTGAAAATAATCTCTTCAAGAAGGTTCTCGGGTAAACCTTGGGGAACCTCCGTGCCCAATGTTGTAGCGCTCGCCTTATGACAGCTTGAGAGCATACACAGACAGTTTCACAAACTCTGTTTTATTAATATAGTGTGAAACCCTTAAGGATTCATTTTTGTTCAAATCACTATTACAAAATTTTAAATCCATCCTGTACTTATCTTTCTTTATGAAAGAATAGTAGGCATACATTAAAAAATTACTGTTGACAAAATTCTCAAAAATTATACATTGTATTATTAAAAATAAATTTTTTTCATAAGTATGGTCAATAACTTCAGTAACTGACACAAAGCGCAGTTTGAAAAAAAAATAACTTACACAAAGTGAACCAGTTTCTGACATTTTACTTGAAACGATTTTTTTTTAATTATTTTATATTTCAAGGAATTTGTGCTTTAAAAACACTTTAATTCTTGTTATAAAAACAAAATACCTAAAGCTTATTTATATATGATATCATACTACTGATGCATGTGTCTTTTTTCCCAAGTTTTTAAATTATTGGTAATGCAATAACTGACATTTGTTTGACATGGTATCCAATAACTGACATTTATGAACCAGTAACTGACAAATGGTGTCAGGCCCTGGTAGAATAACCTAAATTTTAATGCTGTTGATTTCAAGATAAATTTAAT
Source organism: Maratus speciosus (assembly GCA_963932465.1). Taxonomy (NCBI): domain Eukaryota; kingdom Metazoa; phylum Arthropoda; class Arachnida; order Araneae; family Salticidae; genus Maratus; species Maratus speciosus. The sequence goes on from OZ010791.1 coordinate 269,452,322, forward strand.
TTATTATGTTTTTTAAGCAGTTTAAATAATAGATTTCAACTTTCTTTAATATTGCTAATAATTAACACCTCTGTCAGAGGCTGGTGAAACGAAATTACTGGAACCAATAACTGGCAACCCCCGTTAAGCTAAATTAAATAACTATATTCTAAAAATCATGAATATTTAACACGTGATTTATCACAATGCTAACTAAGCGTAGAACCAACAGAGTGAAAAATGTCAAAGCCGGAAATCGAACCCAGAACCCTTGGAATAGCGCTCCAAATGCTCTACCGTTTAAGTTACGAGGACGATACTCAGCTTAGCATCTCTCCCTCACAGACATTGGAAAGGCTGCAACTGCAGAACAAGATGGAACAGCCCTCATAAGCACACAATTTGTGACGAAACATGAGACACAAACAAACCCAGCATCGGTGAACACATATATAATGTTAATTAATTTTTTCACCAGTGAAATTACGCTTGAAACTATTGAATATTTAATACGTGATTCATCACATTGCTAACTAAGCGTAGGACCAACAAAGGGAAAAATGTCCAAGCCAGAAATCGAACCCGGAATCCTTGGAATATCGCTCCAAGTGCTCTACCATTTAAGTTACGAGAGCGATACCCAGCTTAGCATCTCTCACTCACACACGTTGGCAAGGCTGCAACTGCAGCACAAGATGGAACACTTGTATGCTTATGCGGGCTGTTCCATCTTGTAATTTCACTGCTGAAAAAATTAATTGAATTAAAATTACTAAAAATCATGGTCTTAATGTATCATAAGCATCTTTTAACGAAACTTTTTACGAAAACTTTTGGATGGTTGCATTACAAATATTAAAAAAAAAGCACTATCTTAATTATAGAAGTAAGATGGATGTCTCAAAATCGTACTTTTTGTGTTCTCAAAAGTTCCTTCCTCATTGAATATATTCTTGGCCTACTAGTGGTGAGTAAATTGACATCAAAATAAAAGTAAGTATCTGTTACCACTAGATGATATATATTTGCAGAATTTTACAAGAAAATGCTTATTTGAGTTAGATTTTTGATGAAGTGTCACTTAATGGTTAGGTGTCAATAACTGGGGGGGGGGGGGGGAGGGGGGTCCACCTTAGATTCCTTTTCCTTTTAGAGTTTTTAAAATATAGAGTGTCTGTTTTACACATAAATGCGGCATATACGAAAAATACAGTATACATGGTGCTCTAATATGTATGAATAGATGTGAAAAATAATTAAAAATTAACTAAAATTACTTTATTTCCATTTTTCTAATCATAAATATGAATTTTAATTACCTTTAACACGTTAAGCGCCACGTCAGTCACCGGTAACTGACACTGTACTTTCTTTTTGAACGCGACATTCCCCGGTGACTGACTGTCTAAAATATGACATAAAACTAAAAATGTATATATTGTCTTAAGTAATTACGGAAGATTTATTTAAAATTTACTTACCTTTTACTTAGTACAGGATTATACTTTCTTAAAAATTACTTAAATTTTACAGCTTTAGTGTCAGTTACCGTGGCACTCAACGTGTTAAAAAAATACTTTTCCTGTTTTTTACCAATATAAACTTAACTTTTGGATAAAAAGAAATGCTTGTCTATTTCAGCTTCCTATCGGATACACTGGATATAATGAACTCTTCAATATAGTTAGCCAAAAACATAGCCCATTGAAGATTTCTTATATCGGAGCTCGACTGTAATAATTTTCTTCCATTCACAAAAACGCTTATGGCAGAACTTAAGATTAACCCTTTTTATCACCGGGTTGCATATCTGCAATGTACCCAAAAGTCAGTGTTACTTATACAATGAAAAAATGAAATCAGTAATAAGGAAACTAAATCATTTAACTATTCTCTCTCTCATCCACAAGCAATGAAAAAAAAAAATTGAAAAATTGTTGCCGCTACTATAGAAATGCCATTAAAATTTAAAACAAATTAATATGTCAATAATATTTCTTTCTTAAATATTTTAAATTTAGAAGTTTTAAGAATTATTATGAGAACTTTGTATCCAAGCGAATACGTCATCGTAGACCTAGAGGTGACATCACCTGAAACTGGTCTGTTTCACAGTAAAATACGAGGGTCATCCAGAAAATAAGTTTCCCACAGCCTCTAAAAACAAAACAAAACTTAATCACCTGGAAAGATTTATTGCAAAAGATAAAGCTAAATAATTCAGCTATATCTCAATATAAGAACCACCGGAATTGTAACACTTGTCATAGCGTGGGATAAGTTTTTGTAGCCCAGTGTCATAGAAGTCTGCCGCCTGGGAATGGAGCCAGCTTGTCACTGTTGTCAACCGACGTCTGATCGCCCGTAACGGTCCTGTTGAGATACTCGTTGCCCTCATCGTGGTATCGCTGCAGAAAAGAACGGCGGTGCATGAAATCATCCAGAAACACCTGTTGTTTCGTAAATTGTGTGCCAGGTGGGTACCGAAGAATCTTACACTCGAACACAAAACCAAACACATGGAAGCAGCATTGATTTTTCTGCAGCAATATCACGATGAGAGCAACGAATACCTCAACAGGATCGTTACGGTTAATGAGACGTAGGTTGACAACGGTGAAAAGTTGGCTCCATTCACAGACAGCATACTTCTATGACACTGGACTGCAAAAACTTACACCACTCTATGACAAGTGTTACAATTCCGGTGGTTCTTATGTAGAGAAGTAGCTGAAACAATGCTGTATCTTTTGCAATAAATCTTTCCAGGCCGTGGGAAACTTATTTTCTGGATGACACTCGTGTATTTGAAGTGATGCATGAAGACTAAATATTGGTAAATAAAAGAGTTTACCGCAGGAGAAAATGGTTTAATATTTAGAAGCATTTGTCTTTTAAATCGAAAACCAAGATTGCGTCAAAACAAGATAGCGTTAAAAGAAACTGACATTTTATTATTTTGTCTTAAAACGTGAGTCCCATGGCTACCAAAACGAAGATAAATTTGCAAAGGTATAAAAATTCAATGCTCTGGAGCTATTTACAAATGTTTTTTGGAAAAATGTATTGTAAGTGTATATTTTTAAAAATAAATGCGTTTTTTTTTTTCAATGTGTGTCGGTGTAATTCCGAAAATAAAATACAATTGATATAAAAAAGTGAGTGAAAAGCAGGACTGCCGTAAGACCGCGAAGCACTTATTACTCCGGTGATATAGACTGCAAATATCAACTAAACTAGCTTCATAATATTCAGGAAGCATTCTGAATGGCAGTTATTATAGTAAAATCTGATTTTAAAAAAAAATTGCTTAAGCGCACCATAAGGAAATTCAAGTATTTTTAATCTTGAATAAGTTCCCTATTTATTACGATTTAATTAATTTAGTTTAATTAAAATCTAATTATCTTAGCAACTTAGTTTAATGAAAAAATAAGTTACTTTTAAATAACTGTTTAATTAAAATTCAATTACGTTAAGGAAATGGGAAAGAGGATATATGCTTTAAAGTATTTAATGTAAGTAGAATGGCATATCAAGTAAATGATTGTCTTTAGAAATAATTCTATTTGATATCTATTTAATATCAGAATAATTCTATTTAATATCAGATTAATATTTATTGCTTTTCCAAAGAAGTTACTTCATAGCAATTAATATGAAAAAATCTTGCTTTGTGATAATGTAATCAGTTATTTTAATAAAATGCCAAGTACAATGTATTAGATGAAGTGAAGTTAGTATTAATGCGGAATGTATAGAATTTATCAATGTAGTATACTAAAAGTTTCCTGTGTTTGGTAAGATGGGACTTTATTGTAATGCAATTTCAACAAAAACCTATTATAAAAGGTAATTCTACTTTATATGAAATACAAAATAAGTATGTTGGAAAAAATAGCCTTTTTTATTAAAAATTAGAAGTATACTGAAATTTTACCGACTTTTAGGTATTTTAACGGGCATTAGATTAGTGGGGGGAGGGGGGGAGGTGAATACTGACAGACGATCCAAAGTCATCAACACTCTTTATTACACTTTTATAAATTCAAAATTTAATCTTATTTGTGCGGGTGTACAGCTTATGTTAACTCTTTAAATGATTGCTTCATAATGCAAAAGTTTCAGTAATATGTAAGTGGTAGCTTGGGCATCAGATAAACAAAATAAATTACAACTATCCACTAAAAGTTTTTCAAAACATTTAAAAAAATTATGGTTAAACCATCGAAATAATTACTCTGCTACGAGTACAAAAATCCTAAAAAATGATATTTCAACTCTTCCTTGATGACCTTTTATTTACTGAACCGATTATTTGTTTTGAAAAGGAAAAGAATCGAAAAACTCGTTTACGGAAACTGTAACCACTTTCCAACTTTATAAGAAAACAATGGATAAAAAATACAGTTATGAGGAAAAATTTTTGAATATTTCTTTGGTGAGTATTAAACTAATTCAGCAAAAAAATAAGGGTGGAGAGAGAGGGAAAAAGATAAAATAAAAAGATGAAATAGAGAGAAAAGGATGAAATAGAGAAACAGCTAACAATTTAGTAGATAGATCCAAGCGGTAGGTTTCACACCTTTTCTAAACAAATAAAATGAGTAGTCAGTTTACATTACTAGAGATTAAGATGGCTACGAAATCTTACGAATTCCGAGTAGCACTATTACGAATAATAATCTTAGTCTTATTTAATAACAAATTTCTCTGGTTAAAAAAGATCGAATATTTCTATTTGGAATTAATGGTACTCAAAAATCAGAAGTTTTGGCAGTTATGTATTAAGGACAAAAATACATATCTTAAAGATTATACATTTTTCTTTTTAAATAGCGATATAAATTATCAGAAAAGAGCCAGGGAAAATATTATATAAAAATATTTCGCAATTTAAGTGCAACAAGTTTTTTACGTAATTTGAAATATTTATATATATATATTCGTCGCCTCAGAGCGACTGTCGGACATCTAGTAATAATCGAAAATGAGATGTCTGACTTACTGCTATGAAAAACTGTGTCTGCATCTAGTGGAACAGTAGGGAATTTTTATAAAACACACCTGAGATATACCGGGTGTCCCAAAAATGACTGATGGATTTTAAAATTCCATAACTTGCAAACGGTGACAGATATTAAAAAAATTCTTGCAGGAGTGTTATGTAAGATGTCAGCAGTTTTTATGCTGCGATTCTCAGTTTTAATTACAAATAGCATCGATAGATGGCGCTGCAAGCAACAACCGCTAAATACAGGCTCGATTTTTCGGCCTCTCTTCACTCTCAGAAATGGATGCTCAGATTTCAGGAAATTTTCTTCGTTTTTGACGAAACCGTTTCCTGGAAAATGCCCCGATTGAATATTTCGTCAAATTGAGAAAATTACTTTCTTCGTTTATTTAAGGATAACAATTTCGTCAAAAGTGCAATCACAGGGCTGGTGGTGCCATCTATTGAACAGTTTAGAAGTTCCTGCATTTATCGACAGGAGAAAAAATAACAGCTTCGGGGTGATTCGAACTCACGAACTCCGGTGTGGGATTAGCTATTACGCTATTGGGTCCTTGAATGGATATGATTTTAGATGCCTGTAATGGATTCTGCTGTTGTTTATATTTTTAAAAGTTTGGTTGTAACTTTATTGATTATTTTACTGTTATACTTATAATTCTTGCAAGTTTTAATTAATAAGGCTAATTCATTATTATCATTTCCTATGGTTAATATGAATAATTATAATATGGCTTGATTAATATAATTTATTAGAGAATTTTTCTTCGCTTGATGAATGATTAAAATATGGTCTGGTTAATTTTTTGCTCAGAAATAACGAATTTTAAAGTGCATATTGGGGGAAATTTTATCAATTTGAGTGAGTGGTTAAGATTTTAACACTTTACTCTTTACAGAAGAGAAGGCAGAGGGATCAATTATGCATATTTTAATTTGGTAGTTATGTGAATATATTTCTTCCCATTTCTTCCAAGAAAAGAGATCTTGGAATTTTGAAATTTTATTGACCAAATTTTTTTTTTTTTTTTTTTTTTTTTTTTTTTTTTTGAACGATTTTGTAAAACTCGGGAAACTTTATTCTTTTCGAATTAAACCATAACGTATAATAATAATAATAATAATAAACATTCTTAAAAACTTTACCAGCTAAAAAAATAACCAATGCAGAAACAATAACTACCTGTATTTCAGCATTTTCTGAAAAGCGCAAAAAAGTGCAATTTTTTAATTAAATTATGACAGTAATAACATAACCAAGCAAATATCTGCTTGCTAAAGTCGCAGGATTTGAGGAGGTACGGTAGCGCGCCCCTCTTCAAATAGCTACCGCAACTGTTTCCTTAAAATGCATTGAGCCTGGCCGTGAGTAAGGAAACACATTCGTCAAATATTTGAGAGTTTACGCTTCGTTAAAAGTCACGTGATTTTGATACGAAATGATTGTCAAAAACGACGAAATATAGTTCGAGGATTGCTGAATCGTCAAAAGTGAGAGCTTTATTTCTGAGAGTGTTCTTCCATGCGAAAAAAGGAGATTAAAATGTATTGAATGGATCCCGAAGTACCAAAAATCGGGTTTGGACTGAGCGCCTATTGCTCTCGGTGCCATGTATTGTTTGAAATTCGAACTAAAATCAAGAATCACAGTATAGAAATTCCTGACATCATGCATAATTCTCCTGCAATAATTTTAATATCTGTCACCGTTTTGAAGGTATTGAATTTTAAAATCCATCAGTCATTTTTGGGACACCCGGTACTATTAAACATAACTTTGTGTTTCAGAAGTTGTTCCATTCGATGCAAACACAGTTTCTCATAGCAGTAAGTCAGACATCTCATTTTTTTTTTGTTGTTATTATTAGATGTCCTCCTGTTGCTCTCTCTCAGGCGACGAATATATTAATATATATGCAGACATAAAATAGAAAGCAAAAACGATTACTTCACAAATTTTTATGGATTAGAAATAATTATTCCCATCAAAATTCATTATTTATTCAGAAACCATTTACGAATTATAACGTAGTTCAATAATGGATGGTCTTTTGGGACGAATGCGACTCACCAAAATAATAACTATTATTATATTTATTATCACGACAAAACAAGCGCTGAAGATTTCAGTGATGCAATCAAAACATTTTTCTAAATAACTCCAAACAAGATTCCAGTGTGTTTTTCTGCGAGTCTTCTCTAAATCTCTGTGTGTGACTCGAGGCGATCAAATGATTCAAGGGGTGCGGGAGGCGCTCGGTCACTCGGGCAACAAGCCTTGGGTCGTCGCAACGGAAAGCAGCTAGTTTCTTCCGGATGGGCCGGCTCGACAGGTTCGCACGCGATGCGTTTAGGGGGGAAGACAAATGAATAACTTGGATTAATTCAACAAACGAAGGAATGTTGTCTTGAAATGTCATGACTATGAGCTGGAAGAGAACACTCGTTTAGAAGGCTATCAAATGCCAGTTTTGTCATTTCTATCTCGAGTACACATGCACGCGTAAAGCTTAAACCGAAGTGTCAGCCTAAGATGCTAAACGTCTAAAGGAAATGTTTACTCTTTAATTGTGTTTAATGAGCAGCCAATACATAATAACTGTAAAAAAAAATTTAATTTCATACCTATTCATATCCAATACTCTTTAGTATTATATACTCTTTTTTTTCTTTTTTAGAGAAAAAAAAAACTTTTAATATTAATCTTCAGTGAAACAGATTATTTCTAATCCTAGATCGCGAAAACTGATGAATAACAGTAAATTATTTATTGGAAGCTATGGATAAACTTAAAAGCATAAATGACATAAAATGCCATGATTGTGAGTTGAAAGAGAATACTCGTTTAGAAAGCTATGAAATGCCACATTTGCCATTTCTAACTTGAGTACACATGCACGCGTAAACTTTAAACCGAAGTGTCAGTCTAAGATGTTAAATGTCTAAAGGAAACGTTACTCATTAATCGTGTTTAATGAGCAGTCAATACATAATAACAATAAAAATTTTAAATTTCATACCTATTCATATACAATACACACTATCTTTAGTATTACATACTCTTTTTTTTATTGTAGAGAAAACGATAACTTTTAATATTAATCCCCAGTGAAACATGTTATTTCCCCTCCCAGATCGCGTAATCTGATGAATAATATTAAATAATTCAGTGGAAGCTTTGGGTAAACTTAAAAGCACAGATGATATAAAATGACATGACTATGAGCTGGAAGAGAACCCTCGTTTAGAAGGCTATCAAATGCCAGTTTTCTCATTACTATCTTGGGTACACATGCGCGCGTAAACTTTAAACCGGTTGGTTGGTTGGTTGTATGAGGTTTTATGGCGCAAAATCCCTTAAGGGACATGCTGCGCCAACAAACTTTAAGCTGAAGTGTCAGTCTAAGATGCATGCTAAACGTCTAAAGGAAATTAAAATATGAAAACACTGTAAGTCTGTATAATGTAATTAAAAACCAAAGTAAAAAAAGAAACAGACTTTTATATGCAGTCAACAAAATCAGTTGACTAAAACTATATAAAGCACATTAAAATTACAATATAATATAAAGCCGTTCGTAAAAAACGTGTTACCTCATCAGTTCAGTCATCCGTCAGTTGTTTTCATATTTTAAATACAAAACTGTTGTCGATCTTCTCTGCAAATACTAGAGATTTCCAAAGCTGATTGATGATAGATGATTGGACTGATGAGGTAACACATTGTGTTTCGAAACGTCTTTAAATTATATTGTAATTTTAATATGTTTTACAAAGTTTTAGTCAATTTATTTTGTTGGTTGTACATAAAAGTCTGTTTTTTTTTTTTAATGTTGGCCTAAAGGAAATGTTACTCTTTAATTATTTTTAATTAATAGCCAATATACAATAACTGTAAAAATGGCAATATTCATATCTAAACATATACAGTGTACATTCCCTTTAGTATACGTGCACCTTTTATAAATTTTAGAGTAAACGATAACATTTATTAATCTCATTGAAACAGGTTATTTCTCCTCATTTATCGCGAAATCAGACGGATAATAGTAAGTAATTCAATTTAGTGGAAGCTATGGATAAGCTTAAAATCACAGATGACACAAAATGCTTCAAATTTTAAATTTCTGCTCAGACAATCGGAAAATAACTAATCTGTGTAGTTTCACAGGGAATTAACTCCTAAACAAATATTTTAAGTCCATAAACAAGTAATTCCACGCATTTATGTGCGAATATCTTCAGTTTTTCTCAGAATGTAGTTTGGAACTTTTGATACACTTTTTATAGAATCTAGTGTTGAAACTTCTCGGCTTTTATAAATTATATTGCTAAATTTTAATAATTTTAAATAAACTATAACATCACTGGGAATATATCACTTTTTTTCTATGGTTTACTGAATGTTTCATTTGCCGCCGTTACAGCGAGGAATCATAGCCCCTTTCTTCACAGACTACCGGCAAGGAGTACAGCCCCAGTCACAGAAGATCCCACTGGAAAACATTTCAAAGAATTTTTCTTAAAGCTGCTAGTCACTCAACTTCTGAATTCTCCTCGGTAATGTTAAGTCTATGGGCGTTTCATGCATTTTTATATTGAAAATATCCCCTCGGGAAATTAACATTTTTAACTTCTTTTTTCTGTGTACTCTTCTTAAAGGATGTCTCTTTTTTTCTTAGTTTTCAAAATATTTCTAAAATCCACGCTAAATTTTATATGAAGTGTTAAAATTTTACTCCCAGTTCGTCAGTTTTTAAAACATAAAATATTAAATTAAGGATAGAGTTTAGAAATATTTTGAGAACTAAGAAAAAAAGTGACATCCTTTAAGAAGAGAAAATTGAAAGAAGAAGTTAAAAATATTAATTTCCTGAGGAGATATTTTGAATATAAAAATGCATCAAACGCCCATAGACTTAACATTACCGAGAGGAATTCGGAAGCTAAGTTAAATACATCGACCAACTGAACAGATAAGGTGTTTTTATGCTTCGGACGGATTCAAGCCTATTCATTCCGTAATTCGATTTATTACAGATGTATAAAATTAGATTTATTTTTTATAAAGTTAAGTTTTATAAGATTAGTTTTACAAGCAAATAGCGGAAAAAATATTAAACAATATACAATACGGTTTGTTTTGACAATTGTAATACATTTTATATGCACGTTTTTAAAACTTAAGGGAAAACTTTTTGAAAAAAAGGAAAAGTGTTTCTTATTATTACAGGATATATTTTGAACATCTATCCGTGAACTAAAAAAGTTAAATGCAATGCTTTTTTAGAAAATTGTACCAAATTGATATATAGTCATAGACATGTAGACAAAAATAAGTAAAATTTTACAGCCCTACTGAATAAAATAATGCATATGACAACTATCATTTGTTTTATATATATAAACTAAAATGCTTCTATTTTATTATTGAGAATGATTTTTGTTTTTTTATAAATTATTTTCATAATTCCAAACATTATACTGCTTCCTTTGCACTACCGTGATGCTCTTAAAAGCAGAAGGACGGATTACCTAAAGTAATAATCAAAATTTGGTACTATGCAGTAAGTGAGCCGACGTACTGAGTTTTCAAAAATAATTTTTCCAAAACTTTAAGTACTTTGAAAAAAGTTGTAAACTTGAAAATTTTTATTAGAGCCAAATTTTAAATATCCATAATAAAAATACTTTTAAAAAAAAATTTCAAAATACTTAAAATTTCTAAAAAATCCAACATTTAATTTGACAATTTTAGAAAACGTAGACATCCGAAATATTACATTCTGTTAGTGAGAATCTAATTTTAAAACACTGTAAATGAGAATTATTTTTGCACCTTTGACACGCGGTAAAATCTGAAAAAAAAAATAAAGTAATCAAGTTATGTTACTTGTACATGTAACAGCAAAACAAAATGCTGTAGAAAAGAATGATTTGTGAATTTGTAAGAAAAAAGGAATTCTAAAACCGATGGATTGACCACGGTGGTCTTTTACTTTGGCTGTTTGGTCCTAATTTAAATCTTCAGACATCACGCTGTGAGATTGTGTTCTATGGAAATATATTAATTCGCTTACTGTCATCGTTGCTAAAATGATGTATTCCAACTGCATCCAATTTTTAAATATAAAGTCTACTGCGTAGAAAAACAAAAAAGATAAAATTAAGTTATAATTGAAATACTTCGATTTTGGAACATGATATATTTTTTTTATAAGGGCCAGAAAGATAAACGCAAATCGAATAACGGAACCCTGAGTCAGTTGCAAAGAAGCATCGCTGAGCACAGGAGCGACATCTTAAGCGTTGCGCATACAAACTGCTAAGGAACGAATGGGTTTTAAAAGGCCGCGACTACCGTGGCTAATATAAATGATTTGAAGGTAAGAATCACGGTTGAAATTTCAAACATTCACGTAAATATATTGGAGCGTATTTGAAAGGAATTGAAACATTGTTTGGATATTTGAAAAAGGAAAAACTTCTAAATAAAACTGTGTTGTTAATATATGTTCTAGCAGCATAACATTGCAACTTTTTTATTTCAAATTTTATTGAGATTAGAATCTGTAAAGATAAATCTTATTCCTCCTGTATATCAGATCGTAAAACCCACCCTGTGTTTAAATTTGACGTAGGTTAATATCGGATTTTATAATCGACGAAGATCATTTCAGCATGCTGGCAATCATCTAAATGTTTTCGTAAATTAATGTTAGTTTGAACAGCACCTACACAGAATAAAGTCTTTGAAAAAATATGTGTTTAATTAAGGAGAGCATTGAACATTCCATCATTTACGTACATATTAAAAGATGACATTCTCTTCCACTGTTAAACAAAATGTCAATGTGAAATAAGTAATATGTATGTATAAGCTTTGGTCTTTGGTTCAATTGAAATAAAAATCACACCCAAATTAAAAGAAGTCAATGATTTAAAATTGAAACTTCAACTTAGGTAAGTCCACAATCGTGAGCTTATATATATATATATATATGTGTAGGAGAAATTTGCACTAAAGCAATTGCTTCTTATTTCTACTTCAGAAATTAACCGTATTTTACATGTGATATCGTAATATTGCCCTTGAAAACAAGTTATGAATCATAAGTTCTATTTTTATTCATGATAGTTCTCCTTTTTTGCATTAATTTTGTGAATTTTCTTATTGAATTTATGTATTTTCAATTATAAGATCCTACATTTCGTACAATGAATTCATTGGTGCTGTCAATGATTACATTTTTCTGGTCTTTTTTCATTTGTTAAAATGTTTTAGTTACAAATAGTTTGACAAAACATTTCAAATATTTCTGATTTCCTACATATTTATTTTTATTTATTTAGTCCTTTTATGCATTCGCCTTTCTGTTAATATTGAACTTTGGCCAAATTTAAATGTTATAATATTTTAATACTGATTGGATCTAGTTTTAAAAACATTCATTAGTGATTAGTTAATTTAATAATTGTTGTCCCCAATTTAATATGTATAATGTTTGTATCATGTCTTGATACTCAATTTATAAATTTTACTTGAAATTGATGATGAATTGTAATATTCTATAATGGTTATATATATATACGCATTTTTGTGTTACAAAAGTATTATTAATACTTTTTATCTTAAAAATTCCACGAGATTGTAAGATAAAATAGCTTATTGTCTTGTTTTAGGATGGCGTATATGTATTTTTTTTTTAATTTATCCACTTGAATCTATTGTTTAATTTACAAGCATAAAATAATTTAAATTTCTAATGGATTTTCGTGCTTGACAATTACGCGGGTACATTTTATACGTTTAGAGGGGGTTGCTCTGAGACTTTTAGCTACTATGGCTGTTGTCTCGAATGATCTTTTGTTACCTGGTATAAACATGGAAATGTTTTCTAGATAATGTCTATGGTAAATGCCAACAAAAGATATGAAAGAAACTGCGTTTGCTAAATAAAATTATTAACATGAAAAAATATGGGGGAAAATGACGTTTCGGATATTATACGACATGCGCTATAGAACTTAATTGCTAATTCGATTTTTTGTGGTGGTGATGAGATTAAATTAGTGTAAGTTTTATTTCTATTAAACTTGTTCTGTGGGAGTTTTCAATTATCCCTACTATACTATTTAACAGAGCTTTATAGGAAGTTTTAATTTCTATAAAGTATCAACAGGTCTCATTTAGAACACATTAAAAATCGGAGGGAAAATTAATATTAGTTTTTCCCTTTTTGTACTAGACGTTTTATTTTGCACTAGTACATTTAACATTTGAAAAGTTAATAATCATTTTTACGAGCAAGTGCTGTATTTAATCTTTGAGAGATTGAACTGAACATTAATAAATTTCTATAAGCACAAAATTATAAAACTAATAATGTCACAATGGTTATTTGTTATGGAGGAAATAGCTCAGTAAAAAATACGTATGACAGCAAGAAATAAAACAATATTCATGTAGAAATTGCTAACAATTCATAATATAGATTTATATTATAAAATAAAATTTCAGTAATTTTATATAAAAATTATAATAACGTAAAAAACTATATATTTCTGTTTCAAACCTTATTTTTTACCGTATACATACATAAAGTGATATGTCGACATTTCAGAGTAATCAATATCAGAATTTGGATAACGTATAGTCTCAAAAAAAAAATTCGTGGAAAAACCTAAAAATTGCTGTCAGTACAGTTGCCGGAACACCCCTGTGATTTGAAGAAATTTTTCTGTTATTTGACAAAATTTCTGTCTTTTGACTGGTGGTTTTCAGCATATTTTGAACTTAAATTCGCGAGGTTTCTCTAATTTGAGGAAAAAAGGGCATACATAAAAATTCAGTTTCTCAAACGAAAAGGACTGGCAGCGCAGTTGCCGGGACACCCCTGTAGTTAGGCGAAAATTCAGAATAAATAGGAGGATTTCACTTACGTTTTACGTTATATCGGTAAAATATGAGTATTTTGAGAGAAGATGGGCAAATCTATTAGGAAATTTTCGTATTTTAACGAAAAAAGATCAACGGAAAACAAAACTTCAATTCACGCATTTTCTTTTATTTATTTTTTTTTTTTTGAGTCCTCAAGTTATCCAATTAATAAACAATGCTAAATTATAAGGTAAGGTGTTTATAGTGAATATAAAACCGTTTTAGATTCCAGCTCGAAATTTCCTCCTCTGTTTAGAAAACTGGCAAGTCTATAACAATTCTTCCTTCATAAGTTGAAAAAATGCGATGAAATGAGAAAGAAAATAGATTGTCCACAAATGTCCACTTATTTTATCATTTCGCTTATTTATTTTATTCGAGATCTATAAAAAGTCTCATTTAAAATGTTATTCTTATATTTAAAAAAAAATTCCCAAATCGATACCAACAACCTAATAAAATTAGGATTTTATACACATTTACGAAAATATAAAAAGAAAACCATGAACAGACAAACATTTGGAAAAATTCATAACTCTATTCAGTAATATAGCAATATAACAGCTAGATGTTGGGACACTTAAACTGGAACTATTTAACAAGAAAACGTGATTGAAAATGGGACTTGTTTCAAAGAAAATGCTTTAGCCTCATTATATAGCGCATGGTCAGGAGATAAGGAAAAAGTGATAATTTTTCAGAAAGCGCGATACATCCGAGGACGTTAAAAATTTATGAAGGTAATAATCCACAAGTAAGTGTTTCGTATTTGACTCCAAAATCTTACTTTCCCCGCAAACTATAGTTTTCTTCATAAAATTAACAACAGTTTATTGTAATTGACATATATCCAATCACTTAACTCCCTGACCGCCGAGCAAAAAGGCGAAATTGTAATGTTGTTTTCTCTCTCTCTCTTTTTTTTTTTTTTTTTTTTTTTTTTTTTTTTTTTTAATGATAGAAAAACATGATTTTTCCAACATAATTTCTTATATAAATGTAATCCTTGACAGTATTAATCATAACTTGGTGTTTTAAAACTGCATTATAGCTATAGCATTAAATTCAATCTACATAATGCTTTTATTGCAGTGAAAACTACAGGTTAGAGAACAGAGATATATCAGTAAAATAGCAATAGAGATATATCAGTTCACAGCTTTAATGTAAGGTTAAAGTGGAAATTGCTATTTTAGGCTGGCATAAAAGAGATATATTCGAATTAGCTTAACGAAGGACTAAAGGGCGAAATTGTAATGCTGTTTTCTTTATTTTTTTTAAATGCAAGAAAAACATGATATTTCCAACATGATATAAAAAATTTAATTTCCTATATGAATATAATCCTTGAGAATATTAATCATAACTTGGTGTTTTAAAAGTGCATTATATTTATAACATTATATTAAATCTAAATAATGCTTCTATTGCAGTGAAAACTGCAGCTTAGTGAACAGAGATATATCAGTTCACAGCGCTAATGTAAGGTTAAAGTGGAAATTACTATTTTATGCTGGCATAAAAGAGACATATTCGAATTAACTAAACGGAGGACTACAGTTAGAGGGAGTATAATTCTTATTCATTTGTCGAAAGACATTTTCACCTTATGTTTCGATTAGAGCAAAGAAGTACTGTAATATTACTCCTCTAAAAACTAGTATACAAGCGCTTTATAAATGAAAAAATTTACTCATTTAATCTTAAGTTGTTGTTTTAGAAATTGAATCATTTTTTATAAATAAATTCAAACAGGTATTAATTAAGAGATAAAGATATTACACGCAGCTTGATAAGAATTATGTTTCTGATAAACAACTACAACATGAAAATGACAACATCAAGCTAATCAGATTCTCCAACTTATATAGTTGACAGATTATACTTCCGTATGAAATAGCTATAACAGTAAAATAACATATTATTTTTTAATTATTTTAATTATTTGAGTTACAACAAATTAACGAGAATTAAAAAATTAATAACACATGAGCCATATGTCACTGATAATTCAAAAGAATTATCCCAAAAGTGATATAAATTCTAAAGGATTGTATGTATAGAAAACAAACTGCAATATTGACTTGCCAATAAAAAGATTTATTTAAGGCATTTTCATGTTAAAGAAATTTAAGTTGCCGTAACACAAATCCCCAAATTCATCCTTTTTAGGAAATTGAATATGGTTTTAGTAATTTCAAGATTAAAATTTGTTAAATAATATTAATAAAATGGGAATGATCTTTTTAAAAAATTATCTTCAACGTGTGAAGAGAATAATGTTATAAAATGAGAAAAAAAAATACACTATTTTTTGCTGGTAAAGAAATGTTTATAACTTTTGTATTATTGGCACTTTGTATAAAAATGCTAATTTAATAAAAATCAATTACTACAGAAAATTTTACTTAATTGTTTATATATATGTGTATTTTTTAGATACACACTTTTTACGTATGTACTCTTTATCTATATACGCATACATTTATTTGTGTAACACAGACCTCGCGAAAATTTATGTAATAAAATATTTGCAGAAATCCTTAATTTAACACTATTTTGTCGAAGAGTTTAAACAAAAAAAATCTTCAAAAATTCCATAAATGTATGTGCTTTAAATAGGCTTGACCGACAACAATAAAATAAAGAAAGAAATAATAATAAAATGCTAACTTTTAAAAGCATTGTAGATTCACAAAATATTTACAATAATTATCGACACATTAAAAAGAGGAAGACAGGTTGGGAATATTTAGGATGAAAAGAGTTATAATCTTGGGAAAACACAGAATGTAAAATAATCTTGGAGAATATTTTTTCAGCGGAATTTTTTTTACAGATTATAAATTACTTTAAGATAAAACTTCCTCCAATTCTGTCTACTTTCATATCCTAAATAATTTAGTTACAATTTGTCGCTTTTTTCAGATGACAACAGTGTAAATATGTTGACAAGTGACACTAAAAGTGTGTCATATGTTCTGTATATTAAAATTGATAAAATATTATAAGTTCTTTTTTTTAAATGCAAGTACAATAGAAAGTAATATTGTAGAAACACTTAAATAATATGATTACAAAAATATTTTACAGATCATGTATAAAAAAAAGGAATTCCTTATTAGACATTAGTGATTTTTTCTCACGAAAATAATCTATCTTAAATTTATTTTTAATATACTGTACACATGTTAAATAAATTATATTTCAATAACTCACCAGCAGTTTCTTCAATAATAAATATTATATCATATCCCACAAAAGAAAAACAAACAGCAATCCAACAGCACAACCTTTTAAAACGTCCGCATATCGTATCAACACACAAATTCACTGTATTTTGTAACAAATTAATTTTTGGGAGCACTTTGGTCCTAAGCAATGCCACACACCAGAATCAGTCTTTCCACAGAATACGTCGACTCTTTCATGGCGAGTCGCGGCAATGACTAAAACGCTCCGCTAGATGCCGCTTCTGTGGCAATCAAAATATAGGTCGATTGCTTGTATTTCAAAATGGCTGATGATGTTACATCGTTTCAACCTATGGCTAGAGATTTCTTTCATAGGTATCTATCGGCTGCGGTAACATTACAGTTTCGTTAACCGAATTTTTGAATAATTATAGACTTACGAAAGTTTTATAGAAGTGGTTGATATCCGAGAGAGTTTTTATTTTATTTCTTGCCACTTCCCTGAGTAATATATCATATTTCCGCTTTATAATTAAATCCCACTTCCTTCTTATTCATTACTCTAAATTTAATTTTACATTGCATTTTAAAGTTTGAATGAACAACTTTATTGAGGAAGCTTGGGGATCCAAATAGCTGAACAATGCCTTTTTTAATACTCTTTAAAATTAATTTTTAATCTAGCCTTACAGCACGACTTAAATAAATCATTCGCCGGTGTACAATAGAACTACGAAAAATCAAGAAAATTATACAAAAATCGCTGTTACAGTGCTGCATTTCGGCGGAATATGTCCAAATTCAATTAGGGCCTGCTTAGCGTAGCCAAAAACATACACAAAAAATTTGGTTCAATTCTGTGCATAACTTCATACACTTTTTGATGGTACAATGGCGACATACGGACACACGGGCAGACAGACATTTTCTATAAACATATTTTTGAAGATCTCTGACCCCTAAAATGTGTAAATCCGTCGAAAACCCGAAGTCGAAAAACATTTCGATTACAATACTTTCTTCTATTGAAGATAGAAGAAAGTAAAAATATAAACCATTCACAAATTGTCGATAACGTTTCATAGATCAAAAATATATTAACAAGTGTGGAAATATTGCATCACAAATGCATCGATATTAAGTATTACTCAAGCAGATATCGCATCTAATGAAACAAGTTTTAAAGTCCAGATGGAAAATTCAAAATATGCAATTCGCAAAGCATTCTCAAAATATTTCTCTGTACTCCAATCAGGGGCGTAGCTACAGATATTTTTCCGGGGGGGGGGGGGGAGAGTTCGAAAATTTCCCAACTTGAAACAAATTCCTTA
Source organism: Maratus speciosus (assembly GCA_963932465.1). Classification (NCBI taxonomy): domain Eukaryota; kingdom Metazoa; phylum Arthropoda; class Arachnida; order Araneae; family Salticidae; genus Maratus; species Maratus speciosus. The sequence goes on from OZ010791.1 coordinate 269,470,781, forward strand.
ACTTTTAACTAAAGTGATATGCACAAAGTGTGTAATAATGATAATGAAGCTTATGCATAAAAAATTCCTTCCCAAAGAAAAATTTGGAAACTAGAAACATAAAAATTCTAATTATTGGTTTGTTTAATAAAAAAAAAAAAAAAAAAAAACACGCGTTTTACTTTTTTCTGTCTTCACAAGACGAAAGTATTGAATTCGTAAAATATTCTACAACTGGTTTTCGACGGTTTGATACGTTTTAGAAGGTCCTGAACATGATTTGGCTGTTTTTAGAAAATGTCTGTCTGTGTGAATGTGACACAAATTTTGTGGGTGCTCTATCTCAAGAACTAATTCGCAGAATTTTATAAAACTTTAGATTCAGTTATACCTTGATAAAAATTAATGCTGATTAGTTTTTGGTGTAAATCACCCATAAAATGCTGTATTTTTCACGATTTACATGATTTTAGCGATAGTTTTATCTCAAAAACTGTTGCACAGATTTTGATCAAATTTCGTATTCTGTTAAACCTTGACATAATTTAGTGCTTATTAGGTTTTTGTACTGTGGCACTGCTGTGCAGCATTTTTCACGATTTTCGCGTTAGCTATATCTGAAAAACTAATGCACGGAAATTTAGTCAAACTTCATATTCGGTTACACTTTCTTATTGGTCTTGGGTTTATACTGTCCAAAGATATCACTTTTGAGCTCTTTGGGTTTAGAATTTTGGTTGCAGACATCTAAGAGCATGGGTGTCGAAATTCAATGATTTGTTTGAAAAATGCGATGCTACTACCTCCTTTTTAAATGCACACAATTAAACAAATTATAAATTAAATGCATATAATTAAACCTTTAGAATTCATTATTATGGGCATAGAATTGTTATTTAATTTTAACATTGTGATTGCAAATTTTGAAGTATTAACATGTATGGGATAGAATAAGGTTTTGGGATTGGCACATCCAAATTGTTTTCGTTTAACATCAATTCTTTTGGTCTTCAAAGAAGCTAACCCTGATGAAGCTAACCTAACATCGTCCAGTTTAATAAAATCCACTATTTCACTTTCACATTTTAAAAGCATTAGGCTGTCAAGTCTGTCAGACCTCATTGTAGCTTGCAATATATATATATTTTAATTTTTATTTGACTAAAGATCCTTTCATTAGATGCAACGCCAAAAAGATAGCTGCTGTGAATGTTAAGGCACGAGTATATAGTTTGACAGTGTGACCCAAATAGTTTTTGAATTTCATGGCATGAGTAAAAAGTTTGTAGAGTGAGTTGGGATTTGGTTTATTTCTATTTGACTCTGCAAGTCATGTACATCCGGTTTCTCATATCCAGGTGGAAACATTATTAACTTTTCTAAGTTAGTGATACTCAAATTTGCCTTGCACAATTGTAATTTAAATATGGAATGTATTGGTGCAATATTCTCCTGATATAGGAAACATTGTAATTTAAGCCCATTGCTAAATTGCCGAAATTTTCTTGTATTTCTTATAACTCTTCCCTGTAAAACTTATGTGTATCAATGTCCATTACTATGCTATTATTTTTATCTATTCCATTTGGTGAAACCGTTTTCCCATGATGCTTTCAGAAGTCAGCTTCTTCAATCACATCCTAATATTCATAATTGTTTATGAACTTGTCTATAAGGAAATCTTTATTTCTTCAAAATTTTATTCAAGTGCAACCTGTCAGTGTTTATGTCAACCTGTATGTCGATTTTTTTCTTCAGTTGATGGACTGCTTTCATGGTCATACTTCTGTTCCAAATTCAAATCATCCACTTTTTTACCTTTTTCATCGTCGTCTGGATTTTTAGATGCTCCAAAATCTTGCACGAAAACTCTTTTCCTATTATGAAGGGTTCTTTCGTGCTAAGATTTATAGTCATTTTTTAGAACAGCTTTAAACACACAACACTGGACTTTTGGTTTAAAATTTCATAAACACCTATAAATATAAATGAACAGGACATATATATATTTCCGCACACAAATAAAGGTAAAATGTTGCAAATTTATCTAAACTAACGACTTCTTATATTCACATTTGCTCATATAATGCTTTTGTCTTAACAGCGAAGGGTTAACTAACTTTCGGAGCAAAAAAATCACGAGAATGAGTAAAATATTGTCCAAAAATTGCAAAATTAGTGCAATTTGTGAAAACTCATCAAATCTTCTTGCCCAGCTGTGTTTCAAGTAGGTGACTACATTCCTATCTGTTGTGCTACAAGTGATCTCCAATTTTCAAAAGAAGCTGCAATCCCTTTGGATTAAAATAGCTGGATTCTCTTTTGGAAAGGGAAAGGGAGGAAGGGTGAAATTTTTGAGAATTTTGAAGGAAATAAAGGAACTGGATAGTCAGCTGTTGGTGGATAGGAGTAGAGAAATTTAGGTCTGGTAGATGTATAATATTTTTGTAGAACTGAAAAATACAATGATAGATTGAGTGTGGCTGATTTCTTTTTGTATTTCTTTTGAGAATTTAACTTGCTTACTGTTACAGTACTCAGTCAGAAACATAATCACCAAAACAATAAAAATTTCATAATATCTCAAAAATCCAGAATTTCCCAACTCTAAGCTCAAATTTCCCAACTTCACAAATATTGGGGGGGGGAGCCCCCCCCCCATAACCCCCCATGGCGACGCCCCTGACTCCAATACATAACTGTGTTTTTTCTAATACCACTTCTGCAAACATTTTGCACTTATATTGTTGCAAGCATACATAACCTTTAGATTTACCCTTTAATGCATCATTTTTTATTTTCTTCAGAAAGCGTTATACTTGAGTCTTTTTTGTTAATTATCCACTAGAAAAATAATGAAAAAATCGATACGAAATCCCCCCTCCCCACAAGTCATTCCCTTAATTCACTGATAGTAAAAATATCAGTATGAAAAGGAAGCTAGATTTACGAGAAAAAAAATAAATATTTAGTGAGAAAAATGTATTTATTAAATCATGTTTACACCTTTTCCAATAAACTGTTGTACAACAATACAACTTTCACAGTGAAACTGAATTTTTAAAACAATTAATTATGTAATCAATTTATATACAGGGTGCCCGGGCTATAAGTATCCAAAAGTTATGGCTTATTGTTACATTAGAATATAATAGACTTCACCTCCGTGGATTGGAAACACCTCCGAGATTTTTAAACATTGAACAATAAAAAAACTGAAACTGTGGATGAGTGGTAAAAGCGTATCATAGAAGCAATTTGTCTAATAATTTCTGATATGCTACAAAACATTTGGGGGAGAACTGGATAACCTTTTAGACTTTTGTCATTCTACCAAAGGTGCAGACATCGAAGTCTATTGATATTAAAACTTTGTGAAATGCTATTTTTACTTAAATATTTTTTTAAAAAATCGAATGGGTAGTTCCTTAAAAATAAGCCATAACTTTTGGATACTTTTAGCCCGGACACCCCGTATATATATATATATATATATATATATATATATATATCTTCCTGAAGTTCTTGATTCTATAATTTAAGCTTTTTTGAACATGATATTAATATAAAAGTTATAAAATACATCTTCTGGAAATACCTTTCACTTTAGTAAATATCGGCATACTTGCTATATTTTTTAAAACTTCAGTTATCAAAATTATCAAAATATGGGCACCAAATTTTGATGTTTTATTCCTTTTAATTTCTTCAAAGGGCTTTATTTTTTTTTTTTTTTTTTTTTTTGTTTATTTTTTTTTTTTTTGTATTAAAAGCTTTATTTTTTTATATTGAAATGGAGAGCGAGATTTAAAAGAGAGAGAGAAAAAGAGCTGCTACAGAAACTCTCCTGCCCAAGGTCCCTAAATAATTGTACACAGTAAAATGCATATATATATATATATATATATAACCATTGAATAAACATTACCGACCACCAACAAAAATAGTGAAATTATGAATAGAATGACATTAACAAATTGACAAAAATGCAGTTCTCCCCAACACATTTAACATAGATTCCAAAAACATAGTAAAAAAAAGCAGGAATTGAATAACTGAAATGGAGTAATGGAAACTTGTAGAACTTAGACAGAATCATCGGGTCCCAAATGTCTCAAGTTCCATAAATAAAATGTGTGGTTTCATCTTCATATTAGTCATAAATTAGCTAACGAATATGAATTTGGGACTACCACACACATAAAACATAGAAATAAACCATTGAACACCAATTAAGTTCCAAATAAAACAATATTAAAAAGAATAGAGGAAATATAAAAAAAAAACAAATAACCTAATTAAAATCCATACTGCCTTAGCAGTAGGCATAACAAATACACTCAATGTGAGATCACCAGCACATGTTGCCAAAAATGTTTTTTATATGATGGTGGACCAAGGATCAACATATATATATATAAAATTTTGAATATCGAAAATGAATTCAGTGCTTATTCGTGTTCATATATTAGGAAAAATAATTATGAAATCAGTTAAAAATGTGTAAATTTGACATTTAACAAAATGTTCAGCTTTATTATAACTAATTTCTCAAATGTAATTTAATATTGTATTTTCCGGCTAAGACTTGACTGTGATTAATTGCCGAAGTCTGTATAACTTACGTGCGAAATTTGCCGTATTTAACACGAAATATTAAATACGGGCCGTATTTTTCATTAATTTCACAGAAATACCATAGAAACTATTTAATAAGCAGGCTAACAATATAAAACATTAAAAAAAATTACAGATGTGCAAGTTCAAAGAAAAGTATTTTTTATAAAAAAGAAACAATACTAATATGTTTAACAAATTACTTAACCTTTTACAAATTACTATTTCTGTGGAAAATTGAACTGAAAAATCAATTAAAAATTAAATTTTATTCATATTGGTCTTTAAAAAGTCCTTCCGGCCAGTGCCGGGAAGAAGAGGTAGCTTTCATATTCCTCATTTTTTAAAAGTCAGCTTATATTATTCAAACACACGGAGCTCAAATTAGTCGAACCCGATTATAGAAGATTAAATACTGATTTTTGTCAATACTGAATATGAATGAGAATTTCGCGAAATTAGTCAGCGTTATCAAAGTTTGTTTTATTTAAAGTGATTTATATTTTATCGCCGAAGTCGGTGATATCTTGAAGTGCCCGCCATTTTAAAACAACATAATGGGTGCAACAAAGCTAACCAATGAACTTGTTCGAGACGCGTGTTATCGCGTGACAAAAATCACATCGTTTCAAAATGTCAACCATGCTAGAAATTCAAAGTGGTATAACTCAGCCATTTTTTAAGATATAGACGAAACGAAAAATGCTCCGAAATCTTTGTGTCAATGTCAAATACATAAGAAAAAAATATTTTTCAATTTATAATTTTTTGTTCCTCATTTTAAATTAAAGTTACAAAAAATTAATGGCCGCCAATTTGAAACAAGATGGCGGATGAAGTTGGCCAACGTACTCTGTCAAGACATTGGTATGTACTATGTACACACAAAGTTACATCCAAATCCGTTCATAAATACGCGTGTTATCACGTGACAAAAATCAGATCGTTTCAAAATGTCAGCCACACTAGAATTTCAAAGTGCTATAACTCAGCCGTTTTTTAAGATATAGACGAAACAAAAAATGCTCCGGAATCTTTGTATTAAGGTCAAACACATAAAAAAAATCTTTTTCATTTTTCAATTTTTTGATAACTAATTTTAAATTATTATTTTTTTTTTAATGGCAGCCCTTTTGAAACAAGATGCCGAATGAAGCTGGCCAACGAACTCGGTCGAGACATTCCTATGTACTATGCAAATGCCTTGTCACATCCAAATCGGTTCATAAATACGCGTATTATCGCGTGACAAAAATCAGATTGTTTCAAAATGTCAGCCATGCAAGAAATTCAAAGTGCTATAACTCAGCCATTTTTTAAAGATATAGACGAAACAAAAAATGCTCCAGAATCTTTGTATCAAGTACAAAGACATAAGAAAAAATCTTTTTCAATGTTCAATTTTTTTGTGCCTCATTTTGAATTTTAAATTTAAAAAAAAAAATTAAATAGCCGCCATTTTGAAACAAGATGGTGGATCAAGCTGGAACAACGAACTTGGTCGAGACACTGGAATGTACTATGTACAAACCAAATTACATCGAAATCAGTTCGTAAATACGAGAGTTACAATATGACAAATATCATATATATATAATCATTAAATATATATACATATATATATAACATTTGAATAGAGGGTGGTTTCGGGGTCTGGGGCTCATGATCGGTGAAAATATACCAAAATTTCTCGGAATCTTTTTCCTTTGAACGGCTGCAATAGGTAGCTTTTTGTAATGAAAGCTACCTATAAATAGAAGTTTTAAGAGAAAGATGTCTTATTTTCAGAATTTTTTAGATTGAAATTACATTTTAGGTCACAATATTTGAAATGCATAGAAAATCATAAAAATTGTTTTTTTTTATTAATTTAGCAAAGTGCACAACTTAAAAATTCATAAAAAATGAAAATAATCCAATACTTCTAAAAATCAGAAGATGCACATAAAATGACTTTTATTATTCAAAGAATATACGATACAATGATATAAAAAAATAATAATAACTTGCTGTAATTCAATAAACTTTCATGTTCCTAGTTAGCGAAATAAATCATACAAATAAAAAAAAATCCTAAAAATGCTGCATTTAATTACTTTTTCTCACAATTTCAATGATTGATAACTTTAACCCTTAAATGCCTGGTGTTGCTTTTCGGCAACATACCCAATTTAGGCTCTAAAATATTATTAGAATAATATTAAAGCTATAATGCCTAATGTTGCCAATAAAATACATTCTGAAAATATTATTAAATCGATTTTCAACATGTAAATGGCAACACTTGTGCTGTTTAAGAATAAAGATAGATTTATTTTTTCAATTGTTGCTACTTGTTCGTTTTGTTTTGTTTGGAAGCTTGCGAAATACCCTATTTTGACCTACAGTGAGCAAGTAAAATTTATTTCTCATTATAGTTCCTAAAATTCTTGTGTGTTTAATCTTATAGAATTTTATCCAGGACAACTATTTTTTCAATTAAAGACCAGTATTGCCGATTAGTAACAAACAGTTTTTTAGCCGTAAACCATACTTAAATCAAAATATGATTTTTTAAAAGTATTTTTCCCATGTATTTTTTCATTTAAAAAATGAAAGCCGAAAAACATTATTGCAACGATTTTTGAAAAATCAGGCATTTAGGGGTTAAATTGAAGCATTAGAATATTGAAAAAAAAAATTGTAAACTGTTTTTAAAAAAATGTCGTATTTTTGTAATTAAATGAGTAAACTTCCAAAGCATGACTGACATTGTAGATGACTTCATCTTATTCTAATTATTCTTTAACCTCACCAAAAATAGTATTAAAAATTTGTGGTAACAATTAGACCGTTGATGAGCAGATCTTCCTTCCTTGCTATATATTTAACCATATTTTATATTTACGATATCAATAGTTCAAAGTTTCTTCAAAGTTATAACATTTATGCTAATATTTCTTCTCTTAGTTCGCGTGGTCCAATTATCAGGCATTGTTTTCTAACACACATAAAAGAATAATTTAAACAACATAAAATCACATTCTGTTTCTGAAAAATTTTGTATGAAATAGTGTATTCCTCTTTCTCATATTTAAATCCATTTAATTTAAATAGGAGAAAGACATATTTTAATATAAGTAAAGTCCCCTTCTTGATATATTTTAATGATTTAGTTCTGGCAAAATTAAAGTGTTTGTGCTTTGAAACGCAAGGGTAGAAAAGGGGGGGAGGATGTCGCACAGTCCAGAGTACTAAAAAATCGGCAAATTAAGATTTATGATTTTTTTTTTTTTTTTTTTTTTTTTTACTTGGTTATTTTTGTTTGTTGTGTGTTACTTGCTTGTTTTTAAAATTCTATCATGATTCAAATTTTTATTAAATAGTTTTTTAAAAGTCAGTAATGTTTTTACTTTTATAACTGAAATGTTTAAGTTTTCCAAGAACTTTATTATTCATCATGCTAATAAACATAAACATTTTAATTCCCACATAATTTTAAAAAGTATTGATTAGGATAAGTTTTGGAGTTACAACTTTGACTTTGTGCACTACTTGCGATCTTGTTCCGTAACATATAGCTTGTCTAAATAGCTGAAATAGCATTTAATAATTTAAAAAGTGATTTCAGTTTTAGGTTTAAAAAATTTAACCACCATCTTTCAGAAATAAAAACCTACTTTTTTCTTTAAATTCAATTCTTATGAAAAGGGAGCAATAATTACCTAGTTTAATTCAAGAACCTGGACCTCTTTGATTGAATATAAAACTCAAGGTGTGATGTAATTATTCCTAGATGTCAATTTGTTGACAGAAGATTTTTTGTTCTCTAGAATAAACGGCTTTATGAAACTTTATTCCTACGAATATGTCTTTATTACTTTGAATTTTCGTGAAAATATCATTCATCTCTATTTAATCAAGATATTTTTTTCAGCATCTACTCAAACTAAAGTTAATTTTCTTTTCAATTTTAATGGGAAAATGACGTTAATAAAGCTGTAATAAACAATATTATTTCTCACCTTTCTCCCAGAACAGAATCCAGAACAATGTTTTTCGAAGCTTTTATTTCGAAAGTTATTATGACATCTTCCGAATCTTACGAATGATTGATGTTCTTTTCAATCTATAATTCATCCTATTCTTAGAGGAGTAGGTGGGAAATACAAGCACATATTTTAATATAATAGGTGTAGATGTCGTTCTCCGCCTCCCACCCCAAAAAATGAAATACATTCTGTTACTTACTGGAGATTACACCCATGCGTTATCACTTTCCTGTCAGTTCATAATTTCATTTTTAAGTAGTATTTTATATGTAAATAAGAAAAAATAATATTTGGATTTTAAAACAAATGGAATTCGTTTTAATATATGAACTTAATGCAAATAAGTTTAAAACGGATAAGATAATGGAATTCAAATAATCTTTCTATAAAGATTCACCTTTCGGTTGAAGTAATTCGAATAGCATTTTTTGCTTCCTTCCGGCTGTGTGTCGCGATCAAGACATGGATGAGTCGTTTGCTTACTGCCATACTTCTGAAGCAGTAAATCTCGTGTGCAATCGAGCGTCTATAAAAAGCGGAAAATGAGTCATATACAACAACTTTAAGATCAGGGTTTGGTTTTAAAATCATAGATAACCCTCAAATCATCTCAAGGAATTTCCCGGTTGGTAGGTCACTGGAATATATTGGCTACTGAGGCTGAGAGAGAAAATCTCAAATTTCGTCTTATAGTCATTTTTAGACATACCTTATTCTATAGAAAATTATTGTTATTCTATAAAAGTTTTGAATGTTGAAAATCTAACTGTTTCTCTACCTTTTATATTATTAAGTCAAGATAATTTAAAAATGTATACAAGTTGATATTTTTAAGGAAACATATCTCCATCCTTACCTGATAAATTTAGAATATTTGTTCTTTTTCACTAAATTTCCCTGCTCCCCTTTCCCTTTTAGTTCTTTTTTAGCTCACAGATTAAAGCCTGAGAGCTAATGTGCCCGCAGATTCTGCACGTACGTACGTATGTATCACGTAACGCGATAACTCTTGATTGAAATATCCGATTTGCTTCAACAAAATTTTCTAGGTTCATTCTGATAAGGTACTTCCCTGATTAGTTTTGGGGGTTCATTGGTTAAGTATAAAAGGGGGAACGTGGGGCTAATCGTAGCCCTTAACTTAGATAAATGGGTTTTTCATGCAGCGTTGTCAGATTTTTTTCAGATTTTGTAAACCGGTTAATTCTGATAAGGCATTTCCCTGATTAGATTGGAAGTTTCATTGTATAAATCTAAAGTTAGAAAACGGGGGGCTAATACCCCCTTTAAATTAGATAAATGAGTTTTTCAACCGATTTGCTTCAAATTTGGTATACCAGTTTATTTCAATAAAGCGCTTTCCTGGTGAGATTTCGAGGCTCATTTGTTAAGTATAAAGAGGGGAAAGGGGTAGGGGCTAATCCCCCCCTTAATTTATTTTTCGAGGGACATTATTCTTTGAAATAAGAGTATAATATACAATTATTGTGAATAGCCTGTGAGCTCAATGACATCAATTTAACTGGGCACTTTCCTTTTTTATTATGATATTATTTTCCCCATATCTTTATTGTCTATTTCTTTTAATTAATATTTCGTATTATAAAATACAGTTGTATTTTTTGCGGTATTTCATTTTACATACATACAATACTTATATACAGGGTGTTTCTACGATCATGGGGCAAACTTATATTGTTATCTAAATTTTCTGCCCAAAACTAAAATATTTGATTTTCAAAAGTGAGCGTGCTCATATCAATAGGAGCAACTTTACTAAAGTTGAAGCATAGATGGGCGAGCTATCAGACTGACAAACTGGATTCATAATCAATTTTGAAGTAGCATAAGAAAATGTTATTGAGATAGTATAAAGTCATTAAAATACATTTCAATCAATAAATATCTATAAGCTGTAAGACATTTGATATCTTTTGGGTGACTTTGTAAATGAACCGTACATTTTTAATATAAGAAGCTTACTGGAATCAGCTGCAGTAACATATCTTAATATCGTGCGTATATGATCATTTTGACAAGAGTTAAGCGGTTTAGTATTTCTTTGCTCTCCACTAAGCACTGGGATCTAATACTTTAAACTCATACAAATCAAAAACTGAAATTTTTAAATGAATGAGCATTGTGAGATTTCTCACTAAGCCTATAAAACTCCATATAGAAATTGTACATGTATAAGATTTTCAAATTAAAGTAAAATTTAGGTTCAGTTTCCCACTCCGGCAAACCATAGAAATCGATGCATCACTTTGATATTCCACAAACAGAAGAGGACAATAACTTTAACCATAAAAAAAGCCATTAATGCACTTGGAAAATACCAGTAGATCTTCCAAAGAAGGGAATCTCAGCGAATCAGCTGATGAAAAATCAGTTTAGCTGATAGAATTGGGAAACCTCCCAACGAATGAAGAAGCTTGAAAAGATATGACATCATAGCTTTCGAGTAAGAGTGTCTGGAAAGAAGATGCTTTGTATTGCCCCCCAAAACTGATGATTTAAATAAGAAGACGAAATGAGAAATCGGAAATTTGGTGAGAGTTCTTGATGTGGATTAGAGAAACGTTTCATATGGAGTGACCGCGTCCCGCGAGACTTCAGTAAACGATTTGTCTATCTGCTACGACCGCCGGAAGTAATGACTGACCGCCAATGTCAGTATTGTACGATTCATCCATAGTAATATTGTGAGATGTAGTATGTAGCGCTGAGAATGTACGGAAACCTTGTTCCTATTTCAACGGTTATATCACATTTACGTGATTGAGCGACCATTGCGCAGAGACAACTTTGTTTTATCTAATGCCCTATCTGACAACAATTTGAACAGTAACAGAGTCTAAGGCCAATCAGGCTAGGACTGGCCCGCCGGCACATCAGCCCGAAGACCAGTGCGCTTTTGTCCAGGGAAAACTTCCCACACCTAAGTGCCTTAGCCGCTCCAATATTTTTTCCCTCGTTGTACATATACATTCTGGCTAATGGGCCAAATTTCGAGAATTAGTTTAGGAAATAATAATCAATTAATAGACAAACAGCACGAAAGGTATTTTTTATTATCATAAAGAAATTAAAGATACATTGGAAATCAAAGTGGTCATCTTTGCATGCGATTGAGACAGAAAACATGAACCCAGTTAAAGCTGTAGCAGCCACAGGCTAGATTTTTTTCATCTCTTCTTTGAATAATATCTTTTAGATTTTAACCAAATATTTATCATATTTTCAGTCCTTTAATTTTTAGTACCTTACACCTCCCCCACTTAAAGCCGGCTATAACTGCACCTATAATTGAAACCGTGCTTTTTGAAAACAAATTGAGAATAGACAAAAAAGAAAAAAAGCATGCCTTTTTCAACAATTTTTGCTCAAAGACAGTACTGTAACTATTTTGCGTGTCCCTGTAAACGAACGAAAATTGTTATGAATGCCCTATTCTATAGTAATTATCTTGTAGTGAAATTCAGCGATTTATATAAATTTCAATACATTTGAAATAGCGTAATGTCATTAAAATACTCTACAAACGATTTTTTCCCATTCACCATACTGTAACGGAATTTCTTTGAGTGCTACTTTAAATGAACTATTGATTCTACACACTTCATATTCAATACCAAACAGGCTATGGTAAAAATCATTAACATATATCAATTGCATGATAACCCGAGTATATTTACGCGAATTAGAGCGTGGACAGACAGATGGCCAGAAGTGTTAAAAAGATAAATATCAGAAGGTAAAAAACTTTTTGTGGGGATTTTGTTGCGGACTAAAAAACATGAGCTTTCTTTTCGTGGAATTCAAACTTGATGATACTTCTGGATTATAATCCTGCAAGCTGTAGAATCCAGCGGCCAGCGTTTTTTCATTCACAAAATTTATACCATCATTTTCTGTTAGTAATCTTCGCTTTATTTAATGACACACTTTCTATAGTTAAATAACTATTAGGAAATTCTGGTATGCATTTTAAATAAAAAATTGTTTAATTTGATCACGGAAAAATCTATCGTTAAATAAAGCGATGATTACTATTCAGAAATTATGATAGGTTTTTTTAATAACACTGGGCATGTGATCCTGCAATTTGTATGAATACAATTCTCGGGCGTTTCTCTCAATTCTGGAAACTTAAATACTTCCCTAGATCTCTAATTATGGTAAAAATTTGCAAATCATGGGAAGAATGTGTTGAGAAGAGTAAATTTACTCAATTATTTCAGTGATTTTCGAATAACAAAGCGACATTTTTGGTGTACTTTTTCTGCAAGAACATTTTAATAGTGAAATATCAATTCAGCATTTTATGGATACAAAGTCATTTTTTAAGGATACATAATTCCTCTTCCTACAAAATACCTAACTCGCAAAAGTAATTGCTGTCAGATTGAAACAGAAATTGAATTTATCTCATTTTTAACTGACTTTAAACTAATTCATATTACGTTAAAGAAATATACTTTTAAAAAAATATTTGAAGCCATTAGAAGCGCAAAAAACCTTGTTAGTTTTTTTTTACTGATTTTCAGTCCATCAATGGTGATAAGTGGAATAAAAGAGGTTGCCCCTTACGAAATTCGCTAAAAATAATCATAAAAAAATCTATAGGAACGGCTGGGAAAAAAATGTATGCTAACTATCGTTATTTATAAATTATGTTTCCGAAGTCGTCTATATGTTTAAAATTGTAACAACTTCGAATTTTCAAAAAATAACACCGATTTTTAACACCTTATTTGACTTTCTTGGATCAAGACAGACGTACAGAAAAAGGCGTTGTTTATACACATTATCTTAAATCTTGATAGAGTTAGAAGAGTTTAAATTTGGTGTTGCCAAATTTAAAACTCATTTGAGAAACGTTAATTTATGTCTTCATAAAAGTCATCTGGTTGATTTTTTATTTTTATTAGTTTATTAAAGAGATAACACTGAATAGACTCAAATATATTACAGATTTTTTTCTCTATCTAAAAGCATTTTTTTTAAATTGTCGAAACTATTAATAAATTCATATTAAAAAATATGACCTACATTCATTTTTGCATACAACAAACCACAATCGTGTGTAACATCGATATGTAAGTTACACCTCATTTCAATCATTAGTTTTCGGGATACAAAGAAATTTCGCTATTCTCTAGTTTGAAGGGACAGTCTTTTTTTATCAAAAGTGCTACAGAAAATGAAGCATGAAAACTTATCAGAAACACTTGTAGGATTGTCTTTATTTTACACTTTTTATTACTACTAATAACACTTTTAACACTTTTCATTTTATAACTGTATTAAGATTTATGAAAATTACATAAACTTTCTATTTCCTGATTGGTAAGTAATTCAAATAGGATGCCGAAAGAGGACGTTACTGTTTGAAAAATCAACTTTCGTGCATTTTTTTAATATGTAGACAATCCTCAAAGCAAAATTTATGAATGACATTTAATAGTAGATATTATTCCCTATCAATTGAAACCTATGTATTTTTTATATGGTCATTTGCAAGAGAATTGCTAGAGATGATCACCTTTTCCCCCATTACTCTTATAAGTTATTATCTATTGACAGAAGACTAAAATAAGAAAGCTCTAGCCGCGATATCAGTTTCTACTATAAGCTAATCTGTGTTCAACTTGCTGAAACTTTTAGATATTACATGATTCGTTTTAGAAAATTGCGTAGCGTTGTGTAGATATTTGATGTAACTTTAAACATACCCGGGGTATACAGCGAAGTCTTCTATCACTAGGGAAGATCCCCAACTCCCAGATTGGAATTTTGGCGAAAGTGCTGTCATTGGAAAGCTCTTACCATGGAGATCAGAGGAAATGAATGCAACTACCCGTTCGAATGCAACTGGTGAAGAGTTATAGACCGATGTATTTCTGTCATTTATTGATTTATCCAGGTCGCTAGCTATACAGGAAAGACACTCTGTGTGGTAGAAAAGAGAGTTGACGGATTACGGAGATTACAGAGAAGACAGTTTATGCTTAGTGGGAAAAGTAACATCACCGATAGTAGTGCATTTTTGAATAGAAATGGCTGAAGTACGAGTGTTTCCAACACCAGATACACACAATGAAAGGGGGTGTTTCGTAGTTGTCACAGCTGTTATTAGTTCAGTTAAAGCATGTCTGTTTAACTTATCAAAAGATAGGATCAGTGTTTGTAATTAAAGCCTTTTGAAAGGAATACCGATGCATGTCATCGAAGGAGGGTGGGGGAAATTGGTTATAGGCCAACTTATGTAATTTTATTGTGCTTTCTCTAGTGGTCATGTCGACATCTCCACAAACACTCTGATGAGTTTTTGAATATTCCTCTATTATCTTTATTAAATGCTTGTATTGTTCAAAGAAATAAACATCTAACGGCTGAAGAACTTTTGTCGTGCCCGGTGGGAGAAAAACAGGCTCCACATTGAATCCAAATTTCTCAATGCATAATCGTAGATCCGTTCGCATGGTTCGTACGCCTCCTTGAATTTTGCAGACCAGAAAATTATTTGCACCAGTATTATCATATAGAAAATCTCTTCTTAAAAGAAAGCGAAATTTTGCGCGTTTAACCTAGATTTCTTTTTTTATAAAAATATAGTGGTAGTTTTTCTGGAGAAATAACGGTATCCGTACGAACCATGGTTTGGCTACTCTAACTTTGATCCCATAAATTTTCCAGATGCGTTAATACACATTTGTACGATATAGGCAGAGTTGGGTAAAATACACCGAAAAACCATTT
Organism: Maratus speciosus; assembly: GCA_963932465.1. Taxonomy (NCBI): domain Eukaryota; kingdom Metazoa; phylum Arthropoda; class Arachnida; order Araneae; family Salticidae; genus Maratus; species Maratus speciosus. Next base: position 269,486,173 of record OZ010791.1, read on the forward strand.
TCGATACAAAATACAAAATACATTGGTTTTAGAACCTAAAATACAAATTACAAAATACTTTTCAAAATTTAAAAATTCCAAGTACAAAATACATGTATTTTCAAAATACATTTAAAATACAAAATACATTTCGAAATTTCAAAAATTTATTGATGCAAAATGTTTTTGGGGACGTAATTTTGCAGTTCAAAGGAGACACGGGGGTGAAGGAGGGGGCAGTATCACGACCTGTAAGAGGATGTCCCAACGGGCTACCCTACTGGTTGTGAAACAGGCACTGAATTAAAATTACTTAAACATTCATAACATATTGAATATCTTCATCATTTGTACGATAAAACTCTATTACATTATTATCGTAAAAAAAATTTCGTGATATTTTTTCAATTAATTTAAAAGCCAAATATTAAACAATTTGAACTCTCTACAATAAACATTAATCTCGGTTTTCAAACTTTTAGTCATAAATAACAACATCAGTTAATAATAAATAAAAGTCTTTGATTCTTAGTTATAAAATAACACAATATAATGTTTTAATAATATTTTCGATTTTATTTTAAACAAACGTATGCGCAGCACATACCCACATATACATAATGATGTGCTTTTGTAAGATGCATGTGCTTGTGATTAATTAACTTAATAACATATTTGTATATACATATGTATACTATATTAATTGGTTGAATTTTCCATTTTCGTTTTCTATTGAAACTCTAAAAATAATCGAAATACGGTTTTGGATTGAAAAACTTGCTCAGCTAATTTATATCTTCACTTTATTAATTATTTCACAAACAATCTATATTATAAAGCAAAAAGGATGTCCGTGAATAACTCTAATGTCATATCAATAGTGACAACGACCTAAATAAACATTTTTTTTCTTTTCCTTTCTCTTTTTATTTTGAAATTTTGTAACTTCTAAATGTCGCATATATGCAATTTTTACACAATGGAGTAGCAAAAAAAAAGTTCTTTCAAAAGCGATTTCCTTAAAAACTGTATCTCAATTTACCCAGCTTTTATGGATTTTTAAAGTATTGAATTTTCAAGCTCGTATTTTTTAAAACCCATCTCGGAAATATTCGTGTGACCCAATTACGGAAAATTAATCCTTGCACCTAAAATAATGAGGCAATTCAGCATTTGTTTGTTTGTGTGTAGCATTCCATAACGAAATTTCCAAACGAAATTAAAATCTCACAAATACATAAATAAAATACGAACTTAACAGACATGTAATTGAACTACGCGTTTAACCCTCTGACTGATTTTCCCACGATTTCCACGGGCAAGACATTTGTAAAAAAATTTATATTATATATAATTTATAAGCTATTTTGTTTTAAAAATTCTGTAGTAAAAGTTTAAGAATTCAAATTATAGATATACTACATATTTCAAATACATGATGGTTTGAAATATGTAATAATAGAGGATATATTCGCCCATTACATATCGGTCGAAAAGATTTTGAAAAAAAAATATTACGCGGTCAGAGGGTTAAATGCTGAAATAATCAAAACGACAAACTTTGCTATAAATGATAAAAACCTTTCGCGATTACCTGCTGCAACGTGGCTAATACGAAAGTTTCCAAAATGCTTTTTCGGTGTAGTTGGTTGGAAATCCGAGAAAATATACTAAATTTAAAAAATATATATTTTCAATTAAAAAAATATTTCCACCTATGTTCTATACACTGGGCAGTATATCGGGCATCTTTAATCTGAGTGAAATCGCTGGTCTGTATATTAAAACAAAAACATGCCCATGAGTAACGCTGATGTCATATTGAAGATTGCAATGATCTGAATAATAAATTTCTCTTTTTAGCTAATCTATCAACGTCTAATCACTGCACGATTTGAAGTTTTTGTTAGAAGTATTTCAACTTATCCAAAAATATCTTTGCGCGAAATTCGTTTTTCCTCACAGTTTATTGTTTATTTATATCTCAATTATAAAAGCAAAGCATAGGTAAGGAAAAATTGGCTTACCTTGTCTATGCAATTTGTTTGAAAACTATCTTAATTTACGGATTTGTTATGTTTTTTTTTTTGTTGTTGTTGTTTAATTCAAGCATGATTAAAAAAAATCTATATCGCGTGCAGCCCGATTGCGGAAGATTTACCTGTATGCACTTAAAGTTATATAAATAAGTTCATCATTTGTCCCTGACTAGTATTCGATAATGATATCAACACATACCACTGAAATAAGTAGAATAATAAAAGCTGCTATAATTAGCGAATTCTTTGGCGAATTTTTTGGCTATTAATCCTTGGCCTGTAGCTAATACAAAAGTACCGTTTTTAATAAATATCAAAACTTTGTTTAAATGCATAATATATATTTTTCATATAAAATCGCTTTTTTGTGTTGTTGGTGAAAAAAAAAAGTTAAACATTAAGAAATGTATCGGAGTTTTTAATTAAAAATGATTTTTATCTATGTTTTGTACACCTGGTTCTGTAAGCCAGGGCCAGCACGTATAAAATAAAAAATGAAGTATCAAGATGTTTTGAAATGTAAAGTCAACCGTGTTAACTATAATAAAACCAAGTCCGCATTTAAACGTCTAATATCTAATATACTCAATGTAAATAGAGTTAATGAACAATTGCATACTTTATGAATAAATTGAACTATTTTTATATTAAAGTTCAAGCCCAATTAAATGAATATCAAAGGTATGGAACATCGTATTAGAACCTCGATTGAATGAATAACTATAAGAAACTGGGAAAAATAATGATAAAGTCGAGATACAGCAGTTATTTCAATGAGCCTTTGAACTAACAGCATTACACTTCTAGTGTATTTTAAATAGGTAGCACCTGCCTCTAGATACAACGATTTTCACGCAACAAATTTTTCTAATTCTCATTGAATGTTATTAATTATAACAAGTTGGAAATTGCTCGTCAAATGTGGCAAATGAGGTGCGTTCGTACTATAACTAGTTTTATAATTATTTTTTGCACCCCATATTGTACTGAATGTATAATTTTTTGCACTTCATAAAGCGCATAGTCTGATACATCATTAAAATGCACTTCCAACATTTTTTTCCCATTCCCCGTAATGTAACGGAACACTTTTGACTGTCCCTGTAATTAAACTATACATCCGATTTTCCTAAACTTTGAAATAGCTCAACAAAATTTTACAACAATTATATCTTTAAAATTTCAGACCATTCGGAAGGCTGTAATATCATTAAAATGCACTTGCAATAATTTTTCCCATTGGCCGTAATGTAAAGAAAAACTTTTGACTGCCCCTGTAATTAAACATACATCCGATTTTCCTAAAATTTGAAAGGGCTCGACAAAATTTTGCAACAGTTATATCTTTAAAATTTAAGATCATTCGGAAGACTCTAATATCATCAAAATCCACTTGCAATAATTTTTAACATTGGCCGTAATGTAAAGAAAAACTTTTGACTGTCCCTGTAATTAAACTATACATCCGATTTTCCTAAAATTTGAAAGGGCTCGTCAAAATTTTGCAATCTTTAAAATTTCAGATCATTCGGAAGGCTCTAATATCATTAAAATGCACTTGCAATAATTTTTCCTATTGGTCGTAATGTAAAGAAAAACTTTTGACTGTCCCTGTAATTAAACTATACATCCGATTTTCCTAAAATTTGAAAGGGCTCGACAAAATTTTGCAACAGTTATATCTTTAAAATTTCAGATCATTCGGAAGGCTCTAATATCATTAAAATGCACTTGCAATAATTTTTAACATTGGCCGTAATGTAAAGAAAAACTTTTGACTGTCCCTGTAATTAAACTATGCATCCGATTTTCCTAAAATTTGAAAGGGCTCGACAAAATTTTGCAACAGTTATATCTTTAAAATTTCAGATCATTCGGAAGGCTCTAATATCATCAAAATCCACTTGCAATAATTTTTCCCATTGGCCGTAATGTAAAGAAAAACTTTTGACTGTCCCTGTAATTAAACTATACATCCGATTTTCATAAAATTTGAAATGGCTCGACAAAATTTTGCAACAATCATATATTTGAAATTTCAGACCACTCGGTTGGGTAGTTTTTGCTCTCTTACATGCGGACAGACAGACGGACGGACAGACGGACAGACGGACGGACTGAACGACGACTATAGGTGCTACGTATTTATATAATTACGAATGCACCTAAAAACTATATTTTTGACGACTCAGCAAAAATGCTTCTGCAGAAGTAAACATCCGATTCATTAATATGCTTATTAGACATCGTATCAAATGTTAAACAATGTGTACACATAAACTTCCAGAAACTAATTCGAAAATTATTTATTCCTGCTGCAAATCTAGGATCTGCGGTTTAGACATGACTGATTGAAATCCGAAGTTTGAGTATTTTGAAAATACAAAATACTTTGAAAAAGCTTTCCAAAGTACATTACCAAAATACATTTGCTTTGAAGCTTTAAAATACAAAATACAAATTACAAATGTATTTTGAAAATGTATTTCAAATACATTGTCATTAATAAAATTAATTAATTAATAATTAATTAATTTAATAAATTAATTATAAATTAATTTATTAAATAATAATTAATTTATTTATTTATTTAATAAATTAATTATAAATTAATTTATTAAATAATAATTAATTTATTTATTTATTTAATAAATTAATTATAAATTAATTAAAATTAATTAATAATTAATTTGAAATACATTTGAAAATGTATTTCAAATACATGTATTTTCGATACTGCCCAACTCTGGATATAGGTATAAGTCGTTTTGTTTTTACTGATTATCGATGCACCCACGTCATTAGATCCTTTCATATCGAGAGTTCTGTTAGATACAATCTCGTATTGATAGCCATTTTGATCGGTATTCAGGATGTTGGACAGTGGACACTTTCGCTGCTCAATTATTTTTTTTTCACGTTTTCCCGGAATTCGTCGATCGCAGGTTGCAAAGACACTTCCGGAAACAAATCTCTTTTTGTTACGATTTGCGTCACCTTTCGACTTGTTATTTTATGTGCTTGTTTAAAATTCTTGATGAAGTGTGAGCTTGCTGTGAATCCGGGAATTCCAAGCTCCAATGATTTGTCAATGGCCCACATTTTGAGGTCCCTGTCATGAAAGGTGGCTTTTAACTTCTGCGATAATGATAAAATTGTGACCACACGTGTTTGGAAATTAATTTCATTTTGCTCTGCATGTTCTCGCCTTTTTTTACGTATTGTGCCCACCGTTGAATCATCTTTTTGTTTTTTACCTGCCTACATATATGTTGCACTAATTTATTTTCTTTGTCTTCTTATACGTTTCTACTGCTTTCGCCATTATTTCTACAGATACTCCTTCACTTCCTGCCCGCTTTTTTTTGCCGGTTTTTCATATTCGAAAGTGGGGTCCGTACAGGGGCGTAGCCACAGATATTTTTTCGGGGGGGAGAATTCGAAAATTTCCCAACTTGAAACAAATTGCTCCAATTTTCGAGTAAAATGATATGCACAACGTGTGTAATAATTATAATGATACTTTTGCATAAAAAATTCTGAAACTGAAAACATAAAAATTCTAATTATGGGTTTGTTTACTAAAAAAAATAAATACCGCTTTCTACTTCCTTCTATCTTTACAAGAAGAAAGTATTGTATTCGTGAAAAAATTCGACTTCTGGTTTTAGACTGATTTATACATTTTATTTCTCCTGAACACGATTCGACTGTTTTTAGAAAATATCTATCTGTCTATATGTGTTACAAACTTTGTGGGCACTCTAACACAAGAACTAATACACGAAATTTAATAAAACTTTAGAGATTCACTTATACAGTCGAACCTCGTTAACGCGAACACTCATGGGGAAACTTTTTTTCTTCGTATTAAAAGTAGTTCGTGTTATCGGAACTTAACTACATTACATACAACTGGACGAGGCAATCGGAAACAGTTCGTGTTAACGAGGTTTGACTGTACCTTGATAAAAATTGGTGCTGATTTGTTTTTGGTGTAAATCGTCCAACAGGTGACACTGCTATGCGGCATTTTTCACGATTTACATGATTTTAGCAATAATTATATCTCAAAAACTATTGCACGGAATTTGATCAAACGTCATATTCTGTTAAACCTTGACATAATTTGATGCAGATTAGCTTTTCATGTATATCATAGAGCAGGTGGCGCTGCTATGCAGCATTTTTCACGATTTTGCGATAGCTGTATCTCAAAAACTAATGCACGGAATTTAGTCAAACTTCATATTCCACATAATTAGTGATGGATTGTTCAACACAATTCCAAGTTCCATCGAGGAAATAAAATTGCAATCACATATTTCAGTGGAAGAGTGGGAATGGCAACAATTTATTTTTATAGTGAGTCATTTCTATAATAAATCATTTTTTTTTTTTTTTTTGTAATAAGTCATTCTTTATAATTACTCAAGTATTATATATTCAAGATGTGTATTCAATTTTAATCATGAAAATTCAGGATTTTCACCTAATATAAAATATTTGAAATTCTTCTAAATTTTGAATTCTTATGAAATATGAAATGTGTGTGTAAATAAATTTTTTATTTAAGTTTAAAAAAAGTTTCTCTTCTATTTATGCTTTGTATTTAATTATTCTATTACCATTTTCGGAATTATTATTTTCTCTTCTTTCTTCACAGAGTAGGTTATAAATTAGGGCCATTCTACAATTTGAAATATAATCTCTTCGGGTCACCTGTAATCTCTGTGCAATTCATAAGGTTCTTGTGCATCGAAAACACACAACGCGATTAAATTTAAACTACGTAATTTTAATTGATGGAATAGCACATATCAATTTAAACTGCACACAAGAACCCAGAATTATGGTGCACTACTATACGAATATATCACGACATAAATGTTCAATAATCTCTTAATTTCAACTCTCTCTGCATGTTGGATTTAAATGCCCATTTTTGTAATTTCTCTTGTTGATTAATTAATGTGCACAGAGCGTTCCAACAATTAGCACTTCCACATAAATAGATTCTTATTAGGCTTGGGTCTATACTGTCCAAAGCTATCGCTTTTGTGCACTTTGATCAAGGAATTTTGGTTGCAGAGATCTAAGAGGCTGGGTGCCAAAATTCAATGATTTGTTTGAAAAATGCTATGCTTATATCTCCTTTTTAAATGCACACAATTCAACATATCTATACCTTTAGAGTTTGTTATTATAGGCAAAGAATTGTCATTTAATTTTGGCACTGTGATTGCAAATTTTGAGGCAGTATGGAGTAGAAGAAAATTTTGGGATTGACACATCCGACTAGTTTTTAATTAATATTAATTGTTGTGGTCTTCAAAGAAGCCCACCTGTTAATAACATCGCTTTGTTTAATAAAATTCCCTATTTCACTTTCATATTTTAAAAGCATTAGGCTGTCAAGTCTGTCATCCCTCATTGTACCTTGCAATATATATTTTAAAAATTTTTATTTGACTAAAGATTCTTCCATTAGATGCAACGCCGTAAAGATAAGCTGCTGTGAATGTTAAGGTACGAGTATATAGTTTGACGGCGTGACCCAAATCGTCTTTGAATTTCATGGCATGAGTAAAAGGTTTGTTAAGTGAATTGGGATTTGGTTTATTTCTATTTGACTGTGCAAGTCATGTACATCCGGTTTCTCATATCCAAGTGGAAACATTATTAACTTTTCCCTTGCACAATTGTAATTTGAATATGGAATGCATTGCTGCAATATTCTCTTGATATAGGGAACATTGTCATTGAAGCCCATTACTAAATTCCCGAAATTTTCTTGTATTTCTTATAATTTTTTATTGTAAAACTTATGTGTATCAATGTCCATTGCTGTGCTATTATTTTTATCTATTGCCTTTGGTGAAACTGTTTTCCTACGGTGCTTTCGGAACTCAGCTTATCCAGTCACATCCTAATATTCATAATTGTTTGTGAGCTTGTCTGTAAGGAAATCTTTATTTCTTCAAAATTTTATTCAAGTGCAACGTGTCAGTGTTACAGTGCATGTCAATTTTTTCTTCAGTAGATGGACTGCTTTCATGGTCATATTTCTGTTCCAAATTAAAATCGTCCATTTTTTACCTTTTTCACCCTCGAATGGATTTTTAGATGCTCCAAAATCTTGCACGGAAACACTTTTTCCATTATGAAGGGATTCTACGTGCTGAGATTTACAGTAACTTTTTAGAACATCTTTAAACACAGAACACTGGACTTTTGGTTTAAAATTTTATAAACACATATGAATATAAACGAACAGGACTGATATATATTTCCGCACATAAATAAAAGTAAAATGTGACAAAGTTATCTAAACTAACGACTTCTTATATCCTCATTTGCTCATATAACGCTTTTTAATTGACAGCGAAGGGTTAACTAATTTTTGCGGCAAAAAAATCACGAGAATGAGTAAAATATTGTCCAAAAATCGCAAAATTAGTCAAAAAAGTTGTGAAAACTCATCAAATCTTCTTGCCCATAACTGTGTTTCAAGTAGGTTACTACATTCCTTTCTGTTGTGCTGCAAGTGATTTCAAATTTTCAAAAGAAGCTGCAATCCCTTTGGATTAAAATAGCTGGATTCTCTTTTGGGAGGAGAAGGGGAAGTAGGGTGAAATTTTTGAGAAAGGAACAAAGTTTTGGAGGAAATAAAGGAACTGGTTAGTCAGTTATTGGTGGACGGGAGTTGAGAAATTTAGGTCTGGTAGATGTACAATATTTTTGTAGAACTGAAAAATACAATGATAGATTAAGTGTGGCTGATTTCTTTTTGTATTTCTTTTGATAATTTAACTTGTTTACTGTTGCAGTGCTCAAAATAATCACCAAAACAATAAAAATTTCGTAATTTTTTTTACTATTACTTTTAAAAAAGAAAATGTCTCAAAAATCTAGAATTTCCCAACTCTAAGCTCAAATTTCCCAACTTCACATATATTGGGGGGGGAGGCTCCCCCCCCATACCCCCCCATGGCGACGCCCCTGGGTCCGTATTTATTTCCAAATTGCTTTTCAGTTCATTTTCGTCGATGCTGCTTTCATACAGAATATCGTGCGACCGGAAAATTTCGTTTTCGATCCTCCTCTTCAATGCCTTGAATAGTCGCTGACTAATGGTCTTCTCTTCAGTCGTTGATTCCTTTTCCTCGGATTCGCCAAAATATTCTAGCAGTTGCAAACTAAGGAGTTTAGCAGTCTTCGCTTTTTGGCGACAGCCTGAAGATTCACCGACGTCTTCAGAACAAGGCCCGACTTCGCATGTCACAGGGGTGCGTGTCACTTCCCCTGAAACAGCGCGCCTGAAACGCGAGCCTCGGGTACTGCTAAAATTCTCCATGGTTGAGCACCTCGGGAACTGCCCCCATACGCGTCCATGCCCTCTTTCAATCCCGTAGGATCAGGCGAGGAGTTAGTTCCTGATGTTCTTTAAAGCATACTCCAATTCAGTGCAGTCCAATTATATGCGATTGTTAAAATGTGGTCACAATCTTTTATTTCTTACTAGAGGGAACGTGAAACTTTCGCCAACTTCACACTGGCAACAACAGGTTACATAACTGTACTGAAAGCTGTCTTTTCTACCACACAGAATGCCTTTCCTGCATAGCTAGCGACATGCAGAAATCAATAAATGACAGAAATACATCGGCCTATAACTCTTCACCAGCTGAATTCGGACGGTTAGTTGTATACATTTCCTTGATCCCCATGGTAAGAGCTTTCCAACAACACCACTCTCGACAAAATCCCGATCTGGCAGTTGGGGACCTTTCCTAGCCAGAGATATAATATTAAGCCATTTTCATACTTGTAAAATGCGAAAGTGTTAAACCTTGCCAATCAATACATCACAAGCAAGTAAAATTGACGTGAGTTCGTTGAAAGTTTTACGCCCTCTGAAAATCCAAAGTCTTTGCCCTTTTCCCTGGCCCAGTCCGACCTTGAAGACAATGGCTATATTATCTTTTTGATAGAGAGTTCATCGTGTTGTTAACTACAGAGTCCAGTGTATCGAACAATTTTCTATTTCTGATGTCATAAGTTGAACTTACCTATTTATTTTATTAATATTTAATCAAGAAATGTTCACTTATTTTCGTGTTCTTGTAAATAACGTTCATTTGTTGATTTATATACAAAAAGCATTTTCAATGAGATCGGACTGCACTTTCTCACATTTGGGAAAACTTTACATCATTTAACTTTTAGATTTAAAGGTTTTAAATGCTGACTAAAACAAATAAAATGCACCAAAACACGTAAAAATCCGACAATTACATATTTCTGCACTCACGCCAAAAGATTTAAAATGAACCAGAATTTGCAAAATAAACGGTCAAGTGCGAGTATTTCTCTCACTCAGAGGGTTTCGCACGATAAATATATAAATTATTAACTGTATTATTAAAAATATTGTTTTTAAAAGAATAATAAAACTTTGCAAAAAACTATACAACGTAGGGTTGGTTATACCTGCATTATACTAGACAAATATGAATGGGTATAGCACAAAAGTTCAAAGGAATATTATGCCTAAATAATATCAAATATTGCTATTCTGTATAACTCTTTTTTTTTATCTTATCCTAATCTGTTTATGATGAACTTAGTTCGGTGCTGACAATAAAAGTAGTGCATATTTAAACTGCATTTGGAATTTCATAAAACTAAATTCAGTGTAGTAATAATCTTTTCTTTTTACAGTGTAGCTGAAACAAAACCCTTGTTCAAAGTTAAAACTTGGCCTTGTGCTAAGCGCGCTTCTAAAGGAAGTCGCAAAGTTGCAGCGCCGCCTTGGTCCGTGTTTTTCTAGATAGGTCTTTAATTATTTCAAATGAAAATCAAATTTCAAATTAATTGCTTAAAAGGCGCAAAGGTCAACATAGTGAAAAAGAGTGACAGTTTTTAATTAACTTTTAAAGACACAAGAGGCGAATTGACAGATTCACTCAATGCAAACTAGTCGCGAATCCCATAGTATTTATGTGATTAATTTCAGTTAAATTAGTCTGTTTTTAAAAAATTGACGTTTATTGATTTTATACTAATAGTAGGAATTATTACACAAATATATCATTAAAAGTTGCTATCTGGGCTTTAAAAGCCGATGGTACATAGAGTACTTTAAGGGTTAATATCTCGGCTAATTACCGACGATTTTTTTCGAAAATCATTATCAACAATGCCTTTATAGTTCTAATACGAAAGGTACCTCCAGCGCTCATCAACACCTTTGCTGAATGCCTGAAAATCGAAATTTGTGTGTAATAGCAAAATTCACTTTTCTCAAAAACTATGTAACCTAGAGTAATCGTTATGGCTTCCCTGCAAATTTTAAATTAATGTCTGCTGTCTCTAATTTTTTTCATAATTTTAGTTTCAGTAGATTCGGAAATAGAGGGGGAGGACATATTTTAGCACTACATTTTCGACGATATCTCAGAAGATATATAATACCTAAAATTAAAAGAAATGTATTTCTGAATTCGACGTTACAAAAGCTTCACACGATATACAAAGAAAAGATTGTTTTTTTAAGTAACTTAATTAGGCCCTCTACATTTTTCCTAAATATATTTGTGAATGTTTAATAATCTGTAAATATGTGGGTCAATTGTCTTTATTACGTCCCCTAATTTGAGCTTTCCACGTCCCATAGTTCACGAGTAAACTGACCGTCACAGATAGACAGACACAGGAGTGATCTTATAATGATTCCGTTTTTACTTTTTAAGTTCAGTATAGTGGCTTATTAAAATAACTAATTTAAACATATATCATGATTTGAAAAAATGTTTATAAGAGTAGTTGACTTTTGACAGTTTCACTGCAAGTAATTTTGTTGTTATGCTACAGCAAGCAGAATCAACAGCGTTCCTGGTAGAAGGAACTGCTCCGCCTCCCACAAGGGGTGTCAGTGTCACCAGATGTTATCATATTACAGGGTGACCATAGAAGAATGTCCCAGTTTCAATGGTCTATTATAACAGTTTATTTAGACTATTTACAACAAATCATACGTCAAATTGAAGGTAAAGTAAACTAGTTTTTCTTACAAATGTGCAATATGTTCACTTTTAGTTATACGGCACACATTCAACTTAAAGTTCAATTCTTCCAACACTTCGGTTAACAAGTCCGAAGTAATGGAAGCAATAGTCTCTTCAATTCTGCGTCTCAACTCTGGCAAATCATTCGGTAGCGGCGGAACGTTGACACGATCTTTTATAAAGCCCCAAAGGAAAAAATAGCATGGTTCTAACGGCTTTTAAATCTCCAGCCCAGCAATAACACTTTTCGTTTAGAAGTCGCCATTTTGCAAGTGAGTAAATAACAAATCAGTACTCGTGCATGCGCTGCATATCTAAAACTGTTTGAGTTATCCTTTACTTGTGACCTCGAATCACTCTAGAACGCTTACAGTTGATGCTATTAAAATGTATAACTGGGAAATTCTTTTATGAATACCCTGTACACTGTAAAAAAAAAACGACATTTTTACAGTACAAAGTACTGTTCATCTCGCGCACAAACTCGATCACAGTGAATGTGCTGTATTTTTCTTTGGTTTCCTGACTATATTAACATGGAAAATACAGTAGTTGCATAAAATTAACAGCACAATATGCTGGCAATTTCGACGCCAGCAGTCTGTGCTGTAAAAAATGCGTCCAAATTGCCAGCACATTGTGCTGTTAATTTTACGCAACTACTGTATTTTCCATGTTAATATAGTCAGGAAACCAAAGAAAGATACAGCACATTCACTGTGATCGAGTTTGTTCTGGCAAATCTACAGTGGTTTTTTTACAGTGTAGATGGTGATAAAATTTTACAACTGTAATGTTTCTCGTGGGAAATAACTTAATTAAAATTTAAAATTTTATTTTTGAGGATATTTATGTATGGCAATCACAACCTATGCTACAATTAGTAAAGATAAATTCAACTGAAGATTTTAGAGCCGGTAATGCCACCAGCGGAATATTAGGGAATTAATTGAACTAAATTAATTTTTTTTGCGATTTTCTGTGCGAGAACTGTGTTTTATTAAAATTTGTTAGGATAAATTTTATGCAACATTTATCACATAGATATTATCTTCTACAACGATATTATGGAATTAAATCGAATCAAATTGGATTTTTCTATGTTTTTCTGTACGAGGACTATATTTCTTTTTTAAACATAGGTAAGACAGGTTATACTTATACACTATATGGCCAAAGGTGACCGGTCACTTGACGCTTTGTAAAATATCTAGAAAAATACATGAGGAATTAACCTGAAACTGCAGGTGTGTAAACAGTATAGTCTATGTCATATATTTCCGCGGAGATTTTTTCCTAAAACCCCATAGGGGACCGTCAACAAATTGAAAAAACTAATATCTTTTGGACAACCTCGTAAAAACTAATATAGAAAAAGCGTTCAAATTCGAGATTATTAATAAGTGACTTATTGTAATATACTGTGTTAATTTTTATGAGGATAGCATGTATACTCGTAGAGAAATTAAGGTTTTTATAAAAACAGTCCCAAATTTCAAGTTTTTTTGCTTATAATTTGCAGAGTTTTTACTATAAAAAAAAGTTCATTTCAGAAAATATGACAAACAGCACTGTACACAATACTCTGCCATCAGAATTAAAAAATAATAAAAATTGGATGAAAAATGAGCAGTTTTACTAAAAAGTGTTTCACTGCGCATGAGCGAATGCAATCAAAATATAATGTGCATAATGTATTAGCTGAGTATATAGAGCAACGTTTGCGAAATTCTCAAAATCATAGCTTGAAAATTCTGAAAATTATCGCCGATAGAATAAGCTCGAAATCCGTTGTTCCCCAAAAGGAGCAAAAATATGAGGGGTTGTATCAAATATCTGTTGATTAGTGCCAAGATAGCGTACACAATATTGCACGTACTACTATATCTGGATACAACCCCTCAATTTTTTGCTTCTTTTTGGGAACAACGGATTCTGAGCTCATTCTATCGACGGTAATTTTCAGAATTTTCAAGCTATGATTGTGAGATTTTCACAAAAGTTGCTCTATATACTTAGCTAATACATTATGCACATTATATTTTGATTGCATTCGCGCACGCGCAGTGAAATATGTTTTCTTAAACCTACTCATTTTTCATCCAATTTTCATTATTTTTAAAACAAAAAACTTGACGAAATTTGGGACTGTTTTTATAAAAACCTTCATTTCTCAACGAGTATACATGCTATCCCCATAAAAATGATATTACAATAAGCCACTTATTAATAATCTGGAGTTTGAACTCTTTTGCTACATTAGTTTTTACAGGGTTATCCAAAAGATTTTCGTTCTTTTTCAATTTGTTGACGGTCCCCTATGGGGTTTCGGGAAAAACACTTCTTCGAAATGTATGACTATACTATACTGTTTACACACCTGCGGTTTCAGGTTAATTCCTCATGTATTTTTCTAGATATTTAACAAAATGTCTAAAATCGCAAGCGACCGGTCCCCTTTGGCCATATAGTGTATTAAGAGTAGTTAGGATAGTGATGGGCGATTCTTGAAAATTCGACAATCGAGAAAAATCGTCATCGTAAAAAATCACAATCGATATAGCCATCGATTAATTCCTAGAATCTACAATCGAGATGTTTTACAATCGATTATAACGAGAGAGCTAAAAACAATTGTTGGAAAACTTAGCTATTATTCTGGCCGAAATTTTCATAGTAGTGATAGGGTTTGCTCGATAATTCTGCTATCGTAATTATTTTCTCCTGATTTAGGCTTAAGGGGTTACTTCAGTCAATTGAAAAGACCTGCTCGCTAATGCTAATCTTATGGAAGAAATTTATAAAGATATCTCATTTGAATTTCAGTACTTTAAAATGATTTTCTTTGCATTGGAATAAATTCCCCTTTCTTCTTTATGAAACTGCAATGTCCAAATCGCGTAACTATGGCGCATTTGATGAATCAAATAACCTTTCTACTGTTTAGATAACTCCAAAAAGTTTGATACAGTTTAAAGTTCCCCTAAATGTCAAATACTGTGGAATTTCTCCATTGATCGAAAACAAAAGTTTCTTTCGAAAAACGTAAGGATAGTAAGATAAAGATGCCTGCCAAGAGGGAACCTGCCTAACACGGAAACTGTTTTCCAGTACCTAGCGATTCCAACATGACTCTTTAAGTCTGTATCGAAATCCAAAGTAGCTACTTTATGACACATTTAAAAACTCATTTTTTATTTTAGACGCATTAGCTAGAATCGATTAGCATTTTCTTCTTTTCGATAAAGGCAGAAGGTTTGATACAAATTAAAGTTCCCTAAATGTCTAAAGCGTATCAAATGCTGTGGAATTTCTCCGTTTATCGAAAACAAGACAGCTTTATCGAAAAACGTAAGGATAACCAGACATATATAACTACTGAGAGGGAACCTGCCTAACACGGAAATTGTTTTCCAGTGCCTAGCGATTCCAACGTGATTCTTCAAGTCTGTATCGAAATCCAAAGTAGCTAGTTTCTGATACATTTACTAGCTCATTTTTTATTTTAGGCGCATTAGCTAGAATCGATTAGCATTTTCTTCTTTTCGATAAAGGCAGAAAGTTTGATATAAGTTAAAGTTCCCTAAATGTCTAAAGTGTGTCTAATGCTGTGGAATTTCTCCGTTTATCGAGAAACATAAGGGCAATCAGACAAATATAACTGCTAAGAGGGAACCTGTCTAACACGGAAATTGTTTTCCAGTGCCTAGGGATTCCAACATGACTCTTCAAGTCTGTATCAAAATCCAAAGTAGCTAGTTTCTAACACATTTACTGCTCATTTTTTATTTTAGGCGCATTAGCTAGAATCGATTAGCATTTTCTTCTTTTCGATAAAGGCAGAAGGTTTGATACAAGTGAAAGTTCCCTAAATGTCTAAAGTGTGTCTAATGCTGTTGAATTTCTCCGTTTATCGAAAACAAAGGAGTGTTATCGAAAAATAGAAAAGTAAACAGACAAATATATCCGCTAATAGGGAATTCTATAACTAAAATAAAACATCAATGGACTTCATTTTTGGTATTTTGGATAATTTTAATTTTCCAATCCTTACCAACGTGGTATTAGATGATGGGTCTGGAAAAGTTAGAAGAAACGCCCCCCCCCCCCCAAAAAAAAGGGGGCATTAGGCCCCAAACTGACAGGGCAGACCAAGGATGAAAGTAAACTTCATGTAAGAGAGGACTAGGGGAAGTTGAGAATGATAAAAAAAACTAAACCATTGAATAAGAAAAAAATTGAAGAAAAGAAAAATGGTAAAAGAACAAGTGAAGCGTGTGATTAGAGCCAGACAAATGAAGAGGGGCCCGATGGGCCACAGCTGGTCCAGAATGAGTGCCCAAGTAGTCAGAATGGGTCAAGAACTTGGAGAATAGTATCTACAATGAAGAAAAACAATGAGACAAAACATTATGAAAAACAGATGAAAAATACCAATAGCCTGAGGCTAAAAGTAAAATGTTTCACTGGGCGGCGTCCCCTGGTGGTAGTAAAAGTAAAATTGATACGAGAAGATAGGGGAGAGTGAAAAGACTTTATTTTGTGAATTTTATAATTTTTGGACAAACAGTATACTAAAGGTTTGAAGAAACAAAACTTTAAAGCGCCCTCTTGAGGCGAAGAAGGGAGTTAAAATTAAGAAACATATGTCCATATTTTTTATTCGATTTTAGACACAATTTGATGTTAGTCTTATAATTTTCCTATGAGTGCAAGATACCGTACCACAGTACGAAAAAAACCGCTGCTAAGTATATTCCTTTAGAGCATTTTAAGCCCAGGGGTCTAAAATTAACGGTGGATTGACAAAAGGAAGGTAGATTTAGAAAGGTTATGAGATTACCCTTATTTTAATATGTTACATGAGTGTGGGGTAAAATAATTTTGAAAAATCCTCTTTCCTGAGGCGACACTTAAAATCTTGAAAACACATAATTGCAGTGCAGTTTTGTTTTAACAATAACATTCTAATATTAAGAGATATGGGACAGCTTAGGAGGGCTAAAATAAGAGAAACATTGAAAATCAAAGACAAACTGGCGCCGCCAAATTCACTAGAAAACTTCTATATCAAGAACTGAAACCCGAACTGATAACCTAAACCACTATGCCTCCTAACCAATATCGGCTAATAACAAAAGCGAATGGAAAAGAACATGTACTCCTTTGGGAAATCATGACTTACACCAGAAGCGCGGTAAGTTTGACTCTTCTGAAAGCTTCACTTTCTCTCGCCCTCTCTCTCGCACTTCGAGATATATTTTCTGCTGCTCTTTTCTCCTCGTTTACCTCGAGGAGAGAACTCTCTCGAGGCCAAACCTCTCGCTTCCTTCGAGATATCTCACCGATTGTAACTCATCACTTCCCATTGCCATTCTCGTTTCTCGCTCTCGGTCTCTGTTCAACATTTCATATGACATTGTCGAGAATGAGAAATCAGTTTTCGTCCTTCCTCGAAATGTTACTCTCGATGATTGCCATTTCACGCTCGGCCAAGAAGGGCCGAGATGAGATATCGAGGGGTGAGCTGGACAGAGAAATAAGCATGACAATGATCTGTGAAATGAAGCTTTAATTTTCAATGTTTTTCTTATTTTAGCCCTGCCAAGCTGTCACATACCCGGAGCCCTCTGATAAATATTATTTATTAAATATAAAGATTTCAAAGAGGAAGGTGGGTCGGGTGAATTCCGAGGACGTGAGAGTGGGCGGGGCGCAATTAAAAAAAAATTACCGAACTCTTCCTGTGACATATTATCGAAAAACCCTTTGACAACTCTTTCATATTATGAACCTTTCTTCCCCCGAAGGTAAAATTCAGGGGGTGGGGAGGGGGCGAAAAAATTTTTAAACCGTAGCCGATTTCTATAATAAATTTAAATATCATTTTAGATGTCTTCCGGTAAATATTATTTATTGAACATAAAAATTTTAAAGTGGGGGCTGCGTAAATTCCGGGGCGAAAGAGTGGGCCCAAGGGGGGCGGGAGGGGGAGCAATTTTCAAACTTTTTATGAACCGGTCATGTGATATGTTATCGGAAAGCTCTCGAATGACTCTTTCATACTATGAGACTTTCTTCCTCCCCTCCCCAATTTGGCTCCCACTGCGGGGGGTAGTTTTTCCGTTTTTATCATTTTAGATCGGATTTTTTTATGGAGCCCTCCGATAAATATTATTTATAATATATGAAATTTCAGGACACTTTTCTAAATTTAGCCAAGACCCCTCATGTGACATATCGTTGGAAAGGTTTGTGACTACTTATTGATGTTATGCACTTCCGGTGGCCGTCCCCCCACTTTGCACCCCGGGGGACACTTTTCCAAATATAGCCAAGGCCCCTCATGTGAGATATCGTTGGAAAGGTCAGTGACTACTTATTGATGTTATGTACCTCCGGTGACAGTCCCCCCCCCATTTCCCCCCCCGGGGGACATTTTTCCAAATTTAGCAAAGACCCTTCATGTGAGATATCGTTGGAAAGGTCTGTGACTACTCATTGATGTTATGCACCTATGGTGTTCATCCCAACCACTTTGCCCCCCCCCGGGGGTTCGTCCCCCCTCCCCCAACCCGAGTGGCACTTTTCAAAATTTAGCCAAGACTTCTCATGCGAGATATTGTTGGAAAGGTCTGTGACTACTTATTGATGTTATGCACCTCCGGTGACAGTCCCCCCCACTTTGCCCCCTGGGGGACACTTTTTCAAGTTTTGCCAAGACCCCTCGTGTGGGATATCGTTGGAAAGGTCTGTGACTACTTATTGATGTTATGCTCCTCCGGTGACAGTCCCCCCCACTTTGCACCCCCGGGGGACACTTTTTCAAATTTAGCAGAGACCCCTCATGTGAGATATCGTTGGAAAGGTCTGTGACTACTTATTGATGTTATGCTCCTCCGGTGTCCGTCCCCCCACTTTGCCCCCCCCCCGGGAGACACTTTTCAAAATTTAGCCAAGACCCCACATGTGAGATATTGTTGGAAAGGTCTGTGACTACTTATTGATGTTCTGCACTCCCGGTGACCGCCCCCCCACTTTTCCCCCACCGGGGACACTTTCCTAAATTTAGCCGAGACCCCTCATGTAACATATTGTTGGAAAGGCCTATGACTACTTACTCATGTTATCCACCTCCCGCACCCCTCCCCCTCTTTGCCCCCACGGGAAGGACCACTCATGTGACATATGGTTCGAAAGGCCTAAAGACCTGTGACGACTTATTCATATTATGCAGCTACTCTGTCCCTCCGCTCACTTTGACCCCCTCCCCCAAGAGATCTGGTCCGAGGTTCGTTCGTTTCGAGATTATATTTTTTTACAAGATTTTGTACTGCGTGCACACCACGCCTGCTATACGGTGTCGTATATAGCGGGTAACCTGTTTGTGATTTCATATTACAAGATTACGTATAACTTAGGGGCCCCGATTAAAGGAGGGGCCCACTAGCGGGCGAAGTCACCTAGTCTTTATTAACGCCGACTCATTCCAGTTCACCCGCAGACGATTCTTGATAAATGTATGACGTATATAATATATAATATATGATGTATAAAAGCAATTGGCAAACTGGAGTCATCGAGAAAAAATTTACACAATCGAAAAGTATCGAGATGTCCATACAATCGAGAAAATCGAGAAAAACATCTCGTTATCGCCCATCACTAGGTAGGATATCATGATCTGAGTTTTCGTTTACGTTGTTGTACTCCTTTCTTAAGAGATAGGATAACTAAATATTTGAATAATGTTTTATTACGTTAAGGAGATTTGAACTGGAGTTATTCAAATACAAGTAAATTTTCATTAATTTAGTATAGAAACATGAATTTAGTGGACGAACAGGTTATATTTACCATGTTAAGGCTAATTTTCTTACATCGTTTCAGACATTGTCAATTTTTTTTTATTTTTTATTTGCATAACTTTTTCTAATTAGCATTATCATTTTATGAAAAATTATTTTTAACAATTTTTATGTTTAAAGAGATACTTTTTAAATAAAAAAAGTCCTTCCGGCCAGTGCCGGGAGGAAGAGGTAGCTTTCATATTCCTTATTTTAAAAAAGCCAACTTATGTTATTCAAACACACGAAGCTCAATTTAGTGTAAACCGAATATAGGAGATTCAATACTAATTTTTATCAATACTAAATCATTATGAATGAGAATTTCGCGAAATTAGTCAGCTTTATCCAAGCTGCTTTTATTTAAAGTAACTTATATTTGGCTGCAAAATTTGGCGATTTCTTAAAGTGCTTGCCATTTTAAGACAACATGGTGGATGAGGCTAACCAGTGAACTTGGTCGAGACCTTAGTAATTGCTGTGCACATGCTCACTTACATCGGAATCGATTGATATATACGAGTGCTGTCGCAGGCAAAAAATCAGATTTTTCAAAATGTCACCCACATTAGATATTGAAATTGCTATATCTGAGCCATTTTTTAAGATAAAGACAAACAAAAAATGCTCCTGAATCCTTATATCAAGGTCAAATACTTAAGAAAGAAACCTTTTTCAATTTCTAATTTTTTTGCACCTCACTTTAAATATAATTTTTTTAATTTAATGGCCGCCATTTTGAAACAAGATGACTGATGAAGCTGGCCAGCGAACTTGGTCGAGATATTGATGTATACTATCCACATGCCTTTTTACATCGAAATAGGCGAATACGTGTGTTATCGCATGACAAATACAAGATCGTTTCAAAATGTTAGCCATGCTAGAAATTCAAAGTGCTATAATTCAAACATTTTTTAAGATATAAACAAAAGAACAAATTTTCAGAAACAAAAACTGCTCCGGAATCTTTGTATCAAGGCCAAACACATAAAAAAAATCTTTTTCATTTTCCAATTTTTTAATACCTCATTTTAAATTTTAAATTTATTTTTTTTAAATGGCAACCCTTTTGAAACAAGATGGCGAATGAAGCTGGCCAACGAACTCGGTCGAGACATTGGTATGTACTATGTACAGACCAAGTTACATCCAAATCGGTTCATAAATACGCCTGTTATCGCGTGACAAAAATCAGGTCGTTTTAAAATGTCAGCCACAATAGAAATTCAAAATGCTATAACTCAGCCATTTTTTAGGGTTTCGCTCATCTCACGAAACCCTATTCGTCTCGCTCCTCTGTCTGTCTGTCCGTCACAGAGCCCGTTCTCAGAAACTATACATGTTGGAGACATGAAATTTTGGGTACTTATAGCTGAACACCTCACAGCATACGACAAATCATAAAATTTTGAAAAAGTCGTACATTTAACCCTTTGGGCTCCCGCATGTGTATTTTAAACAATTCTTTCTAAGTGAGCTCCTAATTAATTTGGAGGCGTGAAATTTTGCATACTTATAGCTGAACACCTAACATGAAATGACAAATCATAAAATTTTTGAAAATGTCGTACGTTTAACCCTTTGGGGTCTTACATGTGTATTTTAAACAGTTCTTTCTAAGTGAGCTCCTAATTATGTTGGAGACATGAAATTTTGCGTACTTATAGCTCTAAACACCTCACATCATACGACAAATGATAAAATTTTGAAAAAGTCGTACATTTAACCCTTTGGGTTCCCATATGTGCATTTTAAACAATTCTTTCTAAGTGAGCCCCTAATTATGTTGGAGACATGAAATTTTGGGTACTTATAGCTGAACACCTCTCATCATACGACAAATGATAAAATTTTGAAAAAGTCGTACATTTAACCCTTTGGGCTCCCGCATGTGTATTTTAAACAATTATTTCTAAGTGAGCTCCTAATTAGTTTGGAGACGTGAAATTTTGCATACTTATAGCTGAACACCTCACATCAAACTACAAATCATAAAATTTTGAAAATGTAGTACGTTTAACCCTTTGGGGTCCCACATGTGTATTTTAAACAATTCTTTCTAAGTGAGTCCCTAATTAGGTTGGAGGTGTGAAATTTTGCATACTTATAGCTGAACACCTCACATCCAACGACAAATCATAAAATTTTTAAAATGTCGTGCATTTAACCCTTTGGGATCCCACACGTGTATTTTAAACAATTCTTTCTAAGTGAGCCCCTAATTATGTTGGAGACATGAAATTTTGGGTACTTATAGCTGAATACTTCACATCATACGACAAATGATAAAATTTTGAAAAAGTCGTACATTTAACCCTTTGGTCTCCCACATGTGTATTTTAAACAATTCTTTTTAAGTGAGCTCCTAATTATGTTGGAGACATGAAATTTTGGGTACTTATAGCTGAATACGTCACATCATACGACAAATGATAAAATTTTGAAAAAGTCGTACATTTAACTCTTTGGAGTCCCACATGTGTATTTTAAACAATTCTTTCTAAGTGAGCCCCTAATTAGGTTGGAGGCGTGAAAAATTGCATACTTATAGCTGAACACCTCCAATCAAACGACAAATCATAAAATTTTGAAAAAGTCGTACATTTAACCCTTTGTGCTCCCACATGTGCATTTTAAACAATTCTTTCTAAGTGAGCCCCTATTTAGGTTGGAGGCGTGACATTTTGCATACTTATAGCTCAACACCTCAGATCTCACGTCAAATAATAAATTTTGAAAAAGTTTTATGTTTAACCCTTTCAACTCCAGCTTGTGTATTTTAAGCCATTCTTTCTAACTGAGCCCCTAATTAAATTGGAGATTTGAAATTTTGCATACTTATTGCAGAACACCTGAGGCCAGGCGACAAATCATAAAATCTTGAAAAAGTCTTATGTTTAACCCTTTGAGCTACCACATATGTGTTTGAAGCAATTCTTTCTAAGAGAGCCCCTAATTAAGTTGGTGACACGAAATTTTGCATACGTATAGCTGAATGCCTCAGACCACACGACAAATCATAAAATTTTCAAAAAGTCTTTTATTATTTACTCCTCTGGGCTCTAACTTGTGTATTTTAAGCAATTTTTCTAACATCCGCCTATTTAACCCGGGAAGAAATTTTCCAACTTTTGCCGACACCCCTTTGACCATTCTTTAATATTATGCACCATAGTCTTACAGATTTTAGTTCCATTTTTTTTCCGCCAGGTGCGCCTACTTATCTCGGGTGCTATGGGCCCAATCCCCTCGACTAATATATCAACAGATAGTATGTAAAACGGATTTTCGTTCGGATACAGGTTTGTTTAGAATCACGTGCGCCCCCTGGTTGTGAAATGTGGAACTAACAGATTTTTCAAAAGGATAAAGTGTTTTGAAAGGAATATTAAACGAAACCCTCTGTGCGATCTGTGATCACACTTACCCACTTGTTTAGATATAGACGAAACAAAAACTGTTCCGGAATCTTTGTATTAAGATCAAACACATACGAAAAATATCTTTTTCATTTTCCAATTTTTTGGTATCCCATTTTAAATTTTAATTTTTTTTTAATTTTTTAAATGGCCGCCATTTTGAAACAAGATGGCGGATGAAGCTGGACAACGAACTCGGTCGAGATATTTGTATGTACTATGTACACACCAAGGTACATCCAAATCGGTTCATAAATACGCCCGTTATCACGTGACAAAAATCAAGACGTTTCAAAATTTCAGCCACGCTAGAAATTCAAAATGCTATAACTCAGCCATTTTTTAAGATATAGGCGAAACAAAAGCTGCTCCCAAATCTTTTTATCAAGGTCAAACACATAAGAAAAAAATATTTTTTCAATTTTCAAATTTTTGGCACCACATTTCAAATTTAAATTTTTCTTAAAAATTTAAATGGCCGCCATTTTTAAACAAGATGGCGGATGAAGCTGGCCAACGAACTAGGTCGATACATTGGTATGTACTATGTATAAACGAAGTGACATCGAAATCGGCTCATAAATACGCCTTTTATCGCGTGACAAAATTCAGGACGTTTCAAATGTCAGCCACGCTAGAAATTCAAAATGCTATAAATCAGCCATTTTTTAAGATATAGACAAAACAAAAACTGCTCCGGAATCTTTGTATATAGGTCAAATACATAAGAAGAAAATATTTTTCCATTTTCAAATTTTTGGTACCACATTTCAAATTTAAAATTTTTTAAAGAATTTTAAATGGCCGCCATTTTGAAACAAAATGGCGGATGAAGCTGGCCAACGAATTCGGTCGAGACATTGATATGTACTATGTACACACCGAATTACATCCAAATCGGTTCATAAATACGAGAGTTACAGTGTGACAAAAGTCAGATATATATATATATATATATGGATATATATATATGAATATATATATATATATCTGACAAGTCATAAGCCTTGACCACTTGTCTTCATGTTTAGTTTTTTCTTAGTTACTCTTGGTTTTGTTAATTATTGTTTTAGTTACAGTTTGTTAGATGTTTTTTCGTGTAATAAATTATGTGAATTTGGATTTTTCAATATATATATATATGTGTGTGTGCGTGTGTGTGTGTGTGTCAATTTTGTAAGGAGGGTGGTTTCGGGGTCTGGGGGTCATTATCGATGAAAATATACCAAAATTTTTTGAAATCGCTTTCCTCCGAACGGCTGCAATAGGTAGCTTTTTGTAATGAAAGCTACTTAAATGTGTATTAACCAGGTTTTAATCAATTCGCATACACTTTATATATTTTAAACGCTTTGATTAAGTTTTTACATATACTTACATTGGTTACTCTAACTTTAGTTACACTATTTAAAATATTCAGATAAATTAATTGCATATTTTTACCTAAAACCATCGTAATTCTTATTTATTTATTCTAATGAATTTTGTGCATAATTTTAAGATTTTTTGTTAAATTTTATATTTTTTAACCATTGCCTAGGTTAGTACTTAAGTTTATAGAATCTGCCAAAACCAAAATTAAAGCTTTCAATTTTTTAAGAATTTGAACTTTCTAGTTGACATTGGTAAATAAAGAGAAATTCTTTAAAATTCTTTTTACGCTGGGGTTTTGTAGTTAAAAAGACAGTGACAAAACTTAAGTTTAAGTTTATGGCATTTTCGGGCTATAGCTTACTATAACTTTCGACAATATTTGACACAAGAACTGGGTGTCAATCGACTGAATTCGATTTTTTGTGATAAAGCCCGTTTAAGGAGATCCGGGGGCCAAAATTCCCCGAAAACACATTTTTTTTTTCTCTAGCTAATAAAATATTGCAAAGCTAAAGAAATGAAATTAAACATACCACGTATTTCTATGATGATTACATCAGCAGATATAACAACGTTTACGTTGTACTAACAGTTCTGTTCTACCCGTAACTAAAACTTTAAGTCCATTTATCTCAGAATGGATTTTTTCCTAACATGTCACGTTCAAAAGGCTATATCTAAACTTTATTGCAATATATACAGTAACAGGAAAAAGTTTTGAGACAATATGTTTTTCTATCCTAACTTTTTCTGTAAGCAAAATCTCTTAATGATGTAAATTAGTAATTTCTAGCTTTAGTCATCCTACATAGTGCGCAACTAATGATATGTGTGAAAATTATTAACTTAAAAAATACCAAACGTGAATTTGGACAGTTGAAAGCAAAGATTTGAGGTGATCTGATAAAGTTGAAGTTTTTAATACTTGACTTAAATACATATGATTTTGTCACACAGACGGGGTCTCCGCTAACTGAGTCGCTAGAGCAGAGGAATTCCATGTAGAAGATTTGAGTTCGAATCCCGTCCCTGGCTTTTAAATTACATTTTCGTTATTTCTTTTCTATACGAGCTGTATGCAAATGACTTTATAATTTCGATAACTTCGCGAAAAAATACAAATTACTAGCTTAAAGCAGTCATGCTCCCAGAATGTTCTAGAATATGCAATGCTTCATACAAAAAGCAGGAAACAACCCGGCACCTCAGCCGGGTTGTTGTATGCGAAGCCCACTTGCTTAATCCTTAAAGCATTAGAATTATATTTCGTACGTGAAAATTTTAAGTTAGTATCTGTATCAATTTCAGTATGAAGACGAGAAAATACGCCTTTGGCCATCATATTCTGCCATCGCGAGCAAGTTCGGATTTCCAAAATCAATTTTTGGCCACATAGTGAAGAAGGGGAAGGATAGTAACGGTGTGCGTGATCTTCCAAAATTAGGAGCCTTGAGAAAAACGACTCAACGTCAAGACGCGTTGGTACGAAGGAAGTCGTTCGCTGACCCAAACAACAACGCTGTTGAAATATGTAAGAAGGAGATGGCTACCGAACATGGACTCACAGTGAGTAAGAACGCCACAAGGCGTCTTGTGGATGTAGCTGGATCGTGTTCACGGGTCCCTACAAAAAACCTGTTATCCGGGCAAAGACTAGGAAAATCCGATTGAAATTCGCTAAGGAGCACGAAACGTGGACAAGCAAAGATTGGAAGAGGGTCCTTTGGAGCGATAAATACAAACTCAATTTGTTTGAAAATTATGGCCAACGTTATATTCGTCGTCTAAAAGGCACCAGAATGGATTCCCGGTACCAACGGTACATCAGTGTAGCACGGAAACGGATCAATAATGGTCTGGGGAGCTTTCCATCATGATGGCATCATCCCCCTCGTACACATCGATAGGATTATGGAGCAAAATGTTTATAAAAACATTTTAGAAGATCACATGCTGCCTTATGCTCGTAAAAAAATGGCTCGTGGATAGATGTTTCAGTAGGATAATGATCCCAAGCACACATCCAAAACGGTGACAAATCTGTTTACAGCTAAGAAATTTAAAGTTTTGGACTGGCCAAGTCAGTCATCTGACCTCAATCCAATTGAGCATCTTTGGAGGAAAAGTCGGGACACTGAATCATTCTTCAAAGACCGAGCTCCTTCGGGGCTTCAGTCGGAATCTGTAAAAATCCCTAGGCCCACATTAAAAAGCCTTGTTAACACCATGCTCATACGATGTGCCGCAGTCCTCAAAGCCAAAGGATATGCAATTAGATATTAAATATGTATTTCGTTACATTAAGATGGTTAATTTCAATAAAAGTTTAGAAAAACTGAATTCTATCAAAACTTTTGCTTAAGTAATTTTGAGAATTTCCGAATAATTTTTAATTTATGCATATGTCTCAGTTGTTCTAATGTTGCATTTTTTTTTTTTTTTTTTTTTTTTTTTTTTTTTTAGTTTTAAAAGGCGTAAAAATTACTAATTTTCATCATTAAGAAATTTTGCTTACAGAAAAAAGTTAGGACAGAAAAAAATATCGTCTCATAATTTTCGCAAGTAACTATATGTAGCAAATTTTGTCCAGAGTTTTTATGTTGTGTTTTTAATAAATTGTCTACAGGATTTTTAATTTCATGTGAAAATTTTAAAAATATATTCCTCAAAGTAAAAATCACTGTAAAAAATCTTGTGTTTTTTACTTTTAAATTTGTTATAAATTTTGTAAATAATATTTATGTAAATCCTGAAGGTAAATTAACAAGAAACCTTTTCTGCACACAATAGTGAAAAAAGTAATGGAATTGGGATAGTGGTTCATGAATTATATCAAAAATTAAGCAAGTTTAAAATTTTAAAATTTCAATTTTTTAAAAACAAAATTTGAAACTTTTAAAAAACTTTTTATCTGAAAGTAATTGTTATAGAAATACACATTTGAGGGGGAAAATCATTAAAAAATGACTATAAATTACGAAAATAAAATTTTGACCCGCTTTAAAGTAATATTTTATGACTGATTTAAAAAAATCCATTGTAGATGTAGAGATCTCATCTCAATGATGAATTTCGTGAAAGTCGACAAAAAACTAACGTGATTCCGGAAAACATCGGTGCTTTGAAATAAATAATACCTTTAGGTTTAGGTCATCATATAACATATGAGAAAACTGAGGCATTTTTGAAAATTTTAAGGACCCACATCCATTCAATTTTGCATGATTGCTTTAAACTGGGTAAAGAATGTGCGCGCTGGATTCAGCAAAATTTCCTTGAACTCAAAAGCATGCTCGTTTCAGCAAGGAAAATCTCAAAAGATTCAACTCCAGTACCTGGAAACATGCATACGACATTGTAACAGATGAAGAAACTTCAAATTATTCTTATGAATGGGAAACACAACAGCACTGGATTCTTTAGATGTGTCAAAATAAACAAAATTTTATGATATTTGATTGTCCACGAAAGGATTCCTTCATTTTGCCGCAAATCCAACCTCGTTAAAACTGTAATTTAGGAGGATTGCATAACAGTGAAAGATAATCTGTATAAGACAGTTTGTTTACCAGAAATTCTTGCTAAAATCAGAAAACAAAGCGTGGAACGTCATAAACCATAATCATGATAGTGAAAACTCGCACAATGCATTTCAAGCTATTAGTCATTTGAAGCAAGAAAAAATTGATTTGATGAATCAGTGTCATTGTGTACCTGATTCAGAACCCAATGACTTTTTCTTATTACTAGTCATAAAAACAAAATGCGTTGTCATTAAGTTAGATACACAAAACGCTCAGTTAAAGTGTATAAAACGCATGTTTCTGTGATAAAAGTTTCTAGATTGTATGCCTGTCTAGAAAATTGATTAAATCGTCTGAAAATGTGTATAAATGCTACGAGCTAATGCTTTTAAAAACAATGAAACATTTTACTTAAATATGTAGGTGTTTTGACTTTTGTGCACTGATTTTTAAAAACTTATATACTGGTCCTCGTACTATAGGAACGTATAGATATTTTTCTAGTTTTCCATTTTAAGATTAAATTTTTTAAATATGCTAGCCATTATTTATGCTAGTTTTGGATACAGTATTGTAAATATATGGGTATTTTAACTACGCACTGTTACGTCAAAACATCATAATTTGCTTTCATATTTCTTTTCTTTTGCGCACATTTTAAAATTTTTTTGATACATTTTATATGTATTGATCGTTACTTTTAGGAAAAAATAAATTTATTTTATTTTTCGTGGGGTTTTTTCACTGTGATTTATTTTTACAATTTACCTACGTTATTGCGAATATAATTTTATATTGTAGTTTACTAACGCTATTTCAATTGTAATTTTTAATTTTCATACTTTACACGCATAAAAATCTTACACACAAAATATACCCCTGCAGCAGCTCCTAGAAAAACGAAAACAACGGCTAAAATGACACAGACGCACGCTGCAGGTGTATAACCTTCCTTATGCGTAAATTTTATTTTGTGACTCTCGCCGCATTCACTAGGCGTACCACAGCTACTGCTGTTTGTGGTGCACGGGATGATTATAATGCCGTATGCACGAATATGAACTTTAATTTTAAGTAATCGTTTCTTATCTAAAAAATCCCTCGTTTATGTATATATATTTAACTTGTAAAGTACGTATTTCATCGAAGTAAGTATTTACTCGTTCGTAACTACAAATCACATTTATTGTAGACAACACACACGCACAAAACATAAAATTACACGTAGATACATGAAGACATTTCGCAACAATAATTTCACATATTTAAAAACCTAGGACAGGTGCATAACATTTTACCGTCCAACGGATGTGACCTTCTTTCTCACTGGCTAAATCATAACTGATGCGGAATGGGGTAAAAAGATTATTCGCAGAGGAACCGATGCTCATAGCGCCTTCTGGCAAAACGCAGAAAAATGGGCGTTACAACCTCCCCCCTGGTTCTGAAAATGTCCCGATGAGGATCCAGAAACCTTTGGTGGTCTACCAAGCTTCCTTAGCGGCAGCTCATCAGCATCTCGATATAGACTGAGTGCAGATGTGTGGTAATTGCCTACAGAAATGGTGGGATTACTTGGATGAGCTATCTCATGTATTGTTAACAATCGTTGAGTTAGGATGGTACACGGACCATCTCCGCGTGGCATGAAATTCGCACTCCGTTTTTGTTTAGACTTGCTAAGTGGATGTAAGGTCACCCATGCCTGATCTCCATGACTGTAATTTAGACCTCGTCGACACTTCTTATCCGCATACGATTTACGTTTATCTTGTTTTTCTTCGACTAACTCATGTACCCTACATGAAAACTTTGCAAAATTTTTAAGGTACGAAGAAATTTCAGGAATAAAATTATCGTTATTTATCACGGTCCTTAAATCATGAGTAACTTCGTCAAGCGCACGCATCTCACGCGCGAACTGCAAATACACGGCAGTTTGATCCGTAGTTTCACATTTTGCTGAACTCATTGCAAATCTAACAGCTGGTAAGTGTTCTTCCCAGAAACCATTGTCATCTCCTACTAAAATGGCAAGTTCCGAACAAATCTATAGAAAGAGTTTCCAATCTTTGAGAATAAATTGGAGTTTGCGGCAGTCCAGTGGTTTTTGATTTGAGGTTTTATATCGGTTGCAATCAGGACAAGCTTTAACATAGTCTGATAAAATGAATTTTCTCATACCTGTCCATTAATATATTTTAATAATCCGCCGGAAATTTCCTTCGGCTCCACGTTCATGAGTTGGAACCAAAGCGCTATAAGTAAGCGTACAAAGTTAATGCTGGAATCTGTCGTAAATTGACACAGCTGCGCCATCTTGTGGATGGAGTGAATAACGCAAATACGCGGGTTTTTTTGTATGACGTCATATATGACAGAATATCTACCATCTGCGCATCTCGTGCGCAGGTCTATTTGAAGATATTTACAATTTAAGAGTTATAGGCGGAAAAGCAGACAAAGCTATTTTAGAGAATACCTGTTAAAATTTTAATCATGAATTTCAAATATTTACTCACTCATGGAAGATGAACCTTATTTACCAGATTTATTGCAAAATATTTTTGTTACAGTTTGTTTTGATGAAAATATGTGTATTAAAAAAAAATCGCAATGTCATTTTAATTTCGGGAGAAAAAGCACTAATGCTACGTAAACAGTATTGCCTTTTGCCCCGAAACTAAACTGACATCGCAACTATTTTTTAAATACATATATTTTTATCAAAACAAGCTGTAACAAAAATATTTTGCAATAGATCTGGTAAACAAAGTTAATCTTCCATGAGTGAGTAAATATTTGAAATTCACGATTAAAATTTTAACAGGTATTCTCTAAAATGGCTTTGTCTGCTTTTCCGCCTATAACTCTTAAACTGTAAATATCTTCAAATAGACCTGAATTTTATGCGAGCTATTCAGGCTAAAAGAAAACCATTTTTGTTAATAAAAGTTATAGGCGTAACTTTTAATTCCATGGTTTTTTCCCGGTTTTTTTCCACATTGGAAGAAACTTGCCCACCTTGGGTTTATGTTATTATTTATTAGAAAAAAAAATGTATTTTAAATATAATGAGCGAAAAGCATGTGTTTAAATTGATGTAATATACCAGTATGTATGTATTTTAAATGAAGTTATGTTTTTCAAATGACGAGTATATTTTTAAAATGATGATTTTATATTTTGAATGAAATGAATGCAACATAAACGCTGGTGATGTGGAAAATATTTGACGGTTTGTGAGCTGCGGCCGGCTAACATAAAAGTACTTTTTTACACTGTTTATTTAATCTAACACTGTTGATATATATGAAAAGATAAAAAGATTTAATCGATTTTTCCCTCCTAGATATGCTAGAAAAATAAAAATTATGTACATGGATGTGTTTCTAGTAACAATACAACATTTTAGTATTTTTACAACTTGATTATAAATTAGGAAATTAATTTTACCTTATCTAAACGTAGCTGATAAATCCTTAAACATTCTTTATGGTTGTTACAACTGTACATGCAAGTACAACAATTGAGTAAGTTATGTAACAAACTACGATTTCTAAACTATACCAGCTGTTTGGGAAATTGCAAAAGAGAAATATTTAAAACCTTTAAGCATCTTAAACGTTATTTTCAGTCCTATATTTTTTTTTATAAAAAAGTTAAAATATTATTTAATATATATTATTAAATGTCAGTGATTTTAATACGCTCAATTGGCCCATCTCCGTCGTCCGCAGCCCTTTTTTTCTACTACTTATTCCGACTCTTTTGCAAAAGCCAGATTGAAAAAAAAAAAAAAATGAAACAGGACAAAATTAAAAGGGAAATTTGAAATTATTGGCTACCGACCAACAACTGCTACGTCGACCTTATTATTAGTCTATAGTTTTCAGTTATTGGCGATTGTTGTGTGTTTCATAAGCCTTTTTCAAATTTGGAGAATGTTCCGCAATTGGGTAATTTCGATAAAAGTTACTTTCATTTTCTAACCAGTATTTAACTTTTATACAGTCACAATTGTATACTGTTTTCTCATTTGACGCCAATCATGGCTATCGGTCCGATTACGGAAAGTTATCCATTTTACCATTTTACCCCTGCGAAGAACCGGTGTAAGATAAATAAATGTTTAATTGAACATACCACGTACTATTTGTAAATATTTTATATTTTATTCCAATTTTTTAAGTTTCTTCTATACTTTGAATGCTTTTTGCAATGTTATTCACCTGTGCGAAGTGCAGGTATCCCATGAAAACTATTTTTCCCGGATATGACACAATGACCGACATATTTCTCAATTTAAAAAAAAAAGTAATTTGTCGATTTTAGGAAATTTTTGTCTAAAATTCTCAAAATATTTAAAACTATAAATAATCAATTATTGCTGGTTTAATAGTACAAGAATTACTGCTTGCATTTTAAATTAAAGTGGATCCTAATGTAAAATTAAATGAGTTTTAAATGGAATGAATGAAATGCTTCTATTTTAAATATTATAAATACAATTCGATCAAGAGAATATTTGGCAAATTATCGCCTGCGCCCGGTAAATAAAAAATATGCCTTAAAATTAATTAAATAATTTATACTTAAACTCTAAGCGTAATGAAACGTTTAATTCTCATTGGAAATACACATGTTTATGTAATTTTTATAACTTTATCTTATCAGGAATTGAATTAAAAACGCTGCTGTAAAATTCTATCTTAACATACATTAACTAATTTTTATATGTCCTTGTTCATTGAATTGCAAAAATATAATTCAAATAGAACGTATTAAAATCACTGACATTTAATAATATACATTAAATAATATTTTAACTTTTTTATAAATTATAATAAAACACAAAACTAACCTGTTTTTCTCTTTTGAGAAGCGAAAAAAACTGAGTTCTCTCATATAGAGAGTTATTTTTGCAGTTTTGAAAACTGCAATAATTAAAACGCCAATGTGGCATTTTCCCAAATAATATAAGTTCTTAAAAGAACTCATTTTGTTTAAATAACTAACTTCAATTAATAAATTAAATAAATCGAATTATATCTATACTTCCAATAATTAAGTAATGCAGACGACAAACGAATAAAATCACGGCTGCGCGTGCGCATAGTTATTTCATAGATATCGAACTTATAGATCATCCATAAAGGGGAAAGAAGTTAATAATCCTCTTGTAGTTCACTCCGTCCGCTAGGTGGCGTATGACCTTGATTGACATGACCTCGCCTTTAATCTTGCGGATACCTCTCCCATTTAAGATAGGACGCTTATTTATATCGCTTTGGTTGGAACTTCCAGCTGAGCTTCTGCGACTTCAGAATCAGGGCATATCGGTACAGTACACCCTGATTCATTCAATAGCCTCTTTCGGTCCAGTTAACTAAATCTGTAGCATGGGGTTACTCTTAAAACATTCCGTAGTTTTCTTCAGCTCTGTACCTTTCAACTGTTCTTCTCGAATGACTTTATAACATTTAGAGGGAAAATTCACTATAACAGTATTCACCTCACATGAAACTTGTGAATACTCTGTGCGGGATAGCATATCCGCAACCCCGCTTGCTTTACCTGATTTTTTCTTCATAGGTGACATTCGATAGGGTGTACCAGCTACAGGTGCATGGTCCCCTGTAGGAATATAATGTTCTATAACAGGAGTGGGATCTCCCCTGGTTTGAATACATATTCATATTCTTGTATCAATTCGCTTAATTCTTCCCTTTCGTCTTCAGGTAGATGATTCCCCTCTTCTGTACGTAATACGCATGAATTAAACACGATTAGCAGGTACTGTGGAAGCAACGGGCCATTATCAGAAAGAAGATTAAATTCTTGATGAGGAATGGTCGTGAAAATATCACTGCCGGTTCTTTACATCAAGGAAAATTCCTGCATTTTGCAAAAAGTTTATTCCTAACAAAATACGATTTCCTTTTGCTTTGTGTAAAACAATTAATTCAGTTTTAAGAGATTTTCCTTTTACTTGGATAGTTACTTCAATGTATAGAACTTCACGATTAATTTTGCTTCCATTAGCGAGAGTCATTGTTATTACTTTGGGCTTTTTCCTTTACCACCTTTTAATAAGTAATACAAAGTTTCTCCAGCAATTGAATTACTTGCACCTGCATCAGTACACGCTGTTCCATAAAATCCATTTATGCAGACATCTAGAATGGCAAGGTGGGCAGAGGCTGATACACAAGTATACAGGTCTACGCTATTAAACTCTGTAGATCCTGTTTTGGGAGATTGATAACACTTAGGACAGTTTGAACGAAGGAAGCAGTGATTCCAACACAAGTAAAACGATAAGGAGGTCTTCCTGATGCATTCTATTTTTATCCGAAAATTTTACCTTTTTAATGTTATAAGTATTACCTTTAAATCTTTCATGTTTTTCGTAAATCTTATCCTTAACTGGGTATTTCTTTTTTGGGACACTGTTAAATGTTTCTTTCCCAACATTTTCCCGAATACTATCGTAACTATCAAACTTCTCCACCAGTTTCTCTGGTAATATTATATCACCCCATTGGTCTAAAGCTCCCTAGAGTCTGTCGGAGTACTCTTTTTTGGTTTGATCAGCTATCATGAATTCATGAGATCCCTTAATTGATCAAAAGTACTAATATTGAGAACCAAAATCCACCCATTGAAATAACTTTGCAACTCAGAATAAAAATCGTCCCGGGTACTATCTGGGGATTTCCTATGTTTGTTAAACAACTGTCTAAACCTTTCCGGACTCAATTTAAATATGTTCAAGAGCATTAATTTTACATGCGTATAGTTTGAGCAGTTTCTTCAGGTATCTTAGCTATTAAATTAGCAATCTCACTTGGCACAGAACGAATTAAATGTGTAACCCAAACACTTTCAGGAAATTTTAGAAATTTTAACTGTCGTTCAAACAAAGTTAGAAGAATGCTTATGTCATCGTCATTTGGATCGAATTTAGGAACTAACCACCTTCTTTTGTAACAATACTCTTTTGTAATTCGAATTTAAGTTTTTGCTCATCCGAAGCACTTAAACTTCAGTCGCTAGTATTAATTTTACTTTCTATTCTTAATTTTGCAACTTCGAAAACCTTTTCCTTTTCTATCTGAAGCTCTTTTTCTGTCTTTCTCTTATTTCGTAGTGTTTGCAATAGTAGTTAATATTTCCTTAACAAAATCTTCCTTGTAGTTAATACTGTTTTCTATTAAAGTCCGTAGATCTGCTATTTTAAGAGATGCCTCTAAGGTTTCCCTTAATTCTTCAGCCAAAATTTTTACATCTCTTTTTACTTTCTTCTATCTTTACAAGAAGAAAGTGTTGAATTCATGAAAATTTTCGACTTCCGGTTTTCGATGGATTTACACGTTTTAGGGATCAGATATTCCGAAAAACATGTTTTTACAAAATGTCTGTCTGTGAGTCTGTGGTTCTGTGAGTTTGTCTGTCTGTCTGTCTGTATGTGACACAAATTTTGTGGGCGCTCTATCTCAAGAACTAATGCACGGAATTTAATAAAAATTTATATTCCAGTAGTCCCTAATATAAATTGGTGCTGATTAGTTTTTGGTGTAAATCTCCCAACAGGTGGCGCTGCTGTGCTGTATTTTTCGCGATTTCTACAATAGCTCTACCTCAAGAACTAATGCACGGATTTTCATCAAACTTCAGATTCAGTTATTCCTTGATATGAATTGGTGTTGGTAACGTTTTGGTGTAAATCGCCCAACAGATGGCGCTGCTATGCTGCATTTTGCAGGATTTACACGATTTTTGCAATAGCTCTATCTCAAGAAATAATGCACGCATTTTCAGCAATCTTCAGATTCAGTTAGTCCTTGACATGAATTGACGTTTTGTGCATTTTGGTGTAAATCGCTCAAAAGGTGGCGCTGCTATGCTGCATTTTTTGCGATTTCCGCAATCTATCTCAAGAACTAATGCTTGGGTTTTTAACAAACTTCAGATTCAAATATACATTGATATGAATTAGTGCTGTTTAGGTTTTGGTGTAAATCGCTCAACAGGTGGCGCTTCTATGCAGCATTTTTCACGATTTCCACAATAGCTCAATCTCCAGAAATAATGCACGGATTTTCATTAAACTTCAGATTCAGTTACTCCTTGGCATGAATTGACGTTTTATAGATTTTGGTGTAAATCGCTCAACAAATGGCGCTGCAATGCTGCATTTTTGCGATTTCCGCAATCTATCTCAAGAACTAATGCTTGGGTTTTTAACAAACTTCAGATTCAAATATACATTGATATGAATTAGTGCTGTTTAGGTTTTGGTGTAAATCGCTCAACAGGTGGCGCTTCTATGCAGCATTTTTCACGATTTCCACAATAGCTCAATCTCCAGAAATAATGCACGGATTTTCATTAAACTTCAGATTCAGTTACTCCTTGGCATGAATTGACGTTTTATAGATTTTGGTGTAAATCGCTCAACAAATGGCGCTGCAATGCTGCATTTTTGCGATTTCCGCAATAGCTCTATCTCAAGAACTACTGCTTGGATTTTCGACAAACTTCAGATTCAGGTATACCTTGATATGAATTAGAGCTGTTTATGTTTTGGTGCCAATCGCTCAAAAGGTGGCGCTTCTATGCTGCATTTTTCAGAATTTCCACTATAGCTCTATCTCAATAACTTATTAACAAATTTTCATCAAACTTCAGATTCAGGTATACCTTGATATAAATTTTTGCTGTTTATGTTTTGGTGTAAATCGCTCAACAGGTGGCGCTATGCTACATTTTTCTGATTTTTCGCTATAGCTCTATCTCAAGAAAGCACATATTTTCATCAAATTTGAAATTCAGATATACTTTGATATGAATGGGTGCTAAATTGATCTAATTTCTTGTACTATTTAAATGATTTAATTGACGTGATTTATATAGAAGAAAGTTTTGTGATGGCCACAACATACTAATTTCCCTTTGCCGAGAAAAGCCATGTTCCTAACTTTTAATTTTTAAACTCGATAAATTACAAAACAAACAATCGAAACAAATTTGGGTTCCTCGTCTACGGAAAATCCCTTACCAAAAAGTTATACAAAATAATCACAATAAACATATAGAAAATATTGCAAAAAAATTCAAACAAAAAACGGTTCTGCATATACGAATTCTTTATACTAATGTAGCTATTATCATAACTACAAACGTGATCACGTTTCAATTAATATACATATATAATTTACACTTAAATTGACCATATCAATACAATTAAATACTAATAAAAATTTCCTAACATAAATTAATTACATGTACTGGTACCAGTTTATTAAATTAAAAAAGAAAAGAAAAACAAAATTATTAAAAAAAATCACATGTAGAATTTTAAAAATATTTCTTCACACAACGAAAAAAAGAAAAAAGAATGACCTAATACTTTAAAATCCCGCAGTCATCATTATTTCAACATTATTCAACGACATAAAAAGAAAAAGAAAATAAATCTCAAGAGCATGAAAATAAAAATAATTAAAGCAAAGTATATTAGAAATAAATGTATTTATATATTCAAATAATTATTATTTAAATTATATTAAACTGTTTCAAAACAAACAAAATT
Source organism: Maratus speciosus (assembly GCA_963932465.1). Lineage (NCBI taxonomy): Eukaryota > Metazoa > Arthropoda > Arachnida > Araneae > Salticidae > Maratus > Maratus speciosus. The sequence continues at coordinate 269,524,026 of OZ010791.1, forward strand.
AAATATAAAAACCATGTAAAAAGTCTTTGGAACCTTACTTCACAGAAAATAAACATCAATAATAATAAGGCTCAAAAATATTTTAAATAGTTTTGTTCTTAAACGAACTTTAATCGTATCACATTTCATCAAATCGCCTTTTCGGTTTCTCATGTGGCATTCAAAATCAATTTTTATATACTTAACATATTGACATATCTTCATACAAGATAAAATGCTGTTAAATCACTTTCAGCATATCTCAGCAATTTACACTTCAAATTCACTTCCGATTTATGCTCTGGAAGCAGATAACCAGTGTTGAATTCAGCGGGTGGCCCGGAATGTCCCTCCCGGAGCAATGAGATGTCCCCCCCCCCCTAGAAAATTTGAGATTTTATGTTTTCAATGGCCAAAACGTACAATTTCCCCCTCGGAACTTTATAATGTCCCCCTCTCCTCGGAACTCTATAATGCCCCCCCCCCCCGCGGAGTCACAGAAATCCCTCCCGGAGGAAAGTGTCTGAATTCAACACTGCAGATAACGCTCTTGACATTTTTTTATTAAAAAACCTTTCACTTCTCCTTCTTATTTCTGTTCAGAGAATCGACCGCCCACTAATGGAATAAAATTAGCAGAGACAAAAATTTTCTTTCTTTCGTTACACAAAACACACATCAACATTGAATATTTCTTCGGCACAGAACTCTTTGGTTTCGAAGCCACGAGTTGGGCCGTTGCCATCGAAATACTCAAGGCCTGAGGACACGAGTTGTGACGCCATCACTAATCGACCGACTTCTCATTAGTGTTGCAATTCACACCAGAAAATTTTGAATAGCAATTTTCTTTTATTTTATTTTTGGAATATCTATCATCTTATAAAACAATAATAACTATTTAAACTTACTGGTGAGAATTTGGAATATCCCAATAAAAAAATCATCCATATGTGGCAACAGCGTAGCATTCCGCATCTGGCTGAATTTTTATTTTGGGATTCAGAATTCTCACCAGCAATTTTAAATAGTTAGTATTGTTTTATATGATGATAGATATTCCACAAATAAAAGAAAAGAAAATTGCTATTCAAAATTTTCCGGTGTGAATTCCAACACTAGTGAGAAGTCGGTCGATTAGTGATGACGTCACAACTCGTTGTCCTCTGGCCTTGAGTATTTCGATGGCAACGGTAGGTCGCCACTAGTCTTTGTAATAATATACGTATCTTAACGAAGTAAGGATTTACTCGTTCATAACTATAAATCACTTTTATTGTAGACAACACACACGCACAAAACATAAAATTACACGTAGGTACATGAAGACATTTCACAACAATAATTTCATATATTTAAGCACTTAGGACAGGTGTATAACATTTTACCGGCCAACGGATACGAGCTTTTTTCTCGCAGACTAAATCATAACTGCTGCGGGAAGTGGTAAATGTATTATTATCCGCCGAGGAACCAATGCCCATAGCGCCCTCTTTCAAAACGTAGAAAAATGCGCGTGTTTCAAACTGACTTTATGAATTTTACATATCTTAGTAATATTAGATAATATTGGATAACATTAGGTAACTCACACATCTGTTTTTCAACACAGGTTAGATCTCGTGGTAGTATTTTGTGCGTTCTACCTAACGATTTTAGAAAAGAGCAGATATTTACTCATTACTTTAAGATTGCTATTATTGTTGATTTAGTTGCTTTTAAACGAAATTAAGTGATTCTTTTGTATGAAACCCTCTGTTTACACATACTTTTTTGAACTTCAAAATTTAACAGTCTATTTTTTATCACGTACTTTATCACTTTTATTTTTTTACCTTGCAATTCGACTCTACACAATTTTAACAACAATTTTCAGCAACAGCCTAAGTTAAATATCTTACCTAACAGAAAATAATCATTATTATAATAATCATTTATAATCATCCTTTTCAAAGTTAATATTTTAACATACTATAGTGCTTATCTGAACTATTAGCTATACATTATGAAAAGATAACCACCTTAAAATATCGCCAAAGATTATATATATTTAAATATTCCGCAACATTCTTAAAGGCAAAACCATCAGTCTGAAATTTAATATAATACATATTCAATGCAATACTAAACATCAATTGAAATGATTAAACGTCGAATGTTAAAAAAATAAAATCAGACGAAAAATTCAGAAGATAGCAAAACAGCTTATAAAAAAGTAACAGTTGAATGTAAAAAAAATATCAAATGAAAAAAGTTTTAAAAATTAACCTGAAATAAAATTTTATACGAAAAAAATCTTATACTTTCATATTTATGTAAAAAGATTTAAAAGAAAAAAACTCATAAACTTATTACTTCCGCGAAAACATTTATAAGATAAAATTTATAAGAAAAAATATTATACAAAAAAATATATGAAAACATGTCTAAGAAATAAATCGTTCACAAAATCTTATATGAAAAAAATTACTAAAAAAATCATACGCAAAAAATTATAAGAAAAAAATTATATGAAATAATTATAAGAATAAAAAAAAATCAAAACACTCGACTGCGTAGAAAGCGAACTAATTAATTATTTCTCATCAATTTGAAACTATTTTTTATATTACTTACCTATTTTTTTTATTTACTTGTATTGATGACTTGTTTAATTGTTAGTTCCTATCTATCTTGTTTTTGTATCTTGCACTTCTGTTTTGATGAGGCCTATACATGTGTATGAAGGTTAGAGTTGCAGTAAAGCTAGAGACCCTGCCTACACAACTGACTGGTTGTGTAATATTTAAACGGAGCTTCTGACTGTAAAATAGTCAACGAAACATCGTCTTCATTTTGAAAGACCTATTCAATGATATGTCACTCATTAGGGTGCGTAAAAAAAAATTTTCGGCTCTACCGCCATTTTGTATTTTACGGACGCCACTTTGAATTTATAAAAACAAAATCTAGCCTATAACCATCGGACGGTTAAGACGAATCGATACAGACCTCATTCATTAAAATCCATCTAGCCGTTGGGATGTTTCGAGGGTATAAAGAAATCTACATACCCAGATACGCATGAAACACATAACCTTTCTTAGCAGTCGGGTTAAAAAAATGTCTTATATGGAAAAATGTATAAGAAAAAAATCTTATGCTAAAAAATTATATGTAACAATTTAAGCCATTTCACATTAAATCAACACAATTTTAACACGTATTTTAGATAACCATCTCATATTTTGATGAAACCTACTACAGGAGTTGTCTTTATCTTTATACTATAATGCGAGAAAAAATTATGTGTGTATGTGTGTGTGAGTGTGCATGTAAATTTTATCTTAAAAACGGCTCTAACGATTTTGACAAAATTTTGTATTTTACCATTTTCGGGCACGAGAAGACTATTGGGCTAGGTCACGCGTTCGAGAAAATTCGATTAGTGGGTCATTTTGGGTCCTAATGGATCAGAGTCAAGCTAATTATATTTGAAAAACGGCTCAATCGATTTTGACTAAATTTTATATCCAACCGTTTTTGGGCAAGAGGAAACTAATGGGATAGGTCACATGTTCGAGAAATTTTGATTAGTGGGTCATTTTTTGGTCATTTCGGGTCAAGCAATTTTATCTAAAGAACGGCTCTAACGATTTTGACTAAATTTTGTAATCTACCGTTTTGAATTACGATGAGACCATTGGTATAAGTCACATGTTAGAGAAAATTAGATTAGTGGGTCATTTTTGGGTCAATGTGGGTCAGGCTAAGTTTATCTAGAAAACGGCTGTAATGATTTTGACGAAATTTTATGTTCTATAGTTTTCGGGCACGAGAATACCATTGGGATAGGCTGCATGCTCAAGAAAATTCGAATAGTGAGTCATTTGGGGTCACAGTGGGTCAGGTGTCAATCTAATTGAATCTAAAATAAAAAGGCACAAACATTTTGACAAAATTTTGTAACATATCGCTTCTGAGCATGAGATGGCCATTGAGCGAAGTCACATGTTCGAGAAAAATCGATTAATGGGTCATTTTGGATCAATCTAATTGTATCTAAAAAACGAATCAAACGATTTTGACAAAATTTTGTATTATACCGTTTCTGGGCATGAGAAGACCATTGGGCTAAGTCACATGTTCGATAAAAGTCGATTTGTGGGTGAGTTATTTTTGAGTCACTGTGAGTCCAGCTAATTGTACCTAAAAAACGAATCAAACAATTTTGACAAAATTTTGTATTATGCCGTTTCTGAGCAGAAGACGATTGGGCTAAGTCACATGTTCGAAAAAAGTCGATTACTGGGTCATTTGGCTCACTATGGGTCAACTATTTGAATCTAAGAAAAAGCTCAAAACATTTCGACAAAATTTTGTATTATATCGTTTCTGAGCATGAGAAGAGCATTGGGCTAAGTCAGATGTTCGAGAAAATTCGATTAGTGGGTCGTTTTTCGGTCATAATGGATCAGGAACAAGCTGATTATATCTGAAAAACGGCTCAATCGATTTTGACTAAATTTTATATCCAACCGTTTTGGGGCACGAGAAAACTATTGGGCTAGGTCACATGTTCGAGAAATTTCGATTAGTGCCTCATTTTTGGGTCACTTCGGGTCAAGCTAATTTTATCTAAAAAACGACTCTAACGATTTTGACTAAATTTTGTAATCTACTGTTTTGGATTATGAGAATACCAATGGGCTACGTCACATGTTAGGTGAAATTCGATTAGTGGGTCATTTTTGGGTCACTGTGGGCCAAGATGAGTTTATCTAGAAAACGGCTCTAACGATTTTGACGAAATTTTGCGTTCTATCGTTTTTAGCTACGAGAATATCATTGGGATAGGCTGCATGTTCAAGAAAATTCGATTAGTGGGTCATTTTGGGTCGCAACGGGTCAGGTGTCAAGCTAATTGAATCTAAAAAAAAGGCTCAAACATTTTGACAAAACTTTGTAATATACTGGGCTTCTGGGCATAAGATGACCTTTCAGCTAAGCCGCGTGTTCGAGAAAAATCGATTACTGATCCATTTTCTGTCACTGTGGGTCAATCTAATTGTATCTAAAAAACGAATCAAACGATTTTGACAAAATTTTACATTATACCGTTTTTGGGCATGAGAAGACCATTGGGCTAAGTCACATGTTCGAGAAAATTCGATTTGTGGGTGTGTCATTTTGAGGCACAGTGTGGGTCAAGCAAATTGCATCTAAAAAACGAATCAAACGATTTTGACAAAATTTTGTATTATACCGTTTCTGGACATGAGAAGACCATTGGGAAAAGTCACATATTCGAGAAAAGTCGATTTGTGGGTGGGTCATTTTTGGGTCACTGTGGGTCAAGCTAATTGTATCTAAAAAACGACTCAAACAATTTTGACAAAATTTTGTATTATGCCGTTTCTGAGCATGAGAAGACGATTGGGCTAAGTCACATGTTCAAGAAAATTCGATTACTGGGTCCTTTTGGATCACTATGGGTCTACTAATTGTATCTAAGAAAAGGCTCAAAATATTTTGACAAAATTTTGTATTATATCGTTTCTGAGCATGAGAAGACCATTGGGGTAAGTCACATGTTCGAGAAAATTCGATTAGTGGGTCATTTTGGATCATAATGGATCAGGATCAAGCTAATTATATCTGAAAGACGGCTCGATCGATTTGGACTATATTTTATATCCAACCGTTTTAGGGCACGAGGAAACTATTGGGCTAGAGGTCACATGTTCGAGAAATTTCGATTAGTGCGTCAATTTTGGGTCACTTCTGGTCAAGCTAATTTTATCTAAAAAACGACTCTAACGATTTTGACTAAATTTGTAATCTACTGTTTTGGAATACGAGAATACCAATGGGCTACGTCACATGTTAGAGAAAATTCGATTAGTGGGTCATTTTTGGGTCACTTCTGGTCAAGCTAATTTTATCTAAAAAATGACTCTAACGATTTTGACTAAGTTTGTAATCTACTGTTTTGGAATACGAGAATACCAATGGGCTACGTCACATGTTATAGAAAATTCGATTAGTGGGTCATTTTTCGGTCACTGTGGGTCAAGATAAGTTTACTAGAAATCGGCTCAAATGATTTTGACGACATTTTCTGTTCTATCGTTTTTGGGCACGACAATACCATTGGGATAGGCTGCATGTTCAAGAAAATTCAATTAGTGGGTCATTTTGGGTCACAATGGGTCCAAGCTAATTGAATCTAAAAATTGTTAAAACATTTTTACAAAACTTTGTAATATACCGCTTTTGGGCATGAGATGACCATTCAGCGAAGCCACGTGTTGGAGAAAAATCGATTACTGTGTCATTTTTGGTCACTGTGGGTCAATCTAATTGTATCTAAAAAACGAATCAAACGATTTTGACAAAATTTTGCATTATACCGCTTCTGGGCATGAGAAGACCATTGGGCTAAGTCGCATGTTCGAGAAAAGTCGATTTGCGGGTGGGTCAATTTTGGGTCACTGTGGGTCAAGCTAATTGAATCTAAAAAACGACTCAAACGATTTTGGCAAAATTTTGCATTATACCGTTTCTGAGCATGAGAAGACGATTGAGCTAAGTTACATGTTCAAGAAAATTCGATTACCTGGTCATTTTTGGGTCACTGTGGGTCAACTAATTGTATATAAGAAAAGGCTCAAAACATTTTGACAAAATTTTGTATTATATTGTTTCTGAGCATGAGAAGGCCATTGGGCTAAGTGACTTGTTCCAGAAAATTCGATTAGTGGGTCATTTTGGGTCCCTCTGAGTCAAGATAATTGTATGTAAAAAGAGACTCAAACGATTTTGAAAAATTTTGTATTGTACCGTTTCTGGACATGAGAAGACCTTTGGAGAACTTTTGGAGTCGCATGTTCCAGAAAATTCGATTAGTGGATCATTTTTGGGTCACTGCTGGTCAAGCTAATTGTATCTCAAAAATGTCTCAAAACATTTTGACAAAATTTTGTATTATATCATTTCTGAGCATAAGACCATTGGGCTAAGTCACATGTTCGAGAAAATTCGATTAGTAGGTCATTTTGGGTCACCTTGGGTCAAGCTAAGTTTATCTAGAAAACGGCTTTAACGATTTTCACGAAATTTTGAGTTCTATCGTTTTCGAGCACGAGAATATCATTGGGATAGGCTGCATATTCAAGAAAATTCGGTTAGTGGGTCATTTTGGGTCACAATGGGACAGGTGTCAAGCTAATTGAATCTAAAAAAAAGGCTCAAATATTTTGACAAAATTTTGTAATATACCGCTTCTGGGCATGAGATGAAAATTGAGCTAAGTCACATGTTCGAGAAAAATCGATTACTGGGTCATTTTGGGTCACTGTGGGTCAATCTAATTGTATCTAAAAAACGAATCAAACAATTTTGACAAAATTTTGTATTATACCGTTTCTGGGCATGAGAAGACCATTGGGCTAAGTCACATGTTCGAGAAAAGTCGATTTATGAGTGGGTCATTTTTGGGTCACTGTGGGTCAAGCTAATTGTGTCTAAAAAACGACGCAAACAATTTTGACAAAATTTTGAATAATATCGTTTCTTAGCATGAGAAGACAATTGGGCTAAGTCGCATGTTCAAAAAAAATTCGATTACTGGGTCATTTTAGGGTCACTGTGGGTCAACTGATTGTATCCAGAAAAAGGTTCAAAACATTTTGACAAAATTTTGTATTATATCATTTCTGAGCATGAGAAGACGATTGGGCTAAGTCACACGTTCGAGAAAATTCGATTAGTGGGTCATTTTTGGGTCACTGTGGATCAAGATAATTGTATCTAAAAAACGACTCAAACGATTTTGACAAACTTTTGTATTATACCGTTTCTGGACATTAGAAGACCATTGGACTAAATCACATGTTCGAGAAAATTTGATTAGTGGATCAATTTGGGGGTCACTGTGGATCAAGCTAATTGTATCTAAAAAACGGCTCAAACGATTTTGACAAAAATTTTATTATATTGTTTCCTAGGACGAGAAGACCATTGAGATAGGTCACATGTTCGATAAATTTAGATTAGTGGGTCCCTTTTGGGTTACCGTGGGTCAAGCTAATTTTATGGATATAAATTTTTTTATATAAAACGACTTTAACTATTTTGACTAAATTTATATTCTATCATTTTCGGGTTCGAGAAGAGCATTGGTTAGGTCGTATGTTTGAAACATTTCGGTTAGTGGATCATTTTGGATCACTATGCCTCAGGATCATGCCAATTGTATCTAAACAGCAAGAATTATGCAGTGAGAATAAAATATCGAATTGAACACAGGGCTAATTTTGACCGAGCTTCTCGGTCACTTCTGCTAGTATAGATTAACATTCGATTACTATCCTAAAACAAATTACTTTATTGCTGTCGTTGTACCTGTAAGATGCGTTTCATAATTTCTTCATTAATATAGTGATATTTTGGAGATTAAGTAGAAACGTATGTGCTTTTGCCTTTAATCATAAAAAAAAATATGAAACTTGCAAAATTTATAAAAAACTTATCGTAAAACTAATCCTTAGAGTTTGTTCTGTGTACAAATACAGATACAGTTTGTATACAAATAGAAGGAAAGTAATCAAGTGTTAAGATAAGCATCAACAACTTTTTTAAATATTCCTAAATTTGTTTTTAAAATACAGATGTGTAAAGTTGTCAAAAATCGTCAAACAACAGTTGTCAATAAATTCTACATATTCAAGATGCTGTAACCTAATTTATCTAAATAGATGCAAAAATTGTATTTCGCAGCAATTTTCAAGAGCTTTTCTATGACAAGTAGCACAATAGGATTAAGCTTTAAAATATTTTTTTCAAATTTAAAATTAAAAACATGATTTTGAATTTCTCAAAAAGCACGTTTTCAAAATTTTTTCAAAATTTTTATATAATACTTTACAATGTTGTTAACCAATTCCCCAAGTTTAAAAGAGGAACTGCCATGGATTCATACTTTTATAAATTTTCAAAGATTCTATTTTACTAACACACTGACATGCTTCATGTTATTTATAGATTTAATGAGAAATTTGAATTATTTAAAAGTAAATAAGTTTTCATTCTTTATTCCTCATGCCTCGACATATTTTTTAATTTAATTTATATCTGTTCCAAAAACAAGTATATTATTGCATATATTCACATAAATATGGATTAATATCGAACTGTTGAAATTGAACAACGTTTTTAAAAATAACTTCAAGCAATTACAAACGGTAGAATAATGCATACATTATATAAACCTTTTGTTTGGTTCAGTAAAATATCTATAAACATTCAAGGCACCATTTCCCTTACAGAACATGCTGTTTTAAATTTCAATATCATATATTAGTTTCCCTTTGTTTGAAATGGTTTAACAGTATTAAAATGACTTTTAAAAATTAGCACACATAGATCGTAATGTATCCGAATTCTTTGGTATGTGTCTCTGTAAAAGTACTATAAACGCAATGCACACCATTTTAAAACAAGTTGGAAATTGCACATCAAACGTGGCAAGTGAGGTGCGTTCATACTATAACTAGTTTTATAAATATTTTTGCACCGCATACGGCATTGAATGTATGTTTTAGTGCACTTCATAAGTGCATATCAATTTCATTCTGTTCGAAAGGCTGTAACATCATTAAAATGCACTTGAAATAATTTTTTCCCATTGGCCGTAATATAATGGAAGACTTTTGACTGTCCCTGTAATTAAACTATAGAGTAGGTGGAGGTAAAGATACGCACTGGGCAAATATACGCACTGACTGATTTAATATGAAGCAGCATTTCTACAATCATGACCGCTGGGTGCCAGTTTGGTTTCAAGTATAATAGTTGTGCGTTCAAACCTTGTGAAAGAAAGTAGCACTCCTAGCCAAAAAAATTAGGTAAGTTTAAATTTTCGAATTTTGATCTAATATTTTTAAATTTTCACTTTATTATTTAGCTGTCAATACCTTGAATTTTTATAAATTAAAAAATTCAGTGAAGAACGGAAACTTTAGCTTCTAAACACCGTGTAGTTTACCTCGATCGTATTTGTTTAAACTTGTAGGTAGCCGTTTAAGCAAAAGACTGCAGAAGGGGGTAAAAGTACGCCTCCTTCTTGGAGCAAAGATATGCACAAGTTTAAGATGCGGGGATCGTTTTAGTTAGATGCAAAGCTTTCCAAAATTACGTTATTGTATAAAATATAATAGCTACTTAACTAACATAAGGTAGTTAACTACTTTTTCCTTTTTCTAAAGTTTTTCTTAAATATAGAACGTAGGTATCTACCTACCTACTTTTAAAAATCAATATTCTTTTTTTTAAGTCTTAACCCTTAAAGCCTGTTAACGGTCTCACAGACCGCTGCTATATTCAGTTTTCACAGTTTAACTTGTAATTTTCAGTTTAACTATTGTTGCTGGTTAATTTTTGATTCGTTTGCAAACTTTGTAATATCGCTAAAGGCTACTGAATGAGGGAATTTTTATTATAATAGGCCTTTACATACAGTTTAGCACAGAAACAGTATGTTATGAGTCAGTCAATCCTTTTGTTCACTCTACGATCAAGCGGTCTGAGAGACCGCTCACATTAATTATGGTACAATTTTTGTCACAGCAGTTAACGGTTAACTGCTGTTTGCGGTCATACAGACCGCTGTTTTTTTTCTTTTTTCGCAATTTAACTTGTAGTTTTCAGTTTAACTATAAATACGAGGGGAATTTATTATAGATTCTAGTTTGACTATACATATTAATTTCTTCAGGTGTCTAGCACTTCTGAAATAGATGAGTTTTAATTATAGTAGTCCTGCACATAAAGTTTAGTACAGAAGCAGTATCTTATGAGACAGTTGACCCTTTTATTATTCTACGATCAAGGGGTCTCTGAGACCGCTCACAGTATTTATGCAATAATTTTTGTCACAGCAGTTAGAGGTTAACTGCTATTTGCGATATTTTACAGATCGCTGTTTTTAGTTTTTTGTTTTCATGGTTTAACGTATAATTATCAGTTTAACTATAAATACTAGTGAAATTTACTAATGCTTTTACATAACTCATTCGTTTTAGTGGAAACGGGGCCAAAACCCGCAGTAATGGGGCAAAAATACAAACTGCGCATCTTTGTCCCACCACTGCGTACTTTTACACCAAACAATGGGGCAAAGATACGCAGAGCAATGTTTTTAAAAATTGCAATTTCTCAAGGAATTATAATTTGTCAGAATGTCTGTTGATGGTGGCACTTACTTAAGGTTCTAATCTAACATTTTAATCACTCATTACATAAGTTTAGACGAATGAGTTAAAAATCAAACTTTATGGAAAGTGCGTATCTTTACCCCCACTTACTCTACGTCCGTTTTTCATAAAATTTGAAATGACTCGAAAAAATTCTGTAACAATTGTATATTTAAAATTTCAGACCATTCGGTTGGGTAGTTTTTGCTTTGTTATATGGGGACGGACAGACAGACGGACCGAGCGACGACTATAGGTGCTACGTATTTATATAATTACGAAAGCACCTAAAATTGAGCATACTACGATAAATATGAATATATTGTAAGCATACTTTACATATTATTGATAGTCATCGTTTCATATATAGAGCTTTTTTACAGAGACACGTCAAAAATTTGAATATATTATCATCTTCTGTCTCCGACAAATAACTCGAATTGCTACGAAATTTAAATATACTCCGGATATAGAGGATATTAATTTCCCTTTTGAAAATGGTCGTACTACCATAAATACTTTTTTTTTTTTTACAAAAGCACAATAACAAAGAAAAACGATTTTTTTAATACATAAAAAAAAATAATGTTCTGACACCTTTTTTGAGATCAATAATAATTATACTATTTCATTGAAAATAAACATTTTCTTTCAAACGTGAGGAAGCTTTAATTACTATTTTATAAATTTCTATTGATACAAAACATTGTCATACCAAGTTCAAACTTAAGTAGTTGCTTTCAGCAGATTTCCTCACTGCTTATTAAATACTAGATCGGAGTAAAAGAAAGTTGAGATGAACCTCTCCAAGATAATTTTAACTTGTACCCATATGAGAAAAGATTTTTTAAAAAATCCATTTTAAAATTTTTACTTAAGCAGTTTCACTCCAAGGTCCGCTACCAGTGTACAAAACCGTATCAAGTGAAAAAAAATTGAAAACATAAATTTGACCGTAGCTGAAGCTTATTTTGAAGATTTATTTTTAAAAAATCAGATTTATTTATTTTTACTTACCCTCTTTCCCACTACAGCGCGCTAAAAAATAAAATTGTGTTTCATACATCCCACCCAGAGTTGGACAAAATACGTCGAAAAATAATTTTCGATACAAAATACATTAGTTTTAGAATCTAAAATACAAAATATAAAATACTTTTCAAATTTTCTAAATTTTCAAATATACAAAAATTTTCAAATTACAAAATACATTTATCCTTTATGTTTTCAATTATTGTGTATTAGGTTGCGATATGCAAATTTGATTCTGATTTGATACTGATAAATAATACGCAAAATGTTTTTGTAAAACTGATTTAATTCTTTCAAAATGTAAATTTCCAAAATAAAGAAGCCAAGCTGATAAAGAAAATATATCCATTTAAAGGAGAACATATTTAATAAGAATACTTACAGATAAAGTTAAAACATGGGTACGGTAATATGAACATTTTCATGGATGTAATTCAGCTTCATTTAGGGAAAAGTAGGGGAATGGCGCTCACTTAAGGGAAAACATGAATAGCTAGTCAAATTTAGACAAAAAAAAAAATGAATACTTTATTAACGAAGTATAGCTCCAAAACATAAGGAACAGTTTACAATCAACTAATTTTCATAAAAGTTTTAGGATTTTTTTTTTGTTTGTTTGTTTGTTTTATTTAAATGACCATCGATTCAGAGGTAATGCCCGACATGGGCATTACCGCAAGTGCGCTCAGAGTTTGAATACAACATTTAAGTAAGACAAAAGTCACATATGTAGTTGTGTGGGCTGTTCACACCACTGCAGGCTTTTTGCAACCACTTTACACATATTGTGTTAGACATATAGTGGGCTACTTTTTTTATATTTAGGTTTTTTGATTTTCACCACTTTTTTGAAATCGTAAAATTCTCTTTGTTTAATGACATGTTAATAAAGGCGAAAAGAAGGAAATTTTACCATTTCAAAAAAGTGGTGTCAATCACGATAGTACCAAATAATATGTATATATTTTTAAATATCCAGTATTTCCCCCCATAATGCAAGTGTGTTTAATAAATTGAAACACGTGGCACCCACCTATATATCGCTTTCAATTACTTTCTGCTATAAAGAGACCCTTAATAGTGAAAAAGTCATTGCACTGAAATTACTCAAAGCATTTATTACGTTTGCAAATTTTTGATGGAGTAATAATTGTAAATTAAAAAATCCCTGCCGGCTCGGCCTACAGGCGCAGGTAGATTTCGAAGTTACGTATTAATTTCACCAACAAAACCTAAATCATGATTACAGATAAATCCACTTTAACCATTCTTATCTGGCCGCTTTTGACAAGTTTTCTATTTCATTTTTATATAAGAGCTGTTTTTATCAGAATCATGTTAAGCAGTATTCAAAAAATATTTTTCAATGCTCAACAACTCGAAATTTTCTGACACATTTTCAGATTCATTTTTAAAAGGAAAAACATGAAACTTGCTGACGTGATTTTTTAAGAGATTTATAAGCGACCTATGTTTTTTATTTTTCGTTCAATTAATTAGAACTGGATTCATAAACAATTATTTTCTCAGTAGGACCATATTTTTCTTTTCGAACACAATCGCTTATAGGAATTCGATTCAAAATGCCCACTTTGACATCATTTTTTGAAATATATTCTGCCTCTATCAAAAAATTGACCATTATGGCACATTATATAGTTTCTGAATAAGAGGAACCTACCAATTGGATGCATTTGAAAGCAAGAATGAATTTAAAAATAAGTCATAAAATAAGGAGTTTGGATTTGAGTACATCCTTCATACGATGTTTTTTTTTCTTGAACCTCTATGTATTTACTTTCTTCTATCTTTACAAGAAGAAAGTATTGGATTCGTGAAAAATTTCGACTTCCGGTTTTCGACGGATTTATACGTTTTAGAATGCCCAGAACACGGTTTGATGGTTTTTAGAAAACAACTGTGAGTCTGTCTGTCACCCTGTCACTCTGAGAGTCTGTATGTGAAAAAATTTTGTGGGTGCTCTATCTCAAGAACTAATGCACGGAATTTCACAAAACTTCATATTTTGTTAGAGCTTGATATAAACTGGACCTGATTAGTTTTTGGTGAAAATCGCCCAACAGGTGGTGCTGCTATGCGGCATTTTTCACGATTTCTGCAATAGCTATATCTCAAGAACTACTGCACGGATATTCATAAAACTTCAGATTCAGTTAGTCCATGATATAGTTTGGAGCTGATTACTTTTTGTGAAAATCGCCCAACAGGTGGCATTGGTATGCTGCATTGTTCATGATTATCGCAATAGCTCTAACTCAAGAAAAAATACACGAATTTTCATCAAACTTCAGATTCAGTTAGTCACTGATATAAATTAGGGCTGTTTAATTTTTGGTGTAAATCGCCCAACAGGCGGCGCTGCTGTGCTGCATTTTTCACGATTTCCACAAGAGCTGTATCTCAAGAACTATTGCACGGATTTTCATCAAACTTCAGATTTAGTTAGTCGTTGACATGAATTGACGTATAAATTAGTGCTGTTTAATTTTTGGTGTAAATCGCTCAACAGGTGGCGCTGCAATGCTGTATTTTTGCGATTTCCGCAATAGCTTTATCTCAAGAACTAATGCTTGGATTTTCAACAAACTTCAGATTCAGGTATACCTTGATATCGTTTAGTGCTGTTTACTTTTGGTGTAAATCGCTCAACAGGTGGCACTGCTATGCTACATTTTTTCCGAATTTCCGCTATAGCTCTATCTCAAGAACTAATGCACGAATTTTTATCCAACTTCAAATTCAGATATACTTTGATATGAATTGGTGCTAAATCGTTGTTATTTCTTGTACTATTTAAATGATTTAATTGACGTGATTTATATAGAAGAAAGTTTTGTGATGGCCACAACATACTACTTTTAATTTGTTTTTGCTGTAAGAATTGGTCCTATCAAAAACCTGTCAATATAAAAATTGTAGATAATATTAAGAAGATATATAATAAATTCATGCGGATTTGATATCTTGTAAATTGACGAAGTTATGGATTTTTTTCTTCTTTACACCCCTCCCCCTTTTTGTTTTCGTTTTTAATTTTTTTCTTTTTTTGCGGTAAGAATTGGTCCTATCAAAAACTTGTCAATATAAAAGTTGTAGATAATATTAAGACAATTTATAATAAATTTAAGTGGATTTGATAACTTGAGAATTGACGAAGTTATGAATTTTTTCCCCCTAAAACCCTATTTTTGCGCCCCTTGAACCCATTTTTAACTTTATCAAAAATCTGCCATACATAAATTTTGGCCCTTTTTTTTTTTTAGAAGTAATAATAACTTTAAACTGAGTTGATATGTATTATAATTAAAAAGTTATGGGGTTTTTTCGTTTTTCACAAAACCCCTCCCTATTTCCACCCACTTGGTCCAATTTTGCCCATTAACGAACTTAACCGAGATTTTGTGACTCTTGATTTTATGTATCAGTTTCGAAAAGATTTGTGCAGAATTATGGAAGTTATCGTGTCCACAAATAGTGATATATATATGTATAGATAGATAGATAGATAGATAAAGTTTTTTACTGGGGGTGGTTTTGGGTTCAAGGGGTGGTGATCGGTGTAGATCTGCAAAACTTTTTCCGAAATTCCAAGATAGGGGAGATTGCAATGTGTAGTATTTCATACGAAACCTACCTTAAAACGGCTTGAATATATTACTGTACACTATTGCTGTCTTAAAGAATCATTGTGTTGATAGTTTTCGACTAATTTAGATAAAGTTGAGTTATTAAGTAATGGTTTAATAACTTTTTTTTTTTTTTACTTTAAATGAATATACCGGGTGTCTTAAAGGACTGACTGATTTTAAAATTCAATAACTTGCAAACGGTGACAGATATTTAAAAAATTCTTGCAGGAGGGTTATGCATAAGGTCAAAAGTTTTTTTACAGTGATTTTCGATTTTAGTTCGAATTTCAAACCATAGATGGCGCTAAATACAGGCACGATTTTTTGGCCTTTCCCTTCTTCCATGCGGAAAAAGGAGATGAAACTGTATTGAGTTGGTCCCGAAGTACCAAAAATCAAGCCTGAATTTAGAGACTATTGATCGCAGCGCCGTCTATTGTTTCTAATTCGAAATAAAATCTAAAATCACTTTAAAAAATCTTTTGACCTCATGCATAACCCCCTGCAAGAATTTTTTAAATATCTTTCACCGTTTGCAAGTTATTGAATTTTAAAATCAGCCAGTCCTTTTTAGAGCACCCGGTATGTACACACACACATATGCATAATCATAAGTGTCTTCGTAAGGTGGAACGCGTATGTGGCTAACTTAATTAATATTTTTCTATGTTTGAATATTCCAGAATTTCCTTCCAAAAACGTCCCGTTTGCGTAAAAAAAAATAAAAAAAATAAATAAAAATAAAAAAATAAAAAATAATAAAAAAATAAAAAATAGAAAAATAAAGGAAATTCGGTTTTTGACTGCAAAACCTCTTTCGATCGGACACTGGTTTGTATCTTCATTGTATTAATTATTTGATAGAAAATGTAAAATAGAAGATGAAATGAGTTAAAATATTTTTATTACAACGTCAGCATCATATACAACACTACTGTTCAATACCGATAAAGCTCATGTAAAATGTCTGAAATATGATAAACATCACTTATTATATTTGCTACGAATAATAATAATAATAAAACGTAATGAAAACATTTTTAATTATTGTTCTTCAGCAAAAGAACAACTGGGCTATTATTTTTTTTTAAACCCTTGAGGGGCGGTGGAATAATATATATCCCACCTAATTTAAATAAGATTCTCACCAGAAAATTTTAACTAAATTTTATATTTTTAACTGGGAGGAAATAGTTGAAAAATTGCTTTTCCTTATTTAAAAATAAAATTTTTCGATTATTCCAGTAATAATTTAATATTTAAAGACATTTTTGCTTGCCCCTCAAGGGGTTAAGAAACGCATGGCTCAAAATAGTCCGTTTTATAAATGCCAGTATTTCTGAAGAAAGTTTTTCATGCTACGTTTTTACAACAATTGGATCTTGAATGCTGAGAGTCTTTCTACGTGGTAAATATTAGTACTCGATTCTAAAAGCCCTGTTAAACTGTCATTCATTCAATTTGTGTCCCGAAAATGTTTTTTCTTCCCATGTGATAAATGTCTTGTTAAGCTTTTTTAACCGAAATAAATCAGTCTTATCAAAATTGTAAACTTGTTGATGTAAGTATTCTTTACTATAATACTAAGGGGTATTAATTATTTTTAAGATATTTGATTTGTTTCTATTGCTACAATTAATTTCTAATTTACAATGAGAAGAATAACTGCAAAATTAATTAAATTGTGTTGATAGAAAAAGGTAATACAAATATATTTCGAAAATAATAGTTATTAATAAAGAACTGCTTTAAGGAAAATTCCTTAAAGAAGGCATCACTGGCACATTCAGCATACACTATATGGCCAAAGGTGACCGGTCCCTTTCGATTTTAGACGTATTCTTAAATATCTAGAAAAACACATGAGGAATTATCTTTAAATTTCAGGTCTGCTAACAGAATAGTACAGATCATATATTTCCGCGAAGATTTTTTCCCGAAACCCCATTCATTTCTCCTCCAGTTGACATGCTCGGTTGCCCACTCCCTGCGGTCGCGACGATGCCTTGATGTTAATCTAACACATACCATCGGTCGGCGAGCATACAGACCTGCAGCATGGAGCCGGTTTCGGACAGTCTGAGTTGAAATCGTGGTGCCTGTAGCCGAGCGAAGGTGTTGTTGGAGAAGAGTAGCGTTCATGGTTCGGTGTCTCCGAGCTGTTAACGCTAAATACCGATCTTCATTGGGCGTTGTTGCCCGTCTACGACCTTGCCCTGGTCTTCGGCCTGCACATCCACTCTCCAAAAAACGGTTCCAGATCCTGGAAATGACACTTTGTGACACTCCAATGGCTTGCGCTACTTCGGCTTGAGTTTGGCCCCCCTTCTAACCTACCAACAATTCTCAAAGCTTCTGAATCTGTCAAATGACTTCGCTGAGACATCGTACTCATCGAAACAAAGCAATCACTGAATGCCGATCATCCTTGTCTTCATTCTCTTTTATCCAGTTGAAAGTCAAATTTCATTCGCTGCCGCTGAAGCGACGTTTTTGACGTCGAACTCAAAATTTGCATACTCCACAGTTTGAAAACCAGAAAAATTTGCATTTGTGATTCTCTTCTTCTATTTTCGGCAAAAAAAATTTCGTTTATATCTTTATTTTATATAAAACTTCAAATATCCTTTAATTGTTTTGAGCAGTGTACATTAATAGAAGTAATATAACCATTCTGTAGCATTTCTACAATCGAGTACCGAACTTCAATTTGGATACAGCCCCTAAAATAGGCTAAAATAATTCATTTCTCGGAAACTAATCATACTAATTTCATTAAAATTTAGATTTAGGCTAAGGGAAGGGTGTAGAATTTATTTATGTGTGTCAAACTTGGATATTGCTATTGAAAAAAAACAAATTTTGGGTTCGGTTTGATATGTAGATGACCCCTAAGCAAATTTTATATACATCCTTTAAAAGTAGACTTTATTTCAAATCGTTTAGTACCTGTAACTTTCTTCTACGGTAATTTGTTGCAGAGCTAGCAGGTTGTGTTTACTTTTCTTTTCCGCTACTGTACTTAGCATTTATGGCTCATTTAAAGGGCCACTCAAAAAAATTCAGTTATATTACGGCCTAAGGAGAAAATTTGTCTGTGGTGTATTTTAATGATATTACACTAATTAAAAATATTGAAATTTATACATAACTGAGGTGTACTACAAGGCGCTTACTCTAGAATATAGTGTGAATATAATTTATCAGTCATTTGCAGGAACGCACAAAAGGATTTGGCTACAGTACTGTCTATGAAAAATAAATGCTAGCGTTTACACCTGTAATACGCATTTCAAAATTTATCTATTTTTTTATTATTATTGTTCCTTGATGCATATAAACTCGGTAGATCACATACAGGGCTTCACAAAAGATCTCAAGTGCATTTCCATTTATTGACGGAAATTGCTGAATGGGAATTTTCAAGCATTTTCTAAATTGTTTTTCATACATCTTTCACCTTAATAAACTGTAAATATTTATTACAGTATTCTGAATGTGTTGGAAAGTGTTTCATAATCGATGCTGGATGCATGCTTTTTCGTTCTTTTTATAGCTAAATTTGTTAACTCTAATATGCAATAATTATCTGCATTACATTTCAAACGTACTTTAAAAATACAGTACACAGTAAAACTGTGAAAGATCCATCTTGTCTAACCCTTGGCAATATTTTGTAGTTCCCATAGCAACATCAAAAATGGAAAAAATATTTTTCTTAATCATTGATCAAAAATGATTTTCCAGAATCTAAACATCCTATTCTTAAAATCCTTATCGTACTAGACTTGAAAATGTATGTTTATATTAACTTCCAGAAACGGTTTCAAAGACTAGACAAAACAGATAGGCATGTACAGCTCCAAGTCAAAAAATTAGAATAATAGAAAAAAAGGAATTGTGAAAAAAGGTTTTTTTATATATCGCTTATGCAAAAAGTAATACTGGATAAAACTTAATATTGTAGGAATCTAAATAGTTTGTAGAATCTTTTAGCATAAAAATTAAAGGAAATAATACAAAAATTAAAATAATTATTCACACTTGGAAAAAATCAAAATATTAAAATAACCATTTACCTGGTTCAAAATATTAGAATAATGCATTGTAAATAATACGTGCTTTAAAAAAAGGGAAAAATAGTTATTCCTTAATATTTTATAGCATCCCCTTTACATTTTATAACAGCACGAACTCGCTTTGCCAAGCTAGCTACAAGTGGTTCACAATGTTTTCTGCCCAGACATGACCATGTCAACTTTATGCTGGAAAGAAGCTCAACTTTGTTTTTTGGCACAATATCTTGCAGTCTTTTCTCCATTATTCCCCACAAATTCTCCATTGGATTTAAATCCGGTGAATTAGTCGACCACGGAAGTACAATAATTTGGTGTTGGCGAGGCCATTTCTTGGTGGACACTGACCTGTGTGAAGGTGCTAAATCATGCTGGAAAATAAAATCGTCACCACACGGATCTTCCGACGAAGGTATCATGAAATACTCAAGGATTTCTTGATATATCTCAGAATTAATCCTTTCGTTAACGATGCATAGCCTTCCAGGATCATCTGCAGGCATGCAAGCCCATACCATTACACTGACTGCAAATTTCACTGACCGTTTCAAGCAGTCCTTGTCATATGCTTCTTACTTCATTCGTCATACACGAACACCTTGATCACCATATGTTACGCAAAACACATTCTCATCACTAAACAATACCTTTTCCAATCATCAAGACCCCATAAAAGCCTTTTTTTTTTCACCACTTTACTCTCTTCCTTTTTTGTTTAATAGTCACGAGGGGCTTTATTTTTGGTACACGAGATTTAAATCCAAGTTCATGGAGACGTCTTAGTGTTGTAGATTTACTCACATGAAACACCGTGTTCTTTCCACGTTCAGTTCAAATATCTTACACTTCTAAAACGTTTTTTTTAGCAATACTCTTTAGCTTTCTATTATCTCTCTGGGTAGTTTTTGGCTTTCGGCCGCTATTCAGAAGCTTATTTTCAAAATGTCCGTCGTTAAAATACTGCTTTATTGCTCTATCAACACTTGATTGAGAACATTTTAAGTAACTGGCGATATGTTACTGATTATGACCTTCTTTATGCAAAACAACAATACGATGCTTTGTAAACTCCGTTATGTCGGACGAACGATCCATGTTTCGCACAAAATGAAAATAATGATGATTCAAAGCGCTTTTACAACTTAAGAAGTCTTTTAGAAGCTAATTTTATGCTTAATTTATGCAATCTTCTGAACCAAGCAGGAAAATCACAAGTATTCTAATTTTTAAACCACCTATTTTAGTATTTTAATATTTTGAATAATGAAAATAATTTTACAAAAATACAATATTCACTCAAAATTTAATCTTTTACAGTTTTAATTTTCTTTAATAGCATGCAAATTTATTAAAACATCAAACATCAACCTTGTTCTTTTTCAATTGTACTACGCTGAAATAATGCTAAATGTAATTCCAAATACAAATGAAATGAATTATTCTAATTTTTTGACTTGGAGCTGTATTTTCCTGTTGTGAATCATTAATTTGAGCTTTAAACGCAATAGTCTGAAAAATAGAGGAATGAATTTTGAGTACTTTGAAAATCAGGGTTGTCGGTTTTTAGCCAGGCCAAAAAAAGCTGGCTGGCTTTTTTTGGTTTTAACCGCTTAAAAAAAGCCGGGTTTTATTTTTAAAAATTGGTTTACAGCTAATTTGTTTTAAATTTGGATCAATTAATTTATAATATACTTATAAATATTTTCTACTGAGAAAATTATAAATTTCTTATAAATTTTGTCAAATAAATAAATCTTTATAACTGCTAGAAGGCAACTGGGAAGGCATTATATCTGATTTTTTTTTTTTTTTTTTTTTTAATATTGAAAAGAATATAAATTAGACTCAAACTGGTATTTTGAAATTCTATGTTACATAACTACACATATACTACACATTTTAAAGATTATATTTAATTAAACAATGACAAAATGTAGCACATCAAAATGGAAACATTCTGATGTGTCCATATGGAGAGTTAAGTTATAAATGTTAAAAGACAAATTAGAAAGGATATAATATTAGAGGAGATTTTGGTACATAAGTGTATTGAAAATAGAGCATTTAAACAATAAAATAAAACAAAATAAAATAAAATAAAATAAAATTTCGAAAAGCTTGTTACTAAGCATATTCATATATGTATATGCTATTCATAATGTTTTTAATAGTGAGATAGTGAGAAATGATGTTTTTATTATATGACTGCGTATAATTTTAAATGTTTACTAGAAATAAACTAAGACTTGTATATTAATAGCTCTTAAAATTAATTAATAAAACATGTAACTAAGTAAACATTGTCCTCTTTAATTTTATAAATCTGTAAAAATAGAAAATTATGGGGGGGGGGGGGGGGGGTAAAGGTCAGTGTAAACCTATTTAAAGCAGTTGGTATGGCACTTTTAAAATTTAGCTGACATATTTCCAATTCTGACTACAAATCACTAGCAAAACCATCTAAGTTTTATTCCAGTATTAATGTCTTCATTATTGAGAAATTGAGTTACTTATTAAACTCTAAATCCATTAAATGTCATTAAAACTAATTAAAAACACCTTAAAATGTGTCGTTCATAATTACAATGCTAAATTGTATAAAAGCCAATTATAGCCAAAAAAAGGCCAATTTTGGCCAAAAAAAGCCGGTTAAAACCAATAAAAGCCACCGGCGTGGCTTTTTTATTTTAGCCGGCTTTTTTGCAACCCTGTTGAAAATACAAAATACATGAAAAAGGTATTTAAAATACGCGTATTTCCGATATTGCCCAACTCTGATCCCCACCTATTTTTACATAAGACATCATAAAGTGAAACATAAAAAGTCTATTTTATTTAAGTTTGGTTACTCTATTTTTGGCTACTTGCTTATTAAATACTGAATCGGGGTAAAAGAACTCTGAGATGAATCTGTAGAATATAATTTTAACTTGAAGTATGTTTGCTATAAGAGAAAACATAAAAAAATTAAATTTTAAAATTTCCCACCAGGAGTGCTACAAGTATAAAAAAACCTATCATATGAACATTTTTTTCAAAACATCAATTGACCGTGGCAGAAGTTTATTTTGAATATGTAAAAAAAAAACTAAAATCAATTTTAATTAAGTTTAATAGCCACTATCTTCCACCAAAGGCGCTATAAAGGAAAATAAAATTATGTTGAACCTGTCAGAGCTATTTTTAATTTGATACGATGATCATACAGTAAAACATAACAATTCAATTTTATTTAAATTTAGTTACCGTATTTCCAGCAGGGGGCGCTATGAACGCCCACAATTAATTTTTTTTCAATACGACTGTCATATAGTGAAACATAAAATAATCAATTTTATTTAAATTTGGTTAGTAATTTTCTTGCTAGGGGGCATTATCAGCGTACAGAAAAGCTGAGTTGAATCTGCCCTACCTAATTTTAACTTGAAGTATTGTTGTCGTATGAGAAAACATAAAAAAAATCCATTTAATTTTAGTTACACAATTTACTAGCAGGGAACAACATGAAAAAAGAAAAAACCAGAGATGGGCAGTATCGAAAATACATGTATTTGAAATACATTTTCAAAATACATTTGTATTTTGTATTTTGTATTTTAAGCCGACTAAATGAAAGTATTTTGTTAATGTATTTTGAAATGATTTTTTCATGTATTTTGTATTTTGAAAATACTCAAAATACATTTCTGTAGATTTCAATCTGCTTCTACAGACACACAAGAACCGTCGTGTAAACCGCAAATGTAAGATTCACAAAAGCAAAATACGCGCCTGTCTGTTTTGTTTTGTCTTATAGGGTTCCTTTCTGGAAGTTAATGTAAACATATTTTTTCAGCTGCTGATATGATAAGGATTAGAATGAATGCTTCTATTTTAATTAAGCATTTTTGCTGAATTGTTACAATTCTAATGTTTTAGCTTTTATAATTATAAAGTTGCTATGAGAACGACAAAATCTACTATGTGATAAACATGAAGAATCATTTAGAGTTTTGCTGTGCATACTACTGTTTAAAGAACCATGGAAAGAAGTGTAATGTATGTTTAAGTCGCGTGAAAGAATGGCTGATATTTCTTCAGTTATGGATAATAATATATCAAGGGAATTAATGAATTGCGATAGTACACGTTACGCTATACTAGATGGGAAATTTTTTAAAATAATTTCTGTTGATAATAACGGTAAAGTTAAGGCTGCATGCCAAATATGTAAAACAAGATCTACCGTTATAAATGGAACTTTTGAAGTTTTATACCGTTAGTTTTATACCGTTATACATTGATTGAAACATTTTTTCTAGTTTCTTTGCATCCGTTTTATCAAAATTCGGGTATATTTTAAGCCACCCGTTATATTCATTTAATTGAGAGCGAATTTTATTACATAAATAGTTATATTTATTGATATAGAATTCAGATTTTTATTAATTGTATTTACGATTGAGTATATTAAATGTTGGATTTTTGATTATAGACCTACTCTTACTGGAGGTACATGTTTATATAGCGTGACTTCGCATTTAATTTTTTTTTTACTCATTTCATGTTTTATTTTACAGTCTTCATAAAAAAAATAGCACAGTGAATAAACTGGTGTTCGACCGAAACGAAAGTTGCTGTCCGAAACCGAAGTTTGATTCTCTTTTGAGTTCAGATCGATCGTAAACGAAAGTTTCTCGGATGAGAATTTTAATATCAATAAGAATATTAATTTGGTTAATTACAAAAACATCTTCCTTTAGAGGAATATTTATGATTTTGAATGTGCAGGTATGCGATGCGCATATATTTGTTAAGAATAAAGTTAAAAAAAAGATTAATGAAACATTATTTTGTACGGATTTATAAGCATAGAAATTTATACATTATTAATTGTGTAGTTATTTATGTATCCCGAGATTATTTATGTATCAACCGAGATTAATGTTCATTGCACAGAGAGTTTCGAAATTTTTAACATTTGGCTTGCAAATTAATCAAAAACAAATATCAATAAAGGATTCTTTAATAGAATAAGTGGTGTATTCATACCTAAAGAAAACAAATAGCAATATTTAACTTGCAATCATTATTACAAGTATAGTATGCATATGTTTAAATGCAGTTTTATAATATAAATGATGGAGAGTACGTTATGAGTAGTATTTAAAGTAATTTTAATACAGTGACTTATTCAAGACTGAAAGGTCTTTAAAACAGACCATGACGAAGAACGATGCGTTGATGGAAGACGCTTATTATTTACTAAAAATTAAAAAAACATTACTTAAAGAAAAGAAAAAAAAAGAGTTATTTGGTATCATGATACCCCGAACATCATGTTTCTACACATTATGATATTCCCAGGATTTAAACGAAAACATTTAACATGTTGTTTATTTAGTATTCCTTTTTAAATTATTTCTTATTTTTATTCATAGAAAGCATACTCATATTAGTGTTGTAGTGATCGAGGCCTTAACGAATTATGTATACTTTTTAATCAACTTCCAACGAAGGAGATTATACAATTCTTTTATATATGTGTTTATAATGTATACGTCCAAGAATAACTATTGAACTAACGCTTCGATTTTCAATCTCTCACTCCTTTTATTTTCCCGTCTTTACAAGAAAAAAGCATTGGAATCCTGAAAAAATTCGACTTCAGGTTTTCGACGGATTTATATTTTTGAACATCATTTGACTGTTTTTAGGAAGTGTCCTATCTGTGAGTTTGTATGTATGTGACACAAATTTTGTGAGCGCTCTATCTCAAGAACTAATGCACAGAGTTTAATAAAACTTTAGATTCAGTTAGACGTTGACATAAGTTGTTGTATATTAAGTTTTAGGTTAAAATCTTCCAACAGGTGGCGCTGCTATGCTGCGTTTTTCATGATTTCCGCAAAACTCTATCTCAAGAACTAATGCACGGATTTTCATCGAACTTCAAATTCAGTTGGACGTTGATATAAGTTGTTTTCTAATTAAGTTTTGGTGTAAATCCCCCAACAGGTAGCGCTTCTATGCTGCATATTTATGCTGCAGTCCGATATAAAAAGTAAAATTGCGAAATTAGCCCAGCCCGATATAAAAGCTAAAAGTTCGGCCTGGCTCTGCTCCTACAAAAACACGATTAACCCGGAACAACTAATTTCCAGAAAACATAAATTTTTGTGGCAATATGGTTAAAAATTGTCTTGTACGAGGAATTCTGATCAAAAATACTTATTTCAGCTTTTTTTCATGTTTATAGACTTCCTTTAAAAGCACCTTTGACTGCGATATTTATTTTTTAAATTAATCTTTATTTTTATGTAAATGTTTTAATTATAATTAATATCATTAATCTCTATTCCATGCCTTGGAAACTTAAAAATCTGAAAAATGCTATACTGTAGAATCTTCCAAGACGGATTCGCACAGGATAGGAGAAAAAAAATCCATTATAGATAGGTTTCCTTCTTAGCAGGTACATAGTTTGTTCTAAATGTATTATGTTCTTTTCGCCGGTTATTAATTTTGCATGAATCAAAACATTTGCCGTTTAAGGCAGGATTTATAGACAGATTCATTTTCAGAGTTTCTTTTACTGTATTTTAATTTTATTGCCCATAAATATATTTACTATTCTTTAAAAATAATAAAATTAAAATTTTTAATTTCAAAATCATAGCAACTTAAAAATGCATACGTTTTTTGGAAACAATTGTTGAGTCGGGCCAAATTTTACTGATTTTTGCATAGGCCAGCGATTTTAATAAGGGCTGGGTCGGGACCAATACTAAAATTTTTGGCTAGTGTAAACATCTAGGAAGAATGAAGTCCAGTCCCGGTCCGGTCTGGAAGGATTAAGTCAGGCCCGGCCCGAGTCTGCAGAAAAAATTAAAGCCCGGAAGCCGAAAGAGTGATGACGAGGCCCATTTGAGCCTATCCTTTAGAAAAAATAAATCCGATGCCCGGGCCGAACCATACCGGAACAACTGCAGGGCAGGTCCGGCCCGGCCTGAGTGTCGTGAATAAAAATTGGCCCTAAACCAGACAGCTGACCGTGCTGAGCACGGCCCGTGCAAACCTCTGATCTTATATATAAACTTTTCAAAATTTTAGATGTATTTTGTATTTTAAATGTATTTTGAAAATACATGTATTTTGTATTTGGAATTTTTTTAATTTGAAAAGTATTTTGTATTTTGTATTTTAGGTTCTAAAACTAATGTATTTTGTATTTTGTATCGAAAATGATTTTTCGATGTATTTTGCCCAACTCTGGAAAAAACATATCTTGGAAATTTTTTTTTAAACATAAATTTGACCGAGGCAGACCCTTATTCTGAACCTTTAAAAAAAAAATCATATAAATTCAATTTTATTTAATCTTAGTTTTTTTCCGCAACGGGTGCAATAAACAAAAATAAATTGTGATGAATCTGTGTAACTTTTTTTTTTAACTTGAGTGCGGATTCATACAATAAAACATAAAAAATCAACTTTATTTAAATTTGGTTACTGTATTTCTCTATAGGAGACGTTATTCACGTATAAGAACGTTGAGTTGAATCTGTTTTATTTAATTTTAACTTGGATAATTGTTGCCATATCAGAAAACATAAAAATATCAATTTTAAAATTTTAGCAATGCAATTTCCCCTTAGAGGCGCTACTAGCATAAAAAATCATACGTGAAAAAATTTATAAAATCATAAATTTGACAGTTGAAAAAGCTTATTCTGGAAATTAAAAAAAACAAACAAACGCAGAAATGAATTTTATTTAAATTTAGCTACGCTTTTCTCCGCTAGAGGACGCTGCAAATTAAAACTTTATTGAATTTATTCAAACTATTTTTAACTTGATTACGGCTTCATACAGTAAAAGGTAAAAAATCAATTTTATTTAAATTTAGTTACCCTATTCCCCGCCAGGATTCGTATAAACGTATAAAAAATTATGTTGGATCTATCCTACCTATTTTTAACTTCTGTTCAGCTGTCATGCAGTAAAACATAAAAATAAATTTATTCATATTTGGTTACTGTATTTCTCACTGGGAAGCGTTTTCGGCATAAAAGAATATGGAGTTGAATGTAATGTTAAGTGATTTTAAATTTGAGTATGAATGCCATACAAGAAAACATTTTTAAGAAATTTCGTTTTAAAATTTTAGTTATGCAATTTCTTATTAGGGACGTTACCAGCGCAAAAACAAAAACCCTGTAATATAGAAATATTTATCAATACACAAATTTGACAATGGCGGAAGCTTATTTGGAAAATCTGATCGAAATTCGTTCGTGGGAAGTGAGTTTAAAATATGTTCGAAAAGTTAGTTGAAGACAAAGTTGTGTAGTCAAAAAAAAAAAAAAAAAAAAAAAAAAAGATATACGCCCCATAAAATTTTATCTCCAAATGATCACAGAAAAAAAAACAAAGATAGACATTCGGTTAGGAATTGTGTGAGTAAAACAAAAAAAATGTCCTTTTCATGTCAACAATTAGATATTTTTTTCTGCGCAAAATGGGAAAGAAATCTTTTTATTATTTCGTTTCCATTAAAATAATCAGTAAGGACTTCATTAGAAAACAAAAGCTTAAAAAGTTTTTTTAAATTTAAATTTTCCATTTTAATTCATCTTGACTAACAAAAAGCAGTCTGTCCAAATAACTGTAGGCATAGTTTTTCAATTTAAGATTTTAACTAATAATATTTTAAATTCATATTTTTAACTCGTTTTATATAATCATAAAACCTATTATTTTAACTAGTTATACCCAAAACACTAAAAATTTTTTTTTTATTATTATATTTTAAGATTAAATTTTGTACACTGAAATTGTAACATTTGTTACTGTAACTTCTCTAACCAAAGAAATGACTTCCATTGTCCCCAACAGAGGATACCACTTACTTGTACTTACTTGCAGGTAAAAATATTAGAAAAGATGTGCTACAGCCATTTTGAATTTGTTCTGCACACATGGGCTTAGTGAGCTGAAACATCTGAATTCCAGGTTAGTGTGATTTCTGTTTGTAACCTCTGTTGCATAAATTTAAAATTTAAATATTGTCCTTTTAATTGAAGTTTTATTTTTATTATATGAAATTAAGTTAATTTAATTTAAATAAATGCAATACTTACTTATTTTTATAAAACTATAGAAAATACAATTTTTTCTTTGTTAAATTTAACATCTGTTACCTGTAACCTCTGTTACTACATATTTGTAACAGATGTAAAATAAATTAACAAAAATCTAGTTTAAAATTCATATGCATAATAAAAATACATCAAAATGCTTCAGTAGTGTCATTGTTTTTAGATTAATGTTAGAATGATGTGTATAATGTTAGATGATTAGATAATGTAGATGATTAGAACTTTAACTGTCTAATTTGTGTTGCTCAATGTAACTTCTGTTACAAAAATGTAACCTTTGTTACTATATATAATTTATATTACTCACACTTTTTCTCAATATTTTTCTTGTTGTATATGAGTAGCTCTTAAAAAATGTTCCCAAAACATCAAAAGACCGTTCTTTCAATACTATTTGACTAATACTATTTGACCATTTAAAAATATATTTAGTACAGGGCAATGAAAATTTTAGCTGTAATGTTGAATACAAGAAACAGGGGTTACATATTATTGTATAAATTAATCCCTTTTTATTGTTTTCTTTAGAATATAAAATTGCATATTGAAGTCTAGTACACTAACGGTGATATAATACACTAGAAATAATATTTTGATAGTAATATAAATGTTGTAAATTAAGTGGATGCTGTCCAGTAACGGAGGTTACAATCTTTACCTTTAAGGCATTTTGACTGTATTTTTATCCTAACTATGAATTTTTCTATGCTGTAACTGATTTTATACATGTAAACACAGAAAAAAATATATTTGATGAAAACTGCATACATAAAAATATCTATATATATTGGGAAAAGGACATAATTTTCTCCTCCATGTCTTCTTTCAATTTATGTTTAGAAAATATATACCTGAATTGATTTTCATGAGCACATGCATAAATTTACCTGAAAGAAAAAGAAACCAAGAACGAAAAACCATGTGCCAAGCATAAATTATGAAACATAGTCCAACACTTCCAGAAAACTGTAACGAAATAAATGTTCTCTAAGAACACCTCCTAAAGAATTCGAAATTTGAAGGGGGTGAAAAAACGCGAAAGCTTTCTTAAAACGTTCTAAATTGCGATTTCTATGTAATCTCAGGAAATATCAAGCCGATTTCAAAAGTAATGGTTGCAAAATTATGGTGAAAGTCCCTGCTCCAACATAGTCTGTGTTTTATGTCGGTGCCACTACCACCTGGTGGTTGCGGGAGCAAAAAACGTTCTAAATTGCGATTTTTGTGATATTGAAGAGGCTAGCATTTTGAAATTTGGCATGGTAATTACTTAAAAGATGTAAACGCTCTCCATGACCAACGAAATAAAATTCCAAATTCAAAAGGGTGAAATGAGCGAAAAGCGCACTAAAAACGTTCTAAATTATTTTTATGCAATCTCATGAAATACTAAACAGATTTTTAAAATAATGGTTGCAAAGTAATGGTGATAGTCCCTGCTGTGATATAGACTATATTTTATGTCGTTCCCACAACCACCAGCGGGTTGCAAGAGCAAACGTTCTAAACTGCAATTTTTGTGATGCTGAAGGGGCTAACAACTTGAAATTTGGCATGATAATCACGTAATAGATGTAAATGCTCTCTAAGTATAATCGAGATAAAATTCCAAATTTAAAAGTGTGAAATGATCCAAAAACATTCTAAAAATGTTCTAAATTACGATTTTTATGAAATCTCAGAAAATACAAAACCGACTTCAAAAGTAATGGTCGGAAATTGATGGTCACAGTCCCTGCACCAACATGGGCTATATTTTATGTCGGTGTCTCTACCACCTGGGGTTTGCAGGAGCAAAAAACGTTCTAAATTGCGACTTATGTGATGCTAAAGAGGCTAGCACTTTGAAATTTGGCATGGTAATTACTTAAAAGATGTAAATTGTGTCTATGAATAGTCTAAATAAAGTTAAAAATTTGAAAGGGTGAAATGAGCGAAAAGCGTTCTAAAAACGTTCTAAATTACGATTTTTATGATCTCATGAAGTACCAAACAAATTTAAAAAATAATGGTTGAAAATTGATGGTGATAGCCCCTGTTCGAACATAGACTTTATTTTATGTCGGTGCCACTTCGATCTGGTGTTGCAGGAGCAAAAAACGTTCTAAATTGCGATTTTTGTGATGCAGAAGGGGCTGGCAACTTGAAATTTAGCATGGTAGTTACGTATAAGATTTAAATCCTCAATAAGAACAGTCTAAAAATATTCAAATTTTAAGAAGGGTGAATAAACACAAAGAAAATTCTAAAAAAGTCTAAATTACGATTTCTTGGCAATTGTTAACGATAGAAATTTTAAATTTGGCGTGGTAGATAATTATAAGATATAAAGGCTCTTTAAAAACAGTTTCTAAAAGAATCCAGATTTAAAAGTGTGAAATGAGCGAAAAGCCTTCTAAAAATGTTCTAAGTGACGATTTCTATGAAATCTCAGTAAATATCAAATCTATTTCGAAAGTAATGGTTGCAAATTGACGGGGGATACTCCCTGCTCCAACATAGGCAAAAAATATTCTAAAATTGCAATTTTTGTGATATTAAAGGGACTAGAAACATGAAATTTGGCAAGGTAATTATTTGTAAGATGTAAATTCTCGTTGTTTCTAAAAAAATCTAAATTTGAAAAGGTGAATTAGCGAAAAGCGTTCTAAATTTTATCTAAATTTCTACTTTTATAAAATTTTTAAAGATGGAAACTTCAAATTTGTCATGGTAGTTATTTATAAGATGTAAAGACTCTATGAACAGTTAAAAAAATCGAAATTTAAAAGTGAGAAATAACGAAAAGCATTCTAAAAATGTTCTAAATTACAAGTTCTATTGAATTGTTAATGATAGAAATTTAAAATTTTGTATGATATGTATTTATAAGATGTAAATTTTCTCTAAGAGAAGTTTCTAAAAGTTTCTAAATTTAAAGGGGTAAAATGAGCGAAAAGCCTTTTAAAAACTTTTTAAATTGCGTTTTCTATGGAATTTTAGGTAAATACTAAACGGATTTCAAAATTAATGTTGGCAAATTGATGGTGACAGTCCCTGTTCCAACATAGGTTATATGTTAGGTTGGTGCTATAACCACCAGAGGGTGGGTAGACCGTTAGACAAGAAGCTTGGAATTTGGTATGATGGTTATTTTTGAGATAAAAATGCGTGCTGAAAATGGTTTCTAAAAAATTCAAAACTTCAAATGAAAACTGAAATGAGAGTATAAAATGAGCATAAAAGCTTCAAAATACATTCTAAATTCTCATTTATTTAGAATTAGTTTTAGTTCTTATTAATTTAAGTCTCATTTTCGCCTAATGCAGTGTAATATTGAAGTTTAGTCCTGTGGCTTAATTAGTAATTTTTGAATTATTCCTAATTTCTTCTAATAAAAATTAGATAAACAAATACTACTTGTCATATTTCAACTATTACGCGAGCAGAACCGCGGGTTTTGCTAGTATTCTGTAAAAAGCATGTTTTAGTGTATGTCATAGATGCATATCGATTTCATTGTGTTTAAAATGGAATAGCATCATCAAAATGCACTTGAAATGGTTTTTCTTCATTGATCGTAATGTAAACGAATATCTCTGTAGACAAATTTTAAACGCTATACACTTCATTTTCAATAACGATCGTGCTATAGCAAACGTCAATAACATATAAAAATTACAGGACAATCCAAGTATATTTACGAGAGTTAGAACACGGACGGACGATGCTATAAATACATTTTAACATTCTTGGAAAAAGTAAAAAAGAAATTTCAAATCATCGCTTTAAACTAAATATACAGTTGGCCGTAGAAAAAAAAACTGAAATCGTCTTTTTTCAGTTTATGTTTATTTAAAAAAAAGCTTAGGGAATCGCCTGAATACTAAAATTATACCAAACTCTGAAATTTTCAATACAATCACCTAATTCTGAGATCATATTTGGATTTTGTTTGGTAACTCTTAACTTATGATACAAAACAAGAAGTCTATGAACTAGTTTAGGAGTTATGAAGGTTTAAAATTTGGAACTCGTGACGTTAAATTTCTTTTCAATCGTTGCAAAAAGATTGCAATGCATGTAGTTTTTAAAGCATAACACAAAAACTAAATACTCGTCAGAAAGAGCTGCAATTTTGGATTTGCGAAGATGAAGCTTATAGAAATTTATTTCTGTTAAAAATTTCATAATTTTTCGAAAGTTTATTTGGAAAATATACATATTTTAAAGGTAATCTTAGAAAGAAAATATGAATTGTAATTTATAATTTCTTTAAATAGAAATTGATTTCTGGAAGCTTTAATCCAGAATTAGAACTCATACCGACAATAGTCTCATACCGATAGTTTTTGAATTATGCTTTAAAAGCTGCCTGCAATGTGGTCTGTTTTACAACGATGAAAAAGAAATTTATCATTACGAGTTCCAATCTTTAAAATTTCATAATTCCTAAACTATTTGACGAAATGTTGTTGTTGTTGTTGTTTTTATGACGGTCGATTATCTGTACGAGGGATATAGGCCCGAGGGGGAGTGCCCTCCGTGGGGGGGGGTCTTTCTATGAGAACCTAACCCATATTCACGCAAGGATATCCAAGGTTCGAAGAAAACCACGGAAAACTCTGAACGATTAAGCCGACAGGCGCGATTGGGTTCGAACCCAGCACCTCCCGTCTACCAGCTTCGAGAGCAGAACCTATCGTCCACTGGTCGGGCATTTGACTAAATGACTTCCCGTTTGGCATCCAAAATTAAAATGTACTGAAAAAATACAAATATACTGTCAAAATTGGGTGTGTCGTGTATGTTGTCTAGATAAAGAACTATAAATATTATATACCGTATTTTCAAAGGAAAACATGTTGTAATATCCCAGTAACATATACAGTCGAACTGGTTAAGACGCTCATAGTTAATACGCGATTCCGTTTAATACGCGGATGTTTTCCGATACCTCCAATATCGCCCATAAGGCTAATGCAAAAACATCACATTTAATACGCGAATGGTTGTTACGCGATCCCGCTTAATACGCGACAGGTTTTTGGACTTTTGGAGCAATAAATCACGCTTAAGACGCGAAACTCATAGACCAAGATGCGAGTCTCTTCTCTCTTCTACAGTGTTGACAATTTAGCGGATTTTTTTATTCAGATAAAAGCACTGTTTCTGAATAGTAATATTTGCTTTATTTAATAACAAATTAATTAAGGCAAAGATTACTAATCGGAAATAGTGGTAGATAGTTGAATTAAAAAATCCTCTAAATTAGCAACACTATAATTCCTCTTTGATCCCGCGTTCTAATATTCTTTGTCCCTTCCTTCGTGTATGTTTTTACTGTAGTGGAGAGAGACAGACAAATTTAGGATGTTCAGATACACCATAAAAATTATAATGGTTAGGGATGGTTATACCCAGGGCCCGACTTATGCAGGACATGCGGGGCAGCTGCCCCGACCCCCCCCCTTTTTTTTAGAGGCCTCCATGAGAGTAGTCAGGATTTTCATTAAAAGGTGCTAAATGATAACAATTATCCAAAATGGACCAAAATTCATATAGTAAAGAGAGGAGAGTTCGCGTGGTAGGAGAGATTGCGCACAAAGAAATTCGACGGGAAGGAGTAGAGTGCGCGCGCAGCGACTCCAGGTAGTGTTACAGCAGCATTAGCGCAGTGTTTACATGAATGTTCATATTGATTGTTCCAAGCGTCTTGGATAAAGCAGTGTTATTTTGTTTTGTTTTTCCAAAGTAAGTGCTTGAATTTTCATAACTGTTCGTCAGAATTTTTATAGAACGTCAGTAATACAAAATATTTTGAACTTAAACGATTTCTTATAAACTACTAACCTGGACTAAGTATGCGAACACCAACAATTCATTTTAGAAGTGGCCATATTTAAATAAAAGGCCGCGCAATCTATCCTCCCAAAATAGGAGAGTTTGCGCATCTGCTACTTAGGAGAGATGGCGCATTTCCCCATAAGTTTAAAAGCTAGGAGAAATTACGCAGTTTATTGATAAATTTGTATGAATTGCAAATTACGTGTAAAACATATGAATAAATCAATTTTGAAATAATTTCGGAAAAACACATAATTATCAAAACTAAATTTGGCAACAAATTAATTTGCAAAAAAACTTTTTCAGATATAAATTTTATTAATAAATTAATAATACAGTTGTTATTAAATTAATTTTATGTAATTATTTTTGTTGATAAATTAATAATATATTTGTTAATAATTTAATTAAATATTTATATATATTTTTTTAATTTATGAACAATTAATTTGCTAATAAATTAATTTTGTTAATTAAAATAATTTTTCTAATACAATGTTTTGGAAAAGCTTTCACCCATTCCAAGTAGTGTAATGCCATCGAAATCAAAAGGAAACAGAGTGCAACTAATGTTACTGATCCACAAAATATACATGAAAGGAGACTTAAGAAGGATGCCGCTACAAAAAAAAAAAAAAAAAAAAAAAAAAAAAAAAAAAAAAAACAAGCTGAAAATAAGGTGCTTCCACAAAAAGTGGGATAAAAAGAACTCAAGGAAAGAAACCAAAAGTCAATGAGGATGAGTGCACTGAATGTCTGGAGCTGTACCAGGAGACAACTTCGACAACTGACTGGATTCAATGTATTGCTTGTTGTAGGTGATTGCACGAAAGATGCACGATTTACAACAATAAGTGCATCGGTTGTGGACGGCGACAACCTCGGTTAGCAAACAAAATGCAATGAAACTGTGGAAATGAAAAGGAAGTAATTTTCAAGTTAACCATGTTATCAACTAGATTAATGTTATTTTGTAATCTTAATAGGGCTTGCTTTTTCTGATATTTTAATCTATTTAAATTAAAATTTTTAACTGTTGTTAAAAAAATTTCTTTTTTTTATTATTTAAACATTTGGTTGAAATATTCACTCCTAATACAATAATATTTACTCACAAAAACCTTTCAACAATGTCGATTAAGCGTAATTATTATTGTTAACAATTTAATTGTA
This sequence comes from Maratus speciosus, assembly GCA_963932465.1. Lineage (NCBI taxonomy): Eukaryota > Metazoa > Arthropoda > Arachnida > Araneae > Salticidae > Maratus > Maratus speciosus. The sequence continues at coordinate 269,560,136 of OZ010791.1, forward strand.
GTTATTATTAATAACAATCTCTTCTACTTATGTGCGCAATCTCTTCTACCCATGTGCGCATTCTCTCCTACCCTGTCAGGAGAGATTGCGCAAAATAGTTTTCTTGGTTTTATTACTGCTGTTCTATTAAATTACAGTATAGCAACAAAATAACAGTGGAAATGCATAAAAAACAAATTAAGTCAAAATTATTCATGCATAGTTTAGCAAAATATTAATATTTAGATTTTTTTATTATTATTATTTTGAAATGTGCGCAGACTCTCCTCGCTTTACGTTATATTTTGAAACATTTAGTAAGGAAGTGCAGTCCCTCTTTTCCTCTCTGTTTCCAGTACCCTCTTCACCCATGCAAAAAACAAACTATATCATTAGAAAACTAATGATTAATATTTTAGTATGACAACTATCGTATTCTATTTGTTTTCAAAATAAATTCTTTATTCGCGTTTTCCTCGTAACGTAGAAAGTTAAAACCATTAATTATGACCAATTTGAGGCATTTTCTTTTAGCTATATTTTGACGTACATAGATAAGCAAAGTAAAAGTTTGCAAGGAAATACTCCTATCAACCAGTCTATAATTTTTTCTGCTATTATCCGACTAGTATTGTTTTCTTAAAGTTGCGACCATCTTTTTGTGACACTCTGTACACAGATGTGAGCAGTACGGGTACAAAATGTATGCATATAATACAATATGTATGAAGTTTAGTATTGGCCACTTCCACGTTATTCACAAAAATATTTATAGATAGGTAGAAGGGGGGGCCCCTAGAATGATTCTTGCCCCGGGGTCCCCCATAGCCTAAGTCAGGCCCTGGTTATACCTGTAGTGTTAGTGAGATTTTAAATGTACGTTGTATTACTACTATGTTTTATAATGCATGTTATAGATAAAAAATGAAACTCGTGAAGATTAAACAAATACGATTGCGATTGTATGATTCTTTTATGATTTCTATACTTTGTTTACTTTTTGCTATGCTAACACTATTTTATAAGGATAGTCTTTTCTTATTATAATGAAGGACAGATTATAATAGTACTCATTATAAAAGTGCTAAATATGATTTTAATAAGAGGATTGTGCTTCAAAGATTTAATATTTTTCTTTGTCTAAAAAAAAATTAGACAAGCAAGAAAATTAATTTTGTTGCTTTATTTTTGGTTGTAACGTATTAATCGACGGTGAAGCCAGGTTTAAATCCATATTTAGTTTCCGTTTTTATTCCAGTTGGTCCTATAAAAATAAACAATGTGTTAAAATTGAATACAGTTAAATTTTAATGTAAATATACGTAAAAGACGCAATTTTCGATCGTAAGCATAAAAATGTAAGCTCTAAAGTTCATTTAGACGATTAGATGTGTAAATAAGGACAGTTCCTGCAACGTTATACAAATCACGTTTAATATGCGACTTTTGCCCACTCCCTTGAAACGCGTCTTAACTGGGTTGGACTATCCGAATTTCGTGGAGTTTCAAATAACATAGTGCCATTAAAAGGCATTTTAAGTAATGACCACCTATAGCAGTATTGCAGGCGAATTCTTTTGTGCGGCCCTGTAAAATAACTATATGTGCTATATACGCCCTCTTCAAGAAAAAGCATGCTGTCGCGTGACTTTAACAACATACTAAAATTATATTATCATCAGTGTTCTACAAAACCGGCAGTTAGTCGTTAAATAAAATACGCTAAATTCGTTTCATAAATTGTTTCATAAAATCTTTACATTAGGATTTTTTGTATGTATATGGTAGATGTAACGAATAAATTATTTTTTGCATTTCTAAAATTTTTTTAAAAACATTTTCAGTAATGTATCATAAATAATTTTGTATTATTTTTTTTATAATTATTAAATACTATTATAATAATCGTTTATGAATGATAATTATATTATTATTATTATTATTATTATTTTCTTTCAAAAGTTAAATATTTACATAGGCATAGAGCAGATAGTCGAAAAAAGCTTTAAAAATATGCTGTAAATTACGTAATGAATAAATTATTTTTCGCAATGTATTTTTCTCTTTATGCAACATTTTCAATATTGATTTACGAATTACTATTACCGTAATGATTATAATGATTATAATAATTATTTATGAATGTTTATTATTATAAATTAATATTTTTTCCCAACGTTAGACAGTTATGAAAGTAGAGCACATATAATTGGAAAACTTTAAATAAAATTTGTAAATTATGTAATGAATAAATTACTTATCACAATATGTTTTCCTTAAACAACACTTTCAGTAATGATTTTTTAATACTGGTTATAATTAATTAACTTATTATAATTGTAATAATAATAATTGTTGTTGTTGTTTTAATTACAATTATAATAATCATCATTTATTAATTACTGTTATTCTTATTATTACTGCGAACTTTCAAAAGTTATTCACTTACGTAAAGTCGAAAAGCCCTAAATAATGTTTGGTATAATATGTAATTGATAAATTATTTTTCGAAGATTTTTTTTTATTTCTTTTTCAACTGCGCTTTTAATTATTATTATTATTATTAAAATCATGATATATTATTAAAATCATCAATATTAATTATCGTTATTATTACAGTTCTGTTTTTATAATATACACAGTTACTAAAGTACATAGTCGAAAAGCCTTACAAAATGTTGTGTAAAGGGTATGTAATGAATAAATTACTTTTCGCAACATTAAACAAAACAAAACAAAACAAACAAACAACAACAAAAAAAAACCTCTTTAAACAACACTTTCAGTGATGATTTATGAATGAATCTGATTTTTTAAAAAAAAGAAGAAACAGTTATAGTAACTACTAAATGAATGACAAGAAGAATCATGTTATTAAGTAAAAGATGGTTCCGCCCTTTTAAAAGAATACCAAAGAGAAGTGACCTGCTTTTTTCTACGTCTGTGAATTCTTATTGAACCACCCGGATGCCCACATTCACTTTAGTTGTCTTTGACATTCTAGGTCATAGGGAAATCACAAGTATTTCCATGGTTTTTCCGAGATGGTTACTTATAACAGAAATCTCGGCAGAATCGGATGAAAAATAAGACAACGGAAACACCTTTTTTTTTTTTTTAACATAAACAGTTTGTCTAAAGCAGCCCCACTCAACCTGCGGCCCGGCTACCTTTTATAGGTGGCCTGAGGCATGAAATCAAGTCATTGATCCATATTTTAAAAATTAATTGGGGTGTGCATAAAAAGTATTTAAGATGTTAAATGTTGTTTTATATATTTTTAAAGGAAGACAAAATCCTGCCCATAATCAATTTTAAATTATGTTAAAACTTCTGAAATGTAGTTTGATTAGTCAAAAGTTCTTTTTAAATGTAATTGTACTTGTACTACAGTAGTCTACATACACTTACTTAATTTTCAACACTAATCAAACATTATTTCAAATCAATTAATACACTATATGTTTTTATTGCACTATATGTTTCTATATTAAAAATATTAAAAAAAAATTTGCATTGAGCAAAAACTGATTTATTAGACAAAATATCCTGATTTTTTTTCTTCTTTAGAACGTGGAAATTCTGCAGTGTTATATTATTACATTTTATACTTGAAATTTAGTTGATACTGTTTTTTAGGTTCGAACGTTTGTCTCTGAAAAAAAAAATACCAAAAAATCTTAACACCGCTATTTCCAGGCATATTTCTACAACACTTGCAACAGAAACTATCACAAAGTTTATTGCTTGTAAATAATGGTGTTAATACTTTCTGATAACATTTCTTCCGAGACGAACGTTCAAACCTATTGATAATATTAACATTCTTATATTGCTTTGTTATACAACTTATGTTATCTCACTATTTTAATTACTCTCTTTTTTACCCTTTTATAAGTGTGTTACGGCCCGCTTAGCATCGCAAACATATGTTTGCGGCCCGCGAGAAATAAAAGTTGGGTACAGCTTCTCTAAAGGATATGGGCACTGGCAAGGGGTCAGGAGAAGATCACTGCCATCTCTGAATTTTGAAATTTCAATTAATTAATATAACGAATTTTAATTAACTAAATTTTACTTTTTTCTCATTATTTTGAATCAAATAGCAAAGTTTATTCTTCCCAAGTGACTTAAGTAATTAAACACTAAGGGAATAGGGAGATAAGAATATTTCGTCTGGAGAGCCCTGCTTCTCTACATTCTCCGTGGTAGTCGATTTTTGTTTGTATGTTTTCTGTTTATGCCCATGTATTTGAAATTTACCTTAAGTGGGGATGGGTCGGGAGGCCCCCTGAAGAAAAATGCAAGCTCTGTTTCAATTCTTTATTTTGAAAAATTCTGCAAAAACTTATTTTTAAAAATATTTAATGTTTTTTAATTGTTTTTGTATAGCTTTACATGTTGAGATATTGAAAATTAGACTTCTATGGGGTGTTCTAACAAAATCATTTTAGACTAGCTTATTTCATGATTATATTCTCCATTTAAAAAAAAAAGAAAAGAAAAGAAAGAAACACTCGGCCTAGGCTGTGTACCAGTAGCACATCTGTTCCAAAATCCTTCTCTTCCCTGGGTTTCGTCCTGCCGGCAACATCTTTGTCATGGCATTTCAATTCTTTTTTTAAATATTGTTCAAGCTTTATACAAGATTATTTGTATTTTTTATCTCTTTTAATAAATAATTTTATAACCTTTTATTAAAACTTGCTTTTATAGTTAAGGTCACATACAACATCTCGACAAGTAAAATGAAGCAGTTTTAGCAAAATATTTAACATCATGTATTTTACTTAAAAATGCAGATAGAAATGAAAAGAAAGTTTTACAGTAAGTATACACATTACAGCCCATATATAAATCAAAAGAAATTAATTTCATGCATAAATTAGTTTTCAAGAACTAATTAACTTTTTACATATATCTATGAAATTCTTTGAACAATATATCTGTTCAGTACACTTTTCAAAAAAACTGTTGAATATATTTTACCGAACCGACTGAATGCTGACTACACCGCTGGGTATAAGCAAATGTACCGTCGTAACATAAGGGGTTAAACAATAGAATTCAGTCTTTAAATTACATACATTCTAACAATATTTTATTCAATATAAAACTAGATGTAAAAACGACACGTTTTTTATCTCTTTCCAAAAATTAAATGATCATATAATATTTTACACATTGACTTTTACATCGTTAAATATGCTTTGCTTTAAAAGAATGAATGTATTTGATAATATTGTACTGAAATGAAACATATTCAAATATTAAAAAACACTGTGGTGTCTTTTAGAAAGTGTTAAAATTTTACATTACATGTAATGTAAAATTTAAATCGAGAGATATCTCATTTTATTATATTTAAATAAATACTTTATTTTATTAATATAAATAAATCTAATTGTTATTAACATAAAAATTAACTTTTATTAAAATTATTTTATACATTTATCATTGAAACTATAAAGCAGCAGATAAGACATTTTTAATTCAAAAGGTAGCAAAAAGTTCTAAAACAGAATATTTAAATAAATATTTTATTTTAAAATAAAAATTAATGTATTCATTTATCACGAAATTTATAAAGCAACCGATAAAACATTTTTAAATAAATAAGTTGAAAAAAAACTGAAATAGAATATTTACCCGATAAAACATTTTCCAATATGAAAGTTAAAAAAAGAACCTGAAACGTCTCAGCCTGAAATAGAATGTTTTAACCAATAAAATTTTGACGATAAAGACCATACGAGAAAAGTCGAAAAAGATAGAAAGGCGTGGGATTCGGACCCATACTACGTAGCTTCAAGTACAATGCTCTAACCATTCAACCATCAAGCTCATAGCTGGGAACAAAAAAATATTAAAATAAGTAGACAAATCCGTGCTCTGAATATTTAGCTCCCAAGTTCACTGTAACTGTATGTTTAAAATATGCCCCACTCCATATGCCTCAGTCTCCCTCGCGTCAGGGCGACAGACGTGGTCGTCGTTCCTGAACAAGCTCTTAATTATCGTAAAATGTTATTCAGTGTACGATTTTAATGACATTATTATCAGATGTGACAATATTTCTCAAAGCATCTCGTTCTTAAAAAATAAATAAATAAACTGGTGGTGTGAAAATAACAGAATTTTTACACACACGGAAATACTTCAGCTTTAAGAGTTAAAATACGTGATTCATATTAAATATGATATCATTTTCATCCAACAAAGCATTCCACTTTTAGGATCCTGGAATACAGATTAAAAACATCTGTAAGTAATATGCAAATAGCATCTGACAATGGAATTGTGCAGCAAACCCAGCGTAAAGAGGTACAGTCGTGGGAAAAAAAAGTAAACACCCCCTACTAATTCCTCAACAAATTATCGTAGACGAAAGTTACTGGTACCGAACGATTGGAAATAAAGTCTACTTTTAAATGATGTATATAAAATTTGCTTAGAACACTCTACATATTAAAACGAATCCAAACTTCATTTTTTTCAATGGCAATACCCAATTTTAACGAGATATTTCAAATATTTGGCTCAAACTATGCCTAGACATCAAATTTCAAGTCATTTGAATGATAAGTTTTTGAATTATAAACATTCAAAATTTAGTGCTTCTAATGTTAAATTACATTTTCATATTTTATTTACGATTTCTGAAATTATGATCCTAATGTTTTAATTTTTTTTTTGTGGCAATAATACTAATATACCCAAACATAAATACGTTGAATTTGCATTTTTTATAATTTTATTATATGAATTATGAATTATGAAATTAATATTCAAACAATTTATGAATTGCAACCTACATTTTTTTTTTTTTTTGAAGGATTCAGATTTATTAAGTCCTGCTTTATGGAAATCCAAAATTTCACATTTTTCTTCCAAGTAGTTTTCAAATTATGCTTAAACAAGTGGGTAAGTGTGATCACAGATCGCACAGAGGGTTTCGTTTAATATTCCTTTCAAAACACTTTATCCTCTTGAAAAATCTGTTAGTTCCACATTTCACAACCAGGGGGCGCACTTGATTATAAACAAACCTGTATCCGAAAGAAAATCAATTTTACATACTATCAGTAGATATATTAGTCGAGGGGATTGGGCCCATAGCACCCGAGATAAAGTAGGCGCACCTGGCGGAAAAAAATGGAACTAAAATATGTAAGGCTATGGTGCATAATATGAAAGAATGGTCAAAGGGGGGTCGGCAAAAGTTGGAAAATTTCTCCCCGGGCTAAAAGGGCGGGGGTTAGAAAAATTGCTTAAAATACACAAGTTAGAGCACAGAGGGGTAAATAATAAAAGATTTTTTGAAAATTTTATGATTTGTCGTGTGCTCTGAGGCATTCAGCTATGCGTATGCAAAATTTCATGTCACCAACTTAATTAGGGGCTCTCTTAGAAAGAATTGCTTCAAATACATATGTGGTAGCTAAAAGGGTTAAACGTAAGACTTTTTCAAGATTTTATGATTTGTCGCCTGGCCTCAGGTGTTCTGCAATAAGTATGCAAAATTTCAAATCTCCAATTTAATCAGGGGCTCAGTTAGAAAGAATGGCATAAAATACACAAGCTGGAGTTGAAAAGGTTAAATATAAAACTTTTTCAAAATTTATTATTTGACGTGAGATCTGAGGTGTTGAGCTATAAGTATGCAAAATTTCACGCCTCCAACCTAAATAGGGGCTCACTTAGAAAGAATTGTTTTAAATGCACATGTGGGAGAACAAAGGGTTAAATGTATGACTTTTTCAAAATTTTATGATTTGTCGTTTGATGTGAGGTGTTCAGCTATAAGTATGGAAAATTTCGCGCCTCCAACCAAATTAGGGGCTTACTTAAAAAGAATTGTTTAAAATACACATGTGGGACCCCAAAGGGTTAAACGTACGACATTTTCAAAATTTTATGATTTGTCGTTTGATGTGAGGTGTTCAGCTATAAGTATGCAAAATTTTACGTCTCCAAACTAATTAGGAGCTCACTTAGAAAGATTCGTTTAAAATAAACATGCGGGAGCCCAAAGAGTTAAATTTACGACATTTCCAAAGTTTTAACATTTGTCGTATGATGTGAGGTGTTCAGCTATAAGTACTCAAAATTTCATGTCTCCAACATAATTAGGGGTTCACATAGAAAGAATTGTTTAAAATACACGTGTGGGACCCCAAAGGGTTAAATGCACAACTTTTCCAAAATTTTATGATTTGTCGTTGGATGTGAGGTGTTCAGCTATAAGTATGCAAAATTTCACGCCTCCAACCTAATTAGGGGCTCACTTAGAAAGAATTCTTTAAAATACACATGTGGGACCCCAAAGGGTTAAACGTACGACATTTTCAAAATTTTATGATTTGTTGTTTGATGTGAGGCGTTCAGCTATAAGTATGCAAAATTTCACGCCTACAAACTAATTAGGAGCGCACTTAGAAATAATTGTTTAAAATACACATGCGGGAGCCCAAAGGGTTAGATGTACGACTTTTTCAAAATTTTATCATCTGTCGTATGATGTGAGGTGTTCAGCTTTAAGTATGCAAAATTTCACGCCTCCAACCTAATTAGGGGCTCACTTAGAAAGAATTCTTTAAAATACACATGTGGGACCCCAAAGGGTTAAACGTACGACATTTTCAAAATTTTATGGTTTGTCGTTTGATGTGAGGTATTCAGATATAAGTATGAAAAATTTCACTCTTCCAACCTAATTAGGGTTCACTTAGAAAGAATTGTTTAAATTACACATGTGGGAGCCAAAAGGGTTAAATGTACGACTTTTTCAAAATATTATGATTTGTCGCATGATGGTGTTCAGCTATAGGTATGCAAAATTTAACTCCTCCAACCTTTATTAGGGGCTCACTTAGAAAGAATTGTTTAAAATACGCATGTGGGAGCCCGAAGGTTTAAATGTACGACATTTTCAAAATTTTATGGTTTGTCGTTTGATGTGAGATATTCAGCTATAAGTATGCAAAATTTCACTCTTCCAACCTAATTAGTGTTCACTTAAAAAGAATTGTTTAAATTGCACATGTGGGAGCCCAAAGGGTTAAATGTACGGCTTTTTCAAAATTTTATGATTTGTCGTTTGATGTGAGGTATTCAGCTATAAGTATGCAAAATTTCACTCCTCTAACCTAATTAGGGTTCACTTAGAAAGAATTGTTTAAAATACACATGTGGGAGCCCAAAGGATTAAATGTACGACTTTTTCAAAATTTTATGGTTTGTCGTTTGATGTGAGGTATTCAGCTATAAGTTTGAAAAATTTCACTCCTCCAACCTAATTAGGGTTCACTTAGAAAGAATTGTTTAAAATACACATGTGGGAGCCCAAAGGGTTAAATGTACGACTTTGTGAAAATTTTATGATTTGTCGTTTGATGTGAGGTATTCAGCTATAAGTATGCAAAATTTCACGCCTCCAACCTAATTAGAGGCTGACATAGAAAGAATTGTTTAAAATATACATGTGGGAGCCCAAAGGGTTAAATGTACGACTTTTTCAAAATTTTATCATTTGTCGTTTGATCTGAGGTGTCCATATATAATTACGCAAAATTTCACGCATGCAACCTAATTAGGGACTCACTTAGAAAGAATTGTTTAAAATACACATGTGGGAGCCCAAAGGGTTAAATGTAAGACTTTTTCAAAATTTTATGATTTGTCGTATGATGTGTGGTGTTCATCTATAAGTATGGAAAATTTCAAGTCTCCAACATGTATAGTTTCTGAGAACGGGCTCTGTGACGGACAGACAGACGGACAGACAGACAGAGGAGCGAGACGAATAGGGTTTCGTCAGATGAACGAAACCCTAAAAACGGCAAAATGGTGGCCGTCTATGATAGAAGTGACTAAATATTTTGAAATTTCTTATGCTATCCTGTAATCTAACAGGCTTAATTGACTGCTTAAGGTGCCTTGATCAAGAAGGGAGCTCTCTCAGTTAACAATCGAGTACCGAACTGCAATTTGGATACAGCCCTTAAAATAAGCTCGTTTTAAAATAATTAATTTCTCGGAAACTTGTGGTACAAATTGCATAAAAAATTATTTTTAGACTATTTGAAGGGTGTAGAGTTAGTTCATTTATGCTGTCAGAAGTACTACTATTGTAAAAAACAAAGTTATGGTTCGTTTTAATATGTAGATGACCCCCTAAGCAAATTTTATATACATCATTTAAAAGTAGACTTTATTTCCAATCGTTAGGTATCAGTAATTTTCTTCTACGATAATTTGTTGAGGAGTTAGTAGGGGGTGTTTACTTTCTTTTTCCACGACTGTACCTTCATTCCAGAAACTCGGCATATCAATCAAACAGCTTATGATTCCTTTATATTGTTTGTATCGTCAGTATCGATATAGTGTCTAGAAAAGAAAAAAGTAGAGAGCAATGGGTGAGTTCGAACCCTCTTCGGTCCGATCGTAAATATTAAAAGCCACGTTCCTTCCTGTAAAATATTTGACGTTCTTTACATAAAAAATATTTCTTTAAATTTTTATGGTGAAGTCCTGCGTAGTCGAGGTACCTTCCAGGTAGTCTTCCATAGTCGAGGACGCTCAGGTGAATTGGGCGTCTTTCTTATAGGCGCTGTAGTATCCGAATTGAAAGCTAAATAATTTACAATAGCTCTATGTTCTAAAAGAGGCCAATACATATACCTTTTTCTTCAAATTAGGAAAATTAAATTCATTGCTGTAATTAGTTTCTTTTTCTTTTTTTTATGAGGCAAATATATAATTTTGTTTACCAATGTTGCGAACCTTGTCTTTGGGCCAATTATGGAATATTAAGTCCTTATACTTATCAATTCAATTTTTTAATTAAAATGTGTAGGTACTAAGCTAAAATCATAATTATTATCATTTATAAATCTTAATTAGACCTTTCTATCGCCGTCAGATTCCTTAAAATTGATAAATTTGTTCTTGAGTTTTCAAGTATTGGAAGATTGGTTGATTGATTGATTCTGTCACTCAGACTTTCCTTGTTCCCTCAAAAACTGTTTTAAGATATTGTAATGCGACAAAATACAGATCGTAGCCCGAAACATTCTCTATCTGAAAAGTTTAGTGTTAATTATGCATCCATTTCTGAACCTATTCCAGACAAACAGACAAACAAAAAAGTTATTTCGTTTTTTTTACTAAAGTTCTTCTAAATAGTCAAATGAACATAGAAATAGCTGTTTTTCTGAAAATTGCGGACAGACATTTCATTGTTATGTATGAGTATAGATTTTATTATAGATATCACGGAGCAAAATTTGGGTACAGATTCGAAAATATTAAAATGTCAAAAACATTCCCGAAATCAAGTTTCATAAAATGTTGTTTCCGTACTGTATCGCAGAGATCACCAACTGGTGGTACGTGGACCACTACTGGCCCTCGAGAAAATTTTGGTGGTCTGTAGAAAATGGTGGTCCGATCCTGGAGCCAAAAATCTCTGATTTTATTTCAAAGAAGCAGGAACAAATTTCACACAAATGATATGTAATAAATAATTTTCGTGTGTATTACTACGTAATGTAAAGAATAAGTAATTCAAGTACTGAGTAATGCAAACATGTTTAATCTAATAAATGTGTTTCGAGTGTAATAAATAATAAATGTAAGTAATGTGTAATAAATATCCGTCGAGTGCAATAAATAAGAAATAGTAAGTAATATAAGTAAGTAGATAAATAAGAAAGTTTCAATTATTTTGTAATAACTAAACTAACTTTAAAAAATTGTTTCAGTTAAACAACTTTAGCAGTTGTTACTAAAACTGCTTTAAAACTGCTAAACTAGCACTTTATAGTTAAATAAACACTTATAATTGTCTTTTAACTAAATGAGCATTTATAATTTTCTTATATTAGATAAGTACATTTTCTGTTAACAAAATGGAAATTCTCTGGTTATTGACTATGGTATTTATGTTTTTTAAAAATTCATATTAGTGGTTCGCGAGATTTAAGAATCTAAATTTAGTAGACCGTGAGGTCCGAAAGTTTGAGAATTCCTGCGCGTATCATATTATAAAATTTTGAATTTATTTATTTAAAAGTAAATGTATTAGCACATTCGCTGCCAAAGCTGCGATGGTACATCTGTTCACGTACGCCAAGATCATATTTGCATTTTTAACACTTTCCAACAAAGTTGAAAAGTGTTTGTAATTTCGGTTTGTCTGGCCGTCTGTCCGCTCTCTAACTCCCGTGAATATACGCGGATTGCCCTGAACTTTATGGATGTTATTAAGGTTCACCATAGCACGATCCCTCTTTCAAATGTAGTTTGTAGCATGTTTAGTTCATTTACAGGGACAGTCAAAAGTATTCCGTTACATTACAGCCAGTGGGGAAAAAATCGTTTCAAATGATTTTTAATGATGTTACACGCTTTCAAGCATAAAATAATTGATATGCATTTATCAAGTGCACTAAAATAAGCATTCTGAAGAATATGCTGGGCAAAGAATACTTATTATTCATTTATAGGGCCACACAAAAGAATTTCGTTACATAATAATATGACGGCGGATGGGGGAGGGGGGGAGTTGCGGCGTATTGTAATTATGTTAAACTATTTCACATATAATGAAAATGATATACGTCGCTGAGATGTACTGTAAGATATTTCCTGCATAACAAGAAGTGCATAGCATTTACAGGGATACACAAAACATTTCAGATACTATATTGTGTCCGAAGTACTATACATAAATGATGATTACTGGAAATGCATTTTTAATTATGATATGCGCTTTTATGTTTCACTGTATTTACATATACTATACGGTGTGTATAAATGTTATAGTTTATATATAGGGCTACACAAAACAATTCGTAAAGGTTACTGAGTATGAGCGTGAATTGCTTAAAGGTGTTTTTTAAAGGAGTTGTGCATTTTTACGCTGAACTGCATTTAGTTTACTAGTAAATTTTTGTAGAATATAGATAAAAGGATATACAGGGCCACGCAAAGAACTGGATACATGGCCGTCTATGGATGATAATATCTGGAAATGTAATTTCAGTAGTTTTAAGAGTGTTTTAGTTTAAATTAAATTTTAGCTAAATAGTGGCGTGTAATAAAGGTGCTATTGGCTATATTGGTGCTATGGACGGTAACTGCTGAAATAATTTTTTAAAATGTTTTATGCATTTTCTAAAATGTTTACTTAGTTATCTTATTTGCCTTATTTCCCTAAATAACGAAGTTTTGTTAAAGCATTCAGGAAGTGTTGTAAAGTGTTTCGTAATCAAGGTTTTACGCCCACTACTCCCGAGTTATCTCGTAGCTTGCAAGAAAACTCAGTTTGCGAACTACTAGTATTCTCGTGGATGGGAGCGAACGTGTTAATTAAAGCTAAATGTTGTTTATTACTCAAAATGAAATTGCAAAGTATCTAATAAATGTTTATAGATTAAAATAAAACTGTAAAAAAAAAGAATACGAGCAATAACACTCTTAAAGAATATGATGATAAATATACAGATTTATAATTCAACTTCGAAATAACGGACGCTTCAGGACCGCGGAATTTGAACGTTATTCAGAGGTAAAGGCATAAATATATATATATATATATATATATATTGGGAATTGAAAAAATATTATCTAAATAAAAGTGCCCTTTGTGGTCTAATTTTAATGTATTTTTAAGCTAATATTGTAAACAATAGACACTTTATTATGACAATTTAATATTTTTAATTATGTTTTTATTTTTCATGCATTTAATAGCATATCAATGATGCTTGTGTGTAGCATATGAATGGTTATATGTACATGGTAGTACATGTAGTACAGTGATAAACTTTACGTGAGAATTTTTCATGATCTATAGTATTTAATCAATTTCAACTTTTATTCTACTCATTATTATAATCATATCAGCCAATTTCAGAATGCATTTTTTACACTTTTAAGTATTCTTTCTTAAAACATATTAAAAAGAGTTCAAACTTCACTACTTAGTAATTTGTTTCTTTGAAAGTATACAAAATTGTAAATGTAGCTATAATATTACAAAAGATATACTCAAGTATTTTTTTTTTCGATATTTTTTTTCATGTTTTAGCAATTACTTTTTTTTTATGGAAAACGATAAATCGTTTTCTTATTATTAAATGATATATTTTTTAACACTTTCCAACATAGTTGAAAGTGTTATGACCATTTCAAGTGGTCCAGCACTGGTTGCTCGACCATTTTAAAAAAATCTGAAATTTTTTGTACAACAACCCTAACATGATGGAAGTTCAAAATGACTATTATTTTAATTTTATTAATTTTTGTTTGTGCATGGCGGCCATCTTTGTTTCATTGTCTGCAGCAATTTTCTCACATGAAGGGTTTACGGAATTTAAATAATTCATCGTTTATCTCTCCAATTATAGTGCGGATTAAAGCAATTTGTACAGAATAAATTGGGCTAAAAATATGGTAATAGAGTAGTTTCCGAAACTAAATACTTATTGGTGAAATTTAAGCATAAATTTTCAGTTTTTTTACCAAATTTGTCAATTTACAAGAGGAAATTTTTCTAGCAAGGAAAACTGTCAACATGACATTTTTTTTACAAATAGGCCGAATATACTTATACTCACACGCCCAGTTCCAGATCTGGGACTTGCTTTCTCTCTGCTAAAAAAAATCCCAAATTTTTCAAAAATGTCAAAAATCGCACTTTTGAGGCTTTGATATCTCTGGTGGGGTACGAGAAAAAAATCTAAAGTTTTGGTTTTTGAGAGTATTGTATGGTAGTGTTATGCGCAAGAAATTTCAGGATGGAGATTTGACTACAAGCTGAGATATGGCAAGGGCAACATGTCAAAACATTACTGCCAAACTATTGTTTTGTTGTAGTAACAGGTAAGTGTTTATCTCAGAGTGTCATTTAATTTTTATTATTATTATTATCTTTAAATAATAGTAACAGAAAATAAAGCCTTTTGCAAAGCTTAGCAATTAATTAAAAAAATTATTATGCCTAATGCCTACATTTTGTATGATTTCAGTAATTTTTGTTGTAATTTTAGTAACTAAAGGAAACCTCAGCACTTTTACATAAAGAAAAAAAAATATTTTTATACAAGACCTGAGACAAAAACAGAATAGGGACAGAGAAAAGCTGTTAATGTTGCCATACTTGTTGAGATATGATCAAACGTGTCAAAACACATTCCTTCTTGTTGGTTTAAAAACCACAATTTTAATGCTGCTTGCCAGTCCCTGAAACTTGTTCCTACCATAAGTATGTTCCTGTAAATGAAACATTATACGATGTTACCATGCATCAGCCTCAAGTAATTTTCAGAAAGTAAAGATATCCAAAGCCCTTTCAAAATTTATACTGCAGAAAAATGGCATTTTTGCATAAGAAGTAAGCTGGGAATTATTAATGAAGTGAGACTTGCCTATAGTGATTTCAAAGTTTATTTTTATGAGCCATCAGGGCCAAGATCTTCAATAAAGTTATCAAGAGATGACAAGACTTGGTTCCTACAAATAAAATTTTGAGAAAGATCAAAATTGTGATTTTTAAACCAACAAGCAAGAATGTGTTTTGACACGTTTGATCATGTCTCAACAAGTATGACAACATTAACAGCTTTTCTCTTTCCCTATTATGTTTTTGTCTCCGTTCTTGTATTAAAAAAATTTTCTTTATGTAAAAGTGCTGAGGTTTCTTTTCGTTACTAAAATTACTTACAACAAAAATTACTGAAACCATACAAAATGTATGGCCTTAGGCATAATTATTTTTTTAATTAATTGCTAAGCTTTGCAATGGGCTTTATTTTCTGTTACTATTATTTAAAGATAACCAAAAACATAATGTTATGCGACACTCTGAGATAAATACTTATCTATAACTACAACAAAACAATAGTTTGGCAGTATTGTTTTGACATGTTGCCCTTGCCCTATCTCAGTTTGTAGTCAAATCTCCATCCTGAAATTTCTTGTGCCTAACACTACCATACAATACTGTCAAAAACCAGAACTTCAAATTTTTATCTCGGGCCTCACCAGAGATATCAAAGCCTTGAAAGAGCAATTTTTAACATTTTTGAAAAATTTGGGATTTTTTTTTTTTTAGCGAAGAGAAAACAAGTCCCAGATCTGGAACTTGGCCTGTGAGTACAAATTCTTTCGGCCAATTTGTAAAAAGAAATTATGGCATGTTCACAGTTTTCCTTGCTAGAAAAATTTCCTTTTGTAAACGGCCAAATTTTGGAAAAAAACTAAAATTTTATGCTTAAATTTCACCAATAAGGATTTATTTTCGGAAACTATTCTATTACCAAATTTTTAACCCAATGTATTCTGTACAAATTGCTTTAATCCGCATTTGAATTGGAGAAATAAACGATGAATTATTTATAATTCCGTAAACCCTTCTTGTAAGAAAATTACTGCAGACGATGAAACAAAGATGGCCGCCATGCACAAACAAAAATTAATAAAATTAAAATAACTAGGGGATCTAACCTGAGCTCCTCGGGTTACAGAGTATAGGTAAAAACAATTCTTTTTTTTTTCTTTTTTTTAACTCTAATTATTATTTTTTTACATGTAATATGTATTTTACATTGTCCACTAACATAAAAAAGAATTTTTATATGAAAAATATCAATTATGCAATCAAATAAAGTTTTAAAATTTATTAAAAGCGATACTTTCACATGCCAGGAGTTCTCAGCCCAAGATTTTGCGGCTTAAGGCAGTCTTTCCGATCATTTCAGTGCTTTAAGCGCGTGGTTCAATCCCATATTTGTTAAATTTGTTTCTTATTTACATTATTTTATTTATTTTTCTATAGAGGAAGTTTTAAATTTGTTATGGGACATCAGACGGAAACAAATGCTGACATTTTTACATTGTTTTAAAGGCAAGCGGATTAATCTTTCATAATCGAGCTACACGTGATAGAGATACATTTAAAAATAATTCATGCTTGAAAATCTCTCTCTATATATATATATTACGCTATCGCACATGGCACAGAAATCTCAATTATTTGTTAATTGTTTAATGGCAACCCCCGAATGAAACGCATCTCATTGGTTATTGTGTAATAGTTTTCAAAAGGGAATAACAATAAATAAAAAAAAAGTTTAATTAATAACTATAGAAAAAACAATTTACATAATTAAAAAAAATAAAAGTAAATAAACAATTTATTAATAAATAAACAACAACATCCGGGTTACCATATCAAACAAAATAACGACACTTTGGCGCCAGTTAAGTACCCCGGTGCGTATATGACATTGGCGTCAGAAAAAAATCGCGCCAACGTGGTGCGTATATGACATTTGTGCCATCTTTTACTTATTTATTTATTTATTGAACAACAAACATACGACTTCATCTCATCTAAAATACAATAAATAAATAAATAAATAAATAAATAAAGGTACTTTTCCAGTATAGGTACTTGGCGAAATAGAGAAAAGGTCCATGGCGAGGAAAGAAATTTGTGAACGTACTTTCTGGCAACCTATTTAATCAAAATATTTTTTTCGAATAAAACTACATAAAAGTTGCCACGATCACAAAGAGTTTGTACTTTAATGTTAGCTGGGCGCAATTCTCGCCAATGGCATTTTTTTAACTCGCCAGCACATTTTTTTATTTTTCGAGGGGTAAATTAAAACAATGCTTTGGTGTTGAAATTAAATAGTTTATGGTATTATTTATTCTTTTTCTTTTTTAAAGATTTTCTTTTTAAGTGAAAGTCATGAATTTTAAACGTTTCAGTTTTAAATTAAAGTTATCCATTTTAAACAAAATGAGTGAAACGATTATATTTTAATCATGAAATATGAAAAACGGGTACAATGTTTGGCGATTTATCACCTGTGCCCGACTAACATAAAAATACCGAGTTCTTGATTTCGCTATCAGAATCTTCCTCTTTAGCGAAGGATCGAGCAAGTAAATTAAATTATGAATAAAAGTAACATGATACAATGCCTAGGATACATTGAAGGGAGACCAAACTGGTCGCCACGGGTGGATAGTTATTTTAAAAACCATAATAACTCAGTCAATTAAGATACAATTTTCAAACAAATTGCATTTGAAAGTAGATTTTATTCTCTATTTGACGGCCTAAAAATTGAAAATGCGCGATATTTAGAAATTTAAAAAATCGCTGACATAGCACGCATTTTAATTTAATTTTTTTTTCAGGTTTTATGGGAAAATGACAAAAAGATACAGTATCTCCTATTTTCGACTATTTTCCGTTTACTTTCAATGACTTTCAATAGAAATGAGGTTCTTTTGTTGCCACGATTAGAAAAATGATATTAAAAACTGCAAAAAAATTAATATCTCAAAAATAAATTGAGATACAGCTTTCAAATAAATTGCATTTAAAAGAGCATTTTTTTCCTCATACAACGGTGTAAAAATTTTAAATGTGCGATGGTTAGAAGTTTAAAAATTTGCAGTAAAGAAAATTGCAAAATCAAAATTTTATTTCAAATTTCAAAGTGTTGCCATTCGCAAAATGACGTATGCGTTACGCACAGATATGTTTGCCCTTTATAAAACAGATAGTCATTTTGAACTTCCATCATGTTATGGTTGCTGTACAGAAAATTTCAGAATTTTTAAAAATGGTCGAGAAACGAATAAATGATTTTCTGGACCACTTGAAATGGATTGACCCTTGTGGATTCTGTTTTTCTGGCCGTCTGTCTGTCCGTGCTCTAACTCGCTTAAATGTATTCAGATTTCCATGTAATTGATGTACGCTATTGAGGTTTACCATCGCGTGTTCAGTATTGGAAAAAGTGTGTAGCATTTATAGTTAATTTATAGAGCCACTCAAAATTATTGCATTACATTAGGGTCTATGGGGAAACGTCCTCTGTGATGTATTTTAATGGTGTTACACAATTTCAAACGCGATGAAATTTAATCCATTATTGAGGCACATTACACTATGAGATAGTTACTATAGAATATGTTATGTGTAGCATTTACAGTTTGTTTACAGGGGCATCCAAAAGAAGTCGGTTATATTATGGTTTCTGGAGAAAAATCATTTCGGTGTATTTTAATGATGTTACAATTATGAAGAAATTGATATGAATTTCTGAGGTGCACTAAAGCAGGTTTTCTGTAGAATATGGGATAGAAAGCATTTATCATTTCTTTACAGGTTCACACAAAAGAATTCGATTATACAATGGGGATTTTTTCACGTAATAATAATATTATTACTGAAAAAACTGTTCGCAGTGTATTTTTATTGTATTGTACATTTTAAACATGATGAATATGATATATATTACTGAGGTTTACTAGAAGAAGCATTCTTGCTGTAGAATATGAATTGCAAAATATTTATCATTCATTATTAGGGATTAAAAGATTTCGGATACAGTACTTTATCGAAAGTATTGTTTCTTACAGATGATTGCCATAAGTGCGTTTTCACTTATGGGATGCGCCTTTAAGTTTAACTAAATTTTAGCATACTACGTGGTATTTATAAATTCTTTAGATCATATACAGGGCTATACAAAAGACTTTGTAACCATTACTGAGGATGACCGTGAATTGATTACAGGCTAGGACTGGCGACTATTTTTATATTTACTCGTACCACGATTTACAAAAAAAAAAAAAAAAAAAAAAAAAAAAAAAGGTCATATATTTCTCTTGTAATTATTCTTGTATAAGTATATGGCAAAGAACATTTTTTAAAAAGCGTTGCGAATAGAATAAAGCAGCGTTTCTTAAACTTTGGGATCTCGCGGACCCCCTTTGATATGATATGCATTTCGGGGACCCCCACAATTTTTTTAAATGTAAGATAAAAAAATTGTTTTAATGCTATAGACCCTATTTATTTTTCATTACAGATATTCCGTGTTTAGTTGTTTAAAAAATCAGTTTCATTAATAAGAAAACTGGCACTCATTTTAAGACAGTTAAAACATACATACCACTATTTCTCATGAGAAGGATGCTTCTGTTTTGTTTTTCTACGTGCAATGTTCGAAACATATATTCGCAAGTCTGGTTCGACGTTCAATCGATTTCTACATTTGTTTTTCATTCGCACAAGGCTGGAGAAAGTATTTTGACATAAATATGTTGTACAGAAGGGAAGTAAATGCTTGAAAGCTTTATCTGCTAGTTTTGCATGCGTATTTCTTACACACAACCAAAAGTTTGGAAGGCTATTTTTTCACTTGGAAAGCAATTATCATGGAATTATCGCATGATAATTCCGCAAGTTTTTTCTGCTCTAAGAATGTTAAAGATTCCATTTCGCTAATGTCATGGAAATGAAATGGATTCCTCATCTACTCATTTTCTGACTTTGAAGGAGGAAAATAAAGTCGGAAAGCTTTATTCAAGTTCTTCAGGTGTACAACGAAATTTTCAACAATATCCTGGGAAATTGTATCGCAATTTCCCAGGCCGAATTGTACCGAAAAATAGGTCTGAATTCAACACTGGGTCTGAGGACCCCTGACTGTAAGTTCGCGGACCCCCAGGTGTCCGCGGACCACAGTTTAAGAAATGCTGGAATAAAGTATTAGTATCTGGGACGACATGTGTCCCAACCCTGTTGTCGAAGGGTTAAAGAATAACAATAATATTAACACCATAGTTTAGAGCTTATTAATTTAGTGAATTTTTAGGGCAGTACGCAGTTCACAATAATAGTCAATTATGTTTATGTAAGAGTAAAATGTAATAATTAATTATATGATTCTAATTTCTTTAAAATAATTTAATATTCATAATTAGTAATTATAAGAATCTTTTCTGTAGCTGAATATGAGCTGCTAAAGCTTCTAACCAAACTTAAGATCATGAGATCTTTATCAAGCTATAAATGGTAGCGATTTATTCTTTTTCTAATCAATGTTATAATTTATTTGCGTAACTTGTATACATTTTTGTGTATAAATAAATTTATGTTAGTTTTTATTTTATGCCCATTTATTTAAATTTGTGATAAATTGTTAATTTTTATTTTATGCCCATTTACTTGGAATTTTTGATAAATTAATTTTCTCGGTGTAATTATGGCTTCTACCGAGTTAGACTTAAAGGCGTTGCATGCGGTCTTTAATGACTGGTAACTCTCAAGCGGATATAATCCATAAAACCAACAGAACGCATGCCTTAATCTGTACTAATGTTATAAGGAAGTAGCGTTTGGCTGTTTGTTTGTTTGTAGGGGGTAATATCTGGAACTATAGAAGCGATTTCAGAATTAATGGAAGTAAGATGCTGATGACCGTCTCTGCTCCAGCATAGGCTATATTTTATGTCGGTACAACAACTCCTAAGGGGTACAGGATCACAGAATGTTCCGAAATTGGGATTTCTGTGAGGGGGTAAAAATTTTAATTTTGGTTTGGTGGTTACTTCTAATATGTAAATACTTGCTAAGAACTGTTTCTAAAAAATTTGAACTTTTAAAAAGGTGATAGGAGCGTAAAACGTTCTAAAAACGTTCTAAGTTACGAATTATTTGAAATTGTTAAGCTAGAAACTTAAAATTTGGTATGGCTCATATTTTAAAGGTGTAAATTCTAGCCCAGAACAGTTTTTTTAATTCAATATTTAAAAGGACGCAGGAGTAAAAAACTTTCTAAAATTGCGATTTTTGTGATACAGTTGGTTTAGAAGCCTGAAATTTGACATGGTGGTTACTTTTAAGATATAAATGCTCGCTAAAAACGGTTTCTAAAAAATTCGAAATCTAGGGTGAAATGAGCGGAAAATGTTCTAAAAACGATCTAAATTATGATTTATTTGGAATTGTTAGGACTAGAAACTTAAAATCTGACATGGCCATTACTTAATGCTATAACGCAAATGCTCGCCCAGAACAATTTTCTAAAAATTCGAATTTTAAAAGGATGTAGAGACAAAAAAATCATTCTAAAAGGGCGATTTATGTTCTATTTTTTTAGCTAGAAATTTGAAATTTGCTTTGATGGTTACTTTTAAGATGTAAATACTTGCAATGAACGTTTTCTGAAATATTCGAAATTTAAAAGGACGAAATGAGCTAAAAACATTCTAAAAACGGTCTATATTTCGATTCATTTGGAACTGTTAGGGATAGATTATTAAAATTTGGCATGGATGTTAGTTAAGAGACGTAAATGTTCGCCCAGAACAGTTTTCTAAAAATTCGAAATTTAAAAGAGTGCAACAGCAAAAAAGTTCTAAAATTGTTATTTATGTGACGCAGTTGGTATAGGAGCTTGAAATTTGGCACGGTGGTTACTTTTAAGATGTAAATGCTCGCTATTAATGGTTTCTAAAAATTTCAAAATTTAAAAGTGTGAAATAAGCGGGAAAGTTCTAAAAATGTTCTAAATTACGATTTATTTGGAATTGTTAGGACTAGAAACTTAAAATCTGGCATGGCTCTTACTTTAGAGATGTAAATGCTCGCCTAGAACATTTTTTTAATTCGAAGTTTAAAAGGATGCAGAAGCAAAAAACTTTCTAAAATTGCGATTTTTTTTTATTCATTTGCTATAGAAGTTAGTAATTTGGCATGGTGGTTATTTTTAAAATGTAACTGCTCGCTGACAACAGTTTCTAAAAAACTAAATTTTAAAGTGTGAAATGAGCGGTGAACTTTCTAAAAACACTCTAAATTACAATTTAATTATCTTTGTTCGAGTTAGAAACTTGAAATTTAGTATAGTGGTTTAAAAATTCCAAACTTTGTTAAATAAGCTAAAAACATTCTAATCTACTGATTATTTAGAATGGTTAGAGGTAGAAACTTAAAATTTGACATGTCCTTTATTTTTAAGACGTAAATGCTCGAACAAACATTTTTTACATTATACGAAAATTAAAAGGATGATGCAAAATCAAAAAACGTTCTAAAGTTGCGATTTTTGTGATGTTGATGGGGCTAGAAACGTTAAATTTGACATTGTGGTTATTTTTAAGATTTAAGTGCTCGCTGAGAACGGTTTCTAAAAAAATTCAAAATTTAGAGGGTGAAATGAGCAAGAAACATTCTAAAAACCTACTAGACTATGATTTATCTTAAATTGTTAGTGATAGATACTTGAAATTTGACATGACTGTTATTCTAGAGACGTAAATTTACCCAGAGAAAAGTTTATAAACATTTCGAAATTTTAAAATGTGCAGGAACAAAAAAGTTTCAAAATTGTGATTGATGTGATATAGCTGTTGTAGAAGCAATGGCGGATCCATGGGGGTCATGACCCCCCTCTGAACACCAAAGATATTCTAAAGATCATTTTAAAATGAAATATAATGTAGAGTCCCGATTATCCAAGTTCCGTTTAACAGAGATTCCGCTTTAACCCAGTTATTTTCTTCTGATGGACTGATGTCTTCTATTATTATGAAACAACCATTATAAATCAAGTGTTAGGTGAAGATGAAAGAGCACTCGAAAAACGTTAGAACTCTGATTTTCTGGTCAGAATGGGAAAAAATGGCCATAAGAGTTCTAACTTTTTACGATTGCTCTTTACTCTTCATCTAACACTTCATTTATAATAGTTGTTTCATAATAATGCAAGCCATCAGTCCATCAGAAGAAAATGATCCATTCCAAAGGTATAAGTTCGATTGAAAAAAAAAACTATTTAATACTTTGAGCAGGAAGAAGAGGCTACACCTGCAATTTTCATGACACTAATATAATCACATAGCTGTCAATGTGTACAGTTTTGTTACCTCTAAAATTTAATACAAATTTTTGCCATATTTAATCGTTGACAATTGTTAGACTTTTTAAACTGAATTTCCAGAAGTGACAGCCAATTGTTCCCTTGTGACGACATTTCTGTGGCTGTCAACTTGTAAAACTTGGCTAAAAATGCTGGCTTTGACGACATTTTCTGAATGAATCTTTACCTTTATAGAAAAATGGGAAACTCTTTGATTTCTTGGTATCTGAACAAAATCGGTAAATTTTACATTTTTACGAATATTAATACAATTGTTTTGTATTTACGAATGAAAATGACTTCGCGAAATTATCATAAAAGTAGTTTGGATTTGGGAATAGCTTTCAATATAAAAAATTCTCACAAAGAGATGTGATTCCCTTTCACCCAAAAAAAAGGAAATCCATGACCCCCTCTCTAAATGGTGAGCTGGATCCGCCTATTGTACTAGGATTTGCCCTTGGATTACTAGAAGCTAGAAATTTGGCATAGCGGTTACTTTTAAAATATAAATACTTGCTTAGAACGGTTTCTAAAAAATTTCAAATTTCAAATGAAAAATGAAATGAGGGGAAAACCAAAATACATTTTAAAATACGTTTTCAATTTTAGATTTTCTCCTTAATTTAAGTAAGGTTCGCCTAATGTTCGCCTGTATACCAATGAAATTTACTCAAAATGTGACTCACTTAATAATGTTTGAATTCTTCATATTAGTGTAATTTCCTCTAAGAAAAATTGGCACACAAATACCACTTGGCGTATTTCAACAATTACGCCGGCAAAGCCGCAGGTTTTGTTAGTTTAATTACAATGTGTACTACATTTTTTAATTTTGAGATGAAAAGGTTTTTTTTACTATTTAATTTCTAACTATCTCGCTAGAGGTTTAATATTATTATTATTTTAATTATACCATCACTGTTATGTTTCAGTTATTTCATTAATTACACCACCCGAAGTTAAAATCCAGCCCATATGCTGGTTTGACACCTCTAAATCGTAACCTAATTTAAAGTCGGCAGATTTCATTCTAACAATAATATAATTTTGCATTAATTAATGCAGGAGCAAAATCAAGTCTAATTATTTTATGGAATTCGTGTTATGCTATTTTCCTCACTTTTCCGTTTACTCTCTATTTGGATAAAAATAAGATCAAGAATAAGGCAACTCGAAAACCCCCATTTCCTCATTTGATTGTCTAAATTCGCAGATCTACATGATTTTATCTTCTTCTACCAATATCCCAATTAACAGCAATGTACTTAAACACGCTGGTGATTATTTCCTAAGTGGTATTCTACAGTAGTAAGTCTGCCATAATCGCAAGTACTCTTAAGTTCAATGGCATCACCAGCGTATGCATTATGAATATCATATGCTTCGGTTCATATCTTTATTATTTTTTGTTAATTTATCACCATTATTTTCATTCAGCTCCTTGAGGGCACATCTTGATCTATCTCTTGAATCATATTAGATTATGCAGGGCGACGTTCTTTTTAAAATTGATTCGTTCTCTCTATTGTGTTTTGTGTATATAAAAGGGTGGAACTGATCATAATGCGGCTCTGACTCATTGGCATGAGAAATCGATGAGCCAGCTATGAGTTTTTATACAATAAACAGGAATTGAAATTGCATCGTCAATATTTCAATATTTTGTTTTATTAATTTATTTGTTGTCTTCAAATGCAATTATAAACAACCCTGACGGCTCGGCCTAGAGGCACAGGTAGATTTCAAAGTTAAGTACTGATTTCACCAACAAAAACTAAATCAGGATTAGAGATAAACCCAGTTTAACAATTTTATCTGGCCGCTTTTGACGAGTTTTTAATTTCCTTTTTCTGTAAGAGCTCGTTTTATCAGAATCATGTTAATACGATATTTTTTTCTTCAACCCACAATTTTTATTATTATTATTATTATTTGCTGTAAGAGTTGGTCCTATGAAAAACTTGTCAATATAAAATTTGTAGATAATATTAGGAAGATTCATAATAAATTTAATTGGATTTGATATCTTGTGAATTTACGATGTTGTGAATTTTTTTCTTCTTCGCTCACCTCCCCCCCCCTCTTTTTTTCTCTAAGAATAGGTCCCATCAAAAACTTGTCAATATAAAAGTTGTAGATAAGATTAAGAATATTTATAATAAATTCAAGTGGATTGATATCTTGTGAATTGACGAAGTTATGAATTTTTTTCTTCTTAAAACCCTATTTTTTCGCCCCTTGAGTTCATTTTTAATGATATAAAAAATCTGTTATACATAAATTTTTTGCCGTTTCCTAGAAATAATAATAACTTTAAACTGATTTGATATGCATTATAATTAAGAAATTATGGTGTTTTTTTTCTTTTTTCACAAAAAAAATCCCTATTTCTACCCTCTTGGTCTGATTGTTCCCATTAACGAACTTGGCCGAGATTTCCTACCCCTTAATTTTATGTATTAGTTTGCAAGAGATTTGTGCAGAATTATGGAAGTTATCTTGCCCATAAAAAAGTGATAGATATATAGATAGATAGACAGATATATAAAGTTTTTAACTGTGGGTGGTTTTGGGCTCTAGGGGTCATGATCGGCATAGATTTGCAAAAAAATTTCAGAAATTCCAACATAAGGGAGAATGTAATAAGTAGTATTTCTTACGAAATCTACCTAAAATGCATAACTTAAAGAATTTCACTTCGTGTTTGAAATCATTTTGTCGACAGAACTAAGAAAAACCTATTTGCAATAGATAAAACACATCTTTATACTGTGAATGACCGCATCATGGTCGCTGGCAAGGGCTGATAATAAATTTTTTTTTTAAATGTATAAAAATAGCATAAAAGTAGCATTCCACGGGGACTGTGCCGAAACATTTTTGGTTCTGTGTCTTATCTCATGTTTATAGTCCCCATTTTAAAAAACGTGAACTTTGGATCATTATTTCAAACTATTTCCCCTTGCTAGATTTCGTTCATCCTCCGCTAATTACACAGATTATTTGATGATTAAAAACTTATTACCCATTTATTCGTCTGATTTGTACCTCGATGTTTCTTTCTTCTAACACCTACACTCTAATAACTTGCATAAGGTGGTTGAATTTCATTTTACAGTTAAATTAAAATTTGAGTTTGGTTCTGCGGAATGAAAGAAAAAAATGCTTGAATCTTGATTTCTCGGATTTCTTTTTCCTCAGTGTCTACCTAATAACTGAGATAGATATTTACCAATTTTTTATATACTTTACTAACAAACGAAACGTACTACATCATTAACACGTTGAGTGCCACGAAGACTGACACTGAAGCGCTGAAAAATTTACAATGTTTAAAGTAATTTTTAAGAAAGTATAATCCTGTAATAAATAAAAGGTATGTAAATTTTAAATAAATGTTCAGTAACTACTTAAAACAATATATATTTCTTTAGTTTTGTATCATATTTTAGACGTCAGTCATCGGTGAATGACGCGTTTTAAACGGAAAGTTCAGTGTCAGTCACCGGTCACTGACGTGGCGCTTAACGTGTTAAGGAAAAAGTAAAAATTGTCTTAATATATAGTTTATAAAAAATAATTTTAGCAGCGCACAATTTTGATAAGGAATATAACAAAACTTTCACGAAAATTTAAAGAAAGTAACCTGTGATAACTATTTTTACTTTTGATGTATCTAAAAATTACAGATGACTCACTTGAAACGCTGAATACCGGGCTGTCATTGGCGATGTTCTTTTATTTTTATTCGTACCACTATCCAACCCCCTACCCCCCAAACAAAAAAAAAAGTTTGTGGTGAATTGTTTTTGCACATGTTGTCATAGGATATGTAAAATATTCTTGTTTCGATAAAGTGGTACGAATAGAATTTTAAAAATATTCACCAGCGGTATAATGTAATAATGTGTAATAATCATTTTTGTAAGTTTATACAGGTTTAATTCATTTTATTTCTAAATTCTTGTTTCATAAGTAAGTGGGTATTTCACGTCATTAGCCGCATAAAATAATAGCTCTTTCTACAAGGAATCAACCTACATAACATCGATTTGCTTCTAATTACTTAATTTATTCATATTTCCAAAATTTAAAAAAATAACTGCCTAATATTAATTTATGAAAAATCGCAAAATTTCAATACAGATTTTTAAGTTGAAGTAGCCTTTTATGGGGAAAAAACCCTCAAATTTAGATCAATTTAAAAAAAAGCATGTTCTAATAAAGTTTAAATTGCTAGTAATAAGTTTTTTTTTTTTACTTGCTTACTTTTTCATAACATCGATTTGCTGTCAAAAGTTTTTTTTTTTTTTTTTTTTTTTTTTTTTTTTTTTTTTTTTTTTTACTGGATTACTTTTACGTTACTGGATTTTTTTTTTAGCAATTTTCTTTTAATTGGATGTTTTATTTGAATTACGTCTCTCTATTTTCACGCACTCGAAAATTTTCAAGAATAAAATAGCAACGTTTCTGTTTTTAAACAATCAGTATCTTTGAAGAGACCAATTAACTGCTTGTAATATTTTACAGAAAATTTCATTCAAAATTCTCGTCCGAAGTTATCGAAAATAGCCCTTTAGCTATTGTCATGGGGGAAGGACGGGTAAAGTGGACAGTGCCGGATAAGTGGCCATTTGAGTTTTTTCCGCTCTATTGAATAAAATTTCCGGATTCTTCTGTGCTGCCCTGCATATGATCTATAAGATTTGTATATATACTACATAGCATGCTAAAATTTAGTTCAGTTAAGAAACGCACGGCACAGTTGAAACTTCCTTTTCAGCAATTTCGAACAATACACGGAAATATACTCGAGATATTTTTTGAAGCCCTATAAATGATCTATAGAGCTTATATGCACCAAGTAACATACAAAAAATAGCGACAGATTAAAAGGAAGCGCATACCACAAGTGAAAACGCACTTCCAGACATTTGTGTACTTAGACGGAAATGTAACCGAATTTGTTTGTGTGTCCCTGTAAATGAAATATGAATGTAGTGCACCTCAGTGATATATGTCAATTTCAATATTTTTGAAATAGTGCAACATTACTAAAATCCACCGCAATCTATTTTTCCCATAGACCCGTAATGTAATGAAATTCTTTTGAATGTCCCTGTAAATGAAGGATGAATGCTATGCACACCATATTCTATAGTAAGCATGTTGTAGTGTGCCTCGCTGATATACAGGGTGGTTATAATTAAACTTCCCTTATAAACAGCATCCTACAGCGCAAACGGGTGAACGGAATTCAATGAAATTTGGTATATAGACTATACACGAGATGCGTTCACGGAATTTCGAAAAAAAAAAATACAAATTTTAGTTCCAAAATGTCTATTAGAGGGCGCCTTTTCTCTCATTCGCAGTCAGTTTTTTCAACAGAATGACTGTTGATCTGTCATGGCCGTGGAATATTCTGTGGAGCAACGAGGCTCATTTCTACCTCACTGGGATAGTCAACACATACAATTGCCGCCATTTGGGATCAGGAAAATGCGCGGATGCACACTGAAATTCACCTGCATTCTACAAGGTGACTGTGTGGTGTGTATTCACGGCGACATTCATCCTTGGGCCATTCTTCTTTGAGGAAATAACTGCACGTGGTCCCGTCACATGTTCCGTTACGAGCCGTCGGTACCATGACATGCTGCAGAAGTTTGTTGTGCTGCAACTACAGCAAAGGCGGGTCCTTACATCGACCAATCCATGCAGGATGGTTAGCCCCCATATATTCATGAGACCGTGAAAGCGCTATTGCTCCAAAACTTCACAGAGGAACGTCGCATCTTTCGTAATTCATGGCCACCACGTTCGCCGGATCTAAATCCGTGCGATTTCTGGTTATGGGGCCACTTAAAAAGTCTGGTGCATCGTGGAGGTGTAACGACGTTGAATGACTTAAAAAAACTCCATAACACTTCATGTGCGAAGCGTTACAATTGATCAGTTACTATCTGCTGTTGAACACGCTGTCAATTGACTTGAAATTTTGCAGGTGAATGAGGGTGGTCACGTGGAGCATCTTTCCCTACATCGTCCTGGGCCCGATTAACAACTGATCCTCTTGTGCAATTTCGTCCTAATATGTTTTTCTTTCTGTAAACTGAACTTTTTTTCCCTCAAACAGCGTACTGTTATTTTTTCCTTGCCTTTACTTAATGTGGTTCGATGACAAGGTGACCAGAAAATAGTCAATAAATGTTAATATTGTTTCTGGATTCTGTTTTGGCCGTTTATTGTGTTAATGTTTTTTCCGGAAAAAACGCTTTCTGGTGGACATTTTGGAACTAAAACAATTTTTACGAAATTCCGTGAGCGCATCTCGTGTATAGTCTATATACCAAATTTCGTTGCATTCCGTTCACCCGTTTGCACTGTAGGATGCTGTTTATAGAGGAAGTTTAATTTTAACCACCCTGTATATCAATTTCAATATGTTTGAATTAGTGAAACATTTTAAAATCCATCGCAAACTATTTTTACCCCATAGACCGTAATGTAAAGGAATTCTTTTGAGGTCCATGTAAACAAACTATACATGCTACACATTTCATTTTCAGTACCGAACATGCCATAGCAAAATTCAATAACATGTATCAATTTCATCGCAATCCGAGTATATTTACACGAGTAAAAGCACGGACAAACGGCAGACAAATCGAAACCATAAACACTTTTCAACTATGTTGGAAAGGGTTTAAAAGATAAGGAATGATGTAAGTAATAAGCGTTTCAAGGAAAACGGTCAAATCTGTCTTTATCGTAACGGAAATTTTCACGATATGCTTATTAGTCAAGACATTTAAACATGTGTTCCCAAATAGAATTCAAGAATAACTTTGAATGTCCAGACAGTGTTTCAGGAAGAAACAAGTTATTATGTTCCGAAGACTTTGATAGACACATAGAATGAATTTCAGGAAAAAACAAATCAACATGTCTAGAAGTCTGAAAACATTTTGATACAAACTTACAGAGTTTCTTTTTGCGTTATTTTGCAAACAAATCATATTTTATTTTCGACACATTTTATTCTGCATGTGCAATGAAGCGATCTGCAACAACCTTTACTGTTTAAAGAAAGAATGTGATTATAAAATCTCAATAAATTTAGCCAAAATATGAATATAAAAAAAAAACTGAAAAATTTCCCCAGTAAGTGAAGGCATTTGAAAATAAATCGACCTTGGAATGAATTTATAATATATAATGGTATATGACAAAATCTGGGAGTAATATTTCCTAGTGAATTATAATAAATACGATTATCTATCCCATTACGTTTAAAGAACAAAATTTCGACAAATATCACAAAAATTTGTTTATGGTTTTATTTGAAAGACTGTACAATGAGCCATCCAAAACTTTTTTGTTTTATTTTTCCTTGGTATCGTTGGAAGCGTAGCATGACAGTTTTGTTTCAGGATTTCAAACCGGAAATGCGTATGTAAGAAACCGGAAGTGTGTAACCGGAAATTTATATTGAAATAACTGGAAAAGTATACTGAAGTAACCGAACATGTGTATTTAAGGGGGGGGGGGGATAACCTCTGATATTGAGATTCAGGAAGATACAGCATGGAAATCTGGAAAATTTTAAGAACTTGAGATGCATATTTATACTTGAGGTGTATAGATTTGCAGAAATAAAGACTTCAAACGCGTTTTCTCAAAAAACATGATTTTTATGAACAATCAATTATCAAAAACGTTCTATCTCCAAAAATTATGGTTATATTTATATAAACGGATTGTTTACTATTTATTTGATATTGTGGGTGTAATGAACTAAATATCTGAAAAATTCCTGAAATTTTACAGCTATTCTTATATATGAACGTACATAAAATATATTATAAAATCATCGAAATGAGAATTTGAACGGGTATTTACTGAATTTTTTTATTTTATGGCTTAGACTATATTTCATTACATTGTTAGTATCTCAAATTGTATATTTATGGAGGGGGGGGGGGGGGAAATAGTTAACTATCATTATTATTGTCGTGAGAACATTTTTTTGTGAGTATCAATTATTGTATTATTATCCTTAAAATTGTAAAAATAAAAGGGAAACTACTACATAAAAGTGAGTTATTTAACAAATGAAGTTCTCTTTTCATATACAAATCTATTAGAAACAATCAGTATTATACGGATTTTTGCTTTATTTAAAACGAAATGGTTGTAAAACACAGTGGGTATTAATATTAATAGAGAAAATAAAAGATTGAGCAAAATAGTAAATGTAAAAAGAAAGGAAAGGTTACATAAATCCAAGTGTTTTAGGTAGCTTTCTTTACAAAAAAGCTACCTATTGCAGCCGTTCGGAGGAAAGCGATTTCAAAAAATTTTGGTATATTTTCATCGATCATGACCCCCAGACCCCGAAACCACCCTCCGTTCAAAATTGATATATATATATATATATATATATATATATATATATATATATATATATATCTGACCTATGTCACACTGTAACTCCCGTAATTATGAACCGATTTCGATGTAATTCGGTGTGTACATAGTACATACCAATGTCTCGACCGAGTTCGTTGGCCAGCTTCATCCGCCGTTTTGTTTCAAAATGGCGGCCATTTAAAATTTTTAAAAAAATTTAAAACTTGAAATGTGGTACCAAAAAATTAAAAATGGAAAAATATTTTTTTCTTATGTATTTGACCTTTGTACAAAGATTCCGGAGCAGTTTTTGTTTCATCTATATCTTAAAAAATGGCTGAGTTATAGCATTTTGAATTTCTAGCGTGGCTGACATTTTGAAACGTCCTAAATTTTGTCACGCGATAAAAGGCGTATTTATGAACCGATTTGGATGTAATTCGGTGTGTACATAGTACATACGAATCTCTCGACCGAGATTGTTGGCCAGCTTCATCCGCCATTTTGTTTCAAAATGGCGGCCATTTAAATTTTTTTTTTTAATTTAAAATTTGAAATGTGGTACCAAAAAATTGAAAATGGAAAAATATTTTTTTCTTATGTATTTGACCTTTATACAAAGATTTCGGAGCAGTTTTTGTTTCGTCTATATCTTAAAAAATGGCTGAGTTATAGCATTTTGAATTTCTAGCGTGGCTGACATTTTGAAACGTCCTGAATTTTGTCACGCGATAAAAGGCGTATTTATGAACCGATTTGGATGTAACTTCGTTTATGCATAGTACATACCAATGTCTCGACCGGGTTCGTTGGCCAGCTTCACCCGCCATCTTGTTTAAAAATGGCGGCCATTTAAATTTTTAAGAAAAATTTAAATTTGAATTGTGGTACCAAAAATTGAAAATTGAAAAAATATTTTCTTCTTATGTGTTTGACCTTGATAAAAAGATTCGGGAGCAGTTTTTGTTTCGTCTATATCTTAAGAAATGGCTGAGTTATAGCATTTTGAATTTCTAGCGTGGCTGACATTTTGAAACGTCCTGATTTTTCTCACGTAATAACAGGCGTATTTATGAACCGACTTGGATGTACCTTGGTGTGTACATAGTACATACAAATATCTCGACCGAGTTCGTTGGCCAGCTTCATCCGCCATCTTGTTTCAAAATGGCGGCCATTTAAAAAAATTAAATAATAAAAAAATTTAAATAAGATACCAAAAAATTGGAAAATGAAAAAGATTTTTTTTTTGTATGTGTTTGACCTTAATACAAAGATTCCGGAACAGTTTTTCTTTCGTCTATATCTAAAAAAAAATGTCTGAGTAATGGCATTTTGAATTTCTCTTGTGGCTGACATTTTAAAACGACCTGATTTTTGTCACGCGATAACAGGCGTATTTATGAACCTATTTGGATGTAACTTGGTCTGTACATAGTACATACCAATGTCTCGACCGAGTTCGTTGGCCAGCTTCATTCGCCATCTTGTTTCAAAAGGTTTGTCATTTAAAAAAATTAAATTTAAAATTCAAAATGAGGTATTAAAAAATTGGAAAATGAAAAAGATTTTTTTTTATGTGTTTGGCCTTGATACAAAGATTCCGGAGCAGTTTTTGTTTCTGAAAATTTGTTCTTTTGTTGATATCTTAAAAAATGGTTGATTTATAGCACTTTGAATTTCTAGCATGGCTAACATTTTGAAACGATCTTGTATTTGTCACGCGATAACACACGTATTCGCCTATTTCGATGTAAGAAGGCATGTGGATAGTATACATCAACACCTCGACCAAGTTCGCTGGCCAGATTCATCAGCCATCTTGTTTCAAAATGGCGGCCATTAAATTAAAAAATATATATATATTTAAAGTGAGGTGCAAAAAAATTAGAAATTGAAAAAGGTTTCTTTCTTAAGTATTTGATCTTGATATAAGGATTCAGGAGCGTTTTTTGTTTGTCTTTACCTTAAAAAATGGCTCAGATATAGCAGTTTCAATTTCTATTGTGGGTGACATTTTGAAAAATCTGATTTTTTGCATGCGACAGCACTCCTATATATTAACCGATTCCGATGTGAGTGAGCATGTGCACAGCAATTACTAAGGTCTCGACCAAGTTCACTGCTTAGCCTCATCCACCATGTTGTCTTAAAATGACAGGCACTTTAATAAATTGCCGAATTTGGCAGCCAAATATAAGTTACTTTAAAGAAAAGCAGCTTGGATAAAGCTGACTAATTTCGCGAAATTCTCATTCATTATATTGATAAAAATTAGTATTGAATCTCCTATATTCGGTTTCCACTAAATTGAGCTTCGTGTGTTTGCATGATATAAGTTGGCTTTTTTTAAATAAGGATTATGAAAGCTACCTCTTCCTCCCGGCACTGGCCGGAAGGACTTTTTAATTTTACTTATTATACTGTCTTACTTTTCCTTTTTCTTCATGTCTTTGGTAATCTCTGTACTGTTTACATCACATTAAATATTTTGTGTGATATTTGAACGGCATCTCGTAAAATGATATATTTAAGTTCTTTAATACATGTCACAACAAACTGAATGGATTTATGTGACAATATTCAAACACACTTCAACAACATATTCTAATGTTTCGATAATTCGACCATTTTTACAAAGACCAAACGCAGATGGACAAGCTATATTCAGATTTCTATCAGATATTCACGAAAATCAACAGAAAGTGGGAACTTTAAGAGGGCTTGTTACCCTTTGAATTACTTTTTATTATTATAATTTGAGTATTTTTAAGCCATGTAAAAAGAAAAGAATATTCTGTTTTTGATCGTTATGTGTGTATGCCCTCAATTCTTAATAACCACTGAAAAAAAATGGCCATAATTTTTTTTTTCAAAAAAAAAAAAAAAATGTGACCATTTTTTTTCCACTCTACCCAGAAAATCAGAGTTCTAACTTTTTACGACTGTTCTTTCATCTTCACCTAACGCTTCACTTATAACGACTGTTTCATAATAATGGAAGCCATCAGTCCATCAGAAGAAAATAATTCGGTTAAAATTCTCTTTGTAAAAATACTTTTTGGAAGAAAGGGGGGGGGGGGTCACCAAAATCTATGTTTTCCTGGCTGCAAAAAAGGCTAGTTTCGGCCCTGGTGTTCCTGTAAATTAATAATAAATTCCACGCATTCCATATTCTACAGAAAGAATGTTACATTGCACTTCAATAATTTATAGTGATTTCAGTATGATATAGTGTAGCTTTATTAAAATACACTACAAATAATTATTCCGCATGCATCATAATGAAACGAAATTATTTTGTGTATCCCTATAAACGAACGTCCTTGTATAATGTGGCCCCACCAGTGGCTGAGAGGTTCTGCTCTCGAAGCTGGTAGACGGGAGGTGCTGGGTTTGATCCCAATCGCGCCCGTCGGCCTAATCGTTCGGAGTTTTCGTGGTTTTCTTCGAAACTTGGATTTCCAAGCGTTAATACGGGTTAGGTTCCCTTAGAAAGACCCCCCACGAAGGGCACTCTCCCCCTGGGCCTATATCCCTCGTGCAGATAATTGGCCGTCATAAATACAACCAACCAACCTTGTATAATGTGCTATGGTAAACTACAATAATACATACTAAGCATAATCCAAGTATGTTCACTTGAGTTAGAGTATGGACAGACAGACGACCAGACTAACCGAACTTATGAACGCTTTTCAACTATGTTGGAAAGTGTTTAAAAGTGTATCTAAATATGTAAAAAACGTAATTCTGAGAAAAAGCGAAAAAAAAAAAAGGTTGTTTTATGCATTTATTGTTTATTTACGAACTTAAGGCTCTTTTTAGGAACTCGTATATTTTGAAAGTAAAGTAATTAGTTATTTTCAAAATTGTCTGAGTCTGATTTTTTTTAAAGTGCAAAATTGAAAATTAAAACAATTGGAGAAATTTATTTCATTTGGTTCTTTTTGGTTCATTTGGTTCTTTTAAAATTTGCAGTTATTTAAGATTTCTGTGCTGGAAACCATTAGGCGAAAATGGAGAAATTTGGTAGCTACCCGGTAATTTTCTCTATCGCCTACAAAAATTTATGGATTCAAAGAAGATCAAAGTGCAAACTTTTTCCATTTTTTTTAAATTTTCGATTACTTTTTAATATTTTGATTCGAAGAAGAAAAATTGTTTAATTAATCCATAACAGAAGATTTGGACTTACATGTTGCCTGATACATGTCTTAATTTTTCGGTTTTATACACTCGCATTTATACTGATTCATTGTTGTTAAGTATATTAATAAGATTGTGATGTTAATGAATACTGCACGATCTTTCTGATTTTAAAATCCTTTAATCATTTTTACTAACTCTTATATATGTACACGTACAGTCGTGGAAAAAAAAAGTAAACATGCCCTACTAACTCCTCAACAAATTATCGTAGAAGAAAGTTACTGGTACCGAACGATTGGTAATAAAGTCTACTTTTAAATGATGTATATAAAATTTGCTTAGGGGCTACCTACAAATTAAAACGAACCCAAACTTCATTTTTTCAATGGCAATACCCAATTTTAACAAGATATTTAAAATTTTCGGTTCAAACTATGCCTAGACACCAAATTTCAAGTCATTTGAATGATAAGTGTTTGAATTATGAACATTCAAAATTTAGTGCTTCTAATGTTAAATTGCATTTTCATATTTTCATTAATATCTCCTGAAATTGTACTCCTAATGTGCTAATTTTTTTGCGTAGCAATAATACTAAAATACCCAAACATAAATACGTTGAATTTGTATTTTTATATATTTATGATATGAATTATGAAATAATTTTTCGAAAAAATTACAAATTGTAACCTACAATTGTTTTTGATGGATTTAGATTTATTAAGTCCTGCTTTATGGAAATCCAAAATTTCACATTTTTCTTCCAAGTAGTTTTCAAATTATGCTTTAAAACGGCAAAATGATGGTTTAAGTGCCTATGATAGAAGTGACTAGATATTTTGAAATTTCTTATGCTATCCTACAATCTAGCGGTCTTCAACGAATGCTTGAGTGGCGCTTAAGATGCCTTGATCAAGAAGGGGTCTATCCAGATCAACAATCGAGTACCGGACTTCAATTTGGAGACAGCCCATAAGATACGCTCCTTGTAAAATAATTAATTTCTTTGAAACTTATCGTACGAATTACATAAAAATTTGTTTTTACGCTAATTGAAGGGTGTAGAGTTAATTTTGCTGTCAGAATTGTATACTGCTATTGAAAAAAAAAAAAACAAAGTTATGATTCGCTTTAATATGTAGGTGGCACCCTAAGCAAATTTTATATACATCATTTAAAAGTAGACTTTATTACCAATCGTGTAGTACCAGCAACTTTTTTCTACGATAATTTTTTGCAGAGTTAGTAAGGGGTGTTTGCTTTTTTTCCACGACTGTACAGTTCTGACACAAATTATCACTCTATTCTACTTCTGCTGCTTAATTATTTTTACTAACTCTTGTATATGTACAGTTCTGGCAAAAATTACCACTTCGACTATTATCACTAATTATTCTACTTCGGTTGCAAGTCATCGTATAAAGAAGATACCGGTAGCATTCGATTGTGACTAAATGATTATTATTGAATGTTATGTATAAATCATGCATTGGTTGGCCATTTCCAAATTAAATCCACATCAATTTTGAAATTGTCAAATAGTACCATATTTTTGTCAAATTTATGCATTACTACGTGGAAAATTAAGGTTAGTTTTCTTTTTAAGAAAAAGATAGCTTCCCACGTAAAATTAAAAATTCGTGCATATAGGTAGAAGTTATTCTCTATCAATTCGTACCATGATAATTTTTCTACTAATATATTTTAAAGAGTTATTAGGGGGGGGGGGTCGTTTTTTAACCAAGGCTGTACTTATTAGTGATGGGCGATAACGAGATGTTTTTATCGATTTTCTCGATTGTATGGACATCTCGATATTTTTGGATTGTGTGCAATTTTTCTCGATGACTCCAGTTTGCCAATTGCTTTCATACGTCATACATTTTTTCAAGAATCGTCTGTGGGTGAACTGGAATGAGGACTAAGTGGAAATGGGAAGTGGAACTGGAATGAGGACTAATAAGGACTAAGTGGCTTCACCCGCTCGCGGGCCCTTCCTTTAATCGGGGCCTCTAATTTATACGTAATCTTGTAATATGAAATCTCGAACTGGCTCCCCGCTATATAAGGCGCCGTAATAGCAGGCGTGGTGCGCACGCACTACAAAGTCTTGTAAAAAAAAATCTTGAGCCGAACGAAACTCGGACTGAATCCCTGGGGGGAGGAGTCAGAGTGAGGGGAGGAGCA
The DNA here is from genome assembly GCA_963932465.1 of Maratus speciosus. NCBI lineage: Eukaryota > Metazoa > Arthropoda > Arachnida > Araneae > Salticidae > Maratus > Maratus speciosus. Next base: position 269,598,613 of record OZ010791.1, read on the forward strand.
CAGCAGCTGCATAATATGAATATATCGTCACCGGACTTTAGGACATTCCAACCATATGTCACATGGGGGGTCTCGATCTTAATTTATAAAAATGCCCTCCCCGTGCGGGCAAAGTGGAGGGAGGGACACGGGAGGTGCATAACGTGAGTAAGTGGTCACATGCCTTTCCGACAACATGTCACATGAGGGGTCTCGAGTAAATTTAGAAAAGTGTTCCCGTGGAGGCAAACAGGGGCGAAGCTACTGGGGGGCGTAGGGGGGCGTCTCGCACCCCCCAATGTCGGCAACTTTGATCACAGTCGGCAAATTCTAGGTAGTCAGTATCGATCGATACAACTCTGAAACAATCGATTTTTTCCCCAATTTTCTACGTTTCTTCTTAAAATATACACTAAAAAACACCAATCCTTAGCATTTGTCTTAATTTCCTTCAAAAATCCGTAGTTTGCCTCTCCTTTCTTCGACTTCGCATGATTGCTGAAAGTAAATTGAGAAAGAACCAGGAGACACTAGTTTCTCAATATTTAAAGGGGTCTTTTTGAGACTCCGCACCGGATTAGTAGGGTTCTGCACATCTAGATGATCGACTAGCACTGAAGATGATGACGACTTCGGTGAAGGCATTTATATTACTCGTGGAGTATTGAAATGTGCTCTACAATTGAAACATTTAGCTGATTGTTTAAATGATTGCAAGCCGATTACTGAAAAATTGACCCCATCTGATGAATTAAGAGTTTTCTTGTTCCTTAAGAAGACCATAGATATAATTGACAGGGAAAAATAAAATTGTTCGTCTGTGTCAAATATTTACAGAAAGATCGTGAAAGAAATCGAGAAGAACCGTGGAGAGGTTAGCATTACGGAAAGTGGGAACGATTCCATCATTGAACACGATCCGGGAAAAGGGTCTAAAATGAAGTCAGACAATCAGGGACATATTTGATCAGTTTAAGTCCGTATCAGCCAAAACTCAGCGTATATCCGATAAATAGTTCCATCTAGAAGTTCGCTATTCATCTATTCCGCAAGATAGACAGCCACATTTCAACAGCGCTCGGCACAAAAGAGCATCCGTTTTTAGAATATAGCACAGAGCTCAATGCTAATTGTTTTGCGTGTTTCATGAAGGACCTGGGCGAGAAAAAATACAAAATGTTTTAGTTGAGAGTGGTGTAAAAAAGGACACAAAATGAAGAGCTTAAGGAAAAAAAAAAGAACAGAAAGTTCACACAACATTTCTCTTCCAACTCCCATCAAATTTGCTGTTTCCTATTTTGTCAGTTCATGATGACGTATAATCACTTACTCGACGAGAGCAAGCGCAAACGGATTATTCTGGAAGAGCAATAGCAACATCTTGCATTCAGCACAGAAATTGTAGCAACTTTCATGGACATTTCGCGAATGCTGAGTAGACAAGGTGGAAGTAACAAAGTGGAAGTAAAAAAGACGGTTTGTGGAAGTAACAAAGATGAAAATGGAAACTTTTGAAAAATAGTGAAATTAATTTCCAGACATAACTCGCAACTGAGGAAATGTTTGAGGATACACATTTCAGCCCATACCGTATAACTTACCTTTCCGCTTCATCCCAAAACGAGATGATTGAATTTTTGCTACAGCAGTGTGCAAAACGATAGTCATAGATATTCAAGAAGCATTATTTTATGGAATTAAGGCAGATACGACACCAGATGCTTTGCACCATGATCGATCAGCTGTTGGGTTGAAATATGTCGACAAAGATGGAAAAACCCCGTTCGGCTTTTGGAAGTTTTATAAGAAGTCGTCAAAACCAATGATATCGCACATCCTTACAAAGAATGAGCTCGTAATAGAACAGGTAGTTTTCCAGTCATACGATTTTACAAGCAGTATGTCTGGAGAATTCAGCGGCACTTAGGAGTTTTTAGAAATAGTAGATCGAATTGTACCCTATATTCCTTGTCAATGTCACAGACTCAACACTTTCGTTTCGCATATCTGCAATGCCAGCAATGTTATAGGTGATGTGCTCAACGTGCTGGAAGATGATTGTGTTTTTCACAGCAAGTACTAAACGAAAGAGCCCATTAGTAGGCAAGCTCCAAGAAATAGAATCATTGAAAGTGGTTTGGATCTCATATGAATGTATCCTACAAATTTTGGAAAAGTTGATTCCTCTACTTCTGTTAACAAAACAATGATCAAGCCACGAGGTTTAAGAGAGAAAATGTTATCGCTCGACTTCATTGCTTCACTATGATGTTTCTCAAGAACGTTCAGTTACACGTGTAAGTTAGTTAACCCCTTAACCTACGATTTACTTTAACAGCTCCACGGTTTGGCAAATCCATAGCTACCACTAAAATTTAATAGAGATTTTCGCCTTGTTTAATCATGGTATTTCGATGATTAAATTAAACTATATTTACTGTGAAATTTTAGTGGTAAGAAGAATTTACATTTGGTTCGATCATCGTACGCGGGCTATGCCCGTCATTGTAGGTTAAGGGGTTAATGAAGAAATGAAGTCAAAGACTCTTAAAATAGACGCTACGAAAATACTGAAGACTTGTATCAAATGATTGGAAACAATCAACAATGACAATGAAAATGTTAATAGGGAAATATAGAGTGCAGTTCTCTTTTAAAGCAAGTAAGGTGTTGAAGGTATATATAAATATTATACAGACACACATACAATAAATACAATGTCTGTATAATATTTATATATACCTTTAACTGTTGAATGCAGGCGTTATTTATGTGTGTATGTGTGTTTTAATATATATTGTAGTATGAGTGTTTTATTATAAGTAAGGTGTTGATCCGTTAAATGAATTTGCTATGCAGTATCGACGAACATTGGCACCAAAGAAGTTAGACGGTAATTAACACATTCTCTTTGCTTCCGAACTTCTAATGCTCTAACACATGGAATTTCAGAAGGTACTGGATACTCTTACAGTGGTGATAGCTGAAAGTCTTCATTCTTGCATCAGCATAATCTCACTACTGGATAAAATAATGTATCCTCCCATTACAAGAAAGAAAAAAACGCTAAATCTGGTTAAGAAAGCGGTAAATAAATGTTTTTCGTGAAACATTGGAAATTCCTGCATTACACACAGAGCTGAAAGTTTTGCCAGACTTCTGTCAGACTATAGTCAGAGGCTGAAAGAATGGACGATATTTACATGAAAACAGAACCGTTGAGATACATTTTGCCACTTGCGGACCATGTCAGTCGTTTGGCTCTAACTCCTCCAGTCACAGTTGCCTCGAATGAAAGAACATTGTAAATTAAAATTTGTGAAAAAAAAATCTAAGAACAACAATGACCGATCCACGTTTGAATACACTCATAATGCTTACAATTGAGAAGGATAGTTCGAAATACCTAGATTTGGACGTTGTTGTGAATAGATGGGCTCGTCTAAAAAAATGGTGGGTTAAAATGCATGTTATGCAATGAATGAACAAAAATGTAATTAAAATGAGTTTTGATTTAATCCTTTTTAATGTAAATATAAATAAGCTGATTCTGTATAAGTTCCAAGTAGCATCTTTCAAAAAACTTCAACTCGTTTAATCAATCCGAATTGCAGATTTCCATTGCACATTCAGCAAAAAATATCAAAATACTTTACTGGAACATTTACAACAATGTAATGTAAGTAAAGGGGTGGTGTATCCATCTTTAAATCTACCTTATATTCTCCCAATCCTCTAAAATGTAAGGTATTCGATGTTCTAAAGTGAAAACTTGATCTCGATGTGTTAATAATGTTCAATTTTATATAAAACATACCGGGTGTCCTAAAATGAATTGACTTATTTTAAAATTCAATAACTTGGAAATGGTGGCAGCTATTTAAAAAAATTCTAGCAGGAGGGTTATGTAAGAAGTCAGGCGTTTTTTTACAGCTATTCTCGATTTTAGTTTAAAATAGTAGCGATACATGGCACTGCTAGCAATTGGTGCTAAATCGGGGCCTGATTTTTTGTTTATCTTCTCTCTCAGTATTGAAAGAAGGGGATTAAATACATGGAATGGTTCTCAGTCGCCAATAAAATTTTGTACTTAGGGACCCACTGCATATATTTAATCTCCTTCTTTCGCATCAATATTGAGAAAAGAAAAAGGCCAAAAATCGGGCCCCGATTTAGCGCCTATTGCAAGCAGCGTCATCTACCTCCACTACTTTAAACTAAAATCGAGAATCGCAGTAAAAAAATTTCTGACATCTTACATAACACTCCTGCAAGAATTTTATTTTATAGCTGTCACCATTTGCTAGTTATTGAATTTTAAAATCAGTCAGTCCATTTTAGGACTCCGGTTAGATGCATATATACAGACACAGAAATATACTTCTAAAGATATATATCTACTTTTAAGCTAGTCGGCAAAATCGTCCTATACGCCCCCCTAATGAATTCTGCTTAAATACGCCCCTGGAGGCAAAGTAGGGGGAGGGACATCGGATTTTTATAACATATACAAGTGGTCACAGGTCTTTCCAACGATAACTCACATGAAAGGTCTCGGCTAAATTTATATAAATGCCGATATGTCACATGGAAGGTCTCGGCTAAATTTATAAAAATGCCCCCGTGGGGGCAAAGTTGGGGGGAGGGCCGCGGAAGGTGCATAACATGAGTAAGTGGTCACAAGCCTTTCCAACAATTTGTCACATGAGGGGTCTTGGCTAAATTTAGAAAAGTGCCCCCGTGGGGGCAAAGTAGGTGAGGGACATCGGATGTTTATAACATGTACAAGTGGTCACAGGCCTTTCCAACGATATCTCACATGAAAGGTCTCGGCTAAATTTATATAAATGCCGATATGTCACATGAAAGGTCTCGGCTAAATTTATAAAAATGCCCCCCGTGAGGGCAAAGTTAAGGGAGGGCCGCGGAAGGTGCATAACATGAGTAAGTGGTCACAGGACTTTCCAACAATGTGTCACATAAGGGGTCTTCGTTAAATTTAGAAAAGTGCCCCCGTGTGGGCAAAGTCGGGCGGGCATCGGAGGTGCATAACATCAATAAGTAGTCACAGACCTTTCCAACGATACGTCACATGAGGGGTCTAGGCTAAATTTAGAAAAGTACCCCCATGGGGGCAAAGTGGGGGGGCGGACACCGGAGGTGCATAACATCAATAAGTAGTCACAGACCTTTCCAACGATATGTCACATGAAAAGTCTTGGCTATATTTAGAAAAGTACCCCCATGGCGACAAAGTGGGGGGGAGCGGACGCCAGAGGTGCATAATATCAATAAGTAGTCACGGACCTTTCCAACGATATGTCAAATGAGGGGGTCTTGGCTAAATTTAGAAAAGTAGCCCCGTGGGAGCAAAGTGAGGAGGAGCTGCATAACATGAATAAGTGGTCACAGGCCTTTCCAACAATATGTAACATGAGGGATGTCAGCAAAATTTAGAAAAATGCCCCGGTGGCAAAGTGGGGAAAGGGGCACGGTAGGTGCTTAATATGAATAAGTGGTCACAGGATTTTCTAATGATATATCACATGAAGAGTGTCCGTAAAAGTTAGCAAAGTGCTCTCCCCAGAGGGCCAACTACTGCACTCCCCGGAATACAACCCCACTTTTTGAAATTTTAAATATTATAAATCATATTTACCAGATGGTTCCGTAAAAAAATCCGATAAAATAATGAAAGTGCAAAAAAGTTTGAAAACTACCCCTCACAGTGGGGGTACAATTGAGGAGGGGGGACGACAGCCTCATAATATGAAAGAGTTATTCTAGAGCTTTCCGATGACATATCACATGACAGGTTCAAAAAAAAGTCTGAAAATTGCTTCCTCTACCGCCCCCCCCCCCCCCCCCGTGGGTCCACTCTTTCGCCCCGGAATTCACGCAGCACCCACTTTCAAAATTTTTATGTTTAATAAATAATATTTACCGGAAGACTCCTTAAAAAAATTCCACATCTAAAATGATATTTATTATAGAAATCGGTACGGTTTTTAAAAACTTCCCCTCCTCCCCACCCCGAAAATTCAATTTCGAGGGAATAAAGGTTCATAATATGAAAGAGTGGTCAAAGGGCTTTTCGATTATATGCCCCAGGAAGGGTTCGGTAAAATTTTTTAAATTGCACCCCACATGGGTCCACTCTCACCCCCCCCCCCCCTTAACTTATACTTAATACTTATAACTTATAACTTAATACTTATACTTAATAAATAATTTTTATCGGAGGGCTCCAGGTATGTGACATCTTGGTAGGGCTAAAATAAGAAAAACTTTGAAAATTAGGACTTCATTTCACAGCTCATTGTCATGCCTCTTTCTCTATCTCGTCCCTTTGTACTTCAAATTGATTTCTCGTTCTCGGCCAACATATGAAATGTTGAAAAGCGCGAGAGAAATCCTCGAGAAGCTTCTCATAGCAAAATGTTGAAAAGCGCGAGAGACATCCTCGAGAAGCTTCTCATCGGGAAACTTTGAAAAGCGCGAGAGAAGCCATCGAGAAACTTCCCATCGGGAAAGCTTGAAAAGCGCGAGAGAAATCTTCGAGAAGCTTCTCATCGGGAAAGGTTGAAAAGCGCGAGAGAAACCAACCATCGAGCAGCTTCTCATCGGGAAGCGTCGATATGCCAGAAAAATCATCGAGATGAGATTTGCCAAAATGCGAGATAGAAATGAAGCTTTCAGAGTCAAACTTACCGCATTTCTGGTTTAAGTCATAATTTCTCAAAGGAGTCCATCTGCTTATCCAATCTCTTTTTATCTCACAGGCTATCTAAGCCTGAGATCTAATGTACCCGCCGGTTCTGTATGTATGTATGTAGGGGAGATGGGGCACATGTGAACAGTTCGCATGAATATAGCTTTTTCTCATAACTGGATTAATTTCTATAAACAAAAACTACTCATTATAGTAAACAGAACATTCTTTTGGACTCACTGGAGGAATCATATGCCACTGAATATTTCTTTGGGACAAAAAATAACAACATTTTTCATTTATTTCAATTGAATAAATCAATTTATATAAATCTGAGAATTGCCTTTTAGCGCCGACAAATGTTGTGGCAGTATCACTATAAATATGGCAAGGAGCACTTCTTCGAGAGCAAAATCTGTTTAATGAAGCAATAAATGCCTCAGAGGTTAAATCACTTACCAACTCTAGATGTAGAGCTTTAGTTGCAAAACAAACAAATAAAAAAAGATAGCATTTCGTAGGTTTAGCTCCTCTACCTCGATATTTCAAAATATTAATAGGCCCTGCACTGCATAATCGATTCCACATGCAGAAAAGGGCCTGTTAGTGGCGACTCTGTTGAGAGGAAGGTCTTTCATTAACTGTCTGGAAAAGCTGCTCTATATCTACAGCAAGTGACACATTTATGAATGTAATTTTTAATTATCTTCTTAGAACGTACTATCAAATAACTCTGTCTAATGAAACCCATTAATAAATTTAACCCAGCATGAAAATGCATAACATTAAAATACTTAACAATTAACACATTTAATGTATGCGGAGTTGGAAAATGACAGGATGTTTTGCATTGTACTGGAGGGATGAATTTCTCAGCCTACCTCCCACCCTAAGTAAACCATTACTAGCTATAAAAGGACAAAGTGAAAACAGAGAACTTTTTTTGAAACTGGTCTATTTGATTGAATACAACTAATTTCAACTGCGAAATATAGCTGCCGAATATAAGAAATAATCAAATTACCTGAATGTCTTCTTTCGTTTGTTGATAAAGGAAGAAATTTACCTTTACTCAAAGGACTGGCGATCATTTTGCGAACTTTCTGTTTGAAATTTCTCACAAACCTAATACAAGAAGCTAAAACATCAATAATTTTAGTAAAAGAAGAATATTTTTCAAAAAACAAATCAATCAAAGAATTGTTTACAGTTATTGGAAAACAAAACTTAGAGTTATTTTTCTCTTTATTAACAGTGTCTAAAATCAGTCTTAATTTGAGGTTGTTTGGGCCAATGTTCTTGACTTAAAGAAATCCATTTTGGGCCCTCCCACTCCCACCAAAGGGAACAATCTGGAAGATCCTTAGGAGATAATCCTCTAAAAGCAATATCAGCTGTATTTTCCTTGCCTGAGATATATCTCCAACAGTCAGATATAACAGAGTCTAGAATTTCTAAGGTTCTATTGGCCACATAAGGTTTCCAACACCTAGGATGAGATGACAGCTATGATAAAACTACTTGTGAATCAGTCCAGGCATAAAACTTAATAATGAAGGTATTCAAAATACTCACTAGTGTAGAATATAATCTGGAAAGTGTAAAGCACCATTGAGCTCAAGCCTTGGAATGGAAACTGATTTAAAGGGTGCTATCTTGCTTTTAGCAACCAATATGGTCGCTTTTGACTTCATTTCACTAGGTTGTACCACACATATGACTGCGGCATATGCTCATTCTGAAGTCTCACTAAATCCATGTAAAATGAGCTCTTTACTGGAAACTTGGATCCATCGGGGAATTCGAATAGAGCAAACTTGTTCAAATTCCTTTTGGAATTTCTTCCAATTCCCTTGAAAATTTTCAGGAAGAGCAGTGTTTCACTCTAACTTCATCAACCATGTTTGCTGGTAAAACATTTTTATAGAGACAGTACATGGAGATAAAAATCATAACGGATCAAATAATTTGGCAGATTGTGAAAGAAATTTTCTTTTTGTTATGTTATTATCAAACTGCAAATTAACTTTAAAGATAAAAACATCATTAAAAGAATCCCAGATCTGCCCTAAGGCTTTGGAACAATCATCAGGATGGATTTCTAAGTTTGCTGACTCAAGAGAATTTGAAGATAAATGAGTCTCTACATCAGAAGAATTGGATCTCCCATTCCGTAAATGGATACCTCTATTTTCTAAAGCCAGTGAAAGCTTTTCAATCATTCTAATAGCCTCTTCACTTCAGATTGAACCTGACATACAATCATCAACATAAAAGTTCTCTTTAATAAATAAAAATAATTCTCTTAAAAATAATTTAATCAAAGAATTTAGAATCTGTTTCTTTTTTATCATGCCGGTTTAACAAATTTTCCAAAGCTTCTTGATAAGATTCATTAGAAAGGGGAATGTGCTTAATCAGTGTAGCTGGTTCTTCAGAAAGTAACTCTTTAAGATACTGGAATTTCTGAATGTTACTTAAACCTACTTGTGAATGGGCAGTGGAAACAAACATACCCTTAAAATTTGTCCATTCTGAAAATTTCCCAGAAAATACTAAAATGTGAAATTTTGATAGTCTAATATTACACTGATTAAAAATAATTGTTGAAGCTGTTACAGGATCATCCTTTTCTATATCTTTTCCAATTTAAAATAAGCAACAAGTAGCTAAGAATGGAGCTGATGATGTACCATATGTAATAGTTAGCAGCCAGTATTCCTTTATAGCTGAGTATGCTGACTCTCGCCAAACAATACATTGTAAACCTTGGTCTTCTGGAGCAATCAAAACTTGTCTATACATCTGCTGAATATCAGCGGTAAAAGCAATAGCATTTGTTCTAAATCTTATCAGAATGGTAAAAAGATTTGGATGTGGAATTTGACCAATTGCTAAAGCAGAATTTAAAGAATTAGCATTAGGAGGTTTGCATGAACCATCAAACACCACACATAACTTTGTAGAAATAGAGTCACTTTTTATAACAGAAAGATGCCGCGGAATATAATATATTTTGTTGCTTGTAGAATTTGAATTTTTGTTAACAGGTGTCATATGACAAAGGTCTTCATATTGCTTCATACAATTTCTAAACTCATTTTCAAAATTTTTATCAAACTGAAATTTTCGCTCCATAGCAAACAAACGTGACACTGCAATGGATTTAGAATCTCCTAATTACATCACATCTTTATAAACTGGCAACTTAACTTTAAATCTACCTTCTGAAGGAACGTTGTAAGTTTAGCAAAAATGTTGTTCACAAAATTCTCCTTCCTCAGACAAATGCTGTTTAGTAACATGGATTTTTTCAGCTTGCCAAAATATTTTCAATAACAAATCAAAGTTTGACTCATTTTCAACACTAAAAAATGAGATTTGATAGTAGAAGAATATTTATATTTGGGTTCCAATTTTCCAGCTACAACCCAACCAAACATAGTGTTTTGGGGAATTGGCTCATTCTCGGTATTAACAATTCTACCATATCTTAAAATAGTAAATAAACAGTCAGATCCTAAAATAATATCTCATTCTTGTGGTTTCATGAAATCTTCATCTGCTAACGTAATATTTTTAAGATACTCTATATTTTCGTATCAAGTAATTATGCAGGTAACTCAGATGTTACTTTAGACAGGATGCATGCCTGAACCTTTAAGGACTCATTAGAAAGCTTTGAACCTACTGCAAGAGTTACTGCCCACGAGTTTATCCAACCGATACGCCTGCAATTCCATTTAAAACAATTCTGTCATTCTTTCTTTTTAACCTTAAAATTCTTATGACATTTTCACTAACAAAAGAATATTCCGAACCAGAATCGAGCAGAGCTCTAAAAGAGTAAGCGTTATTTTCATTATTATATAAGAGAACTTTAACAGTAGGTAGGGAAGAAACACTTTTAGAATTATTGAAAGAAGCACTAGAATTAATTTGTAATTCATGAGATGTTGACTCGTGTACAAATTATTTATTTGACTGATGGTTTTTATTCTCAGATAAATTTGGAAAATTTGTATTTGCAAACTTAACAGTGCAAGCATTATTACTTTTATTCTCTTCATATAAGAGTGTATTGTGTTTACTTTCACATTTAAAACATTTCAAATGAGAATTTGGATATTCCTTAAATTTATGCGTATTTAAACATAAAAATACAGTAGTTATTACGCTTAATAAAGTTTTTTCGAGCAATAACATCCAAGGATTTAAATTTAACACATTTATAGAGTGGATGTGTTCCTTGATATTTCTTTAAGCACACCTTTGATTGTTTGTCATTTGAACTGTACTTGAAACCAACAAACTTGAACTTTTGGAATGTTTCATATCATTTCATTATTAGAAATGAGCTCTAAAAAAGAACATCTTACGCTTAAGAAATCAAAAAATTCTTTCAAAGTGGGAAATTCATTTTCTGTACTTTCAATGGACCAAAGTCTTCGACTTTCAGGATCAAGTTTTTGAAATAACAAATATATTAACCACGGGTCTCTATTTGTAGCCTCATCACCGACAGCTTTCAAATCTTTAATAACTTCATCACTTGTATTCAGCAAATTCCTTATATTTATACTATTAGGATGCAGAACTGATTTTTGTTCTAAAAATAATTTAATCAAAGAATTTACAACCTGTTTCTTTTTATCATGCCGGTTTAACAACTTTTCCAAAGCTTCTTGATAAGATTCATTAGAAAGGGGAATGTGCTTAATCAGTGTAGCTGGTTCTTCGGAAAGTAACTCTTTAAGATACTGGAATTTCTGAATGTTACTTAAACCTACTTGTAAATGGGCAGTGGAAACAAACATACCCTTAAAATTTGTCCATTCTGAAAATTTTCCAGAAAATACTGGAATGTCCAATTTTGATAGTCTAATATTACACTGATTAGAAATAGCAATAGAAGAACCTTGCACAGGATTATGTGTTACAGCATTAACAACTTCCGAAGGATTCAAAGAATATAGTTTGTTTTGATTTTAGTTTTCAACTGAAAATACCTGTCCTAAAATTATGTTAATTCTGAATCAGCATCATTTAAACTAGAATCTAATCTTAAGAACCTTTTAAGTAAAACACGTAATCTTTGCAATCTAATCAAAATTTCATTTTTGGTATTCACATTATCAAAACTATTCTCTAATCTAGTTACAAAGACTTTGACCCTACCTCTCTCAAATTTAATTAGAGCAAATTTTTTTTCATAATCATCCATTTTAAACAATAACTTATAAACAGAATGATTTCCAAAATTAAATTAACCAGATTAACTTCAAAACAAAATTATTCAAAATTACTTCAAAATCAAAAGTAATCAAAATTGCTTACAAAAAAAACTAATCAAATTAAGTTCAAAAACAGAACTAACTGAATTAAGTTCAAAAACAGAACAAATCAAATTCAAAAATAGAACTACTATAGACTGTTCAATCATTTAAGAATATTCTTTCATACAAACAACAGTGGAATATTCTGTTCTAAAATGTGCAGAAATTTAAAAATAATCTTAAAATTCTTCAATGTAAAATAATTATTCACCATAATAATTAACTATTCAAATTTTCCAAGCAAATAAATCATAATGTTCTTGAGAGCAACAAGTAAACAAATCCTCTTATTCTTGAGAACAATTTTTTTTTCAAGAACAACTATCAAAACATAATATTGTAGAATATTTTTCTTATTTTATCACTTTGAATAAACAAATACTTAACTGTTCTCATTTATAAAATATCATCTTGCTAACTTCACTAGCAAAAATTAAGCGTTTAGTATCAAAGAACATCAAAACAAAAGTAAGTACTCACATATCACACCTAAGGGCCTTCAATTTCTATGTGTAGAGAACTTTTAAAGAAATGAATCCTTCTTGATTTTTTTCTTATTTATTAGAACAGTCACAAAAAAACAGATCTTGACATTTACAATTTGACTTGACACTTCCCACACAATGAAATATACAGTTGCAAAAGTTCTGGTTTCAGAATCAAAGTTCACTAGTTAAAAATAACATTCTAATTAATATACTTTCATCACAGGAACGCTTTAAATTACATTCTGAAATATATACCCCCGGCCTATACTGGGTGCAGATTAACTTAAACAGAATAAAAAACAATAATGTAACAGGAGCACCATGCTCCTAGCAGCACTCTCAGAAACCAAAATTCAACTAGCTAATGATGTCATAATTATGACTTTACAGCACAGCACAGAATGCATAGTACTGCCATTTTAACAAACAGAATAACTAAATCATAAATTTGATTCTTAGTCAAAGCAATTGTACTGAACACATTCGTAAAAACGAAACAAATGCACGCCTCCTAAAGACGTCAGGTTTCGCGTAACGATTACGCCAGGGAAGGGAAGAAAAGCACATCGATGACATCTTGACCAGTAGGGCTGGGCGATGTCTAGAATTAAATATCATGATAAATCGGCATCTTTATATCACGATATTCCGATATATCGATTTAGGAAACTCCCCCCCCCCGGGGGGGGGCAAAGTGGTGGGCGGAGCACCAGAAGTGCATAAAATGATTAAGCGGTCACAGGCCTTTGCAGCGATATGTCACATGAGGGGTGAAGGCAAAATTTCGAAAAAGACCCTCCCGCGCTGGGTCTCTAGTGGGGAGAGGGACACCGAAGATGCATAACATGAATAAGCGGTCACAGGCCGTTCCAACGATATTTCACATGACGGGTGCCGGCAATTTTAGGAAAGTGCCCCCCTGGGAGGGCAAAGTGGTGGGCTGAGCACCGGAAGTGCATAAAATGATTAAGCGGTCACAGGCTTTTCCAACGATGTGTCACATGACGGGTGTCGGCAAAATTTGGGAAAGAGCCCCCCAGGGGGACAAAGTGGTGGGCGGAATACCGGAAGGCCATACAGTGATTAAGCGGTCACAGGCCTTTGCAACGATATGCAACATGAGGGGTAACGTCAAAATTTAGAAAATGGCCCTCCCGCGGGGAGGGGGTGTCAAGTGGGGAGAGGGACGTCGAAGGTGCATAACATGAATAAACGGTCACAGGTCTTTCCAACGATATGTCACATGACGGGTGTCGACAAAATTTGGGAAAGAGCCCCAGGGGGGGGGGCAAAGTGGTGGTCGGAATATCGGAAGGCCATAAAGAGATTAAGCGGTCACAGGCCTTTGCAACGATATGTCACATGAGGGGTAACGCCAAAAATTAGAAAATGGCCTTCCCGCAGAGAGGGCAAGTGGTGGAGAGGGACGCCGAAGGAGCATAACATGAATAAACGGTCACAGGTCTTTCCAAAGATATGTCACACGACGGGTGTCGACAAAATTTAGGAAAGTGCCTCCCGGGGGGGCAAAGTGGGGGGCGGAGCAGCGGAAGTGCATAAAATGATTAAGCGGTCACAGGCTTTTCCAACGATATGTCACAGGAGAGGTAACGGCAAAAATTAGAAAATGGCCCTCCCGTGGGGGGGAGTGGGGAGAGGGACACCGAAGTTGCATAACATGAATAAGCGGCCACAGGCCTTTCCACCAATATGTCACATGACGGATGTCGGCAAAATTTAGAAAAGTGCCCCCCCCCAGATGTGGAAGTGGGGGAGGGTCACCGGAGGTGCATAAAATGAATAAGTGGTCACAGGCCTTTCCAACGATATGCCACATAAGGAGTCTCGGTCAAAGTTAGAAGAGTGGCCATGGGGACCCGACTATATAATTATTATTTCATTTGTCTAATTAAATCCTCTGTTGCAAATAAAATGTTATATTTCATTTCTTTATCGCCCTGATTCATTCATTGTTCAATAGCAAAGGGCAAATATTCATCAACACCGCTAAAACCTAAATACCATAATGAAATTAAAGCCATGGTGTCTGTAGCATACTTTATAGAATGCATTGAAGGGAGATGATAAAAATATCTCGGTGACTCAAATAATCAGAAGGTTTTGTAGAAAAATAAACTTTATTAACATAACAACACATAGTCAAATATTCGCCATCGTCACTGACAGAATAATCTGCCGCTCTCTGCAGAGTTCGAATGTTACTGCGTCACGTGACTTCAAAAGCTCTCCGCAGAAAACGCGGGGGGAGGAAATGCGCCTCATTGCTATTGGCTGGCTCCTCGCGTGCGAGAGAGAGAGAGAAATAGCAGACGGCTACAGAGTATGCCCCCAGTCACGAAGTCGCGATTACAAAAAGGTAGCAATTAATAAGATACATAAGAAAGGTCTTGAGTAAAATTAAAGTACATATGATGCAAAAAAAAATAGAAAATATATTATGCATTACATGAAAAACAATACTTTTGAGAAGGAAATAATATGCACACTATAAACATCAAATGTTTTAAACAATATAATCCGTAACGAGATGTTTCGGAAAACGAACTTTACGACCAGATTTGGTGGTAGGGTGTTCGACAGGAGTAGTTGGAATATTTATAGGCTCATTTTGTTTTTGAGGTTGGGAAGGTGAAATAGAATCTGCTAATTGATACGCAGGTTTAATGCGATCAATAGATACAGTACAGCGCTTCCCGTTTAATTCCAAGTCAAACGTTTTCTCAGACCTGTCAATCACTCGATGAGGTCCTGTATAAGGGGGTGATAAGGGAGGATTGACTTTATCTGATCTAAGAAACACGTGTGAACAGGTTTTTAATGAGGGATTGACATAAATTTTAGGATTGCCGTGCATTGCAGTGGCAATGGGATTTAACTTTCTCATTTTTTCAGTTAACTCAGTGACGTATGTAAGAGTAGGTGGTTGATTAATAGTTTCAGTGTTAATGAGATCAGAGGGTAGTCTGATATTTGTGCCATAAACAAGTTGAGCACAGGTCGCTTGGATATCATTTTTAAGAGCAGTGCGTAAACCAAGTAAGACAATGGGGAGGATTTCAGTCCATTGAATTTGATTGTGAGCTTTAAGAGAGCTCTTACGATGGCGATGGAATCTTTCAATAAAACCGTTAGACTGTGGATGGTATGCTGTAGTTCTGATGCGTTTACATCCTAATCTATCTGTAAGCTCTTTGAAAAGAGTGGACTCAAAATTTCTACCCTGATCAGTTGTGATGGTAACAGGGGTTCCAAATCTGGAGATCCAACTGTGTATCAATATACGAGCAGTTGTTTCTGCAGTCATATCAGATGTGGGTATAACTTCGGGCCATCTCGTGAACCTATCAATGATGGTCATGCAATACTGATTGCCATCGGATGATGGTAAAGGTCCGATAAAATCAATATGAATATGGGCAAAACGAGCATCAGGTTCAGAGAATGTATCAATTGGTGATTTGGTGTGTTGAAAGATTTTAGCTTTTTGACATTTCGTACAGCTGCGAACCATAGATTTTATATCCTTACGCATGCCAGGCCATACAAATCGTTTAGAAATTAAATCTAATGAAGCTGAGATACCAGGATGCGAGAAATAATGCAAGGTTGAAAAAACTGATTGTCGCATACTTTTAGGAACAAATGGTCGAGGATGTTTTTGTGACATATCGCAATATAAATGTACATTTTCGAGTGGAAAATAATGTTTTTCTAATTTTAATGAAGTGGTGTCAATTTCGAGAAGTTGTTTTAGCTCTTCATCATTTGTCTGAACAGTGGCAAACTCTTTAAAATCTAACACATTAGGAGAAATTGAATCTATCTCAATTCGAGATAATGCATCGGCCACAATGTTGTCAGAGCCTTTAGTATATCTAATATCAGTAGAAAACTGTGAAATATAGTCTAAATGTCTCAATTGACGTGGGCTACATTTATCAGGGTTTTGTCGAAATGCGAATGTAAGGGGTTTTTGGTCTGTATAAATAATGAAATTCCGACCTTCTAGCATGTGTCTGAATTTTTTTATAGAACAATAAATAGCAAATAATTCACGATCATAAGTAGACCAATTTCTTTGAGATTTATTTAATTTACAGGAATAAAATGCTATTGGTTCCCATTGGTTTTCGGAGAGTTGCATTAAAGATCCACCAATTGCGACATTGCTGGCATCGACCCATAAGCTTAGCTGGGCGCCAGGAATTGGATGTCGTAATAATGTAGCTCGAGCTATAGCTTCTTTTGAAGCAGTGAAGGAAAGAATGGCTTCATCGTTCCATTGCAATTGCTCAGTTTTGTTAGCATTGGAACGGGGATGTTTTTTCGTATTTTTGTGTCCTTCTAAGAATTTAACGAGTGGAGCTAAAATATCGGCAGCTTTGGGAATGCACCGTCGATAAAAATTGAAAAGACCTAAGTAGCGTCTTAGTTGAGTTAAGGTAGAGGGCTGGGGAAATCTAGGATGCATTTTACACGATCAGGTAAGGGTTCAATTCCTGCAGCTGAAAGTTTGAATCCTAGAAAATCGATAGTGGATTGGCCAAATTTACATTTATCAACATTAATACACAGACCATACTCTTTAAGTCTAGAAAACAACAACTCAAGGTGTTCTAAATGTTCAGTTTCATTATTTGATGCAATTAGAAAATCATCAAGGAATGCGTAAACAAATCCTAAGTCACGAATTACGTCATCAATAAATCGCTGAAAAGTTGAGGAAGCGTTACAAAGGCCGAATTGCATACGAGTGCTTTCGAAAAGTCCGAATGGAGTGCAAATCGCAGTTTTATGTACATCATCAGGATTTATGGGAATTTGATGGTAGGCTTTTACAAGATCAATGTGACTGAAGATTTGTTTACCATGTAATTCAGCAGTGAAATCTGCGATACAAGGGATAGGATATTTCTCTTTAACAGTTTGTGCATTTAGAGCACGATAATGGGCACCAGGTAAATAATATATATATATAATATATATATATACATATATAACATACCAATAAATGCACGGCACCAGGTGCAAAGGCGAAGAGTAATTGCTTTTAGAAGGTCTCATATGACCGAGTTGTAGCATGTGCTGAAATTCAGCTTTGGCAATTTTTAACCGATCTGGAGCTAGCCGTCTAGGCTTAGCAGCGACTGGAGGCCCCTTAGTGTTTATATAATGCACAGTATTATGCTTAACCGGTTGGTTGGAATCCGGTAATTTAGTGATTTCAGGAAATTTAAATAATAATTTACCATATATATCATTTACAACATTGGGTTTCACAGAAAATATATTACAAGTACTTAATATAGCAGGAGCTTTTAAATTAGTAGTGGAATCAATAAGACGACGATTCCGTAAATCAAGTTTTAAATTAAAATTATGCAAAAAATCAGCTCCTAAAATAGCACATGAAACATCACAAATATAAAAAGAATATGTAAAATTTCGGCGTAGACCTAAGTTGATATTAATACATTTACGACCATACACATTAATTTTTATGCCATTAGCAGCACGAAAGGTTTGAAGAACAGGCTTAGTTTTGTCCTTTTTATTCGCGGCCACAAGTGAGGCATCAGATCCAGAATCGACTAGAAAACACATACCTGTATTTCTGTCTCTAACGAAAAGGCGACGAGAAGGTGCTGGGGAGAAGTCTGTCGCCGCTACTCTTCCCGCTTCTGGTTTTCCGAATAAGAACAAGGCGCTAGGCACTTTTTTGCTTTTTCTTGATATTTTTGGTGATACCAACACAATGTTGCATCCCTATGGCGGGACTGAGAACGATTTCGCTGATGGTTATCACTTCTAGATACACTTCTTGAACGACGAAGATGAGCGACCTCTTGGCGTAATGCTTGAATTTCTTTTACGAGCATATCAATGGCTGGTGGTGTCTGAGATTCAGTTGTTGGTGTTCGAATCGAAACAGAACTAATGTTGGAAGGCGTTAATTCAATTATTCTATCAGCAATATCCGCCGCTTTATCTGGAGTAATTTTTTCAATGGAAGCTAGAATCGTTTGCACAGTGGTTGGCATTTGTTGAGTAAACAGTTCTAGAAGAAGATCGTTACTGATATTATGGCTTTCAGCCCGTCTTTTCATTAATCGAAGTAATTCAGTTGGTTTTCTGTCACCTAGGCTTTCTCCAGCTAGCAGTTTCCGTATTTCTAAAGTACGACTTTCTCCGCAACGTTCGATAACTTTTGCTTTCAAAATCTAATAAGGATCAGTAGGATTAGGACTCATAATTATATCTCGAACCATAGTAGCAGTAGCAGGCGGTAGATGCGCTACAACATAATTATATTTTGTTTTCGACTCAGTGATAGCTTTAGGAATAGCTAATTCGAATGTGCTATCCAGCATATGAAACCATAATGTAGGGTCCACAGGGATATAGGGTGGAATGACTACGCAGATGTTTCAGCAGTTGCCATTTTGCTAGTTAAACAAAACATTCCATGAAACAGTTGAATAGTTCGACGTTCTATGAAACAGTTGAAGGTTCAAAAATCCGCGGTCACCATTTTAGAGAATGCATTGAAGGGAGATGATAAAAATATCTCGGTGACTCAAATAATCAGAAGGTTTTGTAGAAAAATAAACTTTATTAACATAACAACACATAGTCAAATATTCGCCATCGTCACTGACAGAATAATCTGCCGCTCTCTGCAGAGTTCGAATGTTACTGCGTCACGTGACTTCAAAAGCTCTCCGCAGAAAACGCGGGGGGAGGAAATGCGCCTCATTGCTATTGGCTGGCTCCTCGCGTGCGAGAGAGAGAGAGAAATAGCAGACGGCTACAATACACTCAGAGATTCAGCTTACACCGTCAATACCGTAAAAATATATATATATATATATATATATATCATCAGCGATCGCATCGAAAACTGCATGTATGATATTTATCACCCACCGAAACGAAATCACATACCATTAGTATCATGAACACCGAACCCGAGGAGTCGGTATTTAATATCACGATTTAGGCTGGGATGAGTCGCAACGTTAATATCAAGAATACCGAAACCCAGGAATCGGTATTTTTAATACCACGGTTTAGACTTGAGAGAAGTCACTACGTTAGTATCATAATAATCGGAACAGACGATTCGGTATTTAATACCACGGTTTAGATTGGGGGAATCTAGAGAACTCGAAGACGAAGAAGCGCTGCTTAATGTTGCGATTTAATGGAGAACCATAATAATCGCGGTTTATATCACGATTATGATATTCATGATATGCAGTTTTGTAGGGTTTATTAATATCGTTATCATTATTTGCATTTTATATCGATTTTATTGATATATCGCCCAGCCCTAATGACCAGGACCAGAGCTCCAAAAATCTAAGAGGCGAGGGATGACGCATGCGCAACATCGCCACTCGCAACAGAAGCATAAAGATAAATTCGCTCCAAAAACGCCATAGGGAAAAGAGAGTTGAGCGAATACAGATTATGCCAGCATTGGGGTGCGATCGATAAAAAGTGGCCATTGCACTCGGAACACAGTGACTGAATTTAGATAGATATCAATGTAAATGTAATAAAATAGCAGAAAAGGAACAAAAATAAATTAAATTTAGAAACTGTGAGAAATAATGTCACAGCAATAACTATTTTTTCTTCTTTACACATAAAGATACATTTTTTCAAATGTTTGCGATATATTCCTTGTTATGACAATTCCTTTAATTTTTGCGTCGTGCAAAAAGAGAGACAGAGAGATAAAAGAAACGGAAAGAAAAGAAAAGAAATTCATAATTCTTGTACAAATGAATTCATGAAATTTTTCACATTTAGATTATTTCTTTTTCTACAAACACAGTGAACTAATTCCATAAAAACGTGTCATGTCTGTCACACAGCTGAAAATCGCTATGCTTGTTGGCCACCATTATTTTCGAAAAGTTTGCTTCGCCTTATTTAATTGATGAGGTATCTCCGATAAAATAAGTCGCATTTTTCCATTCTAAAATACCGGTAGCCAAAAATCGTAGTATGTGACAGACATGGCACGTTTTCATGGAATCAGCCAGTAGCGATCCTTGGGCGAAAAAGCTGGGATGCCGAAACTGAGAGAACACAAGAGCGCATGTAATGCTTAATATAATATATTTTTCCCCCGGATTATGATGCTTGTCATTTACTTTTACTTATTTTTTACTTTTGCTGCTTTATAAGTATTTTATTAGCAAACCCTCAGAGCGTCTTGAGGGCTTTCTTGCATTTTCATAAAAATGCTTATAAAAATAATCTTAATGTAAATTTTCTTTTCCTGTTTGTTTCTAAAATAAACTTCATGTCCCTTTATTTGATATTACATTTTAAAATACAATTCTGTTTAAAATATTTTTCCACAACAGATTTAAATTGTTTTGGAAAACGGAAAAATACGTCCAAACCGCTCAGAGGGTTAAAAACCTGTGATCATAAGGTGTGTATCACAAGCTAAATCACGTTCAGAGGCTAAAAATCTAAGACATTAACGCTTTGAATATTCGAATTCTAAAAATATTACAATTGATTTACCTTGTAGTGTATTTCAGGTGCTTAAAAAATAAGTGCTTTAAACAAGGGGCTGTACACATATAACGTTATCAACTTTTTGCCGATTTTGGACTCTTCCCCCCCCCCCCCTTACGATATCATACATTTTATTCCGCCCTTAATAATATCGTTATCAGTATCTAAAAATTATTTTTTTTTCTTACTTTTTAATATGTTTGCAATGATATACAGTTATGGTTATACATTTATTATACGCATACTTTACTCATTTTAGATGAAGAGAATAAGTTAATGAAATATCACTATTATATATGAAATAACTTTATATCAAATAACACTTTAAAGAAATACTCGCTACTTAAAAGCATTTATAATAATAGCTTTTCGTTACATAATGCATTCAACAATAATATTGTCTTTTTGTATTTGCCACTGCACGGTGGTAAGTAGACCTTACATAACAAATATCATTTCGAACCTGGTTTCTCTAACAACGAATTATACGTTCATATAACCGAAAAATAGGAATGGCGAAAGTTGGGATATTCTCTATTAGGTAGATTTCGTAAGAAATACTACCTATTGCAGTCGTTACCATGGTGCGACTTTTGAAAAATTCCTTCATAACTTTTCATTATACGACCCCAGGAACCCAAAACCACCCCCACCTAAAAAGTTTATATATATATATATATATATATATATGTATGTATGTATGTATGTACTAAATTTTGTCCGCACGATAAAAGTCGCAATTATGCACGAATCGTCTTCAAACTCGCCAACAACTTTGAGATGGTTAATATCTCGGCGGGGATTGAAAATGGGCAAAATCGGCCTAAGGGAATAGAAATGGGGAGGGTTCAAAATTTTGAATACCATCTTAACATGATTCTGATAAAACCAGCTCTTTCACAACAATGACAGAAAAAAATAAATATTTTTCGTTATAGCAGTTGCCAACAATTAAAAAAAGCAATAAAATTCTCACCACAACAATTGATTTCCTATTGCAAAATTTTCACGCGAAAATTAATTAAATAAAAAGTTTGACGAATTGAAAACAAATTGAATATTACGTCATAAATTTTCTAAAGCAAGATTTCCGCCTGAAAACTCAAAATGAAATAAATAGTTTGACGAATTAAAAAAAAATCAAAATATTGCGTCATATTAGAAATATAATGGACACCAGCAGGTGAATATGTAACGTCATGTGAGTTTGAAGAAACGTATTAAAACATGATAAAAACCAGACTATGGAAATTTTAACATATTTTAACACTTTGAGGTTCTCTGAATTTGCTTTAGCCATTTTTAAACCTATTTCATATACATGCTTGTGTGTATTCCTGTATATTAGAATTTTCACAAAATGTTTAGCTCCCTAGAGTGGTGAAGGAACTGGGTTTATCTCTAATCTTGGTTTAAGTTTTGTTGGTGAATTTAGTACTTAACTTCGAAATCTACCTCCGCCTGTAGGCCCGAGCCGGCAGGGATTTTTTTGGAATGAAATGATTTTATAATCATGTAATGCTTTTAATAATAATTTTGTATTTTCATAAAAATAGATAATAGACTGAAAAAAATATATGACAGACTATACTGATGTTGTAAAAGAAAAAGAAAATTTTGTTTGGATCAAAAATGATAATAATAAAAGACAAATCCTTTCTCCTCCTAGAAATATTTTATGATGTAAAGTAGTGCCAGATCTTCCCTCCCCTCAAAAGTGATAACCTTATATATATGTATACCCCCCCCCCTCCAAGAAGATGGTTGATGTTGGATGGAAGATAAGGCTTATTAAATTGGAGATAGGGGGACGTCGAAATGAGATTTTGCCCTGGTGAAAATATCTGCCTCGGACCGCCCCAGAAAATTCGTAAATGCATATGATTTATTATCATATATATTATTTCTGTTGTCAACATCCTTTTCTATGCATCTACAAAACGCAGAATAATAAATGGCGTATCATTCGAAAGGTTTTTAAATTTGCGTCTGACATAACACCTTTACATTTCGTTAAAACACGTTTTGTTTTGTTCGTTAAAACAGACTATATTGATGTAAAAAAAAGTTAACAGAAAAAGAAAATTTTGTTTGGATCAAAAATGATAACGATATCAAAAGACAAATCATCTCTCCTCCTAGAGATATCTTACGATATAAAGTGCCAGATCCTCCCTCCCCCCCAAAAGTCTATAACTTTATACAGGGTGTCTCAAAAGGTCGTTTACAAACTTAACATGCTGGCCTGTCATATCATGATAAACAAGATTTACATAGGAACTTGTGTTCGAAAATTCAAATTGCGACCGACGCAGGGTGATGAGCGCAGGCTTACTGGAGAGTGGGATGCGTATTCATTTGAGGCGAGGACGTTGCAGGAGAAGGATGAATCGGTTTAGTAACGCAGAATTGGCCGCTATGCATTATGTATATGTCGCCGCGGATGGAAATGCACGATCCTCGGTACGGATGTATCTTGAGCGCTTCCCAAGCAGACGTCAGCCAAGTCATGTTTTGTTTGGACAATTGTACCGTAGATTGCGTGGAGCAGGAGCTTTCCAAGTACGTAGCCACGTCGGTCGAAAACGTACTACACGCACGTCTGTGGTAGAGGAAACCGTGCTGCGGGAATTTGACAGGAACCGGCAAACAAGTCTTCGAGCAAGCGAACACGTTTTGGGTGTACATCGTTCCAGAATTATACGCATACTGCATGAAGACACGCAACAGCCCTACCACTTACAAAGAGTACGGGCATTGTACGTTGACGATTATCCCCAACGCGTTGCATTCGCACTCTGGTATTTGCAACAATGGGTCGCACTGCCGGATTTTCCATCGTAGATTTTGTTTTCGGATGAATCCTGTTTTACACAGGACGGTGTTCTGAACCAGCACAACATGCACATATGGGCGCATGAAAACCCAAGGTCTACACGGGCCCATGCACGTCAACAACGTTTCGCCGTAAACGTTTGGGCTGGTATTATCAATGACATGTTAATTGGCCCTTACCTACTACCTCAGCGCCTCGACGGGAATACCTATCGCATTTTCTTAGAAAGAGTCTTGCCGGATCTGATGGGTGGCGTTCCAGCCGCTGCAGGTCGAAACATCGGGTTTCAGCATGATGGAGCGTCTACTCAGTTTAGCTAAACTGTGCGAGAATATTTCGATAGGACATATTCTAATTGCTGGATTGGCAGAGGCGGGTCAGTCGCATGGCCACCGCAATTCCCCGACCTAACTACCCTGGATTTCTATCTGAGGGGACACATTAAGTCCATGGTGTACGAGACGCAGGTAACATTGGACATGGATCTCGTCGCCAGGATCGTGGAAGAGGCGGCACGTGTCCGTGACACACCTGCCCATTTTGAACGGGTCCGTGAATCCATACGTCGACGTTGTGAAGCATGGCATTGCGGCGAATATCAGGAATTTTGAACACCTTCGGTAAATTAAACCATATCCTTTCTTTCTTCCCCTCCACACCTGCGCTCATCGTCCTCTAGCGGTCTCAGTTTGCATTTTCGAACACAAGTTCCTATGTAAATCTTGTATGTTATTTCTATTGTCAACATCCCTTTTCTATGTATCTACAAAACGCAAAATAATAAATGAGGTATCATTCGAAAGGTTTTTAAATCGGCGTCTGACGTAGCACTTTTACATTTCGTTAAAACACGTTTTCGATTTAAATTTGCAGTTAATTAAAAATTAAATCGGTATTGTTTTCATAAATGAATTGGAAGTTTTCTCAAATTAGTGTTGCCACAAAAATAAAATACCGCATTATATCATGTTCAGCAATGATTATAAGCGAATAAAGAGTACAAAAAAAATGTGAAATTCTCTGCACGGATTTATTTTATATTTATGATTGCAAAATTGAAATGTTTCGTAGAATGGATACTATCGATTGACCGAAGCAGTTTCATTTCACGTGTAGCCTAAAAGCTATGCTTAATTACATTATATTAAGGGGTCTTGTACCTTTTAAACACGTGGAAAATTAACGAAAAACTTCAAAGTTTGAATTAGTGTATCTTCAAAACCTTTCTATGTATAAACATGAAATTTTGGATATTGGTTAAACAGATTGTGCTTTGTAATATACTACCATTAGAAATTAATTAGCCTTTTACATAATTTGTGTATTGTTGAAATCAAAATAGCTTTTTTTTTACTCCATAAGTCATTGCGCGCATGATATCTTGAGAAAGTATGTATGGATTGTCAGGAAATTGGGTAAAAATACTAAGCATGTATGCGTGTTTAAAATGAACTACTTTTAAGTATTTACAATGGTAATATTTTTGGTTATGACTATTTTTATTCATTAAAAATACAAAATTTTTATTTTTTTTTTTTTACAAAAATATTTTTTTATATAGTTAATGAAATAATTTTGGCCTAAGAGTAGTTCATTTTAAACACACATATATGTTTAGTATCTTTACCCAATTTCGTGACAATCCATACATACTTTCTCAAGATATCATGCGCGCAATGACTTATGGAGTAAAAAAAAAAAAGCTATTTTGATTTCAACAATACACAAATTCTGTAAAAGGCTAATTAATTTCTAATGGTAGCATATTACAAAGCACAATCTTTTTAACCAATATCCAAAATTTCATGTTTATGCATAAAAAGTTTTGAAGATAGACTAATTAAAACTTTGAATTATTTCGTTAAATTTCGTCGCGTTTAAAAGGTACAAGACCCCTTAAATTATGTTTTATATGTATTCAATTTATTTTACTTTGTCTCGTGTTTTTTCGAAAGCAATGACATCATCTTTTAATGCAGTTTAAATAGGATTTTTAATTTGTTCTCGCGCGTGCCTTTTTTTCTCTTCGATCATTTTTAACTGTAACTTTGACAGAATAAACAAGATGATATTCTAGCCTGACTAATATTGTTTGCAAATATTTTTATCCTTTATTTTTGTTTAAAAATTTAAACCTGCATCTAAAAAATATTATATATTTCTAAAAATATATATTAGACCAAAGTGCAAAGCTCTAGCACGGGTCTACTTATTTATATTTTATTTCCGGTGCCAACTTCCCTTTTTCTGTGAACATTTACACAACACACAACGGTGAATGAGGCATCTTACGACAAGTTTTTGAACAGTTTTTTGACAATATACAATCAAATTTCGTTAAGCACGTTGCTTGATACAAAAAAACTGCTGTTAATTAAAAAATAATGAAAAAAGTATCGGCAAAAAAAATTCAGAGATTGCACTGCGAAAGTCTGGCACAGATCTACTGGTTAATATTATTATTGTTGTTGTAGTTGTTGTTTCATGGGTATTTCATTGCTAATCTCACAATAATCCTACACAAAGACTATTATATAGCATATATGTTAGAGTATATTGCATAGCATTATATTGTTTTGTATATTTTTCGTATGTACGCATCCTTTACAAACATTCCAACAATCTGCAAATTATATAATTTTAATGCGGGTGTTTTAGCGATTGGAAGAAATAAGACGTTTGTATCAACAAAATAAATCGCACACTATAAATCGTAATTTCTAAATAGCATTAAAAACTTTTTATATATATATATATAATTATTACAAAATCATAAAAAAGGGATGTACTCTCTTTATATATTATAAGTTAATGAAAATTTTACATTTGTTTTCCAAAATAATCATTATAAAACTGTTAGTAAGCAGAATTTCTTTTTCATTTTTGGCGTTTAAATTTTATTTTTGAATCAGTATTTATGTGTTCATGCGCATAATGTTTATTGTAATTCTTTTCTTAAGTGAAACATTTACACTTTAATTAACGTGTAATAGGTTTGCCACGTAACCTAGAAATATTAGTTATTTATTCTATTACAATTATTTATATTTTTTTTTATTTTATTATTTATTATATTATCATCTAAAAAATATTTTTTTTAAAGCTAAAAAATAAAACTTTACAGAAATATGTTTGTAAAATTATAATACAATAATTACAACTTTTACATTATTGTAATTTATCGTTATGTCTATTTTCTCACCTATTGCTGCAACATGTATTAACCCATTAACGACGAGTCTCTTTTACATTTCTTTTAATTCTTCGACACCAGTCTTTTTTCACATTGTAATTTTGAAACATTCAATTGCTCAAAATCTGAGAATGTGAAATGATTTAAAATGTGAAAATGTCCAAACTAAAATACTGGTATTAAAATTTAAAAGTTTTTTTCGCCTTACATGGCAAGTTTTCTTGCCAACCGGCTTTAATGAGTTAATGTCATTCTCACATAATGTAAATTTTGGCTTCTTTTAAATTCTCTTTATTGGTTTAATTTCCTATCTTTAACTTAAATTACACATGTATGATAATAAAAAAGTCAATTTTAGCTGAGAAATAATAAAGAATTTTTTAAATCTAAAATTTGCAAAGTTAAATTAATAAATAATGTATCTCAACAACAATAAATCTGTTAATAACACATAATAAATACACTGATTAAAATTTTGAGAAAAAGGGAACCAAATTTTGAGAAAAAGGGAACCAAATAAAATAGTATATATAGTTAAACAAAAAGAAAGACATTACTGTTTCTAAGAACATGTGGGCAATCTAAGAAAGTTATCGATATGAAAACAACATATAGTAAAGAGCTGAATGAAAAATTATTGTGTACCTGAGTAATGACAATTATAACTAGGAACAAAGTTTAAATCAAGGTAATTAATAGAAATGTTTTATGTTATGTCTAAGGTTCCAAATATATGAAAAAAAGAGAGAAATGAAATATTCCCGGATAATTGCTTGTCTTTTCTCCAAAGCTTTCGGATCCTTAAAAATAAAGGTTTCAATTAAAAAAATTGAAGTTTGGTATAAGCCTTACTTTTGCAACTTTGCAATTTTTATTAATACTGATTTTTTTTTCATATTTAAACAAGTGAACAACAATGTAGTACTTGAAAAGAAACGTTTTCAAAATATTGACAACATGCATGAATGACTTCCTTAATTCACATTTTTTAGCTAAGGATATAAAATTTACTATTATCTTAGAATGGCCCATCATTATAAATTTTTACCCTATCATAAAAAAAATTATAAGAAAACTACTAATAATTTGAAAATTTGCTTTTATCAATTTTTGTCTGGGTTAGTTTTGCCTTTCATATGCGAAAATCCTTGTATTTTACTAGCCGCCCTTACTAGCTAGTCCCTTACTAGCCGCCTTTGGCGACCAGTTTCCTCCCTTAAAATTTATGTTTGGGAAAGCATTCTAAGCATTGTATCATGTTACTTTTATTCATAATTTAATTTACTTATACTTCCTTAAATATAATTAATATAATCCCTTAAGCTAATATTACTTTTTGTTGCATTGAAATATCTCAATTTGTTGATTTTCTGTAAGCAAATAAACCCTATTGGTTTACAATGGAATTCTATGAGAATTTGGCGAAATATTAGAGAAGTCGCTAAGTTGGCGTCACCTTTGGCGATATACACCAAGTTGGCGGCATTTGGCGACAGAACAGCCCCTCCCATATGGTAACCCTCTTATAGGTATGGAGATGCATTAAATGCTATTCAATAACCAATGAGATGCGTTTCATTCGACCGTTGCCATTAAACAATTAACAAATAATCGCGATTTCTGTGTTACGTACGATAGCGTAATATATATATATAGATTGTTGTATATAAATGATCGACGTCTGTGAAATTGTTTGTAAATAAAAATTAATGCCTGGAATAAGTAGGTAAGGTATGATGTAATTATATATTTTTGAAATTATTATTGCTTAAATCTGAAAATCTTTTATTATTGTTGTTGTTATTATTATCATGGTTATTATTTCAAGTAAAAATTAAACAGCATTCAGATCTTCCTTTATTTACAAAAAAGAGCCTAACTCAAATAATACTGTTTGACAATTTGAGAACCTGGATTGGATTCAAATTACTAAAACTACACCTTCTTTCAGGAAATTCACATTCTGTGATGTGTGTGTTTTACAGTATATTTCATATTTCACTTCCTTTTGAAAAGGTCCTTTCTGCGTAACATACTTAATAAATTAAGTAAAAATTCTGCTTCAGCATCGGCGAATAAGGTCAAAAGTTGTTGTTTTTTCCCCCTTGCTTTTACTTTTAATTTTCTCTTTTGCAAGGGAAAGTGTGTCATCATTGATCAGGAACACGCAGACAAATATAGAAGGACCTCCCCTTAAGGGTCAGGCTATCCTCACGGCAATTTCCCTTCTAATTCTTCGGTATTGGAGAAAGTGTGCTATGTCTCTCGCTGGGAATATTCTACATTTTTAGCATTTGCAGACAGAAATGATGATATGTATTCAATATTTAAAGAAACTGCCCTGTTGGTAGATTTCAGTTACGTCCCGAAATGGCCTGAGATAAATAAATAGTTTCTTAAATTTATTTTAATAGATATATTATCCCTGCTGGTGCGTAAACAAAATCGGCAGGTGATGTTCTCTAATGTTTTTAATTGACAAACTTTTTGTACTTTTTCTTCGTTATTCGTTACCATATCCGTTATTCGTGTTCCTTTTTACACGATAAGGTGTCTTTTCCAATCTAAAGAGTTAAATGCAAAATTTATCGTTTAAAACTTTGTTGATCGGTTAAAATAAATATAAAAAAGACTTTGCGGTGCAATTACAAGAAAAATATGACATATATTAAATGAAGTCACACATTTTATTTAAAATTTTGATATGTTGTTTATGTATTAGTACTAGTGTGTATGTTTAAAAACAAGCACTAAAAACTAATAAAAATATGTATTAAAATTTAAGAATTTTCCATAATTGGAATATCTTAGAATTTCTTGGTAATAGTGCTTAAAAATAAAATAACAGCTTCTCTGGCGCTTTCCGGATCTCAAGTCACCAAAGATTGCAAAATCGGGAAGCTGTATCAATATTAGACATTTACAAGACAAATGGCTTATGTGCTACCTTCATAGCCATATAATTTAAACAAGTATTCGATTCAATACTGTGGCAAGTTACTATCGAAAAATTCAGACAGATATGTACAATGCAGCGATAGATAATGTGATAAATACTTTTTACTATTTTCTGTCAGAACGTCATGCACAGCGTGACTTATTTAATTCACAATTTCTACATTGATTCACCTACGGCTTCCCATAGGGCTCCTTCACTGGTCCTAATCTGTGGAATGTTTTTATGAATAGATTGATAATTAATTCTTTAATTAACAATCTTATAAAGCTAATTAATTATTAATATTAATAGCTCCTATATTGCTAATTCTCAAAATCAAATATTTTAACGAAGACCTGATTGTGCTAATGACTATGCTGATGGTTTAGTTTTCATGATAAAAGGTGCTACAAGAAGACAGTTGGAAAATGAATTACACGCAACATTGCATATAATCTAATCCTGGGCGAACGAGTTCGACATACAGATTTCGAAGGGAAAAAAACAGAATCATTAACTTTTGGAAAAGTACAAAAATATATCTCTAATCTATAAATTAGAAAATGCAACAATCAAAACAGTCTACCATCTTAGCTACGTGGACGTGATTCTTTATAGAACTTTAAGCTTCGTACAGCATTTAAAACAAAGGCGTTCAGAAAAGGAGATGGTCACATCGGACACATCTCTTAAATTTTGCCTCCTTCGATGGCCACGTTCCTCGTTTCATTCTGCAAACCTGGTATAAAACCCTCATCGAAAGAAGGAAATTCGCATACACAGCACCAGTCTAGCATCCAAGCCTGCAATCCACCCACACACAAGATCTAGTTCACTCCATACAAAGAAATAGTCTTTTTTTATCACAAAAACCTACAAAAAAAAATCTACATAGGCATTATATGGCCTTAATAGCTTGTCTCCACTTCATTTTAAACTACGACAAGATAATATGTTCCAGCAATGTTTGTTTCAAAAATCTCAAAATAAATGGTAGATTAAAATAAAACAGCATTTCTCCTCTGAAAGAATCAAATGCATATTCCATCAATAACAATCTATATAGATGGTTCTAAAACTAGAAGTGGCATGGGTTATGCTTTTTGTGTTCAAAGCCTCTCATTTAATTTTTATATAGAAAATAAAGTTACAAATTGTGAATTTAGTTACCAGGCAAAACTCTTAGAATTCGTCTCTTGATTGCAATCTTTCCCCTATGAAAAATTTATTTTATACTCAGACAGCCTGTCAGATATACAGACAATAAAAATATAAATTCCGCACGTATTTTGGTCCTCTACTAAGTCACATTTTCTCTTTTATGAAAATTTCCTTTATATTCAGACAGCCATCCAGGTTTACAGGCAATGGACAACATAGATTCCAAATGTATATTGGTTCATTTCGTCAATGAGCTTCTCTAAACAAGCTCGGAGAGTTTTTTTATTTTTCTTAGGTAGAGAACATACGGATGCGCGAGAAAATAAGCTAGAGGATTCTTCATTTAAAAAAAAAAAAAAAAGAAAAGAAAAAGAAAAAGAAAAAAGAAAAAAAAAGCCGTCTATTAACTATCCGAAACAAGAGAAAAGAACTCTCTCTTACTCCATCACATTGCCTCAAATTGCTGCTCGCTACAATATCAAAGATATTTCATTGC
The DNA here is from genome assembly GCA_963932465.1 of Maratus speciosus. NCBI lineage: Eukaryota > Metazoa > Arthropoda > Arachnida > Araneae > Salticidae > Maratus > Maratus speciosus. The sequence continues at coordinate 269,630,314 of OZ010791.1, forward strand.
GCTTTGTGTTTTGTCTTTATTTGTTCATGAATCTTTTTCTATAATTAAATTGTTGTATATTTCAGGAATGTGTTAAAATGGTACTTTTGTTTGTATAATGAAAAGAAATATTGCTTTTTAATACGTAACTTCATAAACGTATATGGCTGGTAAGAGTGATGTTTGGAGAAATTTTACCAAAATTAATAAAACTGGTGTTAAAGAGAATTTTAAGATAAAAAAATATCAATATTTAATTACCTAATTCTGATAGTATCACAGGAAACTATTCACTGCTCAACATTAACAGGATAAGGCAAGAAAATAGCTTTATAATTAGTTTATACTATTTTTAAATGGATTGCTTCAAAAATACTGGAAAAAATGTCATCGAATTATAAAGGTTAATATTAAAAACGTGTGTAAAAAGCTTAAAAGCCCTTTTTAAATAAAAACATTACTTAATGGGACGCAAAGCCTCATTAAGCTTGAATAATGATGGCTTAATGGTAGTAATGATGGCTCCCACGTTATTTTTCACCGTATTAACGATTTATGGGGGCGAAGAGCACAAGCTCCAGTTATATAATGAATGCTTCGTTAATTATTTAAGGACGTGGAGGGCACAGGTTACCATTACACAGAGGACTTGTTATACAGATTATCATTTTAACGATTTATAGAGCATTAAGCACACAGGGCTCCATTATAGCGGTTAGCGTATTATTAATGGGCTCGAAGTGTGCAGAGCCCAATTATAGCGAGGGCCCTCATTATATTAATCACCGTATTAACAATTTATGGGCTTAAGAATGAGCGAAGCTCGGCCTGTACATATAACAAGTACACAATGAATATTTTCGTTTAAATAATATGTTGTACAATTGTGAGTAAAAAGTAAATACCACTCGCTATTTCTCCCGAAAATCATCGTATAAAATTGATACTGGCACCAGATAATCCAAAATCTCATGCCGGAGTCATTTGGTTTTAGAGTCAATGACTCTATTTAACATCAACTGCTTCGTGTTGTGAAATTCCTAGGTAAAAATCTCAACATGAAAATCCCAGCTACTGCTGCATTTTAAATGTCGTCATGGTCTTTCATGAAGCCTAATTAGAGACTTACTTGGAAATAATTCGGTTTAGTAGCCCGTCCGGACATTTATACTCGGATCTTGGCAATTATACGTTGTGCATTCGCATTGACAATACACTCTCTGCACTACACCTTAAAATAACCAGACGTCTTTAAGACCATCGGGTCCATGCTTTTCAACATCTTCTTTAATGACATTCTACACGTTACACTCTTTACTGACGACACTGCAATATACTCATCTGCACATCATACAAACACTTTTTACAAAAACCCTAGCGACAAATTGATGAGGCTTCATGAGGTGATGTTACTTTTTGACGCTTCCAAATTAATGAAAATAAAACTGCTGTAGCCTATTTTAAAAGATCTTTCTAATATCTAAACTGAAAAACCCTTAATAGCACCTCTATTTCCCGGAAAGATGGTGCTAAGTACCTGGGAGTAATTTTGGTTGACGAGCTGACATGGAAAAAACAAATTCTTAGTATTAAAGAAAAACATCGTGATCTATTTAAATCCCTTGCCTTTCTGCTAAAATAGCTCCACCTTCTTCATTACACTAAGGCTGGTGTTGACATAGGTCTTAACGTTATTCGACAGGTCTCAAACTTTGACAATCTCGTTTTTACATTAATTGGCACTATTTTAGGCGCTTCAGTCGAATGGGTTCCCGTAAATATATTAAAAATTTTGGGAAATGTGACCATTTGCACGAAATAATTTTTAACTGTACATGTGCTAACGATAGCAAAACTGTTTTTGCATAATCTAGTAGTTAAGGCAACTCGTATAAAAAAGCCAGTCAAATATCGTTAAAATTCAGAAAGTTGTCGGTATTATAGTGAATTGAATTTCAGTTGCTTTCTAAAAGTAGCTGAGTCATGGGAGTTTTTTCAAAAACTGTAATTTTTTATTAAATAATTTCCAACAAAGGATTTAGCATTTAACATAAATTTATACGTAGTTTATGAAGAGATGCTCCGATTTTGATGATTATATTTTTGTTGATATGGACTCGTTCTGATTATTCTTCAAAGGAGAACTAAAGCATCAATGGAAAATGAAAATATGAAAAATATATAAATGTTAATTTCTAGAAAAACCCTTATCATTCAGCTACTTTTAGAAAGCAACTGAACTTCAGCTCAGTGTACCGTCAATATCTTTCTGAATTTTGATTATATTTGACTGGCCTTTTTATTTCAGTTACCCTATATAGTTGACTACTAAATTATGCCAATATATTATATATATATTATATATTATCTTTGGTGCATGAACAGTTAAAAATTATTTCATAAGAATGCTTATATTTCATCAAATATTTAATATATTTATGTTTTAATTGCAGTACATTATTTCAACTGTACTTTGTCGAGTTTCCTGAAATTGGCATTTAATTTCATTGAAAACCTTGCATGCTATAAACAAAAAATTGGCAGACATTTCTTGAATTTTTGTTTTAGGAATCTTTATATATCCATGCATATACATGCTATTCTTACACAAATGAACACATCTGTTGTTCGTGGTCCACATAGTTCTGTGCTACAGCTACAGATCATTTCAAGCATTTTATTTTACAGGATAATCGCAAACTACTTTTTTTATTCAACTTATTGTTGATCCCTAATTGTTCTCATGATCACACTTTCGTTGACAAATCAGAGGCAAATATATATTCTTTATATTCCCGAAGTTCCAGAAGAATCCGTCAAGCATTTGTCTAGATATTTTTTAAACACTTAAATCGAAAATTTCCAATGACTTTTGGCCCTGTAGTTCAGCTGTAATGAAATAGTCCTAGATGCATCATTCACGAACAACCTCAATTTTGCTTATCAAATTTTGCAGTGAAATTTCATTCATTAGATTTCAATAAACTGACAAGAAATATACAAGTCAAGCCGACACCTTACTACAGCTTCCACTGTATTTGTTCCAATCGGCTGACATACACCTTTTGCATGATAAAGAGAAGTACATTTTTCATCTGTGCATTTCATTAAAGACATAAAAATTATATATTAAAAATAAAGAAAAAAATGCTTCCTGTAATATCCGAAACTGTTAATACAGTACATACGTTTAAATAAATTTCTTTCTTTCCTACTTTTCAAGTCTTGACTCTTGTATTGTTCTCACCACTCTCATGACAGTACTTTACAAACAATGGATGATTGAGAGAATTACAGGAATAAATGAAACCAAACCATAGTAAAAAACGTCACGTCACGCTATTATTACGCAAACTTCTAAATAACAGGTAAGGGGGATGCAAAAAAAAAAATGCCTATTTACACTCACACTCCTATTAAAAATAAAACTCTCTTTCACTCTCTGTATGACGTAAAAAAAGTAGGCCTGCGTTGCTATTTTCACTGCTCATTTCTCAACATATGTTCCTTAGAAGCAGGTGTCAAATGGTGTAATCAAAGGAAAGCCGCCAAGTCGAGTAGGGAGGGGGATTCCGGAGCCAGAGAAAACGCAAAAGAGTTCATTGACGACTCTGGCCGGGTCGTTTACCTGGAAGATTTGGTGGCCACCTTTCCCGGCCAATCTAGGTCAATGGGCGAAAGCAGATCTACCTCGGCGAGCGGTGACCTGACCTCTTTTTCACTCTTACCTTGCTTGCTGTGTGCAAGGGGGATTTTGTTTGTTTATTTTGTTCCCCGGGTATGTCATACGGGTATGTGAGTGCGAATATACCGGCGAAAGTCGGACAGTGTCCGCAGTAACTTTTTTCCGATATTTTTTTGTTTCCATCTTCCGCGGAAAAGGTAGGATGTGCTTGCTTCTCACTGCTATTCGGTCACGCCGATAAAAGAATGAAATTTATAACGAGCTTTTACTTTCGTTTGCACCACTTTCCCCATTTCAGATACCTTTCACTTTCACAGAATTAATTGTCATTCTATATTATTTTCTACATCACTTACCTGAAGACATTCTATTTTTTAAACATGTTTATCATTCACAAGCTAAATATTTGTATATTTGCATACACACACACACATGCTGTATGTGAGTGCGTGTGTTTTTAAAAACTACACGTTTATTTGCCTTTTCTTTTCTTTATAAAATTTTAAGGAGGGTGAAGTGTCATATTTGTATTAAATAAAATCTGAATTGCAATAAAGTCATATGAAGTATAGTTTGAGAACGAAATTGTAAAAAAGTTGAACAAGAAATTCGTAATTTTGCTGTTATTGTAAAATTAAATTGTATTAATAAATAGTACATTGCATGCATGAAAACAAAAATAGACAGCATGCCATACACATGTGCCATTAAACGTTAAATAGGGCGAAGATAAGCTGAACTCTTCTCAGGCGAAAATTATGAGAAAGTTTATTTGTATTTTTTATTTAACTGTTTTTAACTCTTTCCAACAGAGATGTAAAGTGTTTATGACTTCGGTTTGTCTGTCTGTCCGGCCGTCAATCTGTCTGTGTGGTCATCTGACCGCGTTCTAGATTTCGTAAATGTACTTGGATTGCCCCGATACAGGTATCAGTGAAGTTCATATACGATTTTTTCCTATTGAAAATGAAGCATTTAGCATTTATAATTCGTTTACAGGAATTCTCAAAAGAATTCGGTACATCATGGCTTATGGGCGATAATGGGTCGAAGTACATTTTAATGATGTTACACTACTTCAAATATTACGAAATCGACAAGCACATTTGATGTGCACTGCAGGATTTTTCCTATAGAAAAATTGCGAGCGTTAATACGCAAGGAAAAAACTTTATAGCATTGCTATCCGTAATTGTTTGAACTACAGTTTATGAAACTGGTATACGCTCGGTAATATCTCCCGTATAGAAAATAGGACATATAATATTTAATGTTTATTTACAAGGTCGCACAAAATAATTCAGTTGCATTAACGTCTGTGAGCGCTTACTACAGCAAATAAAATTTCAGTTGTGTTATTCGTTTTCAAGCTTAACTAAATTTTCGTATATTATGGTATATTAGTAGATTATATTCGTATATTATAGTTAGTATATTACATTTAATATATTGTAAAATGGAAATGTTACACACATTTGTGATTATATTTATTAAATTTTGTTTTTCATTTTTATAAAATAGCTTTTAAATATTCATTTTTAAATTTTCAGGCTTACACTATTTATCTTTTTTTTTTAAAACAATTTTTTTTTTTCAAAATTTTAAATTTATGAGAAGTTTTTGTTTTTTGAGTCAGTCTACCTCTCTCTTTTTATTTATTTATTTTTTTAAGTAATTCATTTTTCAGTTTAAAAAAGCTGAACTTGAACTTTTGTATTTTTCAATCTTTTTCTTTTTATTTCCCCTTTAATTTAACCACTTTCTAGCAACTGTATTTCATGCCGTATCAAAAAAAAAAAAAAAAAAAAAAAAAAACATGGCACTATTTTGATGCGATATTATACGCATTAGCAAAATAGCTTATTTTCCCAGAATTCTACGTCAACGCTGGTTTCGGCATGTGAACTACCAGTGAAGACCGTTAGAATATTAGAAGGGGGAGGTGTAAAAATTACGAGCAAAATTAGCTTGAAAATGGGAGGCTTTATTTGCCAGCTTGGAATCTTAAGTTACATATTATATTGTGGAAAGTATTATTAAGTTAAAGTATTACTTTTTAATCGTAAGATATTGCTTTTTCGGTGTTCATATAGTAGAGTAAAAATAGTAAGTGGAATGCTTGTAATAACATTTAGAACATTACTAGAGATAGTTCTATTGCTCTAGATAATAGCAATACAAACATACGCTATATAGAGGTTTATTTATACCGAGAGGCTAAAGTTAAATTCTCCCCAACTCACCCCATATACCTACCCCGTAGGTAATTTTTTTTTTTTTTTCTGTAATGGGTTTTTGACATTATACTTTTTCTGCAGGGAGCTTTGAGACGGAAGAAGCGAAAGTTGCAAATTTTATAGTTTCTGTAAGTGTTTCAAGAAAAGCGTTATGTTGTTCTGATTTAATAGTGTCATTTTGTAATTTTTTTTAAGGATATGTTTATTAGCCTTTAAAAGATTCGTGATTTTTATTAAATTGACATGTTTTGTGCCGTGTCTACGTTTCATAGTGTAGACAGGTGTAATTTGGTAAATGTATTCAATGTACTTCTGATCACAAAAATTATGAGTGTCCGCAAATTGCCAATGACGTAGAAAAGGATGTGTTAAAGAATTTACAAAAGTATGGTCACGGAAGCTTTTGGTTAAAGTTTGACCTACCTTAGCTTTTTTAACAAAAGTATGTGTGCCGTTATCTGCGTTAATTATAGAAAGTTTATTTGGAAACGAGGAACTCGATGAGGCTATCCTCCGGGGTAGAGGTCTGCACGGGCCCGGATCTATGCCGAAATTCGTACCCTCGCCTAGCAAAATGAAGGAAATTTTTTTAAATGGACAGGGCCAATAAAAAATTAAGCGGACCGACCAACCCGAGATAAAAAGTGTCAAACTAAGCTGATAAAATGTGAACAATTTTCAATGGACGTGACTGGGACGAGAATAAGTATAAATGTGCTACACGATGTTAGCTTGACAAAATCATTACATAAATATATCATATCTAGCGTAGAGATCAGCATCGGACAGCTGCATCGAGTCTGATCCTGGGCTTGATTTTTTCAGCACACTCGGGTCAGGCAGAGATTACGCTTACATTTTATTCTACATACACAGGACTGGTTGGAAATGGACTTAATTCTTCAAAGGACGTGTCGGGCAAACAATTTGTTTTGTAAAAATAGTAATAACGACAATAAACTTCTATTAACGGAATCCTTAGAAATATGCTTAAATTAATTATAGAGAAATATTTTCAAAAATCTACTTTTTTATTATTATACAACTTCAGAAGTTATGATGTTTGTAACCTCTTTTTTCTTTTATTCTAAACTACATTAATTTTCTAATATGCTTTTTTACATAATAGTCTAAGAGTTTAAGTGATCATTAATTTTGCTATTTTGCATTCTATGGCATGCAAACATATAGTAATCTTAAATATACTGTAAAATTAAATATGTGTGCAAATATTCATTAAAACAATCTTAATTTATCTTTAAAAAATCGAAATTTTTTGTAGAAATTGGGTTGGGTCGAGCAGAGAGGGGCCTAATTTTATTAATTTTTGCACGGGCCGGGCCTGATTTCACTGATTTTCGAACAGTTCGGGACAGGGTGTGATCTGTAAAATTATAAACGGGCCGGTCCGTGCCCCAGGGTCTTCCGTAGATTTCCCCAGAGTGGAGAGAAAACAAAGTCCTTGCCACAGATGGATGGTCTACATTACGTAAGAAAGTGCTGTCAGTTGTCAAAGACATTATCAAAGTTTGTAACTGTTGAAGCAATATATGAAGAACCGATAATAATTTCTCCTTCAGCCAAGATTTACGCCATTAAACCCCATACAACCAATCAACTAACCTTCCACCAAGATAAGTCTAATGAAGACACAATGGTCTCCAGTGTATAGATCTTTCGTGATAAAGCAGGCGATCCTGATGACCAATTGCGCATAGTATTGTTTGATTTAAAATTCCTGCACCCAGGAAAAACCTCCAGGGAACTATTACCACTGCATCCTGCAGTACTGCTAATCTCTCAATGTTCCTCAATGTGTTTTCATCTATACAGCGTTTCATTTCAGGACTGACAGCCCAGCAATGGTTGAGATTAGCCTGCAAGAATTGTGTAGAGAAAAAAAGAAAATTAAATTAATTTAGCAGTGAGACAGGATAAAATGGAGCAAAGGATTCAAAAATAAACACATCGATCAACGCAGAAAACCAGACAATGTACTATATAAAGTTTAACTTATTTACTTATACATATTCTGTGAAACAGTTAAATGCAATAAAATACAAGGGCTAAGTTAAATAATTAACCCGTGAAGCAATAAAATTCAATTAACTATGCATTTCATCAGGCATAAAATGCACAAGAAATCAATTTATAGAATTTAATTAATTAAGGTCATTAGATCCAGTGCAAACCATAACCCACAAAAATAAGTCTGATACAGAAATTACAGAAAAAATATTTATAAGTAAGCAAACAATGAGAAATAGTAGTACATTAGGGAAATTAAAGGAGAACATGAATCTGACTGATCAGGAAAACAGTCATAATTCCATCAGAGTTAAGGTGAACCAGCAAAACATGAATGGTATAACTGAACTAACCGAAAATAACTAATGCTGAACAAAAGTATCCATATGTGTAAAAAAGAGATCGCTCAAAAGGACGAAAAAAGCATGAAGTACAATTCAGTAGAAAGTGATCTTCATCTTCAAAAAAAAAAATAAAAAGTAAAATACTCAAAATGGCATTTTCTCCTTCAAAGAAAAAAAAAAGTGTAAAACATATTTAATATTATACATTTTCTTATTCAAAGAAAGTATTGCGGCAAAACATGCTCACTTCCACATTCAAAAACACTCATCTACGCATTCATAAATATACACACCTTAACATTCATGAGCATAATCATCTTAACATTCAGAAGTATACTCACCAATATATTCATGAACATACACACCTACACATGCTCATTCATAACATCATAAACATGCTCATTCATAAACATATTCATTCATAAACATGCTCACCTACCCAATCAAAATCAGGAGTCAAACAAGTAGCCTTCACCTTTATGATAAATAGCAAGGAGTAATATTCCAAATGACATCTTTATAATCAAAAAGGCATTTTCGTACTCATAATTCTCATTAAGTGAACCATAAGAAAATAATAACAACACATTCATTCATTATGGAAAACATACGCACCAATCCATTCAAAGACTAAAACAAAACGAACACAAAAATGAATATTTTAAAGATCACAGAGGTAATTTTTTAAAAATAGTGAACTGTTCATTAAACCTATAAACTTGTTATAAAGATGGAACATGACGGCTAAATTACATAATAATTATTATGACATTCTAGATTAAAAGTACTTTCTATTAAGTAATCGGTTAAGATTTAAAATTTTTTAACTGGAAAATTTGGAGAACGAATCGATGACTGAACGAATCGATTTTTTATACGATGACAGTTGTTCTCGATTATAGAATTATCGGCAATCGTCCAGCACTAATGTGTAGTTTACCTTACCCTTACATGGTACGAGAATGCTCTTAGCAAGTTTTCTCAAATAAGTGGCCTGCATATTTTAATTATTCAGAATCAAATTTCCGGTTAAATATTAAAACAACATATTATAATATAAAATGCACATTTTTCTTCTAAAATTATTTACAAATTTTGTATTATCAAAAAGTCAGTTGGTTTATGCTAAATGGAATAATAACAAACCGCCCGATATTAACCACTTAATCTTCTTATAAGAACCTAATAGCAATTGTTGTTTGAGGCATATCATAGTGGATAGACTATGATAAATATAAATCTTCAGTTTTACATAATTGCGGTGCAAACATTCTAAAAAAAGGTGCACTTAAAAATAGAGAACTGCACTGTTACCATGTTATTATTTAATTCTTAAGCCATCATCTATTGTCTTATATAAAAACATATTGTCTTAGCTAAGTAGAAAGACGATTTTGAGATAGTGTCGTTGCTGTGATAAATAGTCGACTGACTGGTTGAAAAGTAAATTAAATGCTTTTAAAGAAGACAATAATGCTGATAAATTATTACCACATTAATTATTTCTAAAGTATTTAACAATGTACAGTACGTGTAAAAAATCCGAAGTATGGTTATAACATGAGCTTTAATAATGCAAAAAGAAAAGAAAAGACCCGTTTAAATTCGTATAACATTCTTTGTACTTATATGTTCTTTTTCTTCTTTGTTGTAAAGAATAGTCTACATATTAAATTGTGCACCGAATTTCATTTTTCACAAGGTAGGACCTACTTTTGATATTTAATTTGAGTTCATTGGATAAAGATAATCCGAAAACATACATAGTTTGTGCATATTTTCTTAAATCTTCATAGAGTTAGAAGGGGTCAATGTTTGAGGATGCTAACGTTATATTCACATGACAAACTTTAATTTTCGTATATTTTTACAAAAAAAATCATTTGAATGAAATTTTACTTTTTAATGAAATGGATTGTGTTAAGTTTAATATTTAATTTCTTACTTGACTCATTACATTAACCAAGAATATTATTTTTATTATGTTTTGTATTTGTATGTTTTCCTCCATGTATTTTCTTCATAACTAAACTTTAACTTCTGCATCCGGTAACATGTTCGGAGTTGTGGTCAGTTGACCCTTTTTCGTACTGTGTGTACAATGTGGCATGACCACTGTGGTAAGCAATAACTAATACTTTATGTCAGTTTAAATGATAAGTTTTATAGATTGAATAAACCCAAAGATGTGCTAGAAATTTTTTTTATTCAAAAACATATTTCTAATTATGAAAATAATCAATAGATTCAAATTCAAAAATTTATGAATTGAAACCTACATTGATTTTTACATAAACGGAATCAGCGTCGTCGAATGTATGGCTATGCGCATTTGCAGCTCATCCCTACCATTAGTTATTGATATAGAGAGAAATTTCACTTTTAGACGATCTAATCTAACGGCTCCCGATATTTTTTACATCAACAGAAAAAAAAAGCTTAGAAAGCAACCGGAAAAGCTCTATTTATTATTTTTTTATATTAAATTAGTTTATTTTATATATATTAGTAGCGGTTATTTAGTAGAATTTTCATACAATTTTTCTGCTTACCAATTGAATGTCCCTGCTACTTTTAGTTTTGTTTGTTTTTTTTTTTCCTTAATTTTCTTTTTCTAAATTTACGCACAAACACCTAACACATATTTCTTCAAAATTCTATAAAGAACTAATAAAAAAAAATACTTAAACTACATACATTTTAGTCCTGTCTTGATCAAGAATTCAAAATAAAATATCAAAAGTAAGTGTTACCATTTGAAAAATGAAGTTAGTGCAATTTTTAATATGTAGACGATCCCTTTTGATAAAATAAACCACATACAATTAAAAAAGAGCTATACGAATCCAAGCGGTATTTTCTTGGACTAAGCAGAACTGAATTATTATCACGTTTCAGGTTTTTTTCACATATTATACATGCAAAAGTTAATCAAAACCTTCATGTTTTCTTTATTTGAAATTTTAGAATTTGGATGAAGTCAGAGAGCTTTGAGAAAACAATATTGTATTAGATAAGAATATTAAAAAGAAAATTGAAAATATATACATCAATAGAAAATTAAGTGAGTTTTAAATAAAAGTTTATCAAAGTTTTCATTTTTTTTTTCATAAAACATAAAATAGATTTATATTATACTAGCAAACCCCGCGGTTTTGCTCGAGTAATAGTTGAAATATGCCAAGTGATATTTGCATGACTATTTTTTATTAGAAGAACACTTTTGGAAATAATTCAAAAATTAAAAATTAAGCCACAGTTTGACTAAAATTTATTATAAAAGTGCAATAGACAGATATGAGATTTTAATTAATAAGAAGAACTAAAGCTAATTCCAAACAAATGATAATTTAGAAAGTATTTTGAGACTTTTATGCTCATTTCATACGTTCATTCCATTATTCATTTCAAGTTTTGAATTTTTTAGAAACCATCTTAACAAATTTACATCTTAAAACTAACCACCATGTGAAATTCCAAACTTCTTGTCTAACAATCTACCACCTCTCTGGTGTTGGTGGCACCAACATAAAATGCCGAAACAGAGTTGAAATAGAATGCCTCGAAAAATATTGAAACAGAGACTGTCACCATTAATTTGCCAACATTAACCTTGGAATCGATTGGTATTTCCTAATATTCTATAGAAAACGGAATTTAGATGTTTTTAAAGGCTTTCTTGTTGTTCCTGCCAACCAGGTGGTAGTAACACCGGCATAACATATAGACCGTAAAGGATCAGGGACTATCACTCTTGATTCGCAACCAATAACTTCTGTAATCGGTTTATTATTTCCTGAGATTCCATAGAAATCGTAATTGAGGACTCTTTTAGAATGCTATTCGCTCCTTCCCTTCGCTTCAGCGCTTTTTAATTTCGAATTTATTTTCGACTGTTCTTAGAGGACAGTTATATTTTATAAGTAACTACCGTGCTATACTTAAATTTTCTAGCCTCTTCAGTACCTCAGAAATCGCAATTTAGAAAGTTTTTTGATGCTGCAACCCTCGACATAAAATATAGCTTATGTTTGAGCAGGTTCTATCACCATCAATTTGCAACCATTATGTTTGGAATCGGTTTCGTATTTAATACGAATGCATAAAAATAGTAATTTAGAACGCTTATAGAACCAGTGTTAATTTCAGGGGGTGGGCCGGAGGATATTCCCCCCCGGAGCAATGAGATGTCTATTCCCCCCGGAGCAATGAGATGTCTATTCCCCCCGGAGCAATGGGATGTCTATCCCGCCCGGAAGATTTGAGATTTTGTGTTTTCAGTGGTCAAAATGTACAATTTCCCCCCCCCCGAACTCCATAATGCTCCCCCCCCCCTGAAGCCACAGAAATCCCTCCCGGAGAAAAGTGTCTGAATTCAACACTGTATAGAACGCTTTTCGCTCCCTTCATCCTTTTAAATTTGGAATTTTCTTTCGACAATTCTTAGAAAGCATTTGCATCTTTGAAGTAATTACCATTCCAAATTTAAAATGTTAGATCCCCCTCAGTAACACAAAAAACGCAATTTAGAACATTGTTTGCTCCTGTAAGCCCCCAGGTGGTAGTGACAACAACGTAAAATATAGGATATGTTGGTGCGGGGACTGTCACCATCAATTTGAAACCATAACTTCTGAAATCGGTTTATGTTTTCTGAGATTGCGTAGAAATCGCTATTTAGAACGCTTTTAGAACGCTTTCCGTTCATTTTCACACCTTTTAAATTTCAAATTTTTAAAGAGCTCTTCTCAGAGAGTATTTACATCTCATAAGTAATTACCATACCAAATTTCAAGTTGCTAGCCCCTTCAGTATCACAAAAATAACAATTTAGAACGTCTTTTAAAATGCAACCGCAAGGTGGTAGTGACGCCGACATGAAATAGATCCTATATTGGAGCAAGAGTTGTCATCATCAATTTCCAACCATTACTTTTGAAATCGGTTTGGTACTTTCTGAGATTGCGTACAAATCGCAATTTAGAAAGTTTTTTAAAACGTTTTTCGTCTATTTTCACCCCTTTTAAATTTCGATTTATTTAGGAAATATTCTTAGAGATCATTTATATGTTATAAGTAACTACCATGCCTAGTTTCAAGTTGCTAGCCCATGCAGTATTACAAAAAACGCAATTTAGATCGTTTTTTGCTCTTTCACCCGCTTTGGGGTAGTGGCGCCGACATGAAATACAGCCTACGTTGGAGCGAAGTCTGTCACCATCGTTTTTACAACATTATCTTTTAAATCGGTTCGGTACTTCCTGAGATTGCGTAGAAATTGCAATTTAGAATGTTTTTTAGAACGCTTTTCGCTCATTCTCGCCTCTTTTAAATTTCGATTTTTTAGGCAATGTCCTTAGAGATCATTTGTATCTTATAAATAACTGCCCTGCCTAATTTCAGGATTCTAGGCCTTTCAGTAACACAAAAATCGCAATTTAGAACGTCTTTTGCATCTGCAACCCTAGGTGGTAGTAACACCGACATGAAATAGAGCCTATGTTGGTGCAAGGGCTGTCATGATGAATTTCCAACCCTTAGTTTTGAAATAGGCTGGGTATTTTCTGAGATTGCGTAGAAATCGCCATTTAGAACGTTTTTTAGAACACTTTTCGCGCATTTTCACCCTTTTTAAATTTCGAATTTTTTAAGAAATGTTCTTAGAGATCATTTATATCTTATTAGTAACTATTCCAAATTCCATGTATCTGGGCCCTTCAGTAACACAAAAATCGCAATTTCGAACTTTTTTTACTCCTACACATCCTTTAGGGGTAGAGGCACCGACATAAAATGTAGCCTATATTGGGGCAAGGGTTGTCACCATCATTTTGAGACCATTATTTTTGAAATTGGTTAGGCACTTCTTGAGATTGCATAAAAATTGTCATTTAGAACGTTTTTTAGAACGCTTTTTGCACATTTTCACCCCCTTTTAAATTTCGATTTTTTTTTTTTTTAAGAAATGTTCTTAGAGATAATTTATATCTAATAAGTAACTACCATGCCAAATTCTATGCAGCTGGACCCTTCAGTAACACAAAAATCGCAATTTCGAACGTTTTTTGCTCCTGAACCCCCTTTAGGGGTAGTGACACCGACATAAAATGTAGCCTATGTTTGAGCAAGGGTTGTCACCATCATTTTGGCGCCATTATGTTTGAAATCGGTTTGGTACTTCGTGAAATTGTGCAAAAAGTGCCATTTAGAACGTTTTTTAGAACGCTTTTTGCGCATTTTCACCCCTTTTTAATTTTGATTTTTTTTAAGAAATGTCCTTAGATATCATTAATATCTTATAAGTAACTACCATTCCAAATTTCATGTTTCTAGGTCCTTCAGTAACACAAAAATCGCATTTTTAGAACATTTTTTGCTCCTGCACCCCCCTTTTGGCCAGTGGCACGGGCATAAGATATAGCCTATGATCTAAGTTGGACTAACACCATCCTTTTGATACCATTACTTTTGGAATCGGTTCGGTAGTTCCAGAGCTTACCTCCTACAAATAAACAATTTTTACCTCTTTATAATATTACTAGCAAACCCCGCGGCTTTGCTCGCGCAATATTTGAAATGTGCCAAAGTGATATTTATATGTCTAATTTTTATTAAAACGTACTAACTAAATTTTTACTTTATTAAAAGGTAATATTTTATTTTCTTAAAATATTTTTTTTATTAAAAGATACTTATTACTTTTAGGAATAATTCAAAAATTACTATTTAAAACGAAGTTTGATTAAATATTATTATTACATTGCATTAGGCAGAAATGAGACTTAAATTAATAAAATGAAATAAAACTAAATAAATGATAATTTAGAAGATATTTTGAAACTTTTATGCTCAATTAATACGCTCATTTCAGTATTCATTTGAAGTTTTGAATTTTTTAGAAACCATCTTCTTGCATCTTAAAATTAACCATCATGTCAAATTCCAAGTCCTACCACCTCTCTCAACATAAAGGGCTATGTTGAAACAGGAACTGTCACCATTAATTTGCCAACATTAATTTTGAAATCGGTTTGTTATTTCCTAATATTCCACAGAAACGTAATTTAAAAAGCTTTTAAAGCCCTTTATTAGAACGTTTGTTGTTTCTGTAAACCCCAGGTGGTAGAATCAACGCCATAAAATATAGCCTGTGTAGGATCAGAGACTGTTACCATTGATTCGCAACTATTACTTTTATAATCGGTTTATATTCCCTGAAATTGCATAGAATCGTAATTTAGAACTTTTTTAGAATGCTTTTCGCACCTCCCCTTCACTTCACCCGTTTTTAATTCGAATTTATTTTCGACGTTCCTTCGAGGGCATTTATATTTTATAAGTAACTACCATGTCATATTTAAAGTTTCTAGCCCTTTCAGTATCACAGGAATCGCAATTTAGAAAGTTTTTAGCTCCTGCAACCCTCTGGTGGTAGTGGAACAGACATAAAATATAGCTTATGTTTGAGCAGGTTCTATCACCAAAATTTGTTATCATTATTTTTTTAATTGGTTTGGTGTTTTTTAAGTTTGCTTAAAAATTGTAATTTATAACGCTTTTCACTCACTTCATTTTTTTAATTTGGAATTTTCTTTCGACTGTTCTTAGAAAGCAGTTGCATCTTGTAAGTAACTACCTTGCCATACTTCAAAGTGTTAGACCCCTCAGTTTGCAAAAAACGCAAATTAGAACATGTTTTGCTTTTGCAACCCTCAGATGGTAGTGACAGCAACATAAAGTATAACCTACGTTATAGCAGGGACTGTCACCATTGATTTGCAACCATTACTTTTGAAATAGCTTTGGCATTTCCTTAGATTGAGTAGAAATCGCAATTTAGAACGTTTTTAGGACGCTTTTCGCGCATTTTCACCCCTTTTTAAGCTTCCAATTTTTTCGAAACGGTTCTTAAAGATCATTTATATCTATTAAATATGTACCTTGCCTAATTTTAAGTTGCTAGCCACTACCGATCACAAAAATCGAAATTTAGAACGCTTTTTTGCTCCTGCAACGTTTTGGTGATAGTGATAACGACATACAATAGCGTCTATGCTAGAGCAAAGGCTGTCAGCATCAATTTCCTACCATTATGTTTGAAATCAGATTCATTTTTCCTGAGATATTGCCGATAAATCGGCATTTAGAACGTTTTTAGAACGCTTTTCGCTCATTTTGCTCCTGCATCTCCTCTGGGGTAGTGCAAACAGATATAAAATATAGCCTATCTTGGAGCAAGATCTGTCACCATCATATTTACACCATTATATTTGAAATCGGTTCAGTACTTCCTGAGATTGCATAGAAATCGCAATTTAGAAAGTTTTTTACAACGCTTTTGATCCCCTTTTAATTTCACGATTCTAGACCCTTCCGTAATGAAAAAGCCGCAATTTAGAACGTTTTTCTCCTGCACCCCCTTTGGGGTAGTGGCACCGACATAAAACATCGCCTATGTTGGAGCAAGTGTTGTCACCATCATTTTGACGCCATTATTTTTAGATCGGTTTGGTATTTCCTGAGATTGTGTAGAAACCACCATTAGAACGTTTTTTAGAAAGATTTTCGCGCATTTTCACCCTTTTTAAATTTCGAATTGTTTAAGAACTGTTCTTAGAAATCCTTTATATCTAATAAGTAGCTAATATTTCAAATTTCATATTTCTAGCCCCTTCGGTAACGCAAAAATCGCATTTTTAGAACGTTTTTTGCTCCTGCAACCCCTTTGGGGTAGTGACACCGACATAAAACATAGCCTATCTTCGAGCAAGTGTTGTCACCATCATTTTGACACCAATATTTTTTAAATCGGTTTGGTATTTCCTGAGATTGTGTAGAAACTACCATTTAGAACGTTTTTTAGAACGCTTTTTGTGCATTTTCACCCCTTTTAAATTTCGAATTATTTAAGAACTGTTCTTAGACATCATTTATATCTTATAAATAACTAATATTCAAAATTTCATATTTCTAGGTCCTTCAGTAACGCTAAAATCGCATTTTTAGAACGTTTTTTGCTCCTACACCCCCTTTGGGGTAGTGGCACCGACATAAAACATAGCCTGTCTTAGAGCAAGCGTTGTCACCATCATTTTGACATCAATATTTTTTAAATCGGTTTGGTATTTCTTGAGATTGTGTAGAAACTACCATTTAGAACGTTTTTTAGAACGCTTTTTGTGCATTTTCACCCCTTTTAAATTTCGAATTGTTTAAGAACTGTTCTTAGACATCATTTATATCTTATAAGTAACTAATATTCAAAATTTCATATTTCTCGGCCCTTCAGTAACGCTAAAATCGCATTTTTAGAACGTTTTTTGCTCCTACACCCCCTTTGGGGTAGTGGCACCGACATAAGATATAGCCTATGTTCTAAGTTGGATCAACACCATCATTTTGATACCATTACTTTTGGAATCGGTTCGGTAGTTCCAGAGCTTATCTCCGACAAATAAACAATTTTTTCCTCTTTATAATAGGAGTAAGATATAAGTATAGATTAGTATAGATAGAAACAGAAAATTCGATGTTTAACTGTTTGATTGCCCTGGCACACGAATATGTGTGCCATAAATATAACCCGAGGTTCCTAACCACCACGAATTCGCGTGTGCCATCAATATTTGCATTGAAGACAATTTATTGTTATGAAACGGGACTATTGTTAATTTATTAGCATGTATTTAAAAAAGAAAATCAGGTATTATATTCGATCAATGTTGAATAACGCGGTATTTTCCTATTTCTAAAGTCAGAAACATCGTAGTGCTGCAGTTCAGCTATAATCTCATTGAGGGTATTATATATATTGTTCTAAAAAAAAAAAAAAATTAGAATGTTTTTTGATCCGTTGAATAAAAGAGCAAATATTTAAATCATGCCTGATGGTAGTATTACGGGGGTATCTGCAACCATTTCTTATGGTCCTTAAACGTTTCAAAAAAGGCAGATTTTCCATACTAGATTTGCATATGAAACCCCGGATCGGAGAGGTATGAGTCATGATAGAGACAATAAAGGCTTTATATATTAGTTTTCTAATGCTAAAAAGTGTAAGCAGCTTGATGGGATTCCCAGTTGCCATCAATTTCACACCCTGTCTTGCCAATGTATGAACCCGTAGGAAGAAATAAAGTCGAACTGTAGAAAAAAATCTACATTTGAGAGAAAAAGTCTATGAGAGAAAGGCAGATAACTTCTGATTAGTCGAGACCGATAGGTCACTCCAACTCGGAATTTCTACAGATTAAGGAAAGAAAAAATGAGAAATTTAATAAAAAGGGTCAAGAAAAGTAAAATTTGGACTAAAAATTACAGAAAGATAAAGTAAAGTAAAGCACTATTTTAGCTGGTGATGTTATCCAGCTGTATTTGGAACAATGGAACAATGTGAGCAGCTGAATGGATTACCTAGTTGCGCTGCAACTGTACATCCAGCTGTATTTAAAATAAACTCACTTTATATAAAAAAAAAAGGCTTAGAAATTTTTCCGGTAGCAGTTTAAGATTTCATTTTCTGTGAATCGCTTAAAAACGAATTAGAAGGCGATCCTTTTAAGCCGCCAAAAGTAAAATCACCCCATAGTCTCTCTTTATTTCAAAAACTAGCAAGTAGGAGTGAGTTGTAAAAGTATAGACAAGTCATGTTTTGGTCGACACTCATTCTTTTTATGTAAAAATTAATGTAGATTATAATTCATAGTTTTTAAATGAAAAATTATTATTAATTTTCATAATTCAAAATAAAATTAACGTTTTTTAATTCGAAAAAATGCCTAGAATATGTTTGGGTCCATTCATTGTCTCTCATTAAAAAGGAAACATTTCAATTGGTTGATTTTTTGGAAAAATATAAATTAAAATTTGTGACGTGCACTTAATATTAACATCCTCAAGTTTTAACCCTTTCTAATTCTTTGAATATTTAGGGAAAAATATATAAATGATATTTTTGTACGGCCTGCTTTAATGCAAGGAACTAAAACAAAACATCAAAAGTTGGTGTAACCCTTTGAAAAATCAAAGTTGGTACAATTTTTAACATGAAGATGAGCTTTATTTTAAAATTTTTCATTCATATTTGGAAAGTAGACACAATTCCCTGTGTCGAATGGTACCTTTCGCATCTCCCTGCGATCATTTGATGAAAAAATAGAAAGGGGATCCCTCCTTTTTCTTTTCCTCTCTTTTTTTTTTTCTTGGTCTACTATACTTTTGGATAATTTCGGGAAAAATACTCAAATATTTCAGCCACTTATAGATTCGGCACAAATCTTGAATTTCTGTCTGGTTGGTAAATTATAAATTTAGTCAAAGATACCAAAATTTCCAACTGGTAAAATATAAATTTAGTCATAAATACACAAGACATCAATCATCATAATAGCCTATTAACGTTGCTTATTGCACAAGAAACGGTCACAAGTAAAGCTAAGGAAAAAGGGTCTAAATGGAATGGAATTTCGAAGGGATAAAAAAAGATATTATGATTATATTTTATGTGCTGTCAGCTTTAACTAGAAAAAATGTAACATATTAACTAAACATAATATACAGTTTATTTTTAAAAGTTTCTTCATTAAAGTTTTTTCACTTTCCTATTACGTAATAGATAAAAAAGATCAGGATTTCTACATTCAGAGTATCATAAAATATTATAACTCAGAAAAAAAGTATTTTCCTTACTTCGCATAGTTCTGATTGATTTTTTAAAAAATCTAGTCGGATAAACCAATCCCAAATATTTCTTCTATCTCATTCTCATGTATGAGGGGCTCACAACCATAGTAGACCAAGTCCATTAAAAAAAAATGATATAATCCATTTAGAAGGCGCATAAAATCTGTTTTATTCACTCCCACAGTGATCCATGTCTGTAAACAGATGACATATATGAGAAAATATGTGAAAACAAGCATGGTTCACTGTGGGAGTAAATAAAACAGATTTTACTCACCTTCTAAATGGACTATCTCATTTTTTTTTTCAAAATGCACTTGTCTACTATGGTTGCGAGCCCCTCGTATGTGAGTATTTAAACCTGTGCATTGTGCAGTACCAGTGTTGCCAGTGGGCTACTTTTTTTAAATTCAGATTTCTTGATTGGCATTACTTTTCTAAAATGGTAAAATTCCCCTTGTTTTCGCCTTAATTAATATCTCATTAAATAAGGCGAATTTTATTATTTCAAAAAAGTAGTGCCAATCAAGAAATCTGAATTTTAAAAAAGTAGCCCACTGGCAACACTGTGCAGATCCGCGCGGTGTGATCTGCATACAAGGTCATCTTTATGAAAGAAAGTTTTTCTAAACGATTACTAATAGACTGGGAGCCGGCAGTACAGACAATCACCTTCATCGAGTTCACGGATGAAATTCTAGGATCTCCCAGTCCTCCATGTTTTCATACCTTTTGGTGCAGGAACCTTTTGGTGCATACCTTTTGGTGCAGGAATGGTAAACCTACGAGTCAGTCGCTAAAATCGGGTTTTCAGGTGTTTTCCACCAAAATATGACTTGGCAGACCGATTGCGTTTTAATATGTGAATCAAGATTTAACTAATCCTAGAATTTCATGCGTGAAATCAATGAGCTGATTGTCTGTGCTGCCGGCTCCCGGTCTATAAGAAGTAGTCACTCGATTTGGTTACCTGGCCTATTAAAACAAAGATAATTCGTTACAGAATCATCGTTAGAAGAAATTATTAAGAACACCTTAAGCGCCACGTCAGTGACCGGTGACTGACACTGAACTTTTCGTTTAAAACGCGTCGTTCACCGATGACTGACGATCTAAAATATGATATAAAACTAAAAATATATATACAGTAAATTCTGTCTAAGGCGGACTCTATGCAAGCCGGAAATTTGTCTACAGCGGAAAAATTTTCAAGTCCCGGCGAAAACCTAGAAAATAACATTAATTCTTGTTGCATAAGCGGGAATCTGTCTAACGCGGAAACGGAAATGTTCTTAAGGTCCCACCGAAACCAAAATTTTACGTAAGCCGGAAAAAAAGATGCTTTAAAAATGAAAAGAATTTCGTTTCTGAAGCTTTAGTACATATGTCATTTACTTAATGAAGAGAATTTTAATTAAATTCCGTAATACTTTTAAAAAGTTAATTTAAGGAACTAGAAACTGTTTAAATTTTAAGGAAATCTTGCATTTAAAAAATGAAATAATCGTTTTTTCTAATATAAATTTGCATGTAAAAATTATTATTACTAGAAGGATGCGCATTTATGAAAATATGTATTTTCTAAAGTACAATATATTATGCTTTAATGTTGTACTCAAATTCAAATTGATACCCTACTATCTCATTCCCGAAGATATTTTTTGGGTGTGTATTCAGTTTGGATGTAAATTTGCAGGTATTACAGCAGTACTAAGAAATGGAACAGCATTTCTCATTTATCTGTAAAGACTTTCAGAATTTCAGTTTCCAACCGATTTTCGAGCCAGGACAATTAATGAAAGATCGTCATCTGCAAGCAATTTATTAGAACTGAAGATACAACCTTTTTATCAAAAACATAAAATGCTATTCGATTGTCGTATGCTTCATTCCAATGAATCATGTGTTTAGAAAACGCATTGCACGGGTTATTTGTTCTTCGTCGTTTTATCTTGTCTAAGGAATCCTTGACAAGAGGATAACTAAGTGCATCGTAAAAATTGCTCCAAAATCGAAACTCAATACTCCATCCCTGCAGGATAAAGTCGATGTTACCAAATTAAAAGAAAAATAATTATTCTGTAGAAGATCTTTGTATTAAGTTTAATTATGGTAAAACTCAAATTTATGACACTATAAAAAGAAAGAGTTGAAAGCATCTAATAGAAAGAGGAAACGTGCTGTGAAAAATTATGACATTGGTACATTAACTTTTGGATGTTTTTCGATTGCTAGAGTGAAAATTTTGCTCACACGTCGATTTGAGAAAAAATAGGTAAAATGCATTTTAAAGCTTTCAGTGAATGGTTAATGAGTTTCCATAATCTACACAACATTACCATGAAGCATGCTTGCTGACACACGAAAAACGTCCCATAGCATGAAATTCGGAAATGGAAAGGAAAATTTCATTTACCGATTGAAAAATGTCAAGAAAAGGACATATAATTGCAATAAGACTGGAGTATTTTATCGTGTGTGCCAAGTAAGTCACTTGTTAAAAGAGGTAGCTAATGCCGCTGAGGTAAAACCTCCAACGGGCGTGTGACTGTTTTGCTTTTGTGAATTTGGAGGGCAGTTTATAAAAAAAGTTAGTGATTGGGAAATCGAAAACGACGTTATGTTTCAAGAATGTAAATATTGTTGAACTGCATTGTGACTTAAAGGTCTCAGAAAAAATACTGGATGTCGATTGTCTTAACACGCTGAGTGTCACTGAACTCTCCGTTTAGGCCGCGTCAGTCATCGACACTTATAGATTGTATAACGGGAATCTTTTTTCGTGGTTTAAACTTAAAGACAAACAAAATAGACTTGGCATTCAACGTGTTAATGGAGGGGTGGCTGAAGGAGTTCAATAGACGAATGACTGAAGAAAAAAAAAAGTGTTCCTCGATAATGCACGTTGTCATACAGACGTCAAAGTGTCGAATATAAATTTACAATTTCTTCCGCTGGATACATCTGCAGCAACACAATCAATAGATCAATGAGTTATTAAAATGCTGAAACCCACGGCAAGTGCAAAAATACAATATTACCTTTGAATGCATTATGTAACAGTAAGCTATTATTAAATACTTTCAAATAGTAACTAACTCTTTTAGATGTTATTTGATATAAATTTATTTCATGTGTTGATATTTTATTGACGTCTTGAATCTGTAAAGTATGCGACTAATAAATGTATAATCATATGCGTATACCACTGCAAGCGTATAAAACGGAAGAAAAAGAATCTAAAAATAAAAGACTTTTTAGACATTGATAGCGATATCATCGCAAGGGAGGGGGTGTTGAAGAATGATAACGTATGATATCGTAAGGGAGGAGGAAGTCCAAAAGCAGCAAAATGTTGATAATGTTATATATGTATAGCCCTTAAACCACTGAAATGATCAGAATTAAAAAGGCTAATGATGTCTTTGGCAAATTTTTCCTGAATTGGTTAAACTCCTTCTTTAGTTAATTCCTGGCACGAGGCCAATACGAAACTATGGCTTTTAACCAATTTGAAAACTTTATTTGACTGCATAATTGCTATTTTATATATATATATATATATTCTTTTTAGTGAGCGGTTTAAAAACATATGTTAAATGTAAAAAGTCTATTAGAATTTTAAATTAAACAAGTCGGAATTTGTACGTCAAACGTGGCAAATGAGGTGCGTTCATACTATAGCTAGTTTTATAAATATTCAGATTTTGGTGCAATAGTTGTTGCACTTTTATACAAAGAAGCATGAATACAAAATTTATTACGATTATATATATTAAATTCAGTAATACGGAAATAATATGATTCTATCATTAATAGGACGTAACTGACATGGCAACCTAGAATCATTACCTATCATGGGGCATCATTGAATTAATTACGTATGATAGGATTTAATAGAATGAAGAAAACTTTTATTAATACCTTTTTAAGTTTTGATCCGATTTTCATAAAATTTGAAATGTTTCGACAAAATTCTGCAACGATTGCATATAATAAATTCCAAAACATTCGGTTTGGTAGTTTTTGCGTTGTTATGTGCGGACATATTCACACTCACCCGCAAGAAAGGTGACACATCTCGACAATAAGTAAATTTCACAGGAGAGGCAAATTAAGTTTCGCATTTTTTAATGTAACGAAAGCACTTAACTCTGCATGCAGCTGTAAAAGTGTTAAAAAATGCGAAAAACCTTTAAGGATCAAGGCAAAAAAAGAGATAAAGTGTGGATTTAGTAAATTTATACCTCCCACTGTGATAAATGTAAGCCCTTGTTGAGTTGTGACATTTTTCTTGTAACACAGTTTGTCAAATTCCAGTTCTCTTTCAAAATAGTAGTGCAAAAATATGGATTCTATTGAAGATAGAAGAAAGTATTGTAACCGAAATTTTTTCTACTTCCGTTTTTCGGCAGATTTATACGTTTTAGGGGTCGGATATCGCAGAAAAGATGTTTATACAAAATGTCCGTGTGTCCGTGTGCCGACATTGTACCATCGAAAACTAAACTGTATGAAGTTATGCATAGAATTGAACCAAACTTTTTGTGTATGTCTTTGGCTATGGCCAGCAGGTTCTCCTTCAATTTGGAAGTATTCCGCCAGAAGGGGACGCTGTAGTAGCGATTTTTGCGCCATTTTCATATCGTCGAAAAGTGTATGAAGTTATGAATAAAATTCAACCAAATTTTTTCTGTATGTTTTTGGCTATGACAAGCAGGTCTGAACAATATGGAAATATTCTGAAGGAAGAGGGTTGCTGTAATAGCGATTTTTGTGCCATTTTCATTATTGTACCATCGAAAAATATATGAAGTTATTCATAGAATTGAATCAAAAAAATTTCTGTATGTTTTTGGCTCTGACAAGCAGGTTCTCCTTCAATTTAGAAATATTCTGCCGGAAGGGGGCACTGTAATAGCGATTTTGTGCCATTTTCATCATTATACCATCAAAAAGTGTATCAAGTTATGTTTAAAATTGAACAAAAGTATTAACATTTGTAAAGTAAAATTTTTAAGCATTAACATTTGAAATATTAATATTTGTAACTACTTTTTGAAATATCAAGATGTATGAGATAGAAAGTTTTTCGTTTGGCACATCCAACTAGTTTTTAATCACAATGTTTTATCTTAAATCCATTATCAATCATTATCATAATATTAATTTGCATCAAAGTCAGAATCAACCGCAAATTCATAACAAGTTTTCTAGGAAATTAAATTAAAAGAAAAAGCCTATTTCAAAACTTTTCTATAATTATTATTCAATTGTAATCTTTCAATTGCATTTCAGCGAAACAAATTTGCGGTTACTACAAAATAAATACACAAAATAAATATACAAGAACTGATTATTTTATTGATAAATCTCATAGTCGTAATTACGTCATCACAATATTTTCTATAACAATTGAAAAAAAAAAGTATGTAATTTTATTTTCAGACTTATATTTCAGTCAACTATTTACTTGTTCAAAACATTTCTATATATTTTTATAAGCTACATTTCTGTAAAAAGAAATCTTATTTAGGAGAACAAAAAATACAAAAATTATTGGTTGTTGTTTAGTAACAATTCAAAAACAAACATGGTTCTTTCAGTTTTCAGAGTTATTTTCTCCTAAAGCATGAGCAGAATTACTATGTTGGTTTTGTAGCTTCCTCAAACTTTTAAAGAAGAAAAATAATTATTCAAATCAAGCATATAACAAATAATTATGGCAGATTTTTTTAAAGCACTTAAAATGAAAAAACTAGATAAGTGATTTTAGCTCTCTTCTTTTTTAAATTTCTTATTCTTATAAAAAAAAAATTTAGCAGCTTTTTATAGTTCTTTCTCAAACTGGAACTTTATTTTAAAAGTTCTGTATGGATGCAACACCGGGCCTTTATCCACATTATGAATGTTTATAATGTAGAAAAAAAAAGGGGGGCATAACTTTGAGGAATATGCTTGGAAGCAATTAAAGACAAGCAATCTTCTTTCTTCTGTTCACTCAAAGGAAAGGGTTTAGAATACGCTTTATGTAAAGGTAAAAGCTCTCTTTTGCCTCTAGCTTTAATTTCAAGCTCGGAAAAATCACCTTGGTCATAAGAATACTTTAGGTTGACTGAAAAAGGTTTTGATTTATCAGATCTTAAAATTTTGATTCTGGAAAGCTGAAAAACGTTACTTTCATTAGCTTTCAAATAATTTCTTAGCACATCTCATTTCGCCACTCAATCGTTTTAAATATAAAAAAGCAAAAAGAACTAACTCATTCACTGAACAATGACGCCCCTCTTTTTGGATGTTCTAATTAATGTCATATACCATTGAAGAGTGTAAATTTGGCTAATGTCAGACGAACGTCTTTTTGCATTCTTTTTTGCTTACGTATTATCCATTCACAATGCTATAGCATTGTGAATCGATAATACGTAAGTAAAAAAGTGTTCGAAAAGACGTTCGTCTGACATTGGCCTTAAGCCGCATTTTAGCCCCCCCCCCGGTACGGTATGCTATTTCTTTCTCCCAGGTTATTTTGTGTCATCTTCAAAAAATAATGTTACCTTACAGAAGGCAGCCGTAAAACAAAGCAGTACGATTAAAACTCTATACCAATTTTTTAAACTTCTAAGCATTGCACATTTTCAATTTTTATACCGTCGTACTGGAAAAAAAAAGTACTTTGAAATGCAATTTGTTTGAAAACTGCATCTCCATTTATTTTTGAAATATTAATTTTTTTGTAGTTTTTGGAGCCATTTGCTTAATATTGGCAACGGAAGTACTCCATTTCTGTAGAAAGTAAAGGAAAAATACACTGCTCAAAAAAATTAGGGGAGCAAGCAAAAAAGTGAAGAGAACAGTGCAAGACAGCCATGTATGGGCATAAAATGGATAGCACACGTGTACCAATGCGCAATACAGAAAAAAAGACGCAAAATATTTCGTAATGGAGCTTTTATTCTTTGAAAAGGTGGAAAGAACATGAAAAGATGGTTTAGGGCAACAATTTGGTTTCATGTAAATGATTAAAAAAAAAGTATTGCTTAGAAATTATGCAAGATTTTTAATATGGTGTGTGCTCTTTTCGAACAGCTAAGACTGCTGCACACTTGTTTTCCATGGATGCGATGAGGTTATCGATAAGATTTTGGGGACTACAGTTCCACTGCTCAAGAATTGCAATCTCCAAGTCCCGGAAAGTAAAAGGAGGCCTTGGTCTCACGGCAGTGCGTCGTCTGAGTATGTCCCAAACATGCTCGATCGGATTTAGGTCAGGAGAGCATGCTGGTCATTCCGTACGCTGTATTGTTTTAGCTTCAAACATGTTTTCCACAAGACGAACTGTATAAGGTCTGGCATTATCATGCATGGAAAAAAAGAAATCACTAATTGCTGCAATATAAAATACGACATGAGGTCTCAATATCTCGTCTGTATAACTTCGGGCCGTCAAAGTACCATTCCGAATGATATGCAGTCCCGTACGTCCACCTATGATGATTCCAGCCCATATCATCAACCCACCTCGTTTGTAATACGATCTTTCACGAACGAATGTGGGATTATTTCGCGTGCCTCTTTCTCTCCATGCCAAAACACATCATATGTCACATCCAGACTGAATCTGGACTCGTCAGTAAACAGAATTCGACTCCAACAACGTTGCCTCCAAACTCGATGTTCAGCTACCCAACTTCTTTGGGCCGCACAGTTGCTTGAGATCAACGGAATACAGACCATTGACTTACGTGCATAGAGACTACCCTGATGAAGCCTATTTCGGACTCTTTGGCTGGACACCCTTCGACCTGTGGCCAAGAACAACTGTGTTTGCAGCAGAGTAGCATTGCCCGTTCCGTCTTGACAAGCTGTCAACATGATATATCGGTCATCAGTTTCTGTGGTAACACATGGCCGACCTTGCCTTTGTCGATGTCTACCATTCCATATGTCTTGGAATCGATTCCACAGCCTAGCATTGACACTTCCTGCTACCCCAACACCCCCGCTACACTTCGTTGTGTTTCCCAGAGTTTGGACTGTCCCGATAACACGCCAAGCCATGGATTTCGTTAAATCACATTGTTGTGACATTTTCAAGTCACCTTTTCTCAAAACACAAGTTGAGCAGTTGAATTTTACAACTGAGACAGTGAAACAGACGTTTCTGCAAAATCCCGATTTCTACACTTATCTCCTTTTTCTACTTTTTGACATCATAAACTTTAATTTGCATGTGAAGTTTTTTTATCTGTTTTCTACTACGCTTTAAATTATGGATGTTTTATTTTACGTTACTTATCGGTGTAAATATTTGCGTAATTTTGTTAAAACCACATGCTCCCCTAATTGTTTTGAGCAGTGTAGTTGAAAAATAGCAATTATATATTTTTGTTGCCTTTTTTTCTTAACAACCGAAAAAAAATGTAATTAAAATACGTGCTATTTTGAAAAAATGTAAAAGAATGATTTCTGTTAAAAGATGGAGCTATTATAAACTATATTTAGTTTTAAGTATCCATATTAATGTTCATAGGCGTAGCGTGACCAGAAATTTTGGGGGGGCACCAAGGCCGTGAGAAGTGCGCCCTTAACGAATTTTCAATTTTGCGCCCCCCCCCCCCCCCCAAAAAAAAAAAAAAAAAAAAAAAAAATCTTTCTCTTTGTAATGGGTGTAATAAAATTGATAAAGTGCAGAAACATAAATAAATTATGTACTATTTATAATATGAATAAATATTTCGCGTTTATTTTGGAACTTTAAAATGTTTAATTTTAATTTAGAAATTCAGAACAACTGAATAACACAAGAGGAAATTGCACTTATTTGTTAGAAAGTTCATGATGTTTTGCGATAGGAAAAAAAATGATCAAGAAAGGAAAAAAAAATTCCCCGGAAAATGTTCGGCGGGCAAAAACTGAATAAATAAACAAATAAAACCGTGGTTCGCAGCATAAATTTTGCACCCGGGGTGACCGCTCCTTTAGCCCCCTCTTTGCACGGCCCTGGGGGGAACACTAGAGGTCTGGCCACAGTTTCCAGGCCGGCGTGAAAATTCAAAGTTCCACCTGAGCCCGGCCCGTTTATATTTTCACAGTTCATGGCCAGGCCCGGTTCGTAAAAAAATCAGTGAAAACAAGCTCGGCCCATAAAAAAATCAATTATATCAGGCCTGGTCCGGCCCGACTCAATTTCTCAAAAATTCCGATTTTTCTTAACATGCAATTGCAGGTCTGCCACTTGCTACTAAAATGCTATACCTAGCGACTATTTTCAGCATACGGCGGCTATGGCGACTATTTTAGACCGAAAACTGTTAAAAAGCGAATATTTCAAGAAAGCAGTAGGCGACTTTTTTCGGATTCAGCGACTATTTTTACTGAAAATATTCGGTCTTTTTCTTCAAAGCGCCTGTAAAATCATCTTCCCAAACGCACTTTTTCAAAGGTTGTTTGAAGAGATTCGCGATTTTTTCCGCGACGAATTCCAAAATTAGGGATTCCCCCCCCCCCCCCTAAACCATTGACGACAATAACTATTTATTTCTGAGGTCTTTCTATACTATCGTTGAAGGAGATTTTGCGATTTTTCCGCGATCCTTTGCCAAATTTTGAAGATTTTTCTACTACAGATTGACCAAATTGATTTTTTTTCCTCCACCACTTGTCCAAATTCATGATGTATATTTTCTACGACCGATTGATGGTAGTTACTATTTGTTTCAGAGATCTTTTGGCGAAATTACGGATTCTTTTCCAGATCGTTTGTCAAAATTTGGGATTTTCTTTTTATGACCATTTTATACAATTCGTGATTTTTTGAGCTATCATTTGGTTAAATTCAAATTTTTTTTTTACCAAATTTGTGTTTTTTTTGTCCGCGACCATTTTACGAAATTTGCGATTTTTTTCTTGTGATCGTTAAACGAAATTCGTAATTTTTTGTCCATTCTTTAGACGAAATTTTGAGATGATTTTTCTGCGACCAAATGATGAAAATCGCCATTTGTTTCCGCGACCTTAGGTAAAATTCAAGATATTTTTACAGTTGTTTGAGGAGATTCGCGATTTTTCTCTGCGACGAATTGCAAAATTCGCGATTTTTTCCCCAATCGATAGACGAAAATAGTTATTTCTTTTCGCCATCTTTTGCTACGATTGTTGAAGGAGATTTCGCAATTTTTCATATGACCTATTAGAAATTTCCTGATTTTTGGGGGGCGATCGTTTCACGGTACTCACAATCTTTTTTTCGTGATCCTTTGCCAAATTTCGCGGTTTTTTTTTCCGGCGATCGTTTCACGGAACTCACAATTTTTTTTCCGCGATCCTTTGCCAAAATTCGCGAATTTTTCTGCGACAGATTGGCGAAATTTTATTTCAGCCACAACTTGTCGAAATTCGCGATATATATATTTTCCGTGATCGATTGATGGTATTCGCTGTTTGTTTCAGATATCATTTAATGAAATTCGCAATTCTTTCCCACGATAGTTTATCGAAATTCGTGATTTCCTTTTCAAAACCAACTTACAAAATTCTTGATTTTTTGTGCAATCATTTGTTTAAATTCTCAATTATTTAAGCGATTATTTGATCAAATTCGTGTCTTTTCAGGGATGATTCTGTTCTGAATTTTCCGAAAATTTAAGGCATCCGGTTCCGAAAATTTTAAAATTTCGCAAAAATAAAATATCGCGAATTTCGGCAAATGCTCGTCGAAAAAATCAATTTCGACAATCGTTCACAGCTAAAAATCGCCAATTTCTTTAAAAGATCGCAAAAAAAGAATTTTGCCAAAGAATCGCGAATTTCTTCAAGGGATCGCGAATTTCTTCGAGGGATCGCAAAAAACGTAAACTTCGTCTAGGAATCGCGTGAAAAACCAAAATTTCACAGAGGGATCGCAAATTTTATCAAAGGATCGCGGGAAATGCGAATTTCGTCAAAGGATTGGAGGGGAAAAAACGCATAATTGGCGCCGGGAGGTGATTTCCTCCTCTTTCCCTCCCTCTGCTGTAACTTTTTGGAAAATTTGCTGTGAATTTCAGTTTTTTTAAAAAATCCAGAATTACACCTGCCGTCTTTTTGTCCGCGACCATTTGGCGAAATTTGCGATTTTTTTCTCTTCATCGTTTGACGAAATTCGTAACATTTTTTATATTCTTTTGACGAAATTTGTAATGATTTGTCTGTGACCGAAGGACGAAAATCGTCATTTGTTTCCACAAGATATTTTTCTACGGACCTTTAAGGAGATTCGCGATTTTTTTTCCCGACGAATTACCAAAATTCGCATTTTTTTTCCGCCAATTGTTTCGTGGAATTCACGATTTTCTTTACACGATCCTTTGCCAAATTTCGTGAATTTTTGTACGACCGGTTGACGAAAATGATATTCGGTATTTGTTTCAGGGATTTTTGACGAAATTCGCGATTCTTTTAAACGATCTTTTCTTTTGTCGACTGACTGGGGAAGTTCTTGTTTTTTTGCTCGATTTTTTGCGCGACTATTTGACGAAATTCGCGGGTGTAATTTTTTTTCTATTCGCGACAGTTTGATAAAATTTTCGATTTTCTTTCCGTAATCTTTAGGCGAAATTTACAAGTTTTTTTTTTCGCGACTGATGGAAAACTTTTTTTTCTAAGGCCAATTGTTGATATTGGCGATTTTTTTTTTCGTTACCGAATGGCAAAATTCGCGACTGTTTGGTGAATTGATTTTGTGGATTTCTCGAAGAAAAAAAATCGTGGCTTTCACGAAATTAAAAAAAAAATCGCATACGAATCATATGCCTGTTCAAGAAATAAATTTGGAAGATTCCATCCAAACAAATATTTTATTATGCAGGATTTTCCTTTTTTGTGTGGGATTTGCGATATCCCGCACGTTATTTCTAACCATGCCCCTCAAATAAAACTTTTCGTCTTTCTCTCCAAGAAACTCTTGAAATGAAAGACCTGATGGAAAGTAGTTCCGGGGATGATCTGCAAGAAGTTTTTAATGCTATGTTTCCAGGTGCTGTACATAATTTTTTATTGTGGAAGTAACTTCGTAACTGAAACATTAGGGCCTTATTTTCTGGATAACTTGCTTACTCATTTGAAGAAATCACTCTATTCTTTATTCACTGATTTGAGCAGAAGCCTAAACTGTGAAATAAAATGTGTGCATTCATAAAGTCCTTTCATTGTTATGGATAGAATTTTTCTTCCTTTTTTTAAAGTGGGTATGCGAGTATTTTGACTACTATTATCGAACAAATGTTACTATTTTTTTTTTTCGTTGGAGGCTACTAAAGCTACTATTTGCAGTGTCATTCGGCAGTGGCAGCCCTACAATTGAGATGCTTTTATGAAGTAGAATAAAGGGTTTTTTCTTTCTAAAAAAATCCAATTTTTTTTAATAAAATAACATCGAAGTTGGACTTTTGATTTCCAAATTCAAAGGCTGACAATTACAAGACGGATACATTTAGTAATCCGCTTTAAATCAAGCTGCTTCGAATTAGGAAAAATGTTAAAAGGGAGAACGCTACTCGATTCTTAAGCATCCGAATGCTCACATCTGTAATTTTCAGGCAAATAGGAATAGAAATGAGTTTATGAATGTGTCAAAAATAATCACATTTTTGAGTGAAGATTTTTGATTTTTCTGAAAACGTTATTAATTTAATAAAACAAACAATTCTGCATGTTCTTACCTTCTATTCCATTTTCGTCCTTTTGAAGCCAGACTTGAATGAATTTAGAATCATGGTGTGCTTCATAACATCGCTTGTTATTGAGTTTTCTATAAAAATTTCCTGTTTTTTATCGCGTTTGTTTTTGCGTGGCTCATTCATTCCTGATCAGTTTAAAAAATAGTAATAACAACATTTAACTACGAGTACATTCCCACAAACGACCAGATCATACCAAGCCAAGTGTGTGGAGAGAGGTTAGGTAAAGACGCTCCTATTAAGACGCACTTTGCACAAGAGGGAAACACAAGTTCAGAGGTCAAAGAAGTTCTTTGTGTGACCACCTTGTGTTACTCACTGAAATTAAACTATTTGGGTGACTGGAGACCAGCTTTGCAGTTGGGGAAATTTTTCCTTCTACCGATCAAATTACAACTACTGACCAAATATCAATGATGGACCAGCACCGTATTAATGGTTGAGAACTAAAGCGTTTTTGTTTTGGGGGAAGAGAGAGTGGGTGAAATGCTACATACTAAAAAGTTTTACATTTGATTGCCTCTTAAAAAAAAAAAAAAAAAAAAGCAATTGAAAATCACTGCTATTTATCGTTTTTGTAAAAGTCTCAACAAATCACAATCCTAAAATATGTGAATATAAATTTCACATTAATTTATCTGAAAATCCCATGTATAATACACAATCACATATCCTTTTAAAACAGTGACAAATGAAGGTTTTTAATAATTTGCACAATAAGTAGAACCTTAATATCAATCGTACGTTCAGGGCTGAAACTAGCCTTTTTTTTGCGCCAGGGGAAAACATGGATTTTGGCGACCACCCCCTCCCTTCATCTCCTCACGCACAATAAATATTATTGACCTCAGATACCCTATGCAAAATAAATAAATAAAATTCCTAAAAAATAAAAATAATTAAATAATTAAAATTAGAGCAAGAAATATGTAAACGACGCTCCCATAGGATTAACATTAGCTTGAGCGTTAAGAGCCTAAACAAGTCACGCGAAGAAACTGGAACGCTAATGCTAAACGTATGGGAGCGATCTTTTTTAATTTTCTCTCTTGCATATTAATAGTTTTAAATGATTTTTTTTTCTTAACTTAGAAAAGCTGAGGTTAAATTCTAACCAGGTTAGTGTTTACTTTTTAGATTTTGGTTGCAGATTATTTTTATAAAGTTACCTTCACTTCCAGTACCGGTTTCAAAACCTAAAAGTATGGCAACGCTAAAGATCAATCTAAACTATCCTAAGAAAAAAAAAATTTTTAAATATTAAAATCATAACGAGAAATTTAAAAAAAAACGCTCCCTTAGTTTAACATTAGCTTGCGAGTTTCTTTGCATTTCATATATATATATAGATATATATAAATTTTTTATGAATCGACAAACGATTCATTTGGCGCCCCCTTCGCCTTTGTTCTGGCGCCTGGGGCACATGCCCCCTCTGCACCCCGCCCTAGTTTCGGTCCGGGCTTCTTTAAAAAACATTAAAAAGGGGGGCTACTGTTCTATCTTGCATACATTTCAACCCTTAGATTTTACTCGTTGACAGTTGCTCGACCTCGCGCCATTTGAGACCGGATCTGCATGCAAAAAAAAGTAATTTTAGTAAAAGGCATGGGCGACATTTTTCAGTTGTCACCTACATAGAAATGGCAAAAGGACAAGAAATGTAATTTAGGAAGGTAAAAGCAGGGGCGGCTGATAGCGCCCTGGGTTAGTTTTTTTTTTTTTTTTTTTTTTTTATTATTATTATTATTATTATTACGGGCAGTCGCCCAAGCTCGCCTCCTCTCTCTAAGACTGGATTTGGTTTGTTGCAAAAAACAATTGCCCCAAAAGTAATGCAAAAAATAATGCACCAAAACTAATACAAAAAATAATTGCACCCAAAGGAACAGAGCTGCATTTTACAATTTCCGCCTAAGGTAGCAAAACGCCTAGAAAAGGCAAAAAGAAGAGGAAAAATCATTTTTGGGGAAAAGGGAAGGGGCGGCTTTATTAGCCATGATGGCGCCCTGTGAGATATTTTTTTACTGTACCACTGCAAATGCTATACTCTTTTTTTTTTTCTTTTAAAAGACTTTACTAAAACATTTTACTTTTGGCACTCCTTCCAGGGCCGAAACTAGCTATATTTTCACCCGGGGAAAACGTCGATTTTGGCGCCCCCCCCCCTTTCCTCTGCAAAGTAAATTTACAAAGAGAAATTTACGAAAGTTTCTAGTAGCGGACTTACTTTAAAATTTAAAATGTGTAACAATAAAATACATAATATTGAAATATATAACCAGCTTTATCAAATATTTATTCATTAAAACCTGGGGAAAAAATCGAAAGGAAGCGGAAATAAATCCGCTTTATACAGGTTTCCGTCTTAGAAGGTATAACTGTTGGTATTCTTTCTGTTGGAACCATGTAGTTTTTTCCGTTAAGACACGACTCCATTATAGACAGATTTCATTTTTCGAGATTTTACTGTTGTTGTAACATTACAAATTATTACAATTGGGGCACTTTAATGTCATAGTGATATGAGTCACATTGTTTTAGGAACTAAAAAACCAGGATTTACTGTAGGTATAAAGATGAATTCCAATTTTGTAAAATATCTTCCTGTACTATCTACATAACTTTTTCGGAATTATCACTTATACCACTCTTCTTATTTATAGACTGATATGTCTAGATACTTTCCTGAACTTAATGCTAATTTTCAAATTTATGTCTGACTCAAAACAACAACAACAAAATTATTAAGTTTTTACTTTTTATTTTGTGAATTTTCGACCGCTTGGTTTTTATTGTAACAGTCGGTCACCTGTCCTCGCCTCCTCTAAGGACAGATATGGTGATATGCAAGTAAAAAAGTAATTATAAGAAAAAGAATGGAGTTATTCATTTTCTGTCTTGTACGCGAATCGTTTTATCTATTTGACATTTTTAATGCACTGTACTAAGCTTTTCTTTTTGACCTTTTCGGGTAGAAAATATTTTTTACACAAATTTCACACGCATATATATATATATTGTATAAAACGGCAAACCAAAGTTTCATCTGACGTTCCCTGCGCGAGGCGCCCAGAACACATGCCCCCTCTGCCCCCCCCCCCCCCCCATAGTTTCAAACCCTGACTCCTTCTCCCATTTATTTTTATCGTACCGGACAATCATTTGACGTCGGGCCCATAGCAAGACGGGAAAAAAGAAAGCTCCAAAAAGAATAGAACAGCCTGCATGGTATCTTTTCAACAGAAAAGTAGTCACATTCAAACAAAACCTTCATTTGGCGCCCTTTTCGCCTTTCGTTCTGACGTCCGGGGCACATGACTCTGCACCCCCCCCCCCCCCTCCAAGATCGGTTATCGGCGAGGGACAGTTTTACACTAAAGAGAAGAGTAGAGACTGACGGCCTTGGAAAATGTTAGCGATTTTCCTGTGTGCAGTCTTCTTATTATAGATGAATCTTTTTACATTATTTGTAAATTTTAATGCATTTGGTTCAGTTTTCCTTTTGGATTTTCCGGCTGCGAGACATTTTTATGCAAATTCGATATATATACATATACACTTTTGTATGTAAAGACAAAAAAAACTTCATTTGGCGCCCCCTACGCTTTCTGTTCTGGCGCCCGGGGTACAGAAGGTTGGGGGGGCACGTGCCCCCTCGTGCCCCCCCGACGCTACGCCTATGTTAATGTTACAAACAAATGAAGGCCTATGAATCATTAGACAGCCGGTTTTCTTTCGGTGGAGTTTCTTGAATGACGCCATCTTTTTGCTGCATTTGTGTATTATTTCGCGATAATGAGGTCCTATGCCTACTTTACTTAAGAGTGGATCGTAAATGTGGAATTCTTAATCGGATGCGAATGGCGTCATTTTACATAAAATAAAAGCGTGTACTGTAAGTCTTAAAATTGAAATATGTTTTGTACTATTTATATATACATATATTTTTTTTTTCATCGGGGGCGACACTAAATTCTGAAAAAGCAGAATTCCTGTTTTCTAGTTTTTTGTTTTTTTTTTGTTTTTTTTTTTTTTGTTTGTTTCTCTATTACTGAATGGACAGCATCGCCTTCATTTTGCATATGTTCACAGACCAAGAATTTATAGTTATTCTATTGATTAATAGCGCCTTAATAGCATGCATGAATAATGAAGTAATATATTTATTTTTATTTTTATTTTGTCCGTCGCAGTTTCCACAGTAAAAAGTTAATTCCCATTTTGTATCGTTAACACATGAAGCAATGTCTTACAAATACATCCACAAAAATCTACCTATTTTATTTGTTCCGTGTTGAACCTCATATTCATTCCAAAAATGACATTTGACAACATCCCTACTTAGCTGATAAATTGTAAAGTAATTATTAATCTATGGCCTAACTAATAATCTAAATGACAATATATTAATCACCAACACAGCGATATTTCTTAATTTTTTTTTTACTAAGCCAATAAAGAGTTTTATAAATTGTTCGAGTGTGAGCTTATGGAAAACTTTTTTGTGAGATGTGTTGTTTTTCTTGTTTCATCGCTGCGCATTTTCTGTAATGGAAAAGTGACACTTGGAGGTTTATATATTATACATATAGAGGTTTTCCTTACAACGACATGAATAATACTTTGCCAATAGCAAGATGGACCTATGACACATCTATTTATGGAATAAAACACAAATGAATTTTTGCGAGATGTGTCACTTTTCTTGCCCGGGAAGTCCGGAATTATCCCTGGTGACAATGAAATTATAAACTTTAAATTACAGAAATGTGTCTGGATTGCTGTTGTACAACTTAATCGTATTATTGTATTTTATCTATTAACGTTTTGCTTTTCCAAATCCTAAACAAAAAACATTTAGCAGTAGAAGTATCAAGTACAAAATTTTAATACTATAAAAACTCATTGTACTACAGATGTCAGAGTATATTCTTAATGACCGAGTCATAAATAAACCCAATAATAACAAAACACGAATACCGAGCATCAAAAGCTCAGAAATACTGAATCTTGCCTCATAATGTTTGAATCATGCATAATGTTTGCACAGAAGTCTATATTTTCTTAATAACAATAAGAATCATAAACGGTAAATATAGAATAAAGTTTTTTTTTTTTTTTTTTTTTTTTTTAGAAATTAACAATGTAAACAGAACTTTTTTTTTTCATTATACTAAGAAGATGAATTACATAAAATAATAATGTCGACACTGAATATAAATTCGGAAAAACGAAAATTTATTTATAACGTCAAAGACATTCTTGGTTAACCTTTAACTGATGTCACAGAAATTGTCACATAACTAGTGTGAAGCGGTCTGTGAGACCGCTGCAACGAAAGATGAATAAAAGGCACGATTAACTCGTAGGAGGGTGTTTTTGTACTAAACTTTTTGCACAGGACTGTTATAATTAAAATTCACCTATTCAAAAGTCTCTGGTGATAGTACTAAAGTTCTAAACGGAACAAAATTTCGGTAGTGTTTGTAGTTAAACTGAAAATTGCAAGTTAAACTATAAAAATTGAAAAAAGTCGCGGCCTCAGAGACCGGTAACATCAGTTAAAGGTTAACAGTAATATGCTTACATTCTAAATTCGCAGTATTTATTACAATGAGTTTTCATTATGATAATAATCAGTGATAATTGAAGTTTAAATTTATTTTAAATATGCCTTTCTACTAAACTTACCGTTTTTTTTTTGTTTTTTTGTTTTTTAACGGAAAGGATCCAATATCAATGGCTCTTCCTGATTAATTTATTCCAATTCCTTTCTCCAGCGCTTTCAGCCACAAAATTTTTCTTTCGCGAATTCAGTGGCTATACAGAAAGCAGTAATTAAAATGATCTACACATTATTATAGAACATTCCAAAATATTTGTATGTTATGTATTAACATGTTGACTAAACAGAATAAGTGAAAAGGCTTTGATGGAATATTTAAACTAATTAACATTTTTTTACAGTTCAGAACTTGGGACATTATCTAAATAGAATAAGTGAGAAAGCTGAGGAGGAATACTGAAACAAGTTAACATCTTTTCACTAATAACCAGGGTTCGTAAATATCATGATATTTTCGAAAATATCAAAAATATCCGATATTTTGATATATATCCGATATTTTGATATATATCCGATATTTTCGATATATATCTGATATTTTCAAAATGACCAACTTATTATTGATACTAAATATTTTCAAGTGTAATATAAATTAGAAACTAAAACATACTGCACTGAACATGAAAACTTAATGAAAACAATATTCTAAAAATGATTTTTTTTTTGTTCACTTCAAAATCAACTAATTGAAACCAAAAACAATTTGCTTCATACATACATACACACACACAAAAAAAAAAGAAACAGTAGGATTCAGTATCAAGAAAATTTTAGATTTTATAAAACGAAATTTTAAATGCAAAATAGTTTTTTTTTTTAATTGAAAAATTAACATAAATATGATCTTATCTTCTTTTTTATTCCCTGAGTACAGTTTAAGCTCAACTAAAACCAGAAAAAAATTCTTTTTAAATGAAGCTATAAATAACTGCTTATCTAAATTAGACAATTTAATTTCAATGCCTGTTCTGAATTATGTCCCACATAATTGTTAGTTCTACATTTAAAAATAAAAGCTTCAAACATAGCTTATCAAAGCTTAAGAAATATATTTGATTTCTTTGGCTAAAAAAGTCACTGCCAGAAACAACAGCTCTTTACGATCAGATTTGTAGCATATAATCAACAGAACAACAGGGAATAAGAACTGAAAACGTCATTTACACTTATTTTGACTGAAAATATCTTGCACAGTTAGATTTTGAAAATAAATATCAAAGATAGTAAAATATACAAAATATCAAATATATGAAAATAATATCAAACATCCTGATATTCTGAAAATAAATATCAAATAAATGAAAATATCGAAAATATCAAATATCTTGATATTTTCAAAATAAATATCGGATATATATCATGATATATATCAAGATATATATCCATTGATATATATCAACGAACCCTGCTAATAACATATTTTGTGGGAAAAAATCGTTTGCTCACATGAGATGGAGTAATTTTTCATTAGTAAGATATTATGACTTTCTACTTTAATCACGTGCTCTTTCCACTTTCGAAAAGGAAGAAAGGGAGAAGCTTTCAGACAGCACACCCATAAGCATTTTTTGTTTCATTCAATTTCTTATTTTGAAACTTCGATTGCGTCCTAGTTTGACACCTGGAGGACAAGGAATTTCACTATTTAGTTCCGTGTATAGCCCAAAGTTTCTCACAGCACCATACACCATACCTGTTATGATGCAAGGATGTGCTTGAGGCAAATGGCTATTAATAGAAGGTTTAGCAAGGAAAAAATCGAGCAAATTGCTTTTATTATTTTTTCAATATTCTGGTTTTTTGAGAAATACTGATGATTTTTCATTTAAGATGCATCAAACGAATGCTTGGAATGCTGATTTCATTCTGTTACTTTGTTTTCCTTTCTATGGCATCCGTGTGTATGTAAACTATATTTACAAAAGAGAGGAATATGTCGCTTGAAGCAAGATAGCAAGTTCGGCTTTCGCAAAGACACACAAAGATCTTGCTCCAAGCCTTCAAATAGAATCAGCGATATAGCAAACTTTTTCATACAAGTGTGCCAAACTTTTCCAAAAAAAAATATTTTATGTGACCATGACGTGTCAATAGCACCCCCACCCCCCTTTTTCTCTTTGAAAAAATCAGACATTAATGAAACAAAAGTTCTTGAAAATTTATTATTAAGATTAAAAAATATAAGTAAAATAACCACGGGAAATTTATTACTTACCCATCATACGTAGTATAGGTAAGTCTTGTAATCGTTTTAGTAAAAATCGAAAAAAAATTTGACGGATTTATACGTTTCAGAAACTGGAGATTCCGAAAAATATATTTTTATATAAAAAAATTGCCGTCCGTCTGTCTGAAATTTGGTGTGTACTTAGTATGTAAGAATGAGAAGAGGCCTATTGAAGTTCATTAACCTCGATTATCCGGAACTATTTTTTTCAGATTCTCGAAATAGTTGTTTTGAGAAACGGTGTATAAAAATTTTCGAAATTGTTTATTTTAAGGAGTGAATATAAAAGACAATAAAAAATCATAAATTTTGCATAAAGGATGAAGTCGATCGGATAATTAGTTGCCGAGATATTTGTAATCATATTTTTCAAACTCTTCGATTTTTCATGACCCTGTATTTCATTCAAATTTCAATTCAAAGA
Source organism: Maratus speciosus (assembly GCA_963932465.1). NCBI lineage: Eukaryota > Metazoa > Arthropoda > Arachnida > Araneae > Salticidae > Maratus > Maratus speciosus. The sequence goes on from OZ010791.1 coordinate 269,671,268, forward strand.
TATATTTTAATTGGAAATGATACACTTAATCCGACGCAGTAAACTGTTAGTTAATATGATTATCATTTTTACTTTCTTCTATCTTCAATAGAAGAAAGTATTGTAATCGAAATTTTTTTCGACTTCTGGTTTTCGGCGGATTTACACGTTTTGAGGGTTAGGGATCCCGAAAAACATGTTTATAGAAAATGTCTGTCTGTCCGTCTGCCTGTCGCCATTGCACCATCAAAAAGTGTATGAACTTATGCATAGAATTGAACGAAATGTTTTTTTCAAATATTTTGTTATGGCAAGCAGGCTCTTTCTTCATTTGGAAAAAATCCGCCGGAAGGGGACGCTGTAATAGTGATTTTTGTGCGATTTTGAATATTGTACCATCGAAAAGTGCATGAAGTTATGCATAGAATTTAACCAAATTTTTTATGTATGTGTTTGGCCATGGCAATAAGGTCCTTCCTGAATGTGGAAAAATTCCGCCGGAACGGGACGATGTAAAAGGGGTTTTTGTGTAATCTTCTTAATTTTTCGTAGTTCTATTGTACACCAGTGGCTCGTGAATCGAAGAGAAATTCCCATCCTGATAAGCCAACTATTCATGATTTTAATAAATATCATGATGGATATTAACTCGTTTTTACTCCGATTAATTGAGTGAAGTAGAAATTTAAGATGAAAGCCAAAGTTGATATCGTATTGAACTAATAAAAATGAAATATTGACATCTGTAACAACATTTTGAAATATTAAAATATATGAGATAGAAGAAAGTTTTCGGTTTGGCACATCCAACTAGTTGGAGTTATAAGGATGATTCTTTTACGCAATTCATTAATAGAGCATTTAAAATTTACGACGTCATCAATCGCATATCCATGATGGGTAAGTATTACAGTGGCCCCCAACGACTAGCCTTTGAAAATAAAATAAAAAAAATAATAATAATAATGATTTCTGTTGTTACATCTTGAATACCAAACGGTTAGAATCAAATTCATACTTAGTTACTTTTAATGGAATGCAAACAGAAATGGAATCACCTGGCAAATGGTTTCCATTTGAGCTTTTCATGTTATTCATTTCCGAGAATAAGGACTCGCAGGCATAGGTAGAGAAAATAAAATCAGCTTCTTTAAACATCTCTACATGTCTGTAATTAAATTCCAAGTTATAATAATTTTATCATCAGAATTTTTGCTTATAACACTTGATAATCTTTCGTTTGGGAACGAGTGCGCAGATCAACTGGCCAAGCAAGCCACAACGAACACCACAGTTGATCAATGTATCCTAAAACCTCACTCTTTTATTAAGAAGATTTTGAAGGCTAGGATCCTATCCGAATGGCAAGGGTATTGGGATACATCAAAGAATGGCAGGCACACATATGACATAATCCCCAAAGTCACTTATAACTTGCTTACACTCACACCATACACCCCTTTAACACATACCTGCATAAATTCAATTGTGCCAGTTCCCGTCGCTGTGAGTGTGAGGAACTGGGGGCCGCTACCCATTCGTTCCATCACTATACACTCACACAGCGCTGGCTCATCATTCGCCTCTCCACGCTCTCTAAGAGCTAACTAAACAATATCCTCACACGCCCAACACTACTATCAAAGCTCAAAAACATTCACAACTTTTTCCGTGACCTTACTAACTTAATTAGTCGCCTGGGCTATGTCCTGTTCCTTTATCGTATGGTGCTGCCTGCTATAGCAGGCAGCGCACGATAAGTACCACACGATAACCACACTGGGTATACTAAGTGTCGCGATTTGAGCTTACTCAGGTGGGCACCGTTATGGACTGCACACGCACAGTGTCGTGGAGGAATTCTGTTTTCAGGCAGTGAGGAAATGTCTTACCCGCCTCGCCCCGTGTCGCGTTTCGGTTTCCCCAGGCAGGCAGATCCTTTTTTTTTTTTTTTTTTTTTTTTTATCCCGCTCCTTGTTGCATTTTTGGCGGGGTGTCATTGTAAGATGGCTTGCTAATCAATGTAATTTTTTTTTAAGTCCTTAATAAATGAATCCGGGAGGGACATTGTGATCTACAGACTTGGTTTCCTCCTCTGAGCAGTCCCAATTAGGCTATCAAATGAAATAATATAGTAATATAATTTTTTTCTTCGTTATGCACATTACTTTATTATTCATAGATAAAGGGTGTTTCGTAAATTTAAAAAAAATCGTCATATATTGGAGATTGGATACGGATTTTGAATACTATTTTTTTTTTTTTTTTTTTTTTTTGTAGAATTTTATTCCCCTTACTTAATCGCAGTATTCCGCAATTACAGTACAGTTTCAGCAAATACATTAAGTATTAAGTGATGCATGATAGTGTAGTGCTGTAATAAAATTGTAGTCTTGTAATTGTACACTAATACATGCTGTGTTAGCATTCTACAACTACTTTTCCGCATTATATGACTGGTGCTATCTAGAACTTAATTTTGGTTCGTGTTCGATGGTTGAAAATTAAAAAAAAAAACGCAATAATAATTAATAGTTTCGCTATGTATGTTGAAAGATAATATAGTAAACTAGCAAACTCCGCGGCTTTGCTCGCATAATAGTTGAAATATGCCAAGTGTTATTTGCATGACTATTTTTTTATTAGAAGAACACTTTTTGAAATAATTCAAAAATTACAAATTAAGCCACAGTTTGACTAAAATTTATTATAAAAGTGCAATAGACAGAAATGAGATTTTAATTAATAAGAAGAACTAAAACTAATACCAAGTAAATGATAATTTAGAAAGTATTTTGAGACTTTAATGCTCATTTCATACACTCATTTCAGTATTCATTTGAAGTTTTGAATTCTTTAGAAACCATCTTAGCACATTTACATCTTAAAATTAACCATCATGTCAAATTCCAAGCTTCTTGCCTAACAGTCTACCACCTCTCTGGTGTTAGTGGCATCAACATAAAATGCCGAAACCGAGTTGAAATAGAATGTCTCGAAAAATGTTGTAACAGAGACTGTCACCATTAATTTGCCAACATTAACCTTGAAATCGGTTGGTATTTCCTAATATTCTATAGAAAACGGAATTTACATGTTTTTAAATGCTTTTTTTTTTTTTTTTTTTTTTTTTTTTTTTTTTTTTTTTTTTTTTTTGTTCCTGCTAACCAGGTGTTAGTGACACCGGCATAAAATATAGTCCGTATAGGATCAGGGGCTATCACTCTTGATTCGCAATCAATAACTTCTGTAATCGGTTTATTATTTCCAGAGATTCCGTAGAAATTGTAATTTAGAACTCTTTAGAATGTTTTTCACTCCTTTCCTTCGCTTCCCTCCTTTTTAATTTCTAATTTTTTTTCGACTGTTCTTAGAGATATTTATTTTTTTATAAGTAACTACCGTGCTATATTTAAAGTTTCTAGACTCTTCAGTACCGCAGAAATCGCAGTTTAGAAACTTTTTTGCTCCTGAAACCCTCGACATAAAATATAGCTTATGTTTGAGCAGGTTCTATCACCATCAATTTGCAACCATCATGTTTAAAATCGGTATCGTATTTCATACTATTGCATAAAAATCGTAATTTAAAACGCTTATAGAAATAATAAATGTAATTTATAACGCTTTTCGCTCACTTCAACCATTTAAATTTAGAATTTTCTTTCGACATCTCTTAGAAAGCATTTGAATCTTTGAAGTAATTACCATTTCAAATTTAAAATGTTAGACACCCTCAAAAACATAAAAAACACAACTTAGAACATTTTTTGCTCCTGTAACCCCCTGGTGGTAGTGACAACAACGTAAAATATAGGCTATGTTGGAGCGGGGACTGTCACCATCAATTTGAAACCATTACTTCAGAAATCGATTTATATTTCCTGAGATTGCGTAGAAATCGCTATTTAGAACGTTTTTAGAACGCTTTTCGTTCATTTTCATTCGTTTTAAATTTCATATTTTTAAGGAACTCTTCTCAGAAAATATTTACATCTCATAAGTATTTGCCATGCCAAATTTCAAGTTGCTAGTCTTTTTAGTATCACAAAAAATCACAATTTAGAACGTTTTTTAAAATGCAACAGCAAGATAGTAGTGACGCCGACATGAAATAGATCCTATATTGGATCAAGGGCTGTCATCATCAATTTCTAGCCATTACTTTAGAAATCGGTTAAGTACTTTCTGAGATTGCGCAGAAATCGCAATTTTGAACGTTTTTCGTCCATTTTCACCCCTTTTAAATTTCGAATTATTTAGGAAATGTTCTTAGAGATCATTTGTATCTGATAAGTAACTACCATGCCTAGTTTCAAGTTGCTAGCCCCTGCAGTATTTCAAAAAACGCAATTTAGATCGTTTTTTACTCCTTCACCGCCTTAGGGGTAGTTGCACCGACATGAAATACAGTCTATGTTGGAGCGAGGGCTGTCACCATCGTTTTCACACCATTATTTTTTAAATCGGTTGGGTACTTCCTATGATTGCGTAGAAATCGCAATTTAGACAGTTTTTTAGAACGCTTTTCGCTCTTTTTCACCCTTTTTAAATTTCGATTTCTTAGGAAATGTTCTTAAAGATCATTTGTATCTTATAAATAACTGCCCTCAGGGGCGTCGCCATGGGGGGGGGGTTAGGGGGGGGGGGCTCTCCCCACCCCACCCCCAATATATGTGAAGTTGGGAAATTTGAGTTTAGAGTTGGGAAATTCTAGATTTTTGAGACATTTCCTTTTTTAGTAAAAAAATTACGAAATTTTTGTTTTGGTGATTATGTTTCTGAGTACTCTAACAGTAAATATGTTAAATTATTAAAAGAAATACAAAAAGAAATCAGCCACACTCAATCTATCATTGTGTTTTTCAGTTCTACAAAAATATTATACATCTACCAGACCTAAATTTCTCTACTCCTGTCCATCAATAACTGACTATCCAGTTCCTTTATTTCCTCCAAAACTTTGTTCCTTTCTCAAAAATTTCACCCTACCTCCCTTTCTCCTCCCAAAAGAGAATCCAGCTATTTTAATCCAAAGGGATTGCATCTTATTTTGAAAATTGGAGATCACTTGTAGCACAACAGAAAGGAATGTAGTTACCTACTTGAAACACAACTGGGCAAGAAGATTTTATGAGTTTCCACAAATTGCACTAACTTTTGAGCTAATTGCGTGATTTTTGGACAATCTTTTACTCATTCTCATCATTCTCATGATTTTTTCCGCAAAAATTAGTTAACCCTTCGCTGTCAAGAAAAAAGCGTTACATAAGCAAATATAAATATAAGAAGTCGTTAGTTTAGATAAATTTGTCACATTTTAATTTATTTGTGTGCGGGAATATATATAAGTCCTGTTCGTTTATATTTATAGGTGTTTATGAAATTTTAAACCAAAAATCCAGTGTTGTGTCTTTAAAACCGTACTAAAAAATGACTATAAATCTCAGCACGAAAGAACCCTTCATAATAAGGAAAAGATTTTTCGTGCAAAGTTTTGGAGCATCTAAAAATCCATTCGAGGATGAAACAAGTAAAAAGTGGACCATTTGAATTTGGAACAGAAATATGACCATGAAAGCAGTCCATCAACTGAAGAAAAAATCGACATGCATTGTAACAGTGACACGTTGCACTTAAATAAAATTTTGAATCAATAAAGATTTCCCTATAGACAAGTTCACTAACAGTTATGAATATTAGAATGTGACTGAAGAAGCTGACTTCCGAAAGCACCGTAGAAAAATGGTTTCACCAAAGGGAATAGATAAAAATAATACTACAGCAATGAACACTGATACAGACAAGTTTTACAGAAAAGAATTATAAGAAATACAAAAAAACTTAGTAATGGGCTTAAATGACAATGTTCCCTATATCAGGAGAATATTGCACCAATACATTTCATATTTAAATTACAATTGTGCAAGGAAAATTTGAGTATCACTAACTTAAGAAAGTTAGTAATGTTTCTGCCTGGATATGAGAAACTGGATGTACATGATTTGCAGAGTCAAATTGAAATAAACCAAATCCCAACTCACTTAAAAAACCTTTTTCTCATGCCTTGAAATTCAAAGACTATTTGAACACGCCGTCAAACCATATACTCGTATCTTAACATTAACAGCAGCTTATCTTTATGGCATTGCATCTAATGAAAGAATTTTTAGTCAAATAAAAATTAAAAAAATATATATTGCAAACTACAAAGAGGGATAACAGATTTAACAGCCTTCAGGGCTTAATTTGCGCCGGAGCCCACCGGAGCCCGGCTCCGGTACTTCTCTGTTTTTAGTAAATATTTAAATATTGGTCGGAATTTACCGGAGCTCATAAATACAGGGCTCCGGAGCCCAGTGCAATAGCGCTTCCAAAAAACCTTTTTCGGAATTCCTTCCTAAATTAGGGTAATATAGGAAGCCTAAATTACCTTTTCCTTTCCTTCACATCTCCAAGCTTTTACATACTTTTACCAAAACACTTATATGTGACATAATGTTTCGCACACGTAGGAGATGGAGATAAAACAAACTCAATTTTTATATCAGTTTTTGGGCTTGGACTTACTCGAGCTCAATCTGTATTACATTTAAAATTTTAATTATTCATGAATAGAAAAAAAAAAAAAAACTTTTCTTCCTTTAAAATTACGCATTATATTCTATTTTAAATAATTTTAATGCTATTTTGATCAGAATGAAGGGGAAACAGAAATCGTGTTTTTCTATTTCAAATTTATGTCGGCGATGTGTTGATACGGCGCCACTCAAGAGACTGAACAATGAATTTGCTTTCAGTTCGATTTTCTTTTGTGACAGCAGGATAATTTTTTATTCGCTGGGTTTTTTTTATTTATTTAGATGAAAAGAATATTTTATGTTTTAGCAAACGAGCATCAGCTTGAAGTTTTGTTTGTTTGAGTTTTTTTTTGTCTTCTATTTCGTACAAGTATAAAAATCACGTTAGTGATTTTTCTATTTATTTTGTATCATTAACGGTACCCATGCTAAGGCTCTGCTCTGCACATTTACGAAGTCACTTTCATTTGTAAGTAGATATAATTGCCATGTATTGTTTTCTGATAGAAAGCAATCGAGCAGCGTTTCCCCCTTTTTCTATAAAAGCATCGATTCTTTCCGATAACGGTGTCAAATTTTTAATTTAATCTGATTTTCAGGGACTCACCACAAAAGACTATTAAGCGGAAGGAATCGATTATAGTTTAAGATGTGCACCTTTTATAGGAGATTGCAAAACACTGTTCCATTTTTCAGCATATAAATATTAATTTCTGTAAATTTCATTCATTTTTTCTTAAAAAGGCATAGCTGCGAACTATCCCTTTTTTGTGTTAACACTATTTCCTAATCATAATCCTTACCATATTTAATCGCAGAAATCTGAAATTAATTAACATTAAAATTTGTCAAAGATTACTATTCAGAAGCAGTGATAACTAAAAAGTGGAATAGTTGGCAGCTGTATATGCTGATAGATATATTTAAAATTTTTATTTTGCTATAGAAATTTTTTTTTTATTTTGCAAATAATGTACGAAGTATAAATATGCAGATTGGAGCGACAGGGGGAAGGGGGAACGGTACGGTTGTTGTACCGGTTCCGAAGAATACTAGGGCTCCGGTACTTTTTTTGTTAGAAATTAAGCCCTGAGCCTAATGATTTTAAAATGTGAAAGTGAAATAGTGGATTTTATTAAAGTGGACGATGTTATCATCAGGTTAGCTTCTTTGAAGACCAGAAGAATTAATGTTAAATGAAAACTAGTCGGATGTGCAAATCCCAAAACTTTATTCTATCCAATACATGTTAATACCTCAAAATTTGCAATCACAATGTAAAACGAATTCTAAAGGAATAGATCCGTTTAATTGTGTGAATTTAAAAAGGAGATAGAAGCATCGCATTTCTCCAACAAATCATTGAATTTGGGCGCACAGCCTGTTAGATGTCTGCAACCAAAATTCTAAACCGAAAGAGCACAAAAGCGATACCTTTGGACAGTATACACCCAAGCACAATAAGGAATCGCAACCGAATATGAAATTTGGCAAATTCCGTGCATTAGTTTTTCAGATATAGTTAAGGCAAAAATCGTGAAAAATGCTTCACAGCAGAGCCACCTGTTATATGATATACACAAAAGCCTAATAAGCACCAAATTAAATCAAGGTTTAACAGAATATGAAGTTTGATTAAATTCCGTGCAACAGTTTTTGAGATATAACTATCGCTAAAATCATGTAAATCGTGAAAAATGCAGCATTTTTTGGGTGATTTACACCAAAAACTAATCAGCATTAATTTTTATCAAGGTATAATTGAATCTAAAGTTTTATTAAATTCCGCGCCTTAGTTCTTGTGATAGAGCGCCCACAAAATTTGTGTCACATACACACAAACAGACATTTTCTAAAAACACTCAAATCGTTCTAAAACGTATCAATTATAGGTGCACATTTCCAAAGTTTTTAAGGAGCCAGTGGCTCCTAAACCCAAACACTCCAGTGGCCACATTGTGAAAGAAATGCATAAAAACAATAGCAATTATATGAGAAAAAATTTCAGGAAATCAAAGTGAAAAATAATCTACAAATGTACAAAAGAAACAGACTAATTACATCAAATTTGTATAGTTCATTTAATCATCCAATTCTTTTAATTTGGATATAAATTAAGTATAATATAAATCTTAAGCTATGTTCTGTCAGAAGATAAAGTTGGGCAAGACAGAGGTGAAAAAATATATATCTATAAGGATAAGCTAAGGAATCATGGTAGTGGGGAATATTAGGAAAACAATATCCCTTATTTTCATTTTGCCATACAAGAGTTCATAAAAGAAAAAAATAAGAGTGTGTAAGATTATTTTGCACTATAAAAGTCAAACCAGAATTTAAGCATTTGTTTTTCAAGAATACCCAAGAAAAATTATCTTAAAAAAAATCTTATCACAGATTATTACAGGGGTGAGGAAAAATATCAAGAATTTCGACAAGTGGACGCCGAAAAAATCAATTTTGACAATCATTAGCAAGAAAAAGCGTGAATTTAGTCAAAGGATTAGGGAAAAAATGCGAATTTCGTCAAAGAATCCCCCAAAACACGCGTCTTTTTGTCAAAGAATTGCGAGAAAAATGCGAATTTTGCCATTCTTTGCAGGAAAATCATCATGTTTGTCAAAGGATAACAAAAAAACCCACCAATTCTATAAGGATCTCGGAATAAATAATAATTTTGTCAAAGGGTCGCAAAACAGACAACGTGAATTTCGGCAAAAGATTGCAGAAAAACGTGAATTTGTCAACACATTGCAGAAAAAACGCGAATTTCGCCAACAGATTGCAGAAAAAAGGCGAATTTTATCAAAGGATTGCAAAAAAAAAACCCCACGAATTTCGTCAAAGCATCGCGAAAAAACCCGTGATTTTCGTAAAAGGATCACGAAAAAAAAAACGTGATTTTTGTCAAAGGATCGCTGGAAAAAAAACACGAAATTCGCCAGAGGATGGCGACTTAGATGCCGAAAATTAGTCGCCAAAGCAAAAAATTAAGTCGCCACGTGGCGACTGGCGATCGTGAATCTGCACCAATAATATCAATCCGTCGAGAGCCGGAAGTCGATTTTTTTTTACGAATTCAATACTTTCTTCTTGTAAAGATAGATGAAAGTAAAAAGGTGGTTGGTTTTCTTATTTAAAAAACAATAATTGGAATTTTTATGTTTCTAGTTTAAAAAATTTTCTTTGGAAAGAAATTTTTTATGCATAAGTTTCCTTATCATTATTACAGACGTTGTGCATATGACTTTAGTTGCAAATTGCAGCAATTTGTTTCAAGTTGGGAAATTTTCGAATTCTCCCCCCCCCCCCCCCGAAAAAATATCTGTAGCTACGCCCCTGACTGCCCGGCCTAATTTCCGGATTCTAGGCCCTTCAGTAATACAAAAATCACAATTAAGAACGTTTTTTGCTTCTGCAACCCTTAGGTGGTAGTGGCACCGACATGAAATAGAGCCTATGTTGGAGCAAGGGTTGTCATCATCAATCTCCAACCATTTCTTTTGAAATAGGTTGGGTACTTTCTGAGATTGCGTAGAAATCGCCATTTAGAACGTTTTTTAGAATTCTTTTCGAGCATTTTCGCCCCTTTTAAATTTCGAATTTTTTAAGAAATGTTCTTAGACATCATTTTTATCTAATAAGTAACTACCATGCCAAATTCCATGTATCTGGGCCCTTCAGTAACACAAAAATCGCAATTTCGAACATTTTTGCTCCTGCACCCTCTTTAGGGGTAGTGGCACCGACATGAAATATAGCCTATATTGGGGCAAGGGTTGTCACCATAATTTTCACACCATTATTTTTTATATCGGCTTGGTACTTCCTGAAATTGCGGAAAAATCGTCATTTAGAACGTTTTTTAGAACGCTTTTCGTGCATTTTCACCCCTTTTTAATTTCGTTTTTTTAATGAAATGTCCTTAGAGGTCATTAGTACCGTATAAGTAACTACCATTCCAAATTTCATGTTTCTAGGCCCTTCAGTAATACAAAAATCGCATTTTTAGAACGTTTTTTGCTCCTGCACCCCCTTTTGGCCAGTGGCACGGACATAAGATGTAGCCTATGTTCTAAGTTAGACTAACACCATCATTTTGATACCATTACTTTTGGAATCGGTTCGGTAGTTCCAGAGATTACCTCCTACAAATAAACAATTTTTACCTTTTATAATATGAGTATAGAATAGATATAGATGGGCAAACGCAGACGATATTGCAATAACATATTTTTAACAGGCAGTTTTGTCGTGGCAAAAATTTAACAAATGTTTCTTTGTATGATAAATCTGTTATTCTTCTGGGTTGATCTGGATAATCTGTGATTTGTATAAGCATTGCGTTAATTGGGAATTATTAAAATCATTTTTCAAACTCATTTTTACAAATGCATGCATGCACTTATAATATGATAGATAATAAAAAAGGGTGTGCACCTAGAATTGCATTGAAATATTACATGGCACACTTCACGGCAAAATAAGTCACGTAACAGTAAAACCTCTCAATAATGAAACCCAGCTTTAGACTGAAATTGCTCATGGTTCCGACGACAAAAATACTAGACTGTGTACCTTATAAAACGGAAACATGTGTGATATTGAAGTCTCTTTCGGCTCCTTGCAATTACGTCTTAACAAGTCAGAGTTCTAAGTAATGATAGGGATGAAATATCCCGTGAAAATGGTTTGAAATATGAAGACGGTTGTCGCTCAAATTTATATGTCCTCATTCGGTCCAGGCGCACACAGGCTGTGTGGAACAGCAAGAATTTGCACTTAATTTTAACCGGTTTTAAACGGTTTCAGGTTTATAATTTTAACATCACGCCAGATCAAAACACTTCATCTCTATCAATCTCTTACCTCCGTGCTCTGAAAGGTCAGTTTCAGGAAACGACTGAAAAATCAAAGAAATATTTGTGCTTTAAATGCATTGGCTGCGAGCGCTGATTTCCCACACGGGAAACGAGGAAAGCGCCCGGTCCCTCAGTGCAAAGGACGCCCTAAATTAATTGAACTAACTGAGAAAGATTAAAATTATAATGTATATGTTTAAAATACAATTTACAATATCAAACTTGCTGATGCTATGCAGGATGATCCTTCGTATCGTTATCAAATGCAAATTTTTAAACCGTTAGTGTTTAGAGGTATGGTTCCAGTTTCAAGTACAAAGGGTACTAGGAAAGTTTTGCAATATGATGAAACAAAATTTTTTGGCAATAATTTTTTTTTATGAAAAGTGATTGCTGGGATAACGGAGAAGTACTGAAATTAATAATGAGTTTAGACATCCAGTTAAAATTATTACAAAAGTACCAATAAAAATTACAAAATAAAAATGCTATGTCTGAAAAATGGTATTATTTACTTTTAGTTTTAAGATCATGTACACTTGCAGACCCAGAAGCAGAATTTTCTGCGTCAGTCTGCAGCAAACTAAATTTATCTGCGACTCAATAAGCCTACTATCATAAGAAATGACAAAAACACTTAAAGTAAGCAAAATTTCCATTTATAAAGAAAATATAATATAAGGATACAATAAATACTATAAATCTAGCGACTTAAAACAAATTTCAGCTATTTTTTAACCCCAGCATTTCTTTTTAACTTGGTGGATTAATCTGCAAGGTTTAATATAACTACTCTACAGTGCCCGCTGCCGTGCTGCACTGTTTCTGCTACTGGGCTTGCATAACTAACAAAATATATGGGATGGAGCAAGAATTTGAAAAAATTTTGCTACCAGGCCTAGTGTTTCTTTAAATAAAATAAATAAAACAACGTGATTACATGATTCAAAAACATTTATTACTAAACAGGTGCAAATATTTGCACCTACATGATGTTTCAACTTGAGATATAGAGTGTTTCTTATATTTTGAACTATTTTTTCAAGAGAAATTGCATTAATCTGTTTAGCAGTGTTTGTTAAAAAAAAAAAAAAAAAAAAAAAAAAATGTGATTTTTTTTTATGTATGGTAAACAAAGAAACATTAACTAATGATTTTATGGATTAAAAATTTAAAAGACACAATTGGATTAGAATGATTGAATAACCAGTTTTCCTAAAGAAATAAGGAAGTTCTATAATTTTTGCAAGCTCTAGGGCACACAGATTTTGAAATACTGCAATACTGAGATTCGTCGAAGAGTTTTATGAGATATTTTTGCAAAAATAGGGGTACATTTCACTATATTAAAAAAAGAAGGCAGGGTATATTTACTGATTTTAAAAAGACAGGTGCTGCGTCTTTAAATAATGACTTAGAGGGAACACAGACAAGGCTAAAATGTTATTTATAATGAAAAACAAACAGATGAAATAAGCTAGTCTAAAAATCTTTTCTTAGAAAATGCAAGACAGTTTTTAAACACATCAAAACAACAAACAACACAGAAATGTAACATAAGAACCCAATACAAAGCAACTGCGACACATTTTTTAAAATGAAGAGTTAAAACAGTGTACTTTATCTTTTTTTCAGGGGTGCTGTGTGTCTCACTAAACACCCCCCCCCCTTCCCCCATCCAAAAAAAAGCAAGCTAAAAACCAGCTAGTAGGATATATATACTTTTTTAATATAGTATATATGTATAAATGAAGGCAAACTGAAGCTGCTAAAGTGTAACAGAGGGGCCCCAACTGGATCTTTGCTATTGGGCCACATGTAGGCTTAGTTAGAAAATTTAAAAATCCTTATCTTATACAAAATTAATTTTATAAGCAGGTTATTCTTGGGATGAAAATATACTTTACGAGAATTTTTATTAGATTTTTTTAAAGATAAATAAATTTAATGGTTAAATTGATTTAAAAGTTGAATTTAAAGCTTTATGAATATTTTTACTTGTTCGTCATCAACAAAATGAATGTTTAATGTATTTTTATATCTAACACAACACCCAAACAATGGGTCATAAACGATGTTTTGGTGACTCACGAAATGATCTATTTTTAAAAATAATACTATTTCAGTAAAAATATAATGAACAAAGGTTTGTTTTACGATCATACAACATTATTATTTCGAGTATTGATATGAAAAATTCTTATAACTGTTTATATGTTTTCTATGAAAGTTTGCCTGTCTCATCGTATAGATTACGACAAAAGTCTTATATTTTAATGCAAAACTCAAAAGTTCACTCTAAAAAGTTAAGATTCGAAAGTTTACTTACCTTTAGGATAATTTCAATCATCATTAAAAGAAATAATTAATAGAACACAGTTGTTTAAAAAAAATCTTTCGTTTCAACAACAAACAACGGACAGAGCAGTTGAAGTCAGAATTTCTTGCGCATGCGTACAGGTGACACGGATGTTCTCCGGACGACACCGGACGATCGTGGTTGGTTCGTCCGGATTCTGTCATTCTGCGAACGTCCAAATTATGTTCTGTACAGGATCGGACGGGTAAAGGACCGCCCGGCTGTATATACGACCATATAGGACGTCCGGAGGCAGTTTTTGGTTGTATGGGATCAAAATGATTATGTTAGTCTACGTTCGAACATAGGCTATATCTTAAATCGATGTCACTACCCCAAACGGGGTGTAAGAGCAAAAAACATTCTAAAAATGCTATTTTTGCGTTACCGAAGGGCCTAGAAATGTGAAATATTAGTTACTTATGAGATATAAAGGATTTCTAAGAACGCTTCTTAAAAAATTCGAAATTTGAAAGGGGTGATAATGCGCGAAGAGCGTTCTGAAAAACGTTCTAAATGGCGATTTCTACGCAATTTTAGGAAGTATCAAATCGATTTCGAAAGTAATGGTATAAAAATGATTGTGTTAGTCCACGTTCGAACATAGGCTGTATCTTAAATCGATGCCACTACTTCACAGTGGGTGCAGGAGCAAAAAAAGTTCTAAAAATGCGATTTTTGTATTACTGAAGGGCCTAGAAAAATGAAATTGGGAATATTAGTTACTTATTAGATATAAAACATTTCTAAGAACGCTTCTTAAAAAATTCGAAATTAAAAAGGGGTGATAATGCGCGATGAGCGTTCTAAAAAACGTTCTAAATGGCAATTTCTACGCAATTTTAGGAAGTACCAAATCGATTTCAAAAGTAATCGTTGTAAATTGATGGAGACAGCTCTTGCTCTAACATAGACTCTATTTTATGTTTGTGTCACTACCACCTGGGGGTTGCAAGAGCAAAAGACGTTCTAAATTGCGGTTTTTGTGTTATGGAATGGCTTAGAATCATGAAATTTGAAATGCTAGTTACTCATCAGATATCAATGATCTCTAAGAACATTTCCTAAAAAAATCGAAATTTAAAAGGGGTGAAAATGTGTGAAAAGCGTTTTAAAAAACGTTCTAAATTACCATTTCTATGCAATCTCAGGAAGTACTGAACCGATTTCAAACATAGTGGTGTAAAAATAACGGTGACAGCTCCTGCTCCAAGATAGGCTATATTTTATGTCTGTTTCCACTTCCCCAAAGGGGATGCAGGAGCAAAAAATGTTCTAAAAATGAGATTTTTGTGTTATGGAAGGACCTAGATTCATGAAATTTGGCATAGTATATATTTATTAGATATAAAAGATCTCTAAGAACATTTTTTTTTTAATTTGAAATTTTAAAAGGGTGAAAATGCGCGAAAAGTGTTCTAAAAATGTTCCAAATGCCGATTTGCGAGCAATCTCAAGAAGAATCAAACTGATTTCAAAAGTAATGGTAGGAAATGGTTGCTAACAGCCTCTGCTCTAACACAGACGCTATTTCATGTCGACGCCACTACCAATAAAGTGTTGCAGGAACAAAAAACTTTCTAAATTGCGATTTTGTGATCGGTAGGGGCTAGCAACTTCAAATTAGGCATAGTACATATTTATTAGATATAAATGATCTTTAAGAACAGTTGCGAAAAAATTGGAAATTTAAAATGTGAAAATGCGCAAAAAGCGTTCTAAATTGCGATTTCTACAGAATCTCAGGAAATATCAAACCGATTTCAAAAGTAATGATTGCAAATTGATGGTGACAGTCCCTGCTCCAACATAGGCTAAATTTTATGTTGCTGTCACTATCATCTAGGGTAGGGGTGCACAAACTTTTTAAGAGAAGGGCCACTTACAAAAATGTTCGGCTTGTCGAGGGCCACATCAGTAGCACAGAAAGATTTTTGTATCGGTGATTTGTTGGGGGGGGGGGGGGGGGGATAATGACTCTCATGATGAATAAGGATTTTTTGTATATAACAAAAATAAACAACAGAAATAAATAGTTGTATGCAGGAATGCAGGTCTTCTTCACATCTCTATGAACAACCATACAACACTTTATGAAGACTAACTGTTCCTTCTTGATAAATGGAAACTTGAAGAAAAAAAATTACACAACATTTCTAAAAAATTGAACGTTATTGAAAATTATAAAAGAATAACTTCGCGTTTAAAATAAAAGGAAACTTATTTTTGAAATAACAAAGCATGATAAACTAATTATGCTATTTTTTCTGCGACCGATTAACAAAATTCGTTATTTTTCTTTTTGTCAATCAAGCGCGATTGATTGATGAAATTCGCGATATTTTATTAACCCCTTGGGGACGAGCGACACGTATACGTGTCGCATGAAGCGCTCAGAATCCTTGTTATTCCTCGCCAGTAAAATTTTACTGTAAAATTTGCCTTATTTAATCAACGCATTTTCTCGATTCAAGAAGACACAAATTTCTGTTTTTAAAAAACGGTGACAAAAGATTAAAAATTTCGTAAAAGGCTCCCGTCCCGAAGGGGTTAATGACCGATTGACAGATTTCGCTGTAATTTTTTACTGTCGATTGGCAAAATTTGCAATTTTTTCAAACAACCAATTTGCGATACCTGCGATAAATTGACGACATTCGCGATTTGTTCAGTGTTAAATTTTCAAAATTCGCGACTTCCCCCCCCACACACACACACACACCGGATCAACGAAACCTGCGTTTTTTTCTGCTCCCAATCGAATTATTTCGCCACTCTTTTTTTCTACGATCGATCTACGAAATTTCAAACTTCTTTCCATGAGTGATTGACAGAATTCGCGATTTTTTATCATAAATGATTGGCGAATTTTGCGACATTTTCCGTAACAGATTGACAATATTTGCTTTGTTTTTCAACGACCTTCCAGATAAACATTGATGTAATTTGTGATTTTTTTCCCGGAATAAATTTACGAAAGTCACGAATTCTTTTCTGCGCACGATCGACGGAATTTGCGATTTGTTATTGCAACCAATTGCTTTCCATTTCAGGATGTTTTTGCGACAGAACACAAAATTTGTAATTCTTTTACATGAGGGATTCATCAAATTCTTGAAATTTTGACAAAATTCACGATTTTTGTCCACGAGCGATTGACGAATTTCGCGATATTTTTGCGACCGATTGACAAAAATTGTTATTTTTTCCATCAATTGTCGAAATTCGTGATTTTTTTAACGCGACAAATTGACAAAATTCGCGATTTTTTTAAGTGATAAATTGACGAAACTCGCAATTTTGATGCGCCTGATATACGAAATTTCCGATTTTCCGCTCCCAATCAACGAATTTCGTCATTCTTAACAGACTGACGAAATTTGAGATTTTTTCCGCGGCCGATCAATGAAATTAGCAATTTTTCCGCTCCTCATCAACAAAATTCGCGATTTTTCTGTGCACGATTACCGAAATTTTAGATTTTTCCGTGCCGAATCGATAAAATTCACGATTTTTTCCGCACACTATCAACGAATTTTGCCATTTTTCCACGCCCGATCAACGAAATTCACGATTCTTAACTGACTCTGATGAAATTTGTAATTTTTTTATTCTCGGAAAATTGACGAAATTCGAGATTTTTTTCTCGTGATAAAGTGGCGTGATATATTTGATAATTTTTCCGCAGCCGATCAACGGAATTCGTGATTCTTAACTGACTGATGAAAATTTGTAATTTTCTCCTGCGGAAAATGACAAAATTCAAGATTTTTTTCTCGCAAAACACTGAAGAAATTTGCGATTTTTCCGCAGCCGATCAACGAAGTTAGCAATTTTTCCGCACCTCATCAACAAAATTCGTGATTTTTCCGTACCCGTTTAACGAAATGTGAGATTTTTCTGCACCGAATTGACAAAATTCGCGATTTTTCTGCACCCGATCAACTAAATTCGCAATTCTTTACTGGCTCTGATGAAATTTGTAAAATTTCCCGCAGCAAATTAACGATATTCGCTATTTTTTCTCGCAATAAATTGACGAAACTCGTGATTTTTCCGCAGCCGATCAACGCAATTTACAGTTTTCCGCACATGATCCACAAAATTCGCGATTTTTACCGCGTCCGATCAACGAAATTCACGATTCTTAACTGACTCTGATGAAATTTGCAAATTTTTTCCATGCAAATTGGCGAAATTCACGATTTTTTTCTCAATATATACTGACAAAACCCGCGATTTTTCCGCAACCGATCAAAGAAATTTGCGATTCTTAACTGACTGATGAAATTTGAAATTTTTTTCAGCTGTAAATTGACAAAACTCACGATTTTTACTTGCGACATATGGACAAAAATTGCGATTTTTTCCAGTTAAAAATTGACGAAATTCGCGGGCCACAAGTTAACCCATCGCGGGCCGCAGGTTATACATCCCTAATCTAGGGGTTGTAAGAGCAAAAGATGCTCTAATTTGCGTTTTTTTTAGCACAACTGAGGGTTCTAACATTTTGAAATTTCGCATGGTAATTACTTACAAGACGCAAATGCTTTCGGAGGAAATTCCAAAAATTGCATCGAAAGAAAATTCCAAATTTAAAAGGATGAAGTGAGCGAAAAACCTTCTAAATTACAATTTTTATGCAATCTTATCAAATACCAAATCGATTTTTAAAATAATGGTTTCAAACTGGTGGTGATAAAACCTGCTCAAACATAAGCTATGTTTTATGTTGGTGCCACTACCACCAGAGGGTTTCAGGAGCAAAAAACATTCTAAATTGCGATTTATGTGATACGAAAGAGGCTATATACATTAAATATGGCATGGTAGTTACTTATAACATATAAATGCCCTCTAAGAACAGTCGAAAGTAAATTCGAATTAAAAAGGGGTGAAGCAAAGGGGAGGAGCGAAAAGCATTCTTGAAAAGTCCTAAATTACGATATCTATGCAATCTCAGGAAATATAAACCGATTATAAAAGTAATAGCTGCGAATCAATGGTGACAGTCTCTGATCATGCACAAGCTATATTTTATGCGGTGACTGTACCATCTGGGGTTGGCAGTAACAACAAATGTTCTAAAAAAGGCCTTTAGAAGCTTTCTAAATTACGTTTCTGTGAAATATTAGGAAATACCAAACCTATTTCATAATTAATATTGGCAAATTAATAGTGTCAGTCCCTATTTTAACATAGCATTTTATGTTGAGAGACCGTTAGACAAGAAACTTGGAATTTGACATGATGGTTAATTTTAAGTTGTAAGAAGATGGTTTCTAAAAAATTCAAAACTTCAAATGAATACTTAAATGAGCGAATTAATCGAGCATAAAAGTTTCAAAATATTTTCTAAATTATCATTTATTTAGTTTTAGTTCTTTTTATTCATTTGAGTCTTATTTCTGCCTTATACAGTGTAATAATGAAGTTTAGTCAAACTGTGTTTTAAATAGTAATTTTTGAATTACTAGGGGGGATCCGCCCCCCTACTCGCTACGCTCACCAACCCCCCGCGTAATCGCTTCGTGATTCCGTTCGGTATCGCGAAGTAATTCCTATTTTCTATCCTATCCCAGACGTAATTGTTTCGTATGTTTCTATTCTGGGTCACTGCGCGATTCCTCATTTTCTATGCGTTCAATTTTTAGATTCCACTTGGTAAAAACGCGCTTCTCCCCAATTCCTGACAATTTTATTTCCTTATCTCCAAGCACATAATCATTAGAGTTTACAGAGTTTCATACTTATAAGAATTGTTAAATATAAAATCATTAAAAAGGATAAATTTATAATTTATTTGAATAATTAGAAATGAAATAAAAATTATATATATAGTGTTATGAATATTGTAAATAGTTAGTGTTTGTGCTTAAAAATAATGTAAATAGTTTAATTAAGCTCTATACATAAGCTAATATTAGTTTTTGTTGCATTGAAATATCTCAATTTGTTGATTTTTTGCAAGCAACTAAACCCCATTGGATTTCAATTGGGAATCTATGGAAGTTTGGCGAAATACTGGAAATAGCGCCAAGTTGGCGTCACTTTTGGCGACTAATTTTGGTAGCCAAATTTAACGATGTATCGCCAAGTTGGCGTCAAACTTAGCGACAGAACCAGGTGCCCTCCACCTTGGTAACCCCCTTATAGCGTCAGAAAGCTCTGACCAATCAAATGCGTTTCGCGGTATCCACGCAGATTTTCATTGGTCCATTTCAAAGCGTTACTTTTATATATATATAGAAGAATTCCTAAAAGTATAATTTCTTTTAATAAAAATTAGACGTATGAATATCACTTGGCATATTTCAACTATTACGTGAGCAAAGCCGCGGAGTTTGCTAGTATCCTTATAATATTATAAATGCGAAAGTGTGTGTGAAAGTCTGAATGAAGTGCAGGTCTAAACGTATGAATTAATGCTTTTGTATCTTTGCATATAGATGGATTATAACCTGGAAAAGAACATAGGGTATGTTTTATTTATTTTATTCAAATATTTTTCTTAATAATTCAAAATTTCATAATTTTTCATACAGAATCAATTGGCATTTTTCCGATAAAATTTAAGCATATTTATTTCCCGTTGCAAAAAAATTAAAAGACAGAATAACAATTTCTCCTTAATATCTGCTTTTCAATTGAAATATTTCACGTGAAAAAGAAAATGGGCTAAAAATTTTTAAAATTTCAAAAAATATATGAATGTGACGTCATATAAGAAATAAAACAAAAATGTTCAAGTATTTCTTAATAATATAAGGTGCATTAATATGATAATAATAATAAGTACGGAAAGCAGGCGAATATGACATCATGTATGGAAAATAAAACGGATATGCTTTTATGTTGAAATAAAGTGGTCTTGAGTTATGGTATAAATTATTATCATTTAAAGAAAATTATTATCAATATTGACGTTTTATGATCTGCGTACTCTAATTTGAAATTGAAATATGTTAAACAAAAAGTTTAAAAAGAAATGTATCGTCAACTGGGGTAGCTTTGGCTCAAATTTCTCTGTTTCATGGCATGTTCAGCATCTCCATTTTCTTATTTTACTTAAAAATTGAATATTATGTTAATTTTTTGTTTGCTAAGAACATATAGAATCACACCATGAGCATAAATTTGTCGACATTTTTTTTTTTTTTTTTTTTTTTTTTTTTTAGCAAAAAGCGTTTTTGAAAGTTTTGGGCCAATATTACCTTGAATTAAGGTAACATTGGCCCATGTGTTAAAACAAATGTTATAGGGCCTGCAATATGATGTGGACCAATGTTACCCTATTGAAAAAGACGGAGGGGGGGGGGGGGGGGAGAAGTGTAAACATGGAAAAATACAGTAAATTAGTATATATATTTTAATTAAAAAATTAATACAAATCTCATAAAAATGCTTAACGAGGATTGTCCAGGTCTAAGACTGAATAGTGGTTTCTCTTAGACAGAAGTCTTGGTGGACTGATTTTTGAAACAATATCGTTCCATTCATACATCATCGAGTCCGGTCGCTGTGGCCAACGCCAACACTTTAACTTCTTTTCCATGCAGTCAACAACACAGCCCTCCTTTGATTTCAAAGTAATCCTTCCGAGATAGATATTGCCATTAAACAGCACAAGTACAAAATTTCCAACGTTACAGTCATCTCTGTCAATAGCTTTCTTCTTTGATTCAGTTAGAACCAATACACTGGATGAATTTTCAACTAAATTATTGTTTGTATAAGCAAAAATGTCTATTTTCATAAGTATACCAAAAATAAATGTAAACATTACCTCAAAAATATCAATGTTTAAATTCAACAAAATAAGGAAAAGCTCCCCTTCAAATATAACATTTTTTTATGGATTGACAGGAAGTATATACAAAAATTTAAATGATAATTGGTTGGGCCAATGTTACCCCAACTTAGAAAAAGGCTTTTCATTTTTATCTCAGGAAAGATAACGCAATCCTACATTAGGCCTTGATCTATACTAATGAGGTTATAATAACATGTACTTACCAAGGTCCAAATGAATTAACCCATTAATGCCGAGCTCCTTTTATACCTTTTTAATACCTAGGTACCAGTTGACACAAGTTTTCCCACATTGTAATTTTAACTTATTTGATCTCTCAAAGTCTGAGATTAAGTAATAACAACATTTCCTTACTAAAATATTGGTTTTCATATTTAAAATTTTCGTATTTCTCTAATGGCAGATTTTCGTACCAACCGGCATTAATGGGTTAATTTACAGCTTGGCAGACAAAAGTTGTAAGAACTAAATTTTAACCGTCTTCACACGTTTTTGTTTGACTGGTGCTGCCACGGTAGAAACTTGGCGAATTAGTTACAATGAGCTGCCAGCCTCAAGCTAATGCTGCCACCTATATTTTGAGACCAAAACTTTTTCGATAATTCAGACGATGTAGAAAATATAGCAGATTTAATCTTTTTTTTTTCCTTGTGCCAAACTTACCCTTAATGGGCCAAAGTTATCCCAGTTGACGGTACAGTAAATGTCCATATGTACCACAAAATTAGCCATGTCGTTAGGAAATGACGTCATGATTAGCAGGAAATAGTTATCTGGCCGATTGGCTGTTTTTTTTTTGTTTTTGTTTTTTTTGACAAATGTTGATTCTTAACTAGTCACGCGGATAAACTCGAACGCTAATGTAAAGTCTATGGGGAGCGTTATTTTAAAATTTCTCGCTTTAATTTTAATATTTTTGGATGATTTTTTTAGGTGCGTTCGTAATTGTATAAATACGTAGCACCTATAGTCGTCGTTCAGTCCGTCCGTCCGTCCGTCTGTCCGCATGTAACAGAGCAAAAACTACCCAACCGAATGGTCTGAAATTTCAAATATATGATTGTTGCAAAATTTTGTCGAGCCGTTTCAAATTTTATGAAAATCGGATGTATAGTTTAATTACAGGGACAGTCAAAAGTTTTTCTTTACATTACGGCCAATGGGAAAAATTATTGAAAGTGCATTTTAATGATATTAGAGCCTTCCGAATGATCTGAAATTTTAAAGATATAACTGTTGCAAAATTTTGTCGAGCCATTTCAAATTTTAGGAAAATCGGATGTATAGTTTAATTACAGGGACAGTCAAAAGTTTTTCTTTACATTACGGCCAATGGGAAAAATTATTGCAAGTGCATTTTAATGATATTAGAGCCTTCCGAATGATCTGAAATTTTAAAGATATAACTGTTGCAAAATTCTGTCGAGCCATTTCAAATTTTAGGAAAATCGGATGCATAGTTTAATTACAGGGACAGTCAAAAGTTTTTCTTTACATTACGGCCAATGGGAAAAATTATTGCAAGTGCATTTTAATGATATTACAGCCTTCCGAATGGTCTGAAATTTTAAAGATATAATTGTTGCAAAGTTTTGTTGAGCTTTTTCAAATTTTAGGAAAATCGGATGTATAGTTTAATTACAGGGACAGTCGAAAGTGTTCCGTTACATTACGGGGAATGGGAAAAATTATTTCAAGTGCATTTTAATGATATTACAGCCTTCCGAATGGTCTGAAGTTTTAAAGATATAATTGTTGCAAAGTTTTGTTGAGCTATTTCAAATTTTAGGAAAATCGGATGTATAGTTTAATTACAGGGACAGTCAAAAGTGTTCCGTTACATTACGGGGAATGGGAAAAAATTATTGGAAGTGCATTTTAATGATGTATCAGACTATGCGCTTTATGAAGTGCAAAAAAGTATACATTCAGTACAATATGGGTTGCAAAAAATAATTATAAAACTAGTTATAGTACGAACGCACCTCATTTGCCACGTTTGACGAGCAATTTCCAACTTGTTTCTTTTTGCATAGGACAGCGGAGGAGGATCTACAACCGGACTAGTTTTTACTTTTCCGATTTTAATTTCAGTTTTTTTAAAAATTACTTTCACTTTCGGAACCGGTAGGAACCGGTTCTGAAATTGAAACTATCCTAATATAAAAAAACTACATATAACCAAAATCAAAAAAGTAAAAACTAGCCCTGTTGTAGATCGTCCTCAGCTATCCCATGCAAAAAAAAATTATCCAAAAATATTTAAATCAAAGCGAGAAATTTTAAAATAACGCCCCCCATAGACATTACATTAGCGTTTTCCTTTCTTCCCGTGACTGAAGAGGGGGGCTCTTAAAGCCGTTCATTTCAGAAAATATGAATGAAAATTATTTTATTAAAAAAATAGTTGCATTTTGTTCATAAAACCTAGAGATTTAATACGATTGCGTCAAAGTAACATAATTTATCTCTGCCAATATCGAAATTATAAGACTCGGGAGCTTGAAGTACATTAGAGACACGTTTGTAAATCGTAGTTTGGCAACCGGATTATATAATATAGGTATACAAATATATTATATAGATTATACAAACCCTTAATTCAAGTAATTCCACATTTCTTTTAGCTTTAAAAGAGTAAAAATATGTTGTCATTTTAATAATAGGTAATGTGCATGTTTGTCAACAAATTGGTTTGTTACGTAACTACTCAACTTAATGTAAGCAGAAATTCGAACGTTACATGCATATTATCCGAGGCTAACGAAAAAGACAAGCTACCGCGGTGCATCCCAAGTGTCTTTTTTTACAGACTGCTTGAGGAACGTGATGCTCTTTTCGTACATTTTCATTGGTGCATTCGAGCATCACGTGACTCCAGCGATCTGTAAAAAAGATACGTGGAATGGACCGCGGTAGTCTGTCTTTTTCGTTAGCCTCGCACATTATCTATAGATTTTTAATGTTCTTTTTTATAATAGATTTTTGTACTTTCTCATAGGATGCAATGCATACATATACAAATTTCACACCAAATGCCACCTAAAATACACTGTTGTAGCAAAATTATTCCAGCGTTGTTTTTTCGTTTTACGAAGAGAGATTTGTTGATTTCCACGACTTTACTTGTCCCTCCATTTTTTGTCCCTCCATAGTTGCTGTTTCATTTTCGCAATTGCTTATATTATTTGGTACGAAATTTCACCTTTTTATGACTAAGTTATGTCAAGGCACCTATTTATAAGAAATGCCGTATTGTCTCCTATAAAATGTGATAAGGAGTTGGTTAATTACATACACAGGTGTGCAAAAATTAAGGACGAGAGGGTTTTTCGAATGTAACGTCGTGCAGAAGTTTTCCACATCGATCGAAATCATACCATAAGATCTCCAAGATGTGAAAATATGGGACAAGTGATAAAAATCATCTAAACAAGAAATAAAAAGGATACAAAAGCACTTTAATGAAAAGGTAACTTGGAGCACAACTGCAGAGAAGACAGAAACGTCCATCTTACATGCACCTGGCAGGAACAATTCAGTCTCTAATAAGGGATATGGTCACCTCTGACTGCGATGCAGGATGTACAACATCTGCCCATGCTCAAGACGAGTTTTTCAAGGAGCTGTTGAGACATCAAGTCCCATTCCTCTTGTAATGCCAACTGCAGCTGTGGAATCGTTGCTGGCGCCTGGTCACGTGCTGGCAAGCATCTCCAGAGAAGGTCCCACACGCGCTCTATGGAATTTAGATCCGGGGACTTTGCAGGCCAATCCATGCGTTGAATATCTTCACTCTCCAAGAGCTCTTCGACAGCCGCTGTACGATGATGAGGAGCGTTGTCGTCCATGAAGAGGAAGTTCGGACCCACGGCCCCTCTAAACAGACGCACGTGAGGCAAGAGTATCTCGGCGCAATAGTGGGTACCAGAGACTGGACCTCATTAGAAGACGTGGAGGTTCATATGGCTACCAAGCATGATACCAGCCCAAACAAGATCTCTCGCACCTCCAAAACTGTCCCTTTCGATGATGTTGGAGGGGTGATTACGTGTTCACTGATCTCTATAGATGTGTATACGTCCAGAATCTCTCGTCAGACTAAATCGGCTCTCATCCGTATAGAGTACTCGACTCCACTCCTGTTGTGTCCAGTACTTGTGCTCCTTGCATCACAGAAACCGGCGTATCCGATGAGTAGACGTTAATGGTACGCACCGTACAGGTCGTCGTGCATATAGACCACCTTTGTGCAGCCTCCTAGCCACGGTATAACGTGATATCCGACGTCCAGTAGTCTGTTCCATCTGCCTTTCGATTTCTCCAGCTGTCTGATGCCTGTTTCTTTTCGCCTGTAGGACAATATGAGGGTCTTCCTATGTTGTTTTTGCTCGTGGGCGACTACTGCTGAATGCTCGGATAACTGTTCCCATCGTTTGAAATGTACTCCAGGCTCGTGAAACGATGCTGTGAGCGATCCCGAACTCTTCTGCCACACTTGTCACACTTTGAGATTCTTCCAACCTCTCAATGATGCGACCTCGTGTAAGATCATCCAGTTGATATCTCCTGGATTGCCTCTTGGCCATATCACACAATAGTAGCAAAAAACCGTCGTTGAAATCACTGTAAACCGCGCAATAGATTTCACCGAATTGCTGAACTTCCATCGCCTCTGTGCTTTATTCCCTTAGGACATCCTCCTTTTTTGTCATATGCGCGATTATTCCATATATGCGCATGTTCTACTGCATTTGTTGCAAGTCTATCTCCTGATTGATCATTCATTTCGTTCTGTTGCCTTTTTCGGCTTTTATGCCAATTTATCTGCTCCATCCTTAATTTTTGCACACCAGTGTATGTTTTTAGTTATGGGGGGGGTGTGAAATGTTTTGCTTAATTAATGTATTTATCTTTCTTTTTATGGTATGTGAACGACGTTGCGGGTAACAGCTAGTAAGTTATATTTTTAAAAAATTCTGCATGCAGAATAACAGGTAAAACGGTAAAAAATCCATTCTTCTACAATCAAAACTTACATAGTTATGATGGTTTTAAATATTATGATTTTTCGGCGCTTTCAGGCCCTAAAAGCGGGAAATCACGTGTTTAGTGCAAGAAAATGCTGAAAAGTCGAAAATTCAAAGTTTCATAACTCGGTGTTACTTGGTCTTAAAAGAATAACATTTGTATTGTTTGGTTGTTAGAGAATGAGTATAAAGTTTTTCTAAGAATAACTTAGAACTCAGGAACCGTATAAAACTATAAATTTCGTGACTTTTTAAAAAAATAACTAGTCTGATGTAAATAGATATGAAACATATATGAGGCATATGAAACATTTTTGCAATGGAACTATACCTCTAAAACTAACGCTTTAGGAATTAGTTATTGATCAACAATAAGAAGAAACACTTTGTATAACATACAGTGGCTCACATTTGTTTTTGGACACTTATGTTTTTAAAACTTACTTATAAAAAACATCCTCTAAATATTAAAGGATCTACTTAAAAAATTTTCATATAAACTTTATTTTCTCTATAATAAAACCTGCATATTGTAATGAAAATAAATTCAAAAATTTTTTCAAAAAATTAATTTACCGAGAAAGTGTTAAAAACAATCTCACATAAGTAATTAGACACTTTGAACATTCAATAAATGTAAATAAAAATATGCATATAATCATTTTAATACTTTGTTGGGTATCCTTTAGCTGAAGTTACACTTTTAATACGTTTTGGCATGGATGCAACTAGTTTTTTTGTGTAAGAACATTCAATTTTGTTCCATTCCTCCGTTAATACTGTTTTAAGTTGTTCTTTCGAAGAAATATCATGTTTTCTTGTTCTTTTCTTTAGTTCATGCCACACATTTTCAATTGGGTTTAAATATGGAGAATATGGTGGAGTCTTGATAACTTTAGGACAGTTGTACAGCAGCCATAAGCGAACATTTAGGGCTGTATGTTTGGGATCATTATCTTGATACAAGCTGAATGCGTGTTGAATTCCAAGTATTTGGGCAAATATTTTAAATTTCCTCTCAGGATATTTATATAATTATATTGGTCTATATTATTTTTAATGAAAACTAAATTTCCCATACCAGAAGCAGCAAAACATCCCCAAACCATTATGCCTCCACCTCCATGTTTGACAGTTGGTAAGAGCTTTTTCGGATTCAGCTCTTCGTTGGGATTTCTCCACAGTTATTCGCCCATCAGACCCAAATATGTTAAACTTTGATTCATCAACAAATATGACTTTTTTCCAAAACGATAAATCTTTGTTTCCCATGGATTTTGCAAAATCCAGACGTAACTTTCTTGCTCTTTCATTAACGAAAGAATTTCTTCTGAAGAACTCTACTGTTATATCCATATGATCTGATGACTCGTCTAACAGTTTCAGGGTTTACTTTTAGAGCAAATCTGTTTTCTAAATTTGTTGTAAGTTTCACTGCACTCATTCTTGGATTTTTCTTGATTTTATGCAGAATAAATCTTCGATTCCTGGGAGTTGGCTTGTGAAGAGCTCCTGGTTTTAATGCTTTTTCAACAGTTCCACGTAGTTTCCATAGTTTTATAATAGCAAAACAGTTGAATGACTTACTTTAACAAATTTTGCGATAGTTCTGATACTTTTACCATCTTTAAAATGTTCTAGATTAAATTACGAATGGAATTTGTTGTAACTTTGTAGCGTCCAGCAATGTTCGCAGCAAATATAGAAATGTAAGCAAATTTACATGACTTAGTAGTAATTTCAAAGTGCAGACGATAATATTTGACATATATTTCCGTTTATAATAAAAACTAGCAAAAGCCATGCTTTGTTTGGATTCGCGAAGCATTATTTGATAAGATAAATATTTGAAAGTAACAATATTTTTTTTTTATTATTTTTGCATCTTTATTAAGCCAAAACGTCATTTTATGTTTTGGCGCATTTTAATTTTAGAAATGAAAATTCAGCCAAATAACTAAGAATTTCCTCGGAATTTTTTATTTACGATATAAGATTGGTATAAATAAAAAAATATTTTCGAAGCAATATTTTGCAAAATATTTTTAAATTTTCAACTAAAATTTCTTTTAAAGATGTTTTTACATCTTCCAATAGCCTCTGGTGTTTTCTCAAATGGTTTGAAATAGGTATGTTTCCAATCTTTGTAATTCACATCAAATAATCTTTGATAGCAATCTTAGAATAATATATTCGAAGAGAGCCTGAAGAAAGTTACTTCTCCAAAATCCTATTTTCTGGAAAAACATTTGAAATCTGCTCTCGTTGATACTAAGAATTATTAACTAATTATACTATTGTTATTATTGAACCTTCGAATTCAACTAACACTTTATATGACGAATTTAACAATTAATTTTATTTGCTTACAATTCTTTTGTTGCCACTTTACAAAAAAAAATCATAATATAATTCTTTTAAAATGCGTAAGTATCGTCTGCGTAAATGATTTCACATAATAAGAATAAATTCTGTATTTGAACTCTTAACCTGAAATTACTTTTATAATTGAATGTAAATAATTGAATTTTCGCAAATTTTAATTCATTAAAAATATGCTATAATTTTCATAAAAAAGGTATTTTAAAAATTTCATAAAAGAAATCGTGAAACTATTAAACGTTTAAAAGGAATGAGTACCAAAATATGCACCATTTCCAACCAATCTTAATAAAATATTCTATTAAAATGTATACACTATATATCCAAAGGTGACCGGTGACTTGGAATTTTAAACGTTTTGTTAAATAGCTAGAAAAATACATGAAGAATTAACCAACCTGAAACTGCAGGCGTGTAAACAGTATAGTATTAGTCATATATTTCCACGAAGATTTTTTTCCCGAAACCCCATAAGGGACCGTCAACAAATTGAAAAAGAACGAATATCTTTTAGATAACCCTGTAAAAGCTAATGTAGCTAAAGCGTTCAAACTCGAGATTATTAATAAATGGCTTATTGTAATAAACTGTGTTCATTTTTATGAGGATAGCGTGTATGCTCGTAGAGAAATTAAGGTTTTTATAAAAACAGTCCCAAATTTTGCCAAGTTTTTTGCTTATAATTTGCAGAGTTCTTAATATAAAAAGAAGTTCTTTTCAGAAAATATGACGATCAACATTGTACACAATACTCTGCAATCAGAATTAAAATATAATAAAAATTGGATGAAAAATGAGCAGGTTTACAAAAAAATGTTTCACTGCGCATGCGCGAATGCAATCAAAATATAATGTGCATAATGTGTTAGCTAAATGTATAGAGCATCTTTTGTAAAAGTCTCAAAAACATAGTTTGAAAATTCTGATAATAATCGTTTATAGAATAAGCTCAAAATCCGTTGTTCCCAAAATGAGGCAAAAAGATGAGGGGTTGTATCCATATATCCATTGATTAGTGCCAATATAGCATACACATTATTGCACGTACTACTGTATTTGGATACAGCCCCTCATCTTTTTGCTTCCTTTTAGGAATAACGGATTTTGAGCTTATTCTATAAACGATTATTATCAGACTTTTCAAACTATGTTTTTGAGACTTTCAGAAAAGTTGCTCTATACCTTTAGCTAACACATTATGCAAATTATATTTTGATTACGTTCGAGCATGCGCAGTGAATCTTTATTTAGTTAACCTGCTCATTTTTCATACAATTTTTATTATTTTTTCATGCTGATTCCAGGGTATTGTCTGCAATGTTGTTTGTCAAATTTTCTGAAAAGAACTTCTTTTTATATTGAGAACTCTGCAAATTATAAGCAAAAAACTTGGCGAAATTTGGAACTGTTTTTATAAAAACCTTAATTTCTCTACGAGTATACATGCTATCCTCATAAAAATGAACACAGTATATTACAATAAGCCACTTATTAATAATCTCGAGTTTGAACGCTTTTGCTACATTAGCTTTTACAAGGTTATCCAAAAGATATTCGTTCTTTTAACCATTTGGAAAAATGGTTATTGTCCTCGTCGGGGTAGGAAATCAAAAGCATATCTGACGGTTTTTATTGGTTTAATCTGCAATTTATTCGTTTTCTGATTGGTCTATACAGTAATATGTATTTCCCTTTACTTTCAACAGAGATGGACAACAGAGTGTTGCCACTATGAAAAAAGGAAATAAAAATTACAAAAGAAAATTAATAACTCAGAAACAAATTGAGATACAGCTTTCAAAAAAATTGCATTTAAAAGTACATTTTTTTCTCTATACGACGATATAAAAAGTAATAGTGTGGGATGTCTAGAAGTTTAAGAAATAAATTTCATTTAAAATTGGCCGTCAGATTTCTTGGAAATCTGACGATGGAAAAGCCTTTTTCCGAACAGCCAATGAAATGCTTGGATAATACTTTAGTTTCAGGTGGATAATATGTACGAGTCGCAGGTGATTTCTGTCGCTTGCAACTTTTACGTGTAATAACACTATTAATGTTTAATTCATGGCGTACGTAATGTAGGATCAACTCCGTGCTATTTTTTATGTCTTAAATTTTAGTCTTTGTAAAAATCATTTTCCAAATGGTCGTTGTAATTTGTTAAATTGCATTTCTTTTTTTTTTTTTTTTTTTTTCAATTTGTTGACGGTCCCTTATGGGGTTTCGGGAAAAAATATTTCGTTCGACTAATACTATACTGCTTACACGCCTGCAGTTTCAGGTTAATTCTTCGTGTATTTTCCTAGCTATTTAACAAAACGTCTAAAATTGCAAGTGACCGGTCACCTTTGGCCATATAGTGTATTATCCTCTTAAATAACATACACTTTTGATATAAGAAAGTTTAATGTTGTTTTACAGTTTGAAGTATAAATTCTGCAGTTATTTTCAATATTTAAAATATTTCGAACTTCGCAAAATGCAAATATATAGGTTCCTTTCGTTATTTAAATAATTTAAAAAAAATGAGAAATATTGATGCAACGATAATGTTTCACGTACTTAATCATTTATGACTTTGTTTGTTTTTACTGATTCGATGATTTTTATTTACTGCGAGAAATACACAGGTTTCATTATCGTTTACAAAAATAAATCCGCAATGGAAAAATATATTCAACAAAATAATAAAAAATGTTTGTTTTTTGATAAATCATTCGATAAAAAAAATATTGTCAGAATCTACAGATCATATTTTATTTATATCAAGTCCAAGAATATTAATTTCCTTAATTAAATTTAAAAAACAATTTTTGAGATATTTTGGCGGAATAATGAAAAAAATATATTTTTTTTTATTTAATGAATCATGATTCTACCTATAAATAGTAAATTTTAGATCAGGAGCCTCAACGTCAGTTCTGCAAGTCATTGTGTTTTAATCTCGCTTTGCATAAAATTCAACATCCTTCAATCCGCATTTTATTATTATTCTTTTAATTACATAAATATTTATAAGAATATAAAATTCTTGGAAGGTTTCGAATATTAGAAGTAATAAATTATACACAGTGTGATAATGATATTCTGAAATGCTGACGAACGGCTTAGTCTGGTATTTTTTTAGATAAAGAAGTACGTTTATCCTCATTTTCTCATTAAATTTAAATAAGTAATTTCTAAATTATTGTGCAAATGGTTATAGTATAGCTCAGATTTCGTTTTACACTGTGATTATTTTAGGATAAGCAAGAGTTTGAACAAGGATTTTATGTTATCTTAATATCCAAATAGAAATATTTAATTAAACTGAATCTATTATATCGAATTTAAAAATCTAATACTTTAAAAATTTTTGATTCAGGAAAACTTTTTCATGGTCATAGATGTAAGATCTTATCTAAACAGATTCTGTAAAATTACGTAAGAAAAATAACTTATTATCATTAAACTAAAATTATAGCATGATAAAAGTGAAAAAAGTATATTTAAAGGTATATAAACACCTTTTATCCCTTAGGCTAATGTCAGACGACCATCTATTTGCCCGCTTTTTGTTTCAACATGAAAAAGAGCTAATAGGGGTTTCTTTTTCATGTTCAAACAAAAAACTTGCAAATAGATGTTCGTCTGACATTAGCCTCAATCATCAAGTCCGATACATTCACGGGCATTTTGACCGTGAAAGTATCGGGCAGGACGATTAAAGAGTTAATAAACTGATGTACAAGTTATATACGCAAAATCACCGACTTTATCAAGATCAATATTGATAAAAAAAAAAAAAATTATTGCAGCATTAAAAAAATGAACTTAAAAAAACAAAAATCATTAGATCACAGATTTAGTGAAATGAGGTACTCTAATAAGAAGGGACATCTGTGAACCTGACTTATTTTATCCCATTCTTTTTAATTTTGAAAGGCATATCTTTCGAAATTCTCAGATCAGTTTATTAACAAGAAAGAAAATCATGCGTCAAGCATAGATTATGAAACATTTATCAACACTTCTTGAATACTCAAATAAAACTTCGCAGTAACATACTTTGTGCATCTCTGTATATGATCTATATGTTTGCATATATTCTACATAGTATGCTAAAATTTGGTTTAGTTAGAAAAAGCATATCGAAGATTAAAATTCAACTTTAGTATTTTCTACCTATAGACAGAAACGTACATGAATTCTTTTCTACAGACCTGTATATACGTGAAGATTTTTATACGCGCCACATATTAACTTAATGATTCTATTTAAATTTAACAAACATCTGTTATTAAATGTAGCTGAGCTTGAAAATGCATAACTTAAATTAAAATATATATATATATATATACTCTGAAATCATTCTCAGTAATGCTTACGAATTCTTTTGTGCAGTCCTGTATATGGTCTATATAATTTATTTACACCAAATAGTAAGTAAAAATTAATTAACCTTGAAACATATACCATAATCGAAAACGCTCTTCAGCAATCATCCCTAATAGACAATAAATACTTCGGATACAGTTTTGTATCCAAATTCTTTTATGTGACCCTGTAAATGAATGGTAAATGCGATGCAAATCATATTCAATTGCAAGCTTCTTGTAGTAAATCTCAGTAATGTATATAAGTAGTGTATGTTCATAATGTTTGAAATGGTGCAACACAATTAAAATACATTGCGAAAAGCTTTTCCCCGTAGACCTGCATTATATAACCAACTTCTTTTGTTTGACCCTGTAAAAAATGATATATGCTTTGCACCCTTATAATTCAGAACGGCTGTTTTAATGCATCCCAGAAATCCATATCAATTTTATTATGTTTGAAATAAAGTACCATCATTAAAATACGCCGCAAAATAATTTTCTTCATAGACCGTAATATAATGAATATTTTTGAGTTCCCAGTACGCGTGCCGTAAATGATACACATAAGATATTTTATGGTAACCATGTTCTAGTGCACCTTAATAATGTATATAAGTTTCATTACCATTAAAATTATGTAACAATATTGAAATACACCGCAAATGATTTTTTCCCATAGTAACGGACCGGAATAGTTTACAGTGGGATGCACAACCTGTGGCCCGCGAATTTCGTCAATTTATAACTGGAAAAAATCGAAATTTTTGTCCATATGTCGCAAGTAAAAATCGTGAATTTTGTCAATTTACAGCGGAAAAAAATTTCAAATTTCATCAGTCAGTTAAGAATCGCAAATTTCTTTGATTGGTTGCGGAAAAATTGCGGGTTTTGTCAGTTTATAGTGAGAAAAAATCGTGAATTTCGCCAAATTTGCATGGAAAAAATTGTAAATTTCATCAGAGTCAGTTAAGAATCGTGAATTTCGTTGATCGGAGCGATAAAAATCTCGAATTTTGTGGATCATGGGCGGAAAACTGTAAATTGCGTTGATCGGCTGCGGAAAAATCGCGAGTTTCGTCAATTTATCGTGAGAAAAAATAGCGAATATCGTTAATTTGCCGCGGGAAAAATAACAAATTTCATCAGAGTCAGAAAAGAATTGCGAATTTTCTTGATCGGGTGCAGAAAAATCGCGAATTTTGTCAATTCGGCGCGGAAAAATCTCAAATTTCGTTAAACGGGTACGGAAAAATCGCGAATTTTGTTGATGAGGTGCGGAAAAATTGCTAACTTCGTTGATCGACTGCGGAAAAATCGCAAATTTCTTCAGTGTTTTGCGCGAAAAAAATCTTGAATTTGGTCATTTTCCGCAGGAGAAAATTACAAATTTTCGTCAGTCAGTTAAGAATCACGAATTCCGTTGATCGGCTGCGGAAAAATTATCAAATATATCACGCCACTTTATCACGAGAAAAAAATCTCGAATTTCGTCAATTTTCCGAGAATAAATAATTACAAATTTCGTCAGAGTCAGTTAAGAATCGTGAATTTCGTTGATCGAGGGTGGAAAAATCAATAATTTCGTTGATGGTGTGCGGAAAAATCGTGAATTTTATCGATTCGGCACGGAAAAATCTGAAATTTCGGTAATCGGACACAGAAAAATCGCGAATTTTGTTGATGAGGAGCGGAAAATTTGCTAATTTCATTGATCGGCTACGGAAAAAATCTCAAATTTCGTCAGTTTTTTGCAAGAAACAATCTCGAATTTCGTCATTTTTCGCAGGAGAAAATTACAAATTTCGTCAGTCAGTTAAGAATCACGAAATTCGTTGATTGGGATCGGAAAATCGGAAATTTTGTACATCAGGCGCGTCAAAATTGCGAGTTTCGTCAATTTATCGCTAGAAAAAATCGCAAATTTTGTCAATTGGTCGCAAAAATATCGCGAAATTCGTCAATCGCTCGTGGACAAAAATCGTGAATTTTGTCAAAATTTCAAGAATTTGATGAATCCCTCATGTAAAAGAATTACAAATCTTGTGTTCTGTCGCAAATACATCTTGAAATGGAAATCAGTTGGTTGCAATAACAAATCGCAAATTCCGTCGATCGTGCGCAGAAAAGAATTCGTGGCTTTCGTAAATTTATTCCGGGAAAAAAATCACAAATTACATAAATGTTTATCAGGAAAAAATCATGAGTTTCGTCAATTGGTCGTTGAAAAACAAAGCAAATATTGTCAATCTGTCACGGAAAATGTCGCAAAATTCTCCAATCACTTATGATAAAAAAATCGCGAATTCTGTCAATCACTCATGGAAAGAAGTTT
Source organism: Maratus speciosus (assembly GCA_963932465.1). NCBI lineage: Eukaryota > Metazoa > Arthropoda > Arachnida > Araneae > Salticidae > Maratus > Maratus speciosus. Next base: position 269,706,970 of record OZ010791.1, read on the forward strand.
CAAATTTCGTAGATCAATCTTAGAACAAAAGATTGGCGAAATAATTCGATCGGGAGCAGAAAAAATCGCAGGTTTCGTTGAGCAGGTGTGGTGGGGAAAGTCGCCAATTTTGAAAATTTATCACTGAAAAAATCGCGAATGTCGTCAATTTATCGCAGGTATCGCAAATTGGTTGTTTGAAAAAATTGCAAATTTTGCCAATCGACAATGAAAAATTACCGCAAAATCTGTCAATCGGTCATTAATAAAATATCGCGAATATAGAAATTTTAGTAGCCATATTTAACATTTAAATGTATTAATTAAATGTGTCATTTTGTTTTAACAAATGAAAATCGTCTGACTTGCCATAGAAAAGCAATATGAAGCAAAATTAAATGTTCCATATTTTCCGAACGGAAGAACCAAATTTAACCAAAAACTATACAGCTAAGTCCGGATGCCTCACGAACATTCCCAATTAATTTCAAGCTAATCGGATGCTTTTTGCGGCAGTTATTGCGGGACAAATAGGCAACAGACTAACATACGAAAACCAAAACTTTTCGTCTCCACAGTAAGCCTTCACTGACGTTTCGGCAATTAATGACTCCATGATTTATTTTTTTTTTCTGAAAATATCCGTGTTTTATTTTTTATTTGCAAAAATGCGTCCGTAATGGAAAAACATATAAAATAAATTAATTAAAATAATAATTTTGTTAAGGTTATTCTGTAAAAAAAAAAAAAAAAAAAAATAACATTGTGCAAATCTGCAGGTCATAATTTATTTTTTATGTTTAATTTCAAGTCAAAATACAGAATAGTTTTTTTTTTTTTTTTGTAAAGTGTACGACAAAATGTAATTTGAGTAGACTAGTAGAGGATTCGCTTCGCTCATCCTAATAAATAACAAAAAATACCGTTTGCAAAAATTTAGTAAAGCTTTCAAGTGTCCTATTACTTATATGAGATTGTTTTTAACAGTTTCTCGGTAAATTAATAGAAAAAAAGTTTCGAATTCATTTTCATTACAATATGTAATTTTTACTATAGGGAAAATAAAGTTTACATAAAAAAAAATTTAAGTAGATCCTTTAATATTTAGATGATGTTTTTTATAAGTAAGTTTAAAAAACATAAGTGTCCAAAACCAAAAGTGAGCCACTGTATGTCTCATCCAATATTTATTTACCGCCTGTCTAACGGTTAAAAATTTCGGACATTTTCTCTTTATATAAATACAATTGCAAATTGAAACTCGTTTACAAAAAATCTTCATTCAATGCATACCTCCATTGAAAGCTAGCTCACGTTTAACCTTGCCATCAACAAAGTCTTTCCTTCCATTTTAAGTCTCGATAGATTAAAATTTTAAACCCTTAAGCGTCGCGTCCGATAAGTGTAGGCTACATTTTTTTTTTTAATTATTATTCAGATTGTTTGATTACCATCATGTTTTGAAGTAGAAATATTCACCTTATTTAATGAGAGATAAAATGATGCGAGAATATATTTTAAAAAACTCATGGAAATCAAACAATCTGAATAAAAACAAGTAATATAAAAATTTTGTTTTTAAAGTCAATTCCTATTTAGGTCATCAAAGAAAATTTTAATATAACCCCTTGAGCTAATATTAGTTTTTGTTGCATTAAAATATCTCAATTTGTTGATTTTTATAAGCAAGTAAACCCTATTGGTTTACAATGGAAGTCTATGGGAATTTGGCTAAACATTAGAGATATCGCCAAGTTGGCGTCACTTTTGGGACTCATTTTGGTCGCTAAATTCGGCGATAAACTTGGCGGTATTTGGAGACAGAACAGGGTCCCCCCCATGGTAACCTCCCTTATAGACATGAAGATGCATTAAATGCTGTTCAGTAACCAATGGCCGCCATTTTGTTTCCCATATAAAACTAAAATTAATTAATTAAAATTTAATTAATGAATTAATATTTGAAAAAACTGTATTAACATCAGTTGTCATCTAGTACAAGTTTTAAAAAAATAAAAAGCAATTTAACAAATTACAAAGACCATTTGGAAAATGATTTTTTCAAAGAGTAAAATTTAAGACATAAAAAAATCGCACGGAGTTGATCATACATTACATACGCCATGAATTAAACATTAATAATAGTGTTATGATGGTGTTATTACACGAGGGGTCAAAGTCGCTTCAGATTCCAGGCGTCTCCATGTTATTCCTATGGCTGCAGGGGAGTCGCTTGGAGAGCGAGCAACTTTTTTGTGTCGAAGCGTCTTTGACGCCCGAAACGAGGCGAGTCGCCAGTAACAGCCAATCAAATGCTTGGAAATCTGACGATGGAAAAGCCTTTTCCCGAACAACCAATGAAATGTTCGGAAAACATAAAAAGTGGATTTCAAAAGTGGGTCGCAGGACATGGAGACGCCTGGAATCTCAAGCGTCTTTGACCCCTCGTGTAATAATACCAACGCGTAAAAATTGCAAGCGACAAAAATCGCCTGCGACTCCTCAGATTTCCTGAAACTTACCCATTATCTATTATCCAAGCATTTCATTGGCTGCTCGGGAAAAGGCTTTTCCATCGTAGAAATCTGACGACCAATTTTAAATGAAATTTCATTCTTAAACTTCTAAACATCCCACAATATTACTTCTTACACCGTCGTATAGAGAAAAAAATGTACTTTTAAATGCAATTTGTTTGAAAGCTGTATCTCAATTTGTTTCTGAGTTATTAATTTTTATTTGTAGTTTTTATTACTTGTTTGTCATAGTGGCAACAGAAGTATCCATCTCTGTTGAAAGTAAAGGTTAGTGTATAGACCAATCAGAAAACGAATAAAATGCTGATTAAACCAATAAAAAGCTTCAGATGTGCTTTTGATTTCCTACCCTGACGAGGACAATAACCATTTTTCCAAATGGTTAAAAAATTTGTTTCAACTTGATAGGATGAATAATAAGCATTTTATTAACGATTGAAAATTTGAACAAGACATATATATATAGGGAGAGTGTGAACTAATAGTAGGAATTGAAAAAAGTAGCCTACACTAACCGTGAAAGTCGCCAGGGCCGAAACTAGCCTTTTTTGCACCCGGGGCAAACATGGATTTTGGCGCCCCCTCCCCCTCTTCGGCAAAGTATATTTACAAAGAGAATTTTAACCGAGTTATTTTCTTCTGATGGACTGATGGTTTCCATTATTATGAAACAGCCATTATAAATGAAGTATTAGGTGAAGATGAAAGAGCAGGGATGACCGCCCCGGGAACCCAGCTTTCGCTTTAGAGTATAAGTGCAATCCCGGGGGGGGGGGGGGGGGGAACTCAAATCCACTGCATATGTTAAGATACATTAACGATGAGTAGTCTTTACAATATTTTTAAAACAGTTAATAACGTACAGAAAAATAACTTCAGTTTGCTGTTTTTGACTCTGAAATGTTAAAATGTAGTTTTTGTTTTATGTTAATTCATATTTTGTCTCAAGTGAACTTAGTACACATGATATTGTGCATTCATTAGTTGTTCATTCGTAACAGACAACTAAACTCGTTGTATCTTATAGAAAATGTAACAGAAGTAACGGCTGTTCTGTTATCCATATTGATGTTATTAAAATTCATTTCGAAACTTTCTTTTCTAAATAATGCGTATCTTTCTTTTTAATGTGTACTAAATTAAATATCAATCGACTCAAAGCTATTATAACTCTGCATACCAGAATACTAATATTTTTAATAGGTTATGGGCTTTGCAGCTCGCTTTGAATTGCGCTAGTTAGCTCAAGTCTGATTGATTAGAATTAGATATAGATAAGTTAGGTTTTGCTCATAGAAAGTGAAGTAAAACATTAGTTTATTTTAGTAGAGAGGATTATCATTAAAAGATTTTGAAATCGCATTAAAGTTTAAGAAGATATGGATTTAACAAAGCAAGTTAAATTATTGACTGGTGTAGTAGACTGGGCAATATGGAAACGCAAGATTAAAGATTTACTTGATTATCACGAAGGAGCACTTGATGTTATAGATGGTAAACTAAAGAAACCTGAACTAGAGATCTGCATGGTCCGGCCCGTGGCCCAAAGCACGAGCCCGGCCCGGGCTCGGGCCGATTTTCATTCACAGCACTCGGACCGGGCCCTGGCCATACTTTTTTCTGGAGGCTCGGGCGGGGCGGGCCTAACTTAATTTTTCTGTACAGAGCCGGGTCTGGTTTCATTCCTAGTCTTCATGGCCCAAAATTTTCAGTCCTAGTTTTGAGCCAGCCCGTATGAAAATCATTGTTTCAGCGTGGCCTGGTCCATTTAAAGGTCAGTTAAATTAAGCCTGGCCCAAAAGTTTTTGCAAAAAATGCATACACTTTTGAATCGCCATTATTCTACACTTAAACATTAAAATTTATTATTTTTAAAGAATAGTAGATTTCTACGCATATTAAAATATAACTAAATTAAAATACAGTAAAATGTGTGAAAAGGAACCTGCCTATGACGGAACCCTGTTTTAAACTGAAAAACGTTGATCCATGCAATATAAATATACTAATAAGTAAGAAAAGAATATATAATACATTTACACTTGCTAAGACGGGAACTTGTCTGTAACGCATTTTTTTTTTTCTTTTCTATGCAATTCCATCTTAGAAGATTTTACTGTATAGCATTTTTCCGATTTTTAACACTTCTATACATGGAATATGGATTAACAATATTAATGATAACTGAAACATTTACATACAAGAAATAGAGATTCGTTAAAAAAATAAATATCGCACCCTGCTGCACTTGTATAAAAATTATAAACGTGAAAAAAAAATTTAAGATAAATATTTTTGGTCAGAACTCCTCGTACGAGACAAATTTTTAACCAATTCGACGTAAAAATCAATGTTTTGTAGAAGTTCACTCAGGCCGGGCCCGGGCCGAGATTTTAACTTTTTTCCGGGCCGGGCTCGGGCCGAACTTTAAATTTTTTTATCGGGCCGGGCCGGGCCAATATTATTTTTTCTACGGGCCGTGCTGGGCCCGGGCCGAACTTTTAATTTTTGTATCGGGACGGGCCGGGTCAATTTTTTTTCTCTATGAGTCGGGCCGGGCCCGTGCAAACCTCTAACCTGAACCATTAAGTAGCGCTGCTGAAGATAGAGAAATCAAGGAACATAAAGTACATTCTGATTTGTATCGTAAAGCTAATAGTTACGTAAAATCAGTGATAGCAAGTGCCGTAACTGATGTAATTTATCAAAAGATTATGGATAGAGAAACAGCATATGAAATGTGGGAAGCCTTAAAGCATCATTTTGAAACAACGTCAAAAGATGAGTTATTTAAGATATGTACAGAATTTTTCGCATTTAACTGGGCATTAGGCGATGATATCTCAACTCGCATAGCTAAGTTAAGAACCAATCGGAGTGAATTAAATAACGGACTTAAAGATATTGGGGAAAATAAGTTACCTGATTTAATGTTAGTTTATAAAGTATTGCAAATTTTACCACGCAAATTTGAAACCTTTAAGTCTAGCTGGATGTTGTTGTCTAAAAATGAAGACAGAACATTCGATGAGTTAATAGAGCAACTTTGTATGTTTGAGAGAAATTTCATCAAAGTTGAAAACGGCGATATTGCTGTTCAGGAAGCACTAGCATCTTCAAGATTGGAAAAACAGAATAAAAATAAAAATTCCAAATTGCTTTACTGATTTCACGCAATTTCTTAGTCCTTGTAGCATTAAGGCTGCTGAAAAGGAAAGATTGGCTGCAATTGGAAAAGGAACTATTCGTTTTACATATTTTGCTGGTGGAAAATGTCAAAAAATTCAGCTGAAGGATGTCTAATATGTACCTGAAGTCAACAAAAATTTATTTTCAGTGTTGGCTGCTCAAGACAGAAATCAAGACAGTGAATTTCGTTCGACATCTACTGAATGTTGGTTAAAAATAAATGATCAAGTTATATTGTATGGAACGCGCAACGCGTCTGGATCTTTGTTTAAGGCAATAACTGAGCGAATCATGCCAAAGCAAATTTTAGAGATAAACAATACTGAGAAAAACGATACTTTATTACAACTTTATCATGAACGATGGAGTCATCAAGATAAATGTCACATCAAACAAAAGCTAGAAAAAGAGTTAGGAATCAGAGTCCAACTGAAAAATAAGTTATGTGAACCATGCATTTATGGAAAAGCACATCGCTTACCTTTTGGAAACAGAAAGAAAGTAAAAGAACCAGGTGAGCTTATTTCGGCTGATGTCTGTGGCCCGTTTCCTGAATCTTTTCAGAAAAAACGATACTTAGTTGTATTTAAAGATAGCTTCACAAAGTTTAGGTATGCTTAGAGATGGGAAGGCTCGGAAAAACACCGGAAAAGTTGGGGAAAAAAACGGTTTTTTTTCAGTTTTTTTCCGAAGGGCTATTTTTCCATTTTTCCAAATTGGAAAAATTGAAACTTCATTTATAAAATAATGTAGTCAAAATTTTATAATTGCTACATTCTGATACTTTTATTTATATTTTTTTTTCATGTTTAGTGTGCCTCATGAAAACCTTAACATGGAAAATCTTATCTGTAAGCAGGGATTCTCTTTAGAAAGAACTTGAGTCTCTTAAAGGATCCTTCACAGTTTTTTCTCCTTAAAACATATGACCTTTAACAAAATTCTTTCACTTAAAAATAGACATTTCAGAATTTTTTTACAATCTCCAAATTAAATCCTTCACAAACGTAATGATTTTAGAATTAAAAAAAAAACCTGTTGTATAATAGCTGCAATAACCAATGAATCTATTATCTAGCTGTTTATATGTACAAAGGACAATAATGTCTAGATAAGAAGTTAAATATGTAATTTCTAATTTACAAAATTCCGATTACATTTTTTAACCAAGACTACATATACAGGAAATGAAAATCATAACTGTATGGGGGGGGGGGGGGAGTAATATTGTAAAATAATACCAATTTTTAAACAACGGAAGATTTGAAAAGGATAATAGTATTTATAATAATACCAGAACTACTATAATTTGTTTCTTTTACACTGGCATCCTTTATGAGTTCTATGTAGATGGGATGTACAATACAGTTTAAAACTGCTTTAAAACTACAGTGATATTAGTTGAAACTAAATATTTTTTGTTTGTTTCTTTTTTAAATCAGCTCTACTGATGTAATTAAACAAGTGCTAGGGAAAAATCATTTCAACAAACATGTGATATATTATACAAACACTGGTGTTAAATTAAGCAAGAAAAGCTACTCTCAGAATTCTGAGACTGAAAGGATGAACTTTTAAAAGCTGGCTTTTTCTCCCTCTCTGTCTTTTTTTTAATAACATATTCACATATAAAGGAAAAATAATTTTTTTTAGTATGCAAAAATATTGAAAAAGTTTATTATTGTATACTTTTTAAGAAAATATATCTTATTTTTGAGAAACATTTATAGGAAATCAATTTTTCCAGAAAAAAACTGAAAAAAAAACCGTTTTTTTCTGCCACTTCAACTTTTCCGGAAAATTTACATCTCTAGGTATGCTTACGTCATAAGAGAGAAGTCAGGAGTCAATAATATATTAAAACATATGCTTGCACATGCCAAAACTATAGGACACAAAATTAAAGAATTTTTGAGCGATAATAGAGGAGAATTTGACAATAAAGAAATTGAAGCAATTCTACGTGAAGAAGGAATTACAAAAAGACCTACCGCACCTTTTACGCCACAACAGAATGGATCAAGTGAAAGAGTGAACAGAACAATTGTAGAAATGGCAAGAACATTCAAATATTCGAATCCTGAAATTAGTTTTCCGGATGCAATGTGGGCCGAACTAGTGTCTTCTGCAATATATATCCTAAATAGAACGGGGAAATCTTCAGTGGAGGGAGTTAGTCCTTATGAATTGTGGATCGAGAAGAAACCTAGAATAAAGCATTTACGTGTAATAGGTTCTACATATTATGCCCATATTCCTGTACAAAAGCGAAGAAAAATGGAGAAGAAAGCTATCAAAGTTTATCTTGTAGATTACGATTCTGATGAGCGTTACAGAATTTGGATTAAAGAAGAAAACAGGATGATTTTTCCTAGAGATGTCATTTTTCATGAAAAATTGAATAAATGTGATAATTCAGTTCATTTACCATTCAACGACAATAAACAAGAAAATACAAGTGATCTTTCTAATCAGGGAAAGTATGAAGATGAATAACTTAAAGAAGATGAAAAACAAGACGATCTAAGTGACAGCGATGTTGATAGTGATGAAGAAGTTAAACCATCACATGATATGCAATTGAGAGAACGTGACAAGATACGAAAGCCTACACGGTTTGATGATTATATAATGGAAGCTGAGTCATTAATTTATGAAAATGAAAATCCTGAAACATACATAGAAGCAATCAACAGCAAGGAAAGTTCAAATTGGAAGAAAGTTATGGAGAATGGAATAAAATCTTTAAAAGAAAATGAGACCTGGGAATTAGTTAATTTACCAAAAGGTGCCAAAGCTATACCATGTAAGTGGTTTTATAGAATCAAAACAAATCCAGATGGCAGTATTAACAAGTATAAGGCCAGGCTTGTTATAAAAGGTTATAGTCAACTTCAAGGCATTGATTATATCGAGACTTTTAGTACAGTAGCAAAATTAGAAACAGTACGAGCCGTATTGAGTATAGCAGAAGAATAAAAAATGCATTTATCACAATTTGATGTATCTACAGCATTTTTGTATGGAGAATTAGAAGAAACAATCTACATGCAACAACCAGAAGGATATGAGGACGGCACAAAGAGAGTATGCAAGCTCAAGCGAAGTTAGTATGGTTTAAAACAAGCTCCACGTTGTTGGAATAAGTGTTTTGGTCATTTTTTATTAAAACTTGATTTCAAAGTGAGTGATGCCGATCCATGTCTATGCATTCGAGAGAAGAATGGCAAAAAGTTAATTATAGCATTGTACGTAGATGATAGATTAATTGCTGCAAATGATCAACAAGAGTGCAAAATCTTCATTGAAAAGTTAAAAGCCAGATTCAAGATAGTTACTGGGAAAGCTTCTTGTTTTTTACGGCTTGAAATTGAATATCAGAAAAACGGAGATATTACTATTAGTCAAAAAGGATTTGCCAAGAAAATTCTTAAGAGATTTGGATTTGAAAATTGAAAGCCAGTAGCAACACCGATGTTAAAAGAATCAAGATCGCAAAATACTGAAGAATCTAAGAAAGTTGCCTTTCCATATAGACAAGCAGTTGGAGCTCTAATGTACCTAATGGTAGGAACGAGACCAGATCTAGCTTACAGCGTAGGAGTTTTATCAAGAACGCTAGAAAACCCATCTGCTGAAGATGTTATGAGAGTAAAGAGAGTTTTTCGCTACATATCAAAAACAAGAAATTTTGGTATTACTTATCGCGCAACAAATTCAAATAGAGTATTAAAGTGTTACAGTGATGCAGATTTTGGAGGATGCATAAAAACTGGAAGATCAACATCTAGGTCAGTGATAATATATGCTGGAGGTGCAATATCGTGGCGCAGTCAAAGACAAACCATCGTGGCTACTTCAATAACAGAGGCTGAAGTTATAGCAGCATCTGAAACAACTAAAGAAATTCTTTGGCTCAGAAGATTGTATGAAGGAATAGTAAAACAAAAAGAAATACCCATTCTTCAAGTAGACAATAGTGCAGCTCTAAAACTTGCCCATAATCCAGAATATCACAGGAGAACAAAACATATAGAAATAAAGCATTTCTTCGTTCGTGAGAAGGTGTTAGAAGGCAAGTTGGTTGTAGAGCAAATTTCTACTGAGAAACAGATTGCAGATATTATGACCAAGCCGTTAGCCAAAACTCGATTATTAATATTGTGTGATCAAATGGGATTATCGGGCTAAAGACTAAATATGTAATTAACAAGGGAAAATGTTAAAATGTAGTTTTTGTTTTACGTTAATTCATATTTTGTCATTCATATAAGTGAACTTATATGTAAGTGATATAAGTGATATAAGTGAATTTACCGCACATGATACTGTGCATTGATTAGTTGTTCATTCGTAACAGGCAACTAAACTCGTTGTATCTTATAGAAAATGTAATAGAAGTAATGGCTGTTCTGTTATCCATATTGATGTTATTAAAATTCATTTCGTAAGTTTCTTTTCTAAATAAAGCGTATCTTTCTTTTTAATGTGTACTAATAGTCCAGGCAATAAAGACCGTATAGGGACTCACCAAGCAAAATTAATGGTAGTACTGGAAATCGGCTTTCTAGATGTTTTTTGGGTCGCTGAATCCGAATTTGTAACTTCCCACCAAAATTTCACCCGGCAACCTCCCCAAATTTTGGTAAAAAGCCCCCAAAAAAGGTTTTTATTAAAAAATTCCATTTTTTTATTATTTTAGGGGAAAAGTAGCTAGAAATTCAGAAAGTAGACAAAATTTGCAACAAATTAGATACATGACATTAGGACTTAGGATGAAGGGGAAGGGGGGATCTGCCTCGGAACATGCGCCGCAGTGCTGCGTGGACTAAGTTGCGCAATTCCACTTAACCACTCACACGTTTACATTAGCCCTCCCATCTTCCCTCCGAACTTTCTCTATAAGGTTTACTTTAAGTTTTTTGGGTCGCTGAATCCGAATTTTTAACTTACCCTCTAAATTCCCTCTCCCCCGAAAACCCCCAAATAGTTGTTTTTAACTTAAATTTTTTATTGTTTTAGGGGGAAAACATTACGAAATTCAGAAACTAGACAAAATTTACAACAAATAGGATATATGACATTATGACATAGGATAAACGGGGAGAGAGGGGGCTGCCTCGGAAAATTCCCCGCGCGCTTTTCTTGAAAAACAAATTTTTTTCAAAAAATCAATTTTTTGGGGAGTTGCCGGGTGAAATTTTGGTGGGAAGTTACAAATTCGGATTCAGCGACCCAAAAAACATAAAGTGAGTCGAAATTCAGAACTAGAATTAATTTTGCCAGATAAAATCCCCTATTTCCTGGACTTCATAATTTAGTGCACGTAGCGCCGCAGTGCATGTTCAGAGGCAGCCCTCACCCTCCCCGTTCATCCTAATTCATAATGTCATATATCCTATTTATTGCAAATTTTGTCTAGTTTCTGAATTTCGTAATGCTTTTCCCCTAAAACAATAAGAAATTTAAGTTAAAAACAACTATTTGGGTGGGGGGGGGTTCAGGGGGGAAATTTTTGGGGGAAAGTTAAAAATTCGGATTCAGCTACCTAAAAATCTTTAAGTAAATCTTATAGAGAAAGTTCGGAGGGGAGATGGGAGAGCGAATGTAAACGTGTGAGTGGTTAAGTGGAATTGCGCAACTTAGTTTACGCAGCACCGCGCGCATGTTCCGAGGCAGATCCCCCTTTCCCCTTCATCCTAAGTCATAATGTCATATATCTAATTTGTTGGAAATTTTGTCTACTTTCTGAATTTCTAGCTACTTTTTCTCTAAACCAAAAAAAAAATTGATTTTTTTAATAAAACCCTTTTTTGGGGGGCTTTTTACCAAAATTTGGGGAGGTTGCCGGGGGAAAATTTGGTGGGAAGTTATAAATTCGGGATTCAGCGACCCAAAAAACATCTAGAAAGTCGATTTCAAGTACTACCATTAATTTTGCTAGGTAAAATTCCCTATTGCCTGGACTATAAATTAAATATCAATCGACTCAAAGCTATTATAACTCTGCATATCAGAATACTGATATTTTTAATATGAAACTCACAAGAAGTGTCATCAGTACATACATTGACAGCAATTGCACTATGTTGTATACATGCATAAACAATTACAAGACATATTTTTTGAATATTAGAGCTGAAAAACTTTAAGTGAAATGCATATGCTGATAAATATAATGAAAATACTAACTTACTAAATAAAACAAACCAAAGGAAATAAGACAAATATTTACATTATGTACAAAACAGGGGCTCCTGTCTGAAATGGGAGCTGAAAACAATGAGTTTGCTCAGCTAGCTCAGGAAGGGAGGGGATTGGTAAATATAAATTCGTTGTCTTCTAAAAATTTCATACAATCCGCTATACGTAGCAGCCGTAAAAAGTTAGAACTCTGATTTTCTGGTCAGAATGGGAAAAAAAAATGATCTTTTTTTTTTTTTTTTTTTTTTTCGAAAAAGTTATGGCCGTTTTGTTTTGAAGAAAATTATCCATTCCAAAGGTATAAGTTCGATTGAAAAAAAAAACTATTTTATACTTTGAGCAGAAAGAAGAGGCTACACCTGCAATTTTCATGACACTAATAGAATCACATAGCTGCCAATGTGTACGGTTTTGTTACCTCTAAAATTGAATACAAATTTTTGGCATATTTAATCGTTTACAATTACGTGTTAGACTTTTTAAACCTGAATTTCTGGAAGTGACAGCCAGTTGTTCCCTTGTGACAACATTTCTATGCTGTCAACTCGTAAAACTATCTGAACAAAATCGGTAAATTTTATATTTTTACGAATATTAATGCAAATTTTTTGTATTTACGAATGAAAATGACTTTGCGAAAGTATCAGAAAAGTAGTTAGTCTGGATTTCGGAATAGCTTTCAATATTAAAAATTCTCATAACGAGATGTGATCCCCTCCCACCCAAAAAAAGGAAATCCATGACCCCCCTCTAAATGGTGAGCTGGATCAGCCCTTGGATTTGTCACATATTGGTTGATTAAAATCTTGAAAACGGAATGAAAAAAAAATCGAAAAAAATTCCGCTTTATACAGGATCCTTAAGCCATATCACCTTTAGATTCTTCTATGCTTTGTCATACGCCAGACAGGTAGATGTTAACTATAACGTGCTAAACATAGATGTGAGAAAAATCGACAAACAAAATCTTCATTTGGCTCACCTTCGTTCTGGCGCCAGGGACACATGCCCCTCTGCCCCCCCCCCCCCCCCCGCTTAGTTTCGGCCCTGAAAGTCACGGGTGCGAGAATTAAGGGGTTAAACATGTATATTGTATTTAACCGTTTGAGTGTGGGTTCTCTTCTTATGTGCCAAAATTGCGGGAAGCGCGATAGTGCTCCTCTTGTTTTATGCTAAAATTGCGGAGAGGGTGATAACGGTCCTATTTGTTGTCTCAGTTTGGTGTGCATTTAAGCTGGTTGCGCTAGCGAAGCGTACGATTTCTGCATATATCGTCGGCTTACAAGTAATTTTTTTTTATACGTATATACCCAAACACATTCGCATTTTTGGCATATATCCACAAGATTTGTTTCGCACTTAAACAGTTAATGATCTGAGAAAAGAAGATGAACTTTTCGTAGCGTGCGAGGGGTTGGGGCAGTGGCATAACATGCACTTATGACACCTAACGCAATTTTTTTTAATCCCTTTGCGACCAGCAGCATGTATACTTGCCGTTTAAAGTGCGCAAAATACTTGAATTTCAACACCAGTAATTTAAAAGAGAGAATTTTGCTTTATTTAATTACAACAATTCAATGATTAAAGTAAAAATTAGGATATGAAAATAGTAGTCCCCAAACGTTAAAAGAAGCATACTTGACACGCTCGTGGCGCAGGTGTAAATGTTTCAGCTATCATTAATATCGTTAATTCATACTCCGTGTAATTGGAGACTTAAAAATCTGAAAAATGCTATACGTTAAAACCTTCTAAGACGGAATCGCATAGGGAAGAAAAATCTATACTAATCTATAGTCTATACTATAATCTATCTATCTATCTATACTATCTATACTAATATTATAAAGAGGTAAAAATTGTTTATTTGTAGGAGGTAAGCTCTGGAACTACCGAACCGATTCCAAAAGTAATGGTATCAAAATGATGGTGTCAGTCCAACTTAGAACATAGGCTATATCTTATCTCCATGCCACTGGCCAAAAGGGGGTGCAGGAGCAAAAAACGTTCGAAACATGCGATTTTTGTGTTATTGAAGGGCCTAGAAACATGAAATTTGGAATGGTAGTTACTTATAAGATACTAATGATCTCTAAGGACATTTCTTAAAAAAACCGAAATTAAGAAGGGGTGAAAATACGCGAAAAGCGTTCTAAAAAACGTTCTAAATGGCGATTTTTACGTAACTTCAGGAAGTACCAAACCGATTTCAAAAATAATGATGTCAAAATGATAGTGACAACCCTTGCTCAAACATAGGCTACATTTTATGTCGGTGCCACTACCCCTAAAGGGGGTGCAGGAGCAAAAAAACGTTCGAAATTGCGCTTTTTGTGTTACTGAAGGACCCAGATACATAGAATTTGGCATGGTAGTTACTTATTAGATATAAATTATCTCCAAGAACATTTTTTAAAAAATTCGAAATTTAAAAGGGGTGAAAATGCGCAAAAAGCGTTCTAAAAAACGTTTTAAATGGCGCTTTTTACGCAATCTCAAGAAGTACCAAACCGATTTCAAAAATAACGTTGTCAAAATGATGGTGACAACCCTTGCTCCAACATAGGCTACCTTTTATGTCGGTGCCATTACCGTAAAAGGTGATGCATGAGCTAAAAAACGTTTGAAAATGCGGGTTTTGTGTTACTGAAGGGCCTAGAAGCATGACATTTGGAATGGTAGTTACTTATAAGATATAAATGATCTCTAAGAACATTTCTTAAAAAATTCGAAATTTAAAAGAGGTGAAAATGCGCGAAAACAGTTCTAAAAAAACGTTCTAAATGGCGTTTTACGCAATCTCAGAAAGTACCCGACCGACCTCAAAAGTAATGGCTGGAAATTGATGATGATAACCCTTGCTCCAACATAGGCTATATTTCATGTCGGTGTCACTACCATAGGGCTTGCCGAAGAAAAAAACGTTCTACATTGCGATTTTTGTGTTACTGAAAAGCCTAGAATCCTGAAACTAGGCAGGGCAGTTATTTATAAGATACAAATTATCTGTAAGAACATTTCCTAAAAAATCGAAATTTAAAAGGGGTGAAAATGAGCGAAAAGCGTTCTAAAAAAACTTTCTAAATTACGATTTTTACGCAATCTCAAGAAGTACCGAACCGATTTTAAAAATAATGGTGTGAAAACGATGGTGACAGACCTCGCTCCAACATATGCTGTATTTCATGTCGGTGCTTCTATCCCAAAGGGGGTGAAGGAGCAAAAGCGATCTAAATTGTGTTTTTTGTAATACTGCAGGGGCTAGCAACTTTAAACTAGGCATGGTAGTTAACTTATAAGGTATAAATGATCTCTAATAACATTTCCTAAATAATTCGAAATTTAAAAAGGCTGAAAATGGACAATAAACGTTCTAAAAAACGTTCTAAATTGCGATTTCTACGCAATCTCAGAAAGTACCCAACCGATTTCAAAAGTAATAGTTAGAAATTGATGATGACTGCCCTTACTCCAATATAGGATTTATTTCATGTCGGCGTCACTACCACCTTCGGGTTGCATTTTAAAAATCGTTCTAAATTGTGATTTTTGTGATACTGAAGGGGTTAGCAACTTGAAATTTGGCATGGTAATTACTTATGAGATGTAAATACTCTCTGAGAAGAGTTCCTTAAGAATTTGAAATTTAAAAAGAGTGAAAATGAGCGAAAAGGGTTCTAAAAACGTTCTAAATAGAGATTTCTACGCAATCTCAGGAAATATAAACCAGAAGTAATGGTTTCAAATTGATGGTGACAGTCCCCGCTCCAACGTAGCCTATATTTTACGTTGTTGACTCTACCACCTGAGGGTTACAGGAGCAAAAGAATTTCTAAATTGCGTTTTTTGTGTTACTGAGGGGGTCTAACATTTTTAATTTCGAATGGTAATTACTTCAAAGGTGCAAATGCTTTCTAAGAATTGCCGAAAGAAAATTCCAAATTTAAAAGGATGAAGTGGGCGAAAAGCGTTCTATAAGCGTTCTAAATTACGATATTTATGCAATCGTATGAAATACAAAACCGATTTCAAACATCATGGTTGCAAATTGATGGTGATAGAACCTGCTCAAACATAAGCTATATTTTATGTCGGTGCCACAAACCTTAGAGGGTTGCAGGAGCAAAAAACTTTCTAAATTGCGATTTCTGCGGTACTGAAGAGACTAGAAACTTTAAATATAGCCCGGTAGTTACTTATAGAGTATAAATGTCCTCTAAGAACAGTCGAAAATAAATTCGAAATTAAAAAGTGGTGAAGCGAAGGGAAGGAGCCAAAAGCATTTTAAAAGAGTCCTAAATTACGATTTCTATGGAATCTCAGGAAATAATAAACCGATTACAGGAGTTATTGGTTGCGAATCAAGACTGATAGTCCCTAATCCTATACGGGCTATATTTTATGCTGGTCTCACTACCACCTGGTTTGCAGAAACAACAAGAAAGCCTTTAAAAACATCTAAATTCCGTTTTCTATAGAATATTAGGAAATACCAACCGATTTCAAGGTTAATGTTGGCAAATTAATGGTGACAGTCTCCGTTTCAACATTTTTCGAGACACTCTATTTCACTAACACCAGAGAGGTGGTACTGTTAGACAAGAAGCTTGGAATTTGACATGATGATTAATTTTTAAGATGTGAATATGTTAAAATGGTTTCTAAAAAATTCAAAACTTCAAATTAATACTGAAATGAGCGTATGAAATGAGCATAAAGTCTCAAAATACTTTCTAAATTATCATTTATTTCGAATTAGTTTTAGTTCTTCTTATTAATTAAAATCTCATTTGTGTCTATTACACTTTTATAATGAAGTTTAGTCAAACTGTGGCTTAATTTGTAATTTTTTAATTATTCCCAAAACTGTTCTTCTAATAAAAAACAGTCATGCAAATATCACTAGCAAAAATCGCATATTTCAACTATTACGCGAGCAATGCCGCGGGGTTTGCTAGTGTATTATATTCTTTTCTCAAGTATTATTATATTTATTTTGCACGGATCAACACATTTTTCCGTTCAAGACAACACATTTTTCCGTTCAAATTTTACTGATCTTTGCCAGGGATGTAGTGGAGGGTATACGGTGGTATACGCCGTATACCTTCTGGATTTTTTTAAGGAACACCGTATACCCTCTGTTTCTCAAGAAAGCTATTGTATATACACTCTAGGGTACACGCTCTGCCCAGGCCCGTAGCTAGACCATACTTCCAGGTAGGGCAAAGGTTTTTCCAGGGGTGGCAGATTATTTCATCAATTTTTTCTGGTCTCTTATTCGCATTTCTTCAAAAATATGTACTGCGATTTTAGGGAATTTTTTTTTCATGTAAAATATAAGATATTTCTAAAGTCAGTATGAAATTTGTAAAGTTTCTTCAGAGACATAATAAAATTATATTAAAGTTAAATAAGATATTTGCCATAACCAGGGCCGTCTGAACTTCCCCCATACCCCCCATTTGAGGGGGGACAGGGGCGGATTTATAAAGTGAGCGGCCCCTCTCACTGGAACTTTTTTGGGCCCTTTCATCTTGCAAAATTTGGTATATTTACAGTGGTGGCCAAAATTGTGGACATTTTTCGAAATTTTCATGCTTTATAACTTTCTGTGCTTTTAGAATATTATAATTTTCACTTAATTACAAATGTTTACATATCAAATTCAAGAAAATGTAATGTGGAATATAATAAAAAACAGAATTAAAATATCTGCATTACAAAAAAAGTTACACATACTTTAGTCCAAAATACAAACACAATTAGTCATAAATGATGCAGTGTATTGTAATAAAAGCTCCCTAGCCAATCACAATGATTGTTCTGAGAACAAATCAAATGTCAGTAACTAAACTGTAGTATGTTTTGATTTATAAAAGCGGTATTTTGCTGGTTTATTGTTAGAAAAAAAAAAGCTAATGAATCGGACCATTTTTAATGAAGCTATAATAGGAAATTCGAAAGAGGCCAACTGATAGTTGAGAGCAGGACTCTAAACTGAAAACATTTTAAAAGGTCCTAGTACTTAGTGCTTTGGGTCTGCAATTAGACGAAATTACGCATAGGTATGAATTAATCATTAGAATAAAATTTTAAAGAGCTGCGCAAAAATGGGGAGAAATACTTTAAAAAGGGCCCTAAAGGCCCCAATAAAAATATAAGAGTGTTGGTCCGGAGACAGGAGTTCAAGAATCAACTTTAAAGTTATGCATTGAAGTGACACAATTAGGGAGTGAAAACGCATGGAGAAAAAAATGCAAGGATTCCGGGACAACCGGGGTCTAAGGGACCAGGGTTTTAACTGGAATGTAGAATCGGGGGAAATAACTAAATTTAAAAAGGGCACCAAAAATGAATATTGGATTAAAAGGGGCAATTGATTAACAATTTAGGATAAAAACTTCCATGGCCCTGCAACGATTCCCACGGTGCCAGGATCTTAACTGAAATGTAGAAAGTTGGATAACTAAATGGAGAAAGAGACCAAGAACGAAGAAGATCGGATAAAAAGGGGGAAAGTTATTAAAATTTAGGGCATAAAATCTTGAAGCAACCCAGGAAGGCCGGTCTTAAAGAAAAATAAAAATTTGGCCCTCAAATGCATCAGGAACTGACTTAGACTATCCTCACCGTAATTTTCAGACTTCTACGTGCGGTAGATTTTGCTAGACATCGCACACAGACACATCGCACACACACAACGAAACTTTCTTTTATTAGCATAGATAATCAGTAACAAAGTAAAAATGCATTTAAAATATCAGCTTTATGAAACTGCATACCAGGTATGGGGCCCCCAAAATCAGGAGCCCCAGGTTGATGGCCCATGATTTAATCAGGCCCTCAATCTGTATAATTAAATCGTCATAGAATGTCTCTAATAGTAGGATTCCTTTCGGCTCAGACCCAAGTTTTCTTTGAATCCCACCCCATCCCTCCACAACCGATCATAATCCTGATAATTCATAACGAAAAAAGATAAGGGAAAGCTAAAACATTTCTGGTAGTAGCAAATGATAGAAATTTTTTTTATTTATCACATGAAAAGGATGTTGCAATATTAACTGAAAAATTTTAAAAAGAACACTAGAAAACTCCTTTTATCAAAACTTCACATTTCTCTTTGAAGTCAAAAGAAGATGTTAGGGCCCTTGAGATGTGGGGACCCTCGCGATTGCGACCATCGCGACTCCTTAAATCCGCCCCTGGGGGGGGGGGGGGAGGTGAGCGGCCCAGTAGTAAGTTATTGTACCTTTGAGCCGAATAATGTTTTTTAACTTTTATAATTATTTTTTAATGTATTTTTTAATAACATTTTGTTTTATCCAAATTCATTTTTTGTCAAAGATCTTTGTTAGATTTAGAAAACAGATATGCGCTTTCCTTCTATATCCACTATTCTTTATAAAGGTGCCCAGATGGAAGCGCTTTTGAAGGCTCTAAATTCTATTTTTAAAATATAATGCTATTTTAGTCTTTTTGGGAGCCCCCTATAAATGGGAGGAAAAGGTGAAACAAAAGGTTCAAAACTTCATTAATACTAGTATTTCCTTCAACCAAAACAGATATGCACTTTCTTTCTACAGCCACCATTCTTTTTAAAGGTGCCCAGATGAAAGAAATTTTGTAGGCCCTAAATTCTTTTTGAATTGGCTTTTTTTAGGCCTTCTATAAAAGTGAGGAAAAATTGGAACCCAAGGTTCAAAACTTTTAGGTCAAATTTTTCATCCAAATCTTTAAAAAATATGCTTTTTAATCTCATTGGGGGCCCCAATAAGTTTCAAAACTTCCTTAATATCATTACTTCCTTCAAAAAAAATGTTCTTTCTTTCTATAGTCACCGTTCTTTTTAAAGGTGATGAAAGAAATTTTGCAAGCTCTAAATTCATTTTAATTTTTTTGTTTTTTGTTTGTTGGGGGATGAAGAAAAGTTAGAACTCAAGATTCAAAACTTTTAGGCCCCATATTTTTATTCAAATGTTTAAAAAATATGCTTTTTAATCTCGTTAGGGCTCCCAATAAGCTTCAAATTTTCCTTAATACTATTACTTCCTTCAACCAAAACAGATAATGTACTTCCTTTCTGTAGCCACATTTTTTTAAAGGTGTCCAGATGAAAGAAATTCTGCAGGCTCTAAATTTTTTTTACATTTTTTTTATTGGGGGAGGGGTGGAGGAGAGGGCTATGAAAGTGAGGAAAAGTTGGAACCCAGGATTCAAAACTTGTAGCCACCATTTTTTTATTCAAATGTTTAAAGAATGTGCTTTTTAATCTTGTTGGGGGCCCCAATAAGGTTCAAAACTTCCTTAGTACTATTACTTTCTTCAACCAAATCAGACATCCGCTTCTTTCTATAGCCACCATTTTTTTTAAAGGTGCCCAGATGAAAGAAATTTTGCATGTTCTAAATGCTTTTTAAAATGTCTTTTTGGGGGTCCCTATTAAAAGTGAAGAAAAGTTGGAACCCAAGATCCAAAACTTTTAATCCTCATTATTTTTATTCAAATGTTTTTAAAAAAATGTGGTTTTTAATCTTGTTGGGGGTCCCAATAAGCAGGCATCTGTGTGCCATGCATTTTCCACCTATCCCCTTATGTTCGACCGGTTTCTTTTTTAACGTTTCATTTCTCTTCTATCGATACATTACCAATGTTAATTATACATAAATTATATTCTGTAATTATTTAATCTAGTAGCAGAGCTCCACTTGCTTTGCTGGTTGGTTTTTCCAAAAAAGGAACCTATTTTGTGGGGTTCCCCCTTTGGGGCCCCACTGCCTTCTGCAGCGTAAACCAGTTCGGGATATCACCAATCTGATCTTGAATCAAACAATCTTTGAATTATTATAATTTTTCTTTCGATAAAAGTGATAGTTTCCAGGTAAAAGTTAAATTTTGCAGCATCGTTGTACACGTTCCTATAGTAGCCGATTTGTTATTTTTCCACCTTTAGCTTAATCATGACAGCAGTAAAATCTACTGGATAATTCTTCGGTTTCAGAAAAACTTGTCAAAAAGTATCCGCAAAATGCGAAAAAGGGGTATAAATCGCATAAAACATTGGATAAAAATAGCCGAGAGCAAAATTTACTATATCGAGCCATGAGATTGAAAGTGGGATGTTAAAACATACGCTAAAAATCACATAAAATGTTCGTAAAAAATTCAGAAATTGTAAAGGATAAATTTTCTATGTTGAGTTAAGACTTAAACCTGATTCCTTTTAGGGATGGTTAAAAAAAAAAAAAAAAAACGTGGAAGGTGAATAAAAAGCCGCAGAGGGCAAAATTTACTATATTGGGATAAAAGATTGAAACCGGATTCCTTTTACATTCTCAAAAAAAATAAATAAATCAGTGAATTGGATGTTTTTTCAGTTGCTTTTTTTCCGTTCAAACACACCCTAAAAAAAAATAAAAAAAAATGCTTTCATTTGTCCATTTTTTTGCAAAAATATAGAAAGACACTAATCTAACGTAAAAATTACCTAACATCTTCTAATATAAAGATGCATTTTCGTCAAATCAAATTCAAATAGTGTTCCGTCAACTGTGTTGCATTGTATTTTCCCTATTAGAAACTGAACTTTTACGCATGAATATTTTTTCCTTCATAACACCAAAAAGTCACGAATCAAAGATCAAAATTTCTAGAAATTTTCCATTCAAAAGACGAAAATTTCTTCAAATATGAGAAAAAATCTCTTCTAATCGCAGGGGTCTTAAAAACGGGAAAAGCATTTAAAATCGCATAAAATGTTCCCGAAAATTAAAAAATTGCAGAGGACAAAATTTTGTACTATGGGCTAAAAGATTGAAATCTGACTCTCTTTACTAATGTCAAAAATCCCGTCGGAACGCGAAAAAAAAAGTTAAAAATCACATAAAAGACTTCGTGAAATATTCAAAAATCGCAGAAGACTACTTTACTATATTCGGCTAAAATGGAAAGATAGATTGAAAATGGATTCCTTTTATAAATGTGGGTGAAAAAACACAAAAATAGCATAAAAAATTATAAAAAAAAAAAAAAAAAAACACCTGTATCGAGATGCATAATTTCAGGCATACAGGTATCCTTCTTGTCAAATCTTGTCCTGAACAGAAGACATCTGGTCAGACAAAAAAAAAGGACAGACAAATATCTGTCTTTATTATTATCTACTGGAAACCAGTCTTCGTTGCCCCATAGATGACATTTACAATGTAAATATAAAACCCTTTTACTCTGAAAAACCCTTTCTGAATATTGCAATTCTGAGTGGCACTGATCGATTTTACAAACTTTTATAATTTGCAATAGTGTCAAGCAAGCTGTTAAAGAACATTTCCACTTTTGTTCAAAAGCCCCCAAAAGCAACTTAAAGAAGTTAACAATGACAAAACCACATGATTGTAACACATGATAGTTGCATATTTTGTGCAACCTGTTTTGTCGAGCCATAAAATAGGTAGCCAACTGCAACTGAAAATGCATATACCTTTGGTTTCCCTAACCTGATAACAATAAATTTCATGTATGACAGTTGTACAAAGAAACCAATTTTCGCGGACATCAGTTAATCAGTTTGAGGAAAGGAGTTAAAAGGATAATCTCTAAAACGTATTATTCTGTAAAGTCTGTAGTTTGACTGTTTCGGGAGCAAGTAAGGTAAATTTCTACAAAGCAACAAAACGAAAAATGTCCCGCAGTTCTTGGAACGAAAGAAAAAAGAGTCTTCACAAATGAATTTTTTGTTTAAATTGTTTTGTTTGAATTTAGAAATTTTAGGAATGGGTGCCTGTTAGTTAAGTTACGGTCCATTTTTAAAAAAAGTTTTTTTTTTTTTGATTGAGGCAAACAAAAGTTCAGAAATTTAATGTGTCGATCAGGGTGTCCAGTCAATTGTGCTAGGACGGGCAAATATTTTTCCAGGTAGGGCAGTGCCCGACCTGGCCCCCACTTGGCTACGGGCCTGGCTCTGCCTTGAGCGTATACCCTCTGCTTAGAACGTATACCCTCAGTTTTTTTTTTACGACTACACCACTGATCTTTGCACGGAGCCGAGACAATTTTTACGCCGAGACAATGATTTTCATACGGGTTTGATCGAGACCGGGACTGAAAATTTCGGCCCGTGCAGACCTAGGAAGAATGAAGCCAGTCCCGGCTCAGTACGAAAAAAATAATTTAGGCCCGGCCCGAAAAGAATGAAGATCAGGTCCGTCCCGGCCCGACCGCCGTGAATGAAAATAGGCCCGGCCCTTGCAGACCTCTAAGTCGATACCTCATTAGCTGAAATATGACTAAGAAAATAATCGCTGAATAAAACAAAGACGAAATAAGTGCAAAGAGATGGAGGACTTATAATAAAACACAAAGCATAAGAATATTTTCCTCAAATGTTCATAATTCCCTTTAGAGAAATATCTCGTGACAGCAAAAGTTTTTTTTCCTATAAATTGACAACAAATATTGCATGGTATCTTTTTCTAGAAATTATCTATTGTGAAGACTGGTTAATTCTTTTTAACTCCTAAAAGTTACCAACAATACAATACGGTTTTTTTCTTCTTCTGAATGTCATATTTTATTAAAAATGCTTCCATTGTCAACTCAAACGTAGATGATAAATTTACTGGCAGGAACATAGTACAACCAGATGTTCCAAATAAAAATAAGAAGATCATAATTTCTTTTTTCTCTTTTTCTTTCCTCCTGAGCCACCTGTAAGGCTTGAGGAAAGTTTTGCGGTTAGTAATAAATAAATAAGTTTTCTTTTAAAATATATTTTTATTTACGCCAGAAGGATACCAGCAAATATCCAGTCACAAAAAAACTTGCAATGCATTTCGGAAAGTTATTTTGCGATCGATACTTTACCACCCCCTTCCCTCCCATCCTCTCTTTATAAGTGGATTTCGATTCAGATGGATAGGAAAAGATGGAAATTGCGATTCTGATCAACATCGAGAGGAAAATACAAGTAAAAATTAATTTTAAAAAATCAAAAAAACCCGACTGCGTAAAAAGCGAACTAATTAATTATTTCTCCTCAATGTGAAACTATTTTTTATATTACTTAAATATTTTTTTTATTTACTTGTATTGATGACTTTTAAGTTGTGTTTAATTGTTAGTTCCTATCTATAAACACTGTTTTGATGAGACCTATAGATGGTTAGAGCTGCAGTAAAACTAGAGATCCTACCTACACAACTTCTAGGTTGTGTAATATTTAAACGGAGCTTCTGACTGTAAAATAGTCAATGAAACATCGTCTTCATTTTGAAAGACCTATCCAATGATATCCCACTCAATAGGGTGCGTAAAAAAAAAGAAAAAAATCGTCTCTACCGCCATTTTGAATTTATAAAAACAAAACCTAGCCTATAACCATCAGAGGGTTGAAACAAATCGATAGAGACCCCATTCATTAAAATCCATCAAGCCGTTGAGATGTTTCGAGGGTATAAAGAAATCCACTTACCCAGATACGCCACATAACCCTTCTTGGTAGACGGGTAATAATATAATTTTGACTCGAAGAAAATAAACACATCGGAAACTAATTTAACGATCTATCGTTGCCATATGCACCGGCCGTCCCATAAGCAGGGCTTAATTTGCGCCGGAGCCCAGCTCCAGTACTTCTCTATTTAGTAAGTATTTAAATATTGGTCGAAATTCATCGGAGCTTATAAATACAGGGCTCCGGAGCCCAGTGCAATTCGTAGCTATGCATTTTTATGAAAAAATGCATAGCTACGAACTATCCCTTTTTTGAGTTAACACTATTTCCGAATCATAATCCTTACCATATTTAATCACAGAATTCTGCAATTAATTAACACTAAAACTAGGCAAAGATTGCTATTCGGAAGGAGTGATAACTAAAAAGTGGAATAGTTGACAGCTAAGTATATGCTGATAGATCTTTTTTAAATTTTTATTTTGCTAAAGAAAAAAGTCCTTCCGGCCAGTGCCGGGAGGAAGAGGTAGCTTTCATATTCCTTATTTTTTAAAAGCCAGCTTATTCTATGTTATTTTATATTATGTTAGAAAACTATTCAAACACACGGAGCTCAAATTAGTGGAACCCGATTATAGAAGATTAAATACTAATTTTTGTCAATACTGAATATGAATGAGATTTCGCGAAATTAGTAAGCGTTATCAAAGCTGGTTTTATTTAAAGTGATTTATATTTCGTCGCCAAATTCGTCGATATCTTGAAGTACCCGCCATTTTAAACAACATAAAGGGTGCAACAAAGCTAATCAATGGTCGAGACCTTAGTAACTCCTATGCACATGCTCACTCACATCTAAATCGGTTGATATATACGAGTACTGTTGCAGGCTAAAAATCAGATTTTTCAAAATGTCACCCACATTAGAAATTCAAAGTGCTATATCTCAGCCATTTTTTAAGATAAAGGAAAAACAAAAAATGCTCCGGAATCTTTGTATCAAGCTCAAACACATAAGAAAAAAATCTTTTTCAATTTCTTATTTTTTGTATTTCCTTTTAAATTTTAATTTTTTTAAATGGAACATTTTGAAACAAGATGGCGGATGAAGTTGGCAAACTCGGCCGAGAGATCGCTATGTACTATGAACATGCCTTGTCATATCCTAATCGGTTCATAAATACGCGTGTTATCGCGTGACAAAAATAAGATCGTTTCAAAATGTCACCCACATTAGAAATTCAAAGTACTATAACTCAGCCATTTTTTAAGATATAGACGAAACGAAAAAGGCTCCGAAATCTTTGTATAAAGGTAAGAAAAAATCTTTTTCAATTTCTATTTTTTTTTTTTACCTCATTTTAAATTAAAATTTTAAAAAATTTAAATGGCCGCCATTTTGAAACAAGATAGCGGATGAAGTTGGCCAACGTACTCGGTCGAGACATTGGTATGTACTATGTACACACCAAGTTATATCCAAATCCGTTCATAAATACGCGTGTTATCGCGTGACAAAAATCCGACCGTTTCAAAATGTCAGCCACACTAGAATTTCAAAGTGCTATAACTCAACCGCTAATAAGATATAGACGAAACAAAAAATGCTCCGGAATCTTTGTATCAAGCGCAAACACAACACACGAGAAAAAAAATCTTTTTCAATTTCTAATTTTTTTGTACCTCATTTTAATTTTTTTTTTTTCTTAATGGCCGCCATTTTGAAAAAAGGTGGCGTATGAATTGGCCAACGAACTCGGTCGAGACATTGCTATGTACTATGCACATGCCTTGTCACATCCAAATCGGTTCATAAATGCACGTATTATAGTGTGACAAAAATAAGATCGTTCCAAAATGTCAGCCATGCTAGATATTCAAAGTGCTATAACTCAGCCATTTTTTAAGATATAGACAAAACAAAAAATACTCCGGAATCTTTGTATCAAGTTCAAACAAATAAGAAAAAAATCTTTTTCAATTTCTAATTTTTTTTGTACCTCATTTTTTATTTAATTTTTTTTTTAAATATTTAAATGGCCGCCATTTTGAAACAAGGTGGCGTATGAATTGGCCAACGAACTCGGTCGAGACATTGCTATGTACTATGCACATGCCTTGTCACATCCAAATCGGTTCATAAATAGGCGTATTATAGTGTGACAAAAATAAGATCGTTCCAAAATGTCAGTCATGCTAAAAATTCAAAGTGCTATAACTCAGCCATTTTTTAAAGATATAGACGAAACAAAAAATGCTCCGGAATCTTTGTATCAAACTCGAACACATAAGTGAAAAATGTATGTACTATGTACACACCAAATTATATCCAAATCGGCTCATAAATACGAAAGTTACAGTATGACAAAGATCAGATATAAATATATACTAGCAGGGATGACCGAGCTAAGCTCGGTCAAAATAAGACTTGTGTTCAATTCGATATTTTATTCTCACTGTATCCTTCTTGCTGTTTAGATACAATTGGCTTCATCCTGAGACATTGTGACCCAAAATGACCCACTAACCGATTTTTTTTTTTTTTCGAACATAAACCTAACCAATGCTCTTCTCGAACCCGAAAACGATAGAATACAAAATTTAATCAAAATCGTTAAAGTCATTTTATAGATAAAATTAGCGTGACCCCCGGTCAACCTAAAGGGACCCACTACTCTAAATTCATCGAACATAAGACCTATCCCAATGGTCTTCTCATGCCCAGAAACTATATAACATAAACTTTTGTCAAAATCATTTGAGTCGTTTTTTAGATACAATTATCTTGACCCACAGTGACCCAAAATGACCCATTAATCGAATTTTCTCGAACATGGGAATTAGCCCAATGGTCTTCTCATGCCTAGAAATGATATAATACAAAATTTTGTCAAAATCGTTTGAGTCATTTTTTAGATACAATTATCTTAACCCACAGCGACCCAAAAATGAACCACTAAACGAATTTTCTCGAACATGTGACCTAGCCCAATACTTTTCGCGTGCCTTATAACGTTTGGATATAAAATTTAGTCTAAATCGACTGTGCTGTTTTTTAGATATAATTAGCTTGACACTGACCCATTATGACCCAAAAATAATCCACTAATCAAATTTTCTCCACAGTGACCACAACTCGAATTTTCTGAAAATTGGACTTAGCCCAAAGATCTTCTCATTCCCATAAACGGTATAATACAAAATTTTGTAAAAATCGTTTGATTCATTTTTAGATACTATTAGCCGGACCCAAAGTGACCCAAAATGATTCACTAATCGATTTTTCTCGAACATGTGACTTAGCCCAATATTTTTCTCATGCTCAGAAGCGGTATATTACAAAATTTTGTCAAAATGTTTTGAGCCATTTTTATATTCAATTAGCTGGACACCTGACCCATTGTGACCCAAAATGACCCACTAATCAAATTTTCTTGAACATACGAGATAGCCCAACAGTATTCTCGTGCCCGAAAACGATAGATTATAAAATTTCGTCAAAATCGTTAGATCCGTTTTCTAGATAAACTTAGCTTGACCCACATTGACCCAAAAATGACCCACTAATCGAATTTTCTCTAACATGTGACTTAGTCCATTGGTCTTCTCGTAATCCAAAACAGTAGATTACAAAATTTAGTCAAAATCGTTAGAGCTGTTTTTAAATAAAATTAGTTTGATCGGAAGTGACCCAAAAATGACCCATTAATCGAAATTTCTCGAACATGTGACCTAGCCCAATACTTTTCTCGTGCCCCAAAATGGTTGGGTATAAAATTTAGTCAAAATCGACTGAGCCGGTTTTTAGATATAATCAGCTTGACACTGAGCCATTATGATCCAAAAATGACCCACTAATCGAATTTTCTCGAACATGTGACTTGGCCCAATGTTCTTCTCATACTCAGAAACGATATAATACAAAAGTTTGCCGTAATGTTTTGAGCCATTTTTAGATACAGTTAGATTGACCCACAGTGACCCAAAAATGACTAACTAATTGAATGTTCTCGCACATGTGACTTAGCCCAAAGGTTTTCTCATGCCCAGAAACTATATAATACAAAATTTTGTCAAAATATTTGAACCTTTTTTTAGATTTAATTATCTTGACCCCGACCCATTGTGACCCAAAATGACACACTAATCGAATTTTCTTGAACATGCGAGCTAGCCCAATAGTATTCTCGTGCCCGAAAACGATAGAATCCAAAATTTCGTCAAAATCGTTAGAACACAGCTTTCTAGATAAACTTTGCATGACCCACAATGACCCAAAAATGACCCACTAATCGAATTTTCTCTAACATGTGACTTAGCCCATTGGTCTTCTCGTAATCCAAAACAATTGTTGACAAAATTTTGTCAAAATCGTTAGAGCCATTTTTTAAATAATTTTAGCTTGACCCGAAGTGACCCAAAAATGACCCATTAATCGAAATTTCTCGAACATGTGACCTAGCCCAATAGTTTTCTCGTGCCCAAAAACAGTTAGATATAAAATTTAGTCAAAATCGACAGAGCCGTTTTTTAGATATAATTAGCTTGACCTTGACCCATTATCATCCAAAATGACCCACAAATCGAATTTTCTTGAACACATAACCTAACCCATTGGTTTTCTCGTGCTCGAAATTGGTAAAATACAAAATTTAGTCAAAATCGTTCGAGCCGTTTTTCAGATAAAATTTACATACACACACACAATTATTGCTCGCATTATAGTATAAGATATATATATAACCATTAAATTAACATTACCGACCACCATATATATATATGTGTGTGTGTATATATATATATATATATATATCCCATTTGAACGGAGGGTGGTTTCGGGGTCTGGGCGTCATGATCAGTGAAAATTTACCAAAATTTTTCGGAATCGTTTTCCTCCGAACGGCTGCAATAGATAGCTTTTTGTAATGAAAGCTACCTAAAAATGCTTTAAAGTTTGCAAATAATGTACGAAATATAAATATGCAGATTGGAGTGACAGAGAGGGGGGGTTAGGTGGAAACGGTACTGTTGTAATACCGGTACCACATAATATTAGGACTCCGGTACTTTTTTCCTTAGAAATTAAGCCTTGTCCATAAGTCGGGTAAACCAATATTAGCCCAACCCGACGTACCCGCGGTTCGGGTTGGGCTGGGTTCACGGTAAAAAAAAAAAAAAATTCGTTTGGGATCGGAATCAGGTTGGGATGACTTTATTTTTTTCGGTTTCGAATTGGGATTTGACTGTTGCAGGTCGAGCTCGGGTTGACCTGATTTTTCAAAAGAAAGCGTAGACTATTTTTTCAGATGAAAAATAACTATATATTGAACATATAGGCGTTTCTAGTTACGTTAGGTAATACACGTTAAAGAAAAATATCACCAAAAATTTAGATTTAGGCTTTGAAAAGGGTTGACGCATAGCATACGCCGCCCGTGTTTTTATATTAGGGGAGTCCGGGGCTAGTAGGCGCAGTTTTTAGTTATTGATTTTTATTAATTTTTTGTTTAAGTTTTTTATGAAACTTTAATTGTACTTTTAAACTAGTATGTTGTGGCCATCACAAAACTTTCTTATATCTCATACATGTCAATACTTCAAAATTCACTATCTAAGTGCCAAATTAAATGGCAATCTGGGTTCATCATGAGAATTCTAAAAATATGAAATTCCGTGCATTAGTTCTCGAGGTATGACTGTCACTGAAATCGTGTAAATCCAGCAAAACGCAGCATAGCAGCGCCACCTATTGGGTTATTTACACCAGAACCTAATTATCACCAACTTATGTCAACGTCTAACTGAATATAAAGTTTGAGGAAAATTCGTGCATTAGTTCTTGAGATAGAGGTATTGCGCAAATCATGACAAATGCAGCATAGAAGTGCCACCTGTTGAGCGATTTGAAACAACACATAATCAGCAACAATATTAATCAAGTTATACTTAAATCTGAAGTTTGATGAAAATTCGTGCATTATTTCTTGAGATAGAGCTATTGAGGAAATAGTTCAAAATGCAGCACAGCAGCGCCACCTATTGGGCGATTTACACCAACACGTAGTCAGCATCATTTCATATGAAGGACTAACTAAATCCGAAGTTTGATGAAAATGTGTGCATTAGTTCTTGAGATAGAGCTACTGAGAAAATAGTGTAAATTCTGCAAAATGCAGCATAGCAGCGCCACCTGTTGGGCGATTTACACGAAAACGTAAACAGCATCCATTCATGTCAAGGACTAACGGAATCCGAAGTTTTATAAAAATCCGTGCATTAGTTTTTGAGATAGAGCTTTTGCGGAAATCCTGCAAAATGCTACATAGCAGCGCCACCTGCAGGGCGATTTACACCAAAAACTAATCAGCACCAATCTATATCAGGGTCAGGGACTACCTGAATATAAATTTTTATTAAATTCCGTTCATTAGTTCTTGAGATAGAGCGCCCACAAAATTTGTGTCACATACAGACAGACAGACAGACAGACATTTTGTAAAAACATGTTTTTTGGAATCTTTGACCCATAAAACCTGTAAATCCGTCGAAAACTGGAATTCGAAAATTTTCATGAAACCAATAATTTCTTCTTGTAAAGATAGAAGAAAGTAAAAAGGTATTGGGCTATAAATACCCGGAGTGTTGAGTTTGTAGCTTTTGTAGTTTATGTTTAGCGGAAGCCTAAAGTAAAAGAAAAGTTGTGCGCCAACCTACCTCGTCACGGGGCAAGTTGCCTATACCTATGGGCAGGGTTCTCGTTGGCTTTTTACGAACGTTAGCAATTTGGCTAATCAGAAATAAAAAACATTTGCCAAATTAAAAAAAAAAAAAAAAAAAAAAAAAAAATTCATTGTGAAACATTAAAAATTCGATCTTTAACCCGTTAAAGTATCCCCTTTTTTTTACTTTCTTCTATCTTTACAAGAAGAAAGTATTGGATTCGTGAAAATTTTCGACATCCGGTTTTCGACATATTTATACGTTTTAGAATGTCCTGAACACGATTTGATGGTTTTTAGAAAATGTCTGTCTGTCACTCTGTGAGTCTGTATGTGACAAAAATTTTGTGAGCACTCTATCTCAAGAACTAATGCACGGAATTTCACTTCACAAAACTTTAGATTTAGTTAGACCTTAATATAAACTGGACCTGATTAGATTTTGGTGAAAATCGCCCAACAGATGGCGCTGCTATGCGGCATTTTTCCCGATTTCAGCAATAGTTATATCTCAAGAACTACAGCACAGATTTTCATAAAACTTCAGATACAATTACTCCAGGATTTAGTTAGCTGCTGATTAGGTTTTGGTGATAATCGCCCAACAAGTGGCACTGCTATGCTGCACTATTCATGATTATCGCAATAGCTCTAACTCAAGAAAAAATGCACGAATTTTCATCAAACTTTAGATTTGAATAGCCCCTGATTTAAATTAATGCTGTTTAATTTTTGGTGTGGATCGCCCTATAGGTGGCGCTGATGTGTTGCTTTTTTCACGATTTCCGCAATATCTGTATCTCAAGAACAAATGTATGGATTTTCATCAAGCTTCAGATTCAGTTAGTCCCTAATATAAACTGGTGCTAATTAGTTTTTGGTCTAAATTGCTCAACTGGTGACGCTGCTATGTGGAATTTTTTACGATTTCCGCAATAGCTCTATCTTAAAAACTAATGAACGGATTTTCATCAAACTTCAGATTCAGTTACACGTTAACATAAGTTGTTGATTATTAGATTTTGGTGTAAATCCACCTATCCGGTGGCACTGATATGCTGCATTTCGCATGATTTACACGATTTTAGCGATAGTCCTATCTCAAGAACTAATGCACAGAATTTCATGTCTTTAGAATCCTCATGATGAGCATAGATTGCCATTTAATTTTGGTTCTGTACTAGAGAATTTTGAAGTATTAACATGTATGAGATAGAAGAAAGTTTTGGGATTGGCATATCCGATTAGTTTCAATATGTTCTAAAATAACCTAAGTTTTTGTAACTGTTATTCATCTAAATTTAATAATCTGCTACAGAAACTAAAAAAAAAATATTTATATTCTAAATGTCTTGCACAATCAAGAAATTTTTTTAAAAATCTGATTTAACTTAATAAAATGATATGAAATAAAACTTAACAGTTCACTCAGGATTTTAAGATAATTCATTCAATGAATTTTGAAAAATTCAAAATATAAACAACAAAATGCGTCAAAAACTTTATTTTTCGAGCATTCTTCGGCTTTTCATTGAAGTCCATACATCAAAGACAATTTCAAAATAGTACCGCTGCCTATTGGTCATATTAACACATACTGAAATAACAATTTTGATTACTGTGGCTTTGGCTATTCCTAAATTGAACTGGTGTTCTGTTAGTATCTCTAAAAATAATGTAAATAAGAGTGTCGCCTGTTCTGAAACACACTCAAAAATAAAGATGAGCAAAAATTGAGCACTCGCAATTTGGTGAATCTAATCATCAGTTTACTCGCCAAATGAAACATTTTGTCATGATTTGGCGCAATGGCGAGCGGCAGCGAGAACCCTGCCTATGGGGTAAATTGGCACACGCTTTATAAAAATTTAAATGAAACTCAAATAAGATACGCGGTTAAGAGAAATCAATTTCATTGTTACCAGTAAGTTTAAACAAAGGCGTTATCGCCGTCCAATGTAAATTCTAACTTATACAGACATAAAAATAATGAATAAAACATTAACATTGAGTAACTTCTATCCTATTTGATATCATCATCAGAGTTACAGTTGTCACAAATAAAAAATCGAGTGTCTCCGTTTGGGCAAGCCTCGTGTGCCCAAAATTTTACATTGCAACCACTTTTCTCGGCGTTTGCTGTTTTTCAAGCTACTAGCACACATCAAACACCGAGCCAACTTGCCCCGTGTTCAATGCGCCTACTAGCCCCATAATAATTTTCTTCACAAAAGGTACACGTAACCATCTAAGCATAAATAATCCAATTAAATCACATATGGGGTAGGTACAGTTAATCATACACTAAGAAAATCTGCACAAGTTAAATCTCAATTATTAAGATAAGTATTAGAAATTAGTAAAAGAATGAAGCAACAAAACATTACTTATGAGTGCAAAAAACAGAAAAATCGTAATAAATGTCCACTGCACGTAGGTAACGCTGCAAAACTACAATGAGGATTGTAAAAAGCAAGAAGAAAGGTACTCTGTGACTGGTTGCGCAATCTATCCACAAACAGGCGATTTAAGAGGGCTGCGCCCCCTTACCCCTGTAGCCAACTAGCCCCGGTCTCCCCTACAACAAACCATCCGTTTCATATTAATTTACATGTAGCAATTTGATGTTTTTGCTTAGCTTAATATATTTTTTGGATTGCCCAAGAACAACACCAAAAAGCATTTTTATACGGCAAATATCAGTTATGTAAATATTTCAATTATGTCAAGTAAAGTTTTGAAATTTACTAAAACAGTACTTTCGTATTAGCCACATACCTGGGATTAATAGTTGAAGAAATGCCCAAAGATTTCGCTATTTACTGTAGCCTTTTCGATTTCGTCGCAGTTCTATTACATTTCTGTTAAATTTGTGTCTTATTTATTTTATTGCACTATTTATTTATTGAGTGACTGATGAAGCTTCAATTTCGTTATGGAATATTAACCAGGGGAAAATGCTGAATTATTTATATTGTATTACTAGCAGAACCACCCGGCTTTTGTTCGTGTAAACATAAATTTGAGATCTCAATTGCTGTTCTTTGTCTCATTCTCGTACCCATTCCATAAAATAACCCCATCCCAAATGACATGCCGTTTCCAGCCACTAGGGGCTCATATATCGTCAAAGATTTTTGTATAATCACCCTGTATTTCATGATAAAATTCGTTTATTATTCTTTGTTAAAAGATGAAACTTTTATTATATTTGTTTTTTACCCGACTGTCAAGAAGGGTTATGTGTTTCACGCGTATCTGGGTATGTGGATTTCTTTATACACTCGAAATATCCCAACGGCTGGATGGATTTTAATGAATGAGGTCTCTATCGATTCGTCTTAACCGTCCGATGGTTATAGGCTAGGTTTTGTTTTTATAAATTCAAAATGGCGGTAGATACGAAATTTTTTTTTACGCACCCTATTGAGTGGCATATCATTGGATAGGTCTTTCAAAATGATGAAGATGTTTCATTGACTATTTTACAGTCAGAAGCTCCGTTTAAATATTACGCAACCTGAAAATTATGTAGATAGGATCTCTAGCTTTACTGGAACTTTAACCTTCATAGACATCAATAGGCCTCATCAAAACTGTGCTTATAGATAGGAACTAACAATTAAACACAACTTAAAAGTCATCAATACAAGTAAATATATAAAAAAACTAGTATGTTGTGGCCATCACAAAACTTTCTTCTATATATCACGTCAATTAAATCATTTAAATAGTACAAGGAATGACAACGATTTAGCACCAATTCATATCAGAGTATATCTGAATTTCAAGTTGGATGAAAATTCGTGCATTAGTTCTTGAGATAGAGCTATAGCGAAAATTCTGAAAAATGTAGCGCAGCAGCGCCACCTGTTGAGCGATTTACACCAAAAATAAGCGGCACTAAATGATATCAAGGTATACCTGAATCTGAAGTTTGTTGAAAATCCAAGCATTAGTTCTTGAGATAAAGCTATTGCGGAAATCGCAAAAAATACAGCATAGCAGCGCCACCTGTTGAACGATTTACACCAAAAATTAAACAGCACTAATTTATACGTCAATTCATGTCAAGGACTAACTAAATCTGAAGTTTGATGAAAATCCGTGCAATAGTTCTTGAGATACAGCTCTTGCGGGAATCGTGAAAAATGCAGCACAGCAGCGCCATCTGTTGGGCGATTTACACCAAAATTTAAACAGCTCTAATTTATATCAGGGAGTAACTGAATCTGAATTTTGATGAAAATTCGTGCATTTTTTCTTGAGTTAGAGATATTGCGATAATCATGAATAATGCACCATAGCAGCGCCACCTGTTGGGCGATTTTCACAAAAAAGTAATCAGCACCAAACTATATCCTGGACTAACTGAATCTGAAGTTTTATGAAAATCCGTGCAGTAGTTCTTGAGATATAGCTATTGCAGAAATCGTGAAAAAAGCCGCATAGCAGCGCCACCTGTTGGGAGATTTTCACCAAAAACTAATCAGGTCCAGTTTATATCAATGTCTGACTAAATATAAAGTTTTGTGAAATTCCGTGCATTAGTTCTTGAGATAGAGCGCCCACAAAATTTTTGTCACATACAGACTCACAGAGTGACAGACAGACATTTTCTAAAAAACATTGAATCGTGTTCTGGGCATTCTAAAACGTATAAATCCGTCGAAAACCGGAAGTCGAAATTTTTCACGAATCCAATACTTTCTTCTTGTAAAGATAGAAGAAAGTAAAAATAGGTAAATAATATAAAAAATAGTTTCACATTGACGAGAAATAATTAGTTCGCTTTTTATGCAGTCGGGTTTTTTGATTTTTTAAATTTAATTTTTACTTGTTTACAAATGTGTAATGAAAGCTTTTTGCTCTGTCGCTTATTCCGGGCGATATTAGGGCGCTAGCACAAATTTTGCAGAATTTTTCGTTTAATTTTATTGAAGAAAAACTTCACAAATTCTATGATTAAACGAGGCGATTACAAATTCAGCGATTGAAATATTAAATTGAAATTTTCTTAGCTTTCTTTCCAGATTCTTTAGAAATTCCAAGAAAAATACTGATACTGGTACATAGTATATAATTAAGGAAGGTGCATATTATGCTTAAGGGGTCTCAGGACTCTTAAAATTGGAAAAACAATTTTAATCGGGATGAAAGATATAAGTATGCTCTTTCATTTCATGTATTTAAAATTTTTTCAAGATGCAGAATTAGCATTTACAGGGGGCTCTAGACTGTCAGACACTTGACGAGCAGAAAATCGGCATAGCATATTACGCGCGGGATTACAAAATAAATTTTGAAACTAGAATGAAAATTTTAGTGCCTACTTATACTTCAGATTGTAATAATCACCCTGAATCTAAATAAATTTGTATTTAAAGCATTTTTATATTTTTAATACAAAGGTGTATTTAGCTAATGCAAAATTTAGAAAATTTCAACAATATAATCATCTATAAAAATATTTTTGTAAACAATGAAAAGAAAATTTTAGGTTCAGTTTATACAGGCTAACATGAAACATATGTCTTGAAAATTCATAAAAAAATATTCAGACGTTTTTGAGATACCGTGCGCGTTATGACCAAAAACGTCATTTGGAGAAAAATGACTTGAGCGGATATAATTCTAAAAGCCATAATTTCTGTTCTAATGAGATTTTCAAGGAAACAATTATATCAAAATGTTCAAAAAATGACCATGAAAAAACTTTCCCCTTTTTTACAATTTGGCTATTTTTAACCCCTTTAGAGAGGCATTGTTCAGTTAGCATTTCAGCTTACTTTAGCCAAAGCTGCAACAAGTACTATGTCGATGGTGTCCAGTGGCGTAGTCGTAAACAAGTGGGTAAGTGTGATCACAGATCGCACAGAGGGTTTCGTTTAATATTTCTTTTAAAACACTTTATCCTCTTGAAAAATCTGTTAGTTCACATTTCGCAACCAGGGGCGCACTCTATTCTAAACAAACCTCTATCCGAACGAAACTCCGTTTTACATACTATCCGTAGATATATTAGTCGATGGGATTGGGCCCATAGCACCCGAGATAAGTAGGCGCCCCTGGTGGTAAAAAGTGGAACTAAAATACGTAAGGCTATGGTACATAATATGAAAGAATGGTCAAAGGGGTGTCGGCAAAAGTTGGAAAGGTGCTCCCCGGTGAAAAGGGTGGAGGTTAGAAAAATTGCTTAAAATACACAAGTTAGAGCCCGGAGGAGTAAATAATATAAGACTTTTTGAAAAGTTTATGATTTGTCGTGCAGTTTGGGGGTATTCAGCTATACGCATGCAAAAATTCATGTCTCCAACTTAATTAGGAGCTCTCTTAGAAAGAATTGTTTAAAATGCATATGTGGTAACTCAAAGGGTTAAACGTAAGACTTTTTCAAGATTTTATGATTTTTCGCCTGGCCTCAGGTGTTCTGCTATAAGTATGCAAAATTTCAAATCTCCAATTTAATAAAGGGCTCAGTTAGAAAGAATTGCTTAAAATACGCATGTGGGAGCTTAAAGTGTTCATTGTACAACTTTTTCAAAATTTTATGATTTGTCGCATGATGGTGTTCAGCTATAAGTATGCAAAATTTCACGCCTCCAACCTAATTAGGGGCTCACATACAAAGAATTGTTTAAAACACACATGTGGGAGCCCAAACGGTTAAATGTACGACTTTTTGAAAAATTTATGATTTGTCGTTTGATGCGAGCTGTTCAGCTATAAGTATGCAAAATTTCACGCCTCCAACCTAATTAGGGGCTCACTTAGAAAGAATTGCTTAAAATACGCATGTGGGAGCCCAAAGGGTTAAACGTAAGACTTGTTCAAGATTTTATGATTTGTCGCCTGGTCTCAGGTGTTTTATTATAAGTATGCAAAATTTCACGCCTCTAACCTAATTAGGGGCTCACTTTGAAAGAATTGTTTAAAATACACATGGGGGAGCCTAAAGGGTTAAATGTACGACTTTTTGAAAAATTTATAATTTGTTGTTTGATATGAGTTGTTCAGCTATAAGTATGCAAAATTTCACACCTCCAACCTAATTAGGGGCTCACTTAGAAAGAATTGTTTGAAATACACATGTGGGAGCCCAAAGGGTTAAATGTACGATTTTTTCAAAATTGTATGGTTTGTAATTTGATGTGAGGTGTTCAACTATAAGTATGCAAAATTTCAAATCTCCAATTTAATAAGGAGCTTAGTTAGAAAGAATTGCTTAAAATACGCATGTGGGAGCCCAAAGGGTTAAATGTACGACTTTTTCAAAATTTTATGATTTATCGCATGATGGTGTTCAGCTATAAGTATGCAAAATTTCATGTCTCCAACCTAAATAGGGGCTCACTTAGAAAGGATTGCTTAAAATACACATGTGAGACCCCAAAGGGTTAAATTTACAACTTTTTCAAAATTTTATCATTTGTCGTTT
This sequence comes from Maratus speciosus, assembly GCA_963932465.1. Lineage (NCBI taxonomy): Eukaryota > Metazoa > Arthropoda > Arachnida > Araneae > Salticidae > Maratus > Maratus speciosus. Next base: position 269,745,493 of record OZ010791.1, read on the forward strand.
GATGTGAGGTGTTCAGCTGTAAGTATGCAAAATTTCACTCCTCCAACCTAATTAGGGGCTCACTTAGAAAGCATTGTTTAAAATACAAATGTGGGAGCCCAAAGGGTTAAATGTACGACTTTTTGAAAATTTTATAGTTTGTCGTTTTATGTGAGGTGTTCAGGTATAAGTATGTAAAATTTCACGCTTCCAACCTAATTAGGGGTTCACTTAGAAAGGATAGTTTAAAATACACATGTAGGAGCCCAAAGGGTTAAATGTACAACTTTTTCAAAATTTTATGATTTGTCGTTTGATCTGAGATTATAGCTATAAATATGCAAAATTTCAAGTCTCCAACATATATAGTTTCTGAGAACGGGCTCTGTGACAGACAGAGGAGCGAGACGAATAGGGTTTCGTCAGATGAACGAAACCCTAAAAAACAGAGGGTATACGTTCTAAGTAGAGGGTATACGCTCAAGGCAGAGGGTATATCCTAGTATATATATACTATAGCTTTATTGAGAAACAGAGGGTATACACGATGTTCCTTAAAAAAAATCCAGAAGGTATGCGGCACATAGCGCCATATACCTTCCACTACATCCCTGGTGGCGTCCCTACACCAGGTGCTAAGCCTAATTAAAAATAGTGGTTAAAGAATGATTTAGAATCAATGTTTTACGTCGAATCTATTTTACTAATACTGTTTTCCATTTGGCAACAGTTTCATTTTACTGATTAGCCGAATCGCTAAGGTTGATCGAAAGTCAGCAAGAATCCTGAATGAGTTTGAATCTGAAGGGTTTGTGGGATTTTCTTAAGGTAGAAAAATATGCATTTTTTTATGACATTGCTTTGACATCTAGGAACGAGCATAAGTTTTTGCATAAACAGACTTTCATAAACCACATCTGTATTAATTTTTATTGAAAAATGAACGCTTTGGACTCGCTTTTGCTTCACATACTGTTATGCAGTACCTAATAAACTGGGAGGCAACTGCACAAACCATCACCTCATCCAGTTGATGGCTAAAATTCCAGGATTAGTTAAAACTTGATTCGCATATTAGAATGAAACTGGTCTTCCAAGTATATCTTGGTGGAAAACACCTGCAAACCCGGTTTTAGTGGTTGAGTGTTAGGTTTACTGTTGTGATTTCCTGCTTCCAGTTCTCCATATTTTCATACCTTTGGATGCAGGAAAACACGATAAACCTGCCGATCAACCACTAAAATCGGGTGTGCAGGTGTTTCCACCAAGATACGACTTGACAGACAAGTTGCATTTTAATGTGCTAATCGAGTTCTGTCTGATCCTGGAATTTCAGCTGTCAACTTAACTAGGTGATAATTTGTGCAGCTACATCCCAGTCTATAAGATTTCTCAGGGTGGTTTCATCCAAAACAAATGAGACAAAAATACTTTTAAATATATAATTGCCTAATTCCTGACAATTGTCAGTTTTCTGAAATTTTGCATTTTTAACAAAATGACAGACTTATCAAACTTAATGTATCAGTTTTTTTTTTTTTTAAATAAAAACCGAACAAATTCTTAAAACAACAAAACAATTAAATTTTTTAAAAAAATAAAGAAACACACACATTTTGAAAATGTAAAAAAAAGAATGCATCGTTTGAAGCCGAAATATTCTTTTAAATTCCTTAAATTCAGAAGGGGGAAATGTCTCCACAGTTACAATTTTCAAATGTTAATTTTAAGTGTATGGGGGGGGGGGGAGGTTCAATAAATACATACTGAAGAGATAGTAAAAGAAGCATTTATTAATTAAAATATATATTTACAAAAATTGCCATGCATAAATGTCCAAAAAATGTTATATGCAGTTATTGTTATGCTACATAATATAAAATGCTTGAGAAAAGACAGCATTTTTTTTTCTTCTGACTAGAATAAAATAACAGAAATCTTATGCAAACAAAAATGCCAATATAAAATAAATGCAAAAAAGTCAATACATGCTTTCACTATTCTTATAATACTAAACATAAAACAAATATTTTCTATTTCCCTGTAAGTAGATCATTTAAATATTTCTAATTTATATATTTTAACAGTGCTTGCATAAATTAAAGAGGAAAAAACTAGAATACTTTTTTCAATGTTATTTTATTTTTTAATAGTTTGAAATAGCTTCAATAATGAATTGGCTTACAAATTTATCGAACATTTATTGTACAATAATATTACTGCAATACTTCTACTTTTTTTTTTTTTTTTTTTTTTTTGTCCATGTTTTACAATAAAAAAATCCAAATGCATTTCTATGTATGACTTAAAATTGTAGAGTTAATAAAATAAAATACTTTTTTGCTATTTTAAATTAGTGTACAGATTTGCTCATAGCATTTTTTTTTTTTTAATAATACACCTTTCAAATTAAGTTTTATATAAAGTTGTGGCAATTTCATCCCATTTATATTACTTGGTACCGAACATAAATCTTCTGAACCATCCATCTTTTTAAAATAATTTATATTTCTAAACAACAAATCTGTTGTTCTGGAGAATTTTTTCTGCTTTAGAAAAAAAGAGTAACATATCTGCCAACATATATATTTTTAAACCTTACAATTTTCTCCCAACATACTTCACTGAACATCATTAAGAAAATACTTGTAATAAAATGCATTCATGAAAGTGTCTGTAGTATATGCTTTAACCCTTTCAGGGGCAGAAAAATTATGTTCTTAAAAGGATGAAATAATTGACTCACACCAGAATTTTCAAACAAATTTCTTAGAAAATAAAAAACTGCTCTTTTACACTTTCATTATAAAAGCGAAATTTTATTCAAATATTCTTGGTGCTCTTTGTCAGTTTTCGAATTAAAATTAGGTGTTAGATTAATTTTTAGCACAATTATTCAATTGGTAAACAAATCATAATAGTTGAAAATTACTGGATAATTGTTTCTGCTTTAGAAAAAAAGAGTAACATATTTGCCAACATACATATTTTTAAACCTTACAAATTTTCCCCCAACATATTTCACTGGACATCATTAAGAAAATACTTGTAATAAAAAGCATTCATGAAAGTGTCTAATATATGCTTTAATCCTTTCAGGGGCAGAAAAATTATGTTCTTAAAAGGATGAAATAATTGACTCACACCAGAATTTTCAAACGAATTTCTTAGAAAATAAAAAACTGTTGAAGCTGCTAATGTCCTACCGGCTTAGCCATTCATGAAGAATCTAGAGGACTAACTCACCCAACTTAACCTGTCACGATCACAGCATCTGGTCTGATAACTGAATCTGTTGAGCTGATGCAGATTTCAAACCAGATGCTGTGATCATGACAGGTTAAGTTAAGTGAATTAGTCATCCAGATTCATCCGGGATGGCTCAGTCGGTAGAGCATTAGCAGCTTCAGCCAATACATACCTGGTTTGAATCGTGGCCCGGACTTTTTTCACCCATTTGGAAATTTTCAACTATTATAAAATTAGGTGGTCATGCTGTGTGACGACTGCCCTTGAAAGGATTAAGATACACAAATTACTGGTAAATACAAAGATTTTACAAAGTTAAATTTAACTGTAAATGGTTAATTTAAACTTATAAAGACATGATCTAAATAATTAAAATAGTGAATCTTCTTTGCCATACTTGAGATAATTCTAAGAGGCGGATATAGCTTAGCCAAAAGTTCTTTGTCAGTTTTCTTTTAGCAAAGTTCTTTTGACATGTTTTAACTGTTAAGTGATTTTACAAATCAAAAAAGAATTTAAAAATTTCTAATCAGAAAAATCTCAAAAATTCAGTTTTATGTACTGAATACTTTTCACATTCAGAATTCTTATAAGATATTTTTAAAATACACAGCATAAAACTAGAAGTGTGTGATCTCAAAGTTATGAATTTTTATTTCACCATCATGTACCATATTCTTAATCATGATTCTCCCTCTAACATAAACAAAATGTGATCAGTTTTTTTTTTTTTTCCCTTTCTTTCTTTTACTTACTAAATAAAATATCTGAAGAGTCATTTCAAATTTTGACCATACCATTATAATCTTACCTGTCTTACATAAACGTAAAATGCAATCTAAATCCTTACATTGTAAGACTAAAATTCAGGAATTAGCAGATACGGAGTAGTCATATGACAGGTAAACAAATATAAACTCAAATTATACCTACATGTTGATAGTAAACCTTTGACATTTATGATACTTTTTTAAATAATAATTATGAAAGCAAAGAATATAGGGTAGGGTTGCCAGTTTGTACATTTTTCCTGTAAGTTGTAGGTTTTTTAGATCTATCGTAAGGTATACATTTAAAATTTGTCCCATACGACGATTTCTTTCGATTTTCTAGCACATTTTTCTTTTGATAGTTTCAAGAATTTTTTTTCTTTTACAGTTTGCTTCAAAATTTCCCTTTTTGCTGAAAAAAGTTATACAGATGTGAATCAAATGCAAAAACGGTTAATTTTTGATCAGGATGACAAAAATCGTGCGAGAGAGTTGTGTAATATTAACTGTTCTGTTCATTCGCAAACTTTTCAGTAGCATTTGATCATCTGAACTTGACTTTATTATAGACTGTAAGTATGTATCTACATTATAAAATTTTTAATTTAGTATATCTGTATCTTAAGTTTTAATGTTTTGTTTGATTTAGGCTTAAATACAACAATTTATTTTTGTGGGGTGTCCATTACTAAAATTTTCATGATCATCATTGAATTTCAGGATGTTTTGATTTTGTTTTGTTCTTAATTTTAATTAATTTTTCATTCATAATGGGATATGTGACAGCAAAATTAGTTAAACAATGCTAATAGATAAATATAATACAAATACAGTAAGAAAATAATGATTAAATCGATTAATTAATAAGGTCTTTTAAAGCAAATTTATTACCAAAAACATTACTGGCACATTCTACATACTTTAGTGTGGTATAAAAAAGGGTGATAGTGCGATAAGACCAAAACTAACTAGTGTCAAATCAAAATCTTCCGATTTTTTCTAAGGTAAATCTGGCAATCCAAATATAGGGTGCCTTTTGAGAGCTGGGGTAACTTAAAATATTGTGCCTTAAAATTTTTAAGCTACATTTTTTATATTTTGCATCAGAGCAATCACCCCTTCCTCTCTTTAACCCGCTACACTGTTGCATAAAAGAAAGCATTCTGTAACCCGATTCAACACTTATTCACTCTTTCTGCATCTCATATTGTAGTTACTTATAGATCACAATTTCACATACATTTTAGTATTTTTAATTCTTTTTTTTTTTTTCCAGTGAACAAGTGGCAAATTCTTTAAATATCACAAAATAATAATAACTATAACAAAAATAGTTTTAATAAGTTTTATACAATTAAATAATAAACATGATCCAAAACTATCTATAAACTTCCATAGTTCATAGAAAAGAGATGTGAATCACATGATGTAAAACATAATTTACTTTATGATTGATGAAACAATGTTATGACACTACATTAAAATATCAGAATACACAAAGTCAGAAATAGAAATATCAATTTATATTTAATTATATCAATTTGCGACTTTACAACATTTGGTGAAATTTTATTACTGTATGTCCCTCAATATATATTTAATACAGTAGACTCCCTCAAATCCGCAAATGCCTGAAATCTGCACATCATCACAGATGTAAACAATGAAACTTTCAATTTAGCTGTAATGACAAAATTGCATAATTTTTTAGTTTCATATCATTCTGTATGTATTTTAATATGTAAATGTCATTAATATGACTAAACTCATATGGTTTTTCATGAAGGAAGTATAAATTTATTTTCTGAAAATAATCAAGATATTGCTGATATTACTGGTAATCAGAATCTTTTTACCAAATATATTTATGTATTAATCAAGCTTTTTTTGGCTATTAACACTGGTTAAACCTGAAATAAAACTTTCTTACTTTATGATTTTCATGTGATTTAATAGGGTATTTTTAAGAAGAAAGTTTCATTGAATAATTCAAGAAAAATGTACCTCATCTTTATTATGCATATTTAATTATACATTAATTATTTACTTGACCTTTACTTTTAATAATTTAATCATTTTTTAAATTATCTTACTTTTTATTATTTTAGTTTATCACTTTAATTAATTATTTTAGTATGCTGGAAGCATTCATAATAATTTCGATCGCATTATTACATTCAAATTGCTTTTTAAAAATGTAAACAAAGCAATGACCAGAAATCTACAAAATTCTAAAATCTGCTCAACCTCTGGTCCCAAGCTGTGCGGATTTGAGGGAGTCTACTGTATTGCACCATATAAGTACATGCAAAAATACATAGAAAAATCTAAGGTAAAAAGAAAAGAAAGAAAATAAGGCTCCCCCTACATTGTGAATATATGTTGGATAATCTCTATGTAATCGATTATATCGAGTTAAAGAATTTGTGCCAACTTGCATTTCTTTTTCGGTACTTATAGATTCATTCTATTTAAGAAAACCATACAACAGTGAAAATGCATTTGCACACATACGCTTTATATATCATAAAATTATTATACATATATTATGTATGAAAAATAATTGATATTATTCAATGATATAACAATAAGATAAAAAGTAATAAAATTGTACTACACATTATATATAAAATAAACAACCAACTATATTTTCATTCTCATACATAAATTTGGAAAACAATTATAGTATTGTTCCCCCTCCCAAACATACATATTAAGAAAACAGATGACTTCCATTATAAAACATTTTTTGCCTTCAGCTATTTCTAATCCTGAAGATATTGAGTTCTACCAGTTATCAAGGAAATCAAATCCAGTTTTAGGTATGTCCTGAAAATAAACATAATAAAATGATTTGATGGGAGGAGATAGCAGAAATTATTCATATTATTATAAATTTTACTAAGCACCTTAGAAAAATTAAATGATAAAATTTCAGAGAAGATATTTATCTGAAAACAAACATTTAAAAATAAAGATTAAGAAAAATCAGTTCTTCCATAATAATAAACGTTCAATGAAGAAAAAACTGAATTAGCAATACTCCATAAACATTGCATACTAAGTGTACCTTCACCTGTCTATATCAAAGTTTCATGTGGACATACATCGAACAAAAAAGTATTTGTACACATGCAATTTTTTCCATAATTCTAGAAAGCAAATATGACAAAATTGTTTTAACTTTTACTTTATTTAAATAACTATTATTTGAATAACTAGCTCACCCACCCAGCGTTACCTAGGCCCGTGATAAATGACACTTAAATGAACCTCAAATTTGTATGATTTTATATATTCAACTCAATTTTATTTGAATTTATATTTTTAAATGAAAAAATATGCTATTTGGTATTTTATTTTCTGGGTATTTTCACTTTTGGAATCTATGCATACTGAAAGCGAGCGAAGCCACGAAACACTGGGTTTTTACTGATTTTGTCGAAATTTTCACACATTTTATTTTGTAAAAAATATTTCTACTGGCCCAAATGTTCCAAATTTTTGTAGGTGATGTAAATCTGGTCTACTGAGATGCTCTAAAAAGTAAGTAACTAAATACATACGTTTAGTTACTGTTAGCATGCAAAAACATTGTTTCCATGAGGCTTGAGGCACAAAGTCACCTGCATATGCTGGTGCATTTGAAAAGGTTAAAATTCATATTTTTAAAAACCGATTGCACTATCGATTAGAAGAAGGTTTCAGTTTTAAGAACAGGAACATATTTTTGATTTGTCAGTACACCTAAAATTGCGCCCCGGAGTGGTGAAACTGCGACAAAAGACTCGGGGTTTTTATTGATTTTGTCGAAAATTTTACACATTATATGTTATAAAATGTATTTCTACCCGCCTGAATAGTTTAAAATTTTTGTAGCCCATGTAAATCTGATCTATAGAGATGCTTTAAAAATATTGTGTTACAATACAGATGTTTAATTACTTTTAATGCAGAAAAAATATCGTCTTCATGAGGTGCGAAATGACCCCAGTTCCTGGTATATTTGAAAGAGTTAAAAATTATATTTTTAAAAACTGATTACACAATCGATTAGAAGTAGGTTTCAGCTTTAAGAACATATTTTATCTTTGTCAATACCTCAAAAATTGGGCCCTGGGGGGAGAGATGCAATAAAGGAGAAAAATGTTTTTCGGAAAAATGACCACATTTGAAAATTGTTTTTCAAAGGTTTAACTGTGATTTTTTTTTAAATTGATTGTGGCATATGAGACTTAAGGATATAATCTTTCAGAATATGTCTTCCGTTTTTAACTTTACTAAGTGGATTGGCTGATGTAAGTGACAAAATACTCCCCAAAATTCCATATTTCCAAACTTCATTTTCTATGGATTTGTAAATAAGGTTTCTGCATGTACACCAATGCTTTTTCCCTGTAGCAAGGACTGAGGTGAGTTTTTAAAGAGAGTGAGTTGTGATTTTTAATTAATAACTCAACTAATTATTAGAATTTTAAAATTGAGTCTCAGGTGCAATAGGAGACACTTTGGGCTACTCTCACAAAAATTTTTAGCCTTGTATGTGTCATAGATTTCGCTAGCCATCACAGACACACACGCATTTTAAAAAATAGAACAGCACTTTTCATGCAAAAAAAAAATTTATATATATATATATACATTTGCACAATAACATTGACAGTTTAAACATGAACATTATGCAAATTTTTAGCACATCAGTTCCGTGCTACACTAATCCCGCACTATGAAGTCACATAATATAATAACTGGAATGGGGACTCTTGACAGTTTCTGTGGCCATGGTGCCGAAAATGTGCAAGCTTTCTGTAGCTATCCATGTGAAGATTATAATTTTTTATGATTCTGGATTAAGTTAGAGAAATAGGTATAAAGTTAAATTTAAACTTTTCTAGTGTTTGTTATGTAATAAGGAAGAAAAAAAGAAACTGGTACGGCAACAAATAAACTATGAATTGGGCATACAAGAAGGCTAAATACAAGGAAAAGGAGAGCCATCAATAAAGGAATCCACAAAAACACTTTTTCAGTGCTCGAGAATTGGCTGTTTATGTCGTTTCAACTTTGGGAACAATAATTACACCACAACCTGTTAGATATATCCTTCATGATACAAATATTCAAGGAAGAGCACTTTGAAAAAAAAACACCTTTATCAATTAAACAAATAGGCTGAAAAGACTTGCTTTTGCCAAAGCTTATGCAGGCAAATCACTGAAGTTTTGGGAAAATGTTATTTTTTTGATGAAAGTAAGTTTAATATTTTTGGCTCAGATGGAAAGTAAACTGTGTGGCAAAAGCCAAATTTGTCCCTTCAAATAAAACACTTGAAACCAAATATATAACATGGTGGTGGTAATGAATTTGGGATGCATGTTTTTTAATGGAGTTGGTGAAATGACCTTTGTTTTGAAGACAATATTATTGCCAAACAATATATAAGTATTTTGCAAGTAATTTATTTAATAGTGCTCTGAAATTGGGAATTAGCTGATTCATATTATTTTCAACAAGATAATAATCTCAAAAACACAGTGAACATTACGATATTCTGATTGACATTATATATATATATATATATATATATATAGTATATATATATATATATATATATATATAAAGCATAAAAAATCAATTGAGAATGCCACCACAATCACAAGACCTCAATCCTATTGAAAATTTGTGGCATATTTTGGATATTTAAGCACGGGAAAAGAAAATGTCTAACAAAGCTGATCTTAAGCAAGCTCTTAAGGAAGAATGACTAAAAATCAGCAGCGAAACGTGTCACAAATTAACCTAATCAAAGCAGAGACAATTACTGTCTGTAATTGAAGAAAAGTGCATGCATAATAGTACTGTTTTTTACTTTTAAATATTTACTATAGGTATTTATATTCTTACTGCTAGCATGCAAACACTTTTTTGGCATCACAAATACAACTTTTTCATATTTTTAAATATAAATGTCAAGTCAAATATTAAATATGTTTATTTGTTTTGTAATTTTTTTTTATAATTTTCATTCATAGTTCATTTTGTGTTTATGCGTGATACAACAAATTCACCTGGTGTGAAAATGGTGTTTTTTTGCTCACTGTAAAGTGCAAACTTTGGATAGATGACTGGTTCTAAGACAAAAATATTTAACAGTTATGATTTATTTACCAATTGATTAATAATGCTAAAAAAATAATCAAACATGTTGGCTAGATGTGTTAAACCGCAGCTCTTTGCTAGCCAAATGGCTGACAAACAACTTAATTCCCCTTAACTAAAAAAAATAATAATAATAACCATGTTACTTTAAAATACACTCATAATAAACACACAAAAATCTAATAATTTTCTCTAATAGCCAACTAATATTATCTTTCCTTAATTAAAAAAAAAAAAAAAAAAAAAAAAAAAAAAAAAAAAAATTATATCACAGCTACACACAAAAAATATTTTTCTTTGGGTTCTAAAAATGCAATTTCAATATTTATTCTAGAAACCCTGAGATAGTACATATTAAAAATAAAGGTAAACAGCATCAAACTCACAGCTCATGCAATGTAAAAGTATGGACAAAAAAATAATAAACAAATTAATCATCTTTGATAAGAATAAAATTCAAAAACTTTAAAGAAGTAATATAACCTTATTTTAAAATAGATTCATAATAAATACACAAAAATATAATAATGTTCTGGTACTTTTCAGTTAGACGGGCGCCAGTGTTATATATACATACATACATATATTGTATATATACATAGATATATAATTGCATATATGTATATATACACATATATGTATATATACTTATATATACATATATGTAGTAATCTCTTTTCTCTGCTAAAAAACTGTTATTTCTTTTATTCTCTTTAGTACTAAAGGTATCATAGCTAAAAGACTACACACACAAAATATTTTTTACTAGTTCTAAAAATGAAATTTCAGCATTTATTCTGTAAATCCTCAGAAAATATATATTAAAAATAAAGATAGGTGGCAGCACACTCACAGCATTTTCAAAATTAATTTCTGACAAAAATGTAAATAATTAAAAAAGTCATTTTTCTGCTTTTTAAATAAATGTGCAAATTCATTCAAAATAATCAGATGTAAACCGTGAAATGCAAAGAATAAGGAATTTTATTTCCTGCAAAAACTCTTTACAAAAGCAGAAGAAAAATCTCCCCCTTATTTGAGATTCTAAAAGTAGACAGGGTCGTACTGGCATAACTGAGAGGGCGGTGGCAAAATGGATAAAAAGGGCGCCGATTGCCTTACAAAAAGGCGCAAATGCTCATATATATATATATACAGTGAAACCTCCATGTGCGACCACCTCCCTGAACGATCATTTTTGCATGGAACGAAATTTATTCCCATAGGCTCAATACTAATTTTACCTCCATTCAGAGACCATCCCAGTTGAACTCCTTTCATGAGCGACCCATTTCTTTGAAGAAAACGAAACAAATTCCATTTTTTCCTGGTCGCTTGAAGAAGGTTTTATTAGAAAAATAATTCCAGAGAGCGCATTAGTCATCAAACTTCTAAACTAAGTTTATATATTTCTTTTATTCCGGTAAATTTTAACTGTTTAAACTTCTTTGTGCCTTTTCAGGCAATGAATTTAACTCTGATGACAAATTAAGAATGACGGTCCATAAACTACCCTGCCCTATTCTGTCTGGAAACTTTCAAGGAAATAGATAAATGAATAAAAAGGTCATTATTTGTTCCCATCCAAAAAAAAAAAAAATTGCATTTATTTACTGAACTTTGAAAGGACTTAGAAATAAAAGTTATCAAAGATAAAACCGTAAAATCAAAGCAAACGTCAATGTATTCATTTTTTACACTCTGCAGTAATTAACTTTTGTTTTGATACTTTTTTTTCCTAATGTGAAAAATAAATTTTAGTAACATTAATTGTTACCTTTTTTCAACAATTAAACTCTAGATTTAAACATGTCCTCCCTTAAGGGACCACCTCTTGGAGCGACCAATTTTTATTTGAACGGAATGTGGTCGCTTTAGAGAGGTTTTACTGTATGTGTATATATATATATATATATATATATATATATATACATACATACATACTATATAAATTATGTATAAAAAATGTATTTAAAAATATATACTAGTATATTGCTATAGCGAAAACTTTATTCCTAAAATAATTATGACACCTAAATTAGTATTTTATACTATAGAAATGTAATGCGCACAAAAAGAGTTCCCGCAAAACATTGCACTTCTGACGTTAGATCAGTGTTGCCAACTTAGAGGTATTTGTTTTCCACCACACTTTTCTAAAAAAGCTGTCTATTTTCGAATTCTGCTCACCTTAATGAGTTAATTCAAACTTTACCCCGGATACCCGAATAACAATCTCCATACAATTATCTCCAAATGGAAAATAAAATATTAAAATAAAACAAACAAAAGTGATTTCGTTGGGTCAAAACACAAAAGTGCAAAATATTATTTTATACAATTCAATAATATTTTATATAATACAATCTCTAGGATACAAATACTAATTATGTAAAAATTTTCAGAAAAGTTATTTTCGTTCGGGGAAAGAATGACGTCTATTTTACGTGAATTATTTTTAAAAATTGTAGTAATTCTTTATTTTAGGTAGCTTTCATTACAAAAAGCTACCTATTGCAGCCGTTCGGAGGAAAGCGATTTCAAAAAATTTTGGTATATTTTCATCGATCATGACCCCCAGACCCCGAAACCACCCTCCGTTCAAAAGTTGATATATATATATATATATATCTGACCTTTGTCATACTGTAACTCTCGAATTTATGAACCGATTTGGATGTAATTCGGTATGTACATAGTACATACTAATGTCTCGACCGAGTTCGTTGGCCAGCTTCATCCGCCATTTTGTTTCAAAATGGCGGCCATTTAAAATTTTTTTAAAAATTTGAAATTTGAAACCAAAGAATTGAAAAAGGAAAAATATTTTTTTCTTATGTATTTGACCTTTATACAAAGATTCCGGAGCAGTTTTTGTTTCGTCTATATCTTAAAAAATGGCTGAGTTATAGCATTTTGAATTTCTAGCGTGGGTGACATTTTGAAACGTCCTGAATTTTGTCACGCGATAAAAGGCGTATTTATGAACCGATTTCGATGCAACTTCGTTTGTATATAGTGCATACCAATGTCTCGACCGAGTTCGTAGGCCAGCTTCATCCGCCATCTTGTTTCAAAATGGCGGCCATTTAAAAAATTAAAAAAAAATTAAAATTTAAAATGAGATACCAAAAAATTGGAAAATGAAAAAGATTTTTTTCGTATGTGTTTGACCTTAATACAAAGATTCCGGAACAGTTTTTGTTTCGTCTATATCTAAAAAAATGGCTGAGTTATAGCATTTTGAATTTCTATTGTGGCTGACATTTTAAAACGACCTGATTTTTGTCACGCGATAACAAGTGTATTTATGAACCGATTTGGATGTTACTTGGTCTGTACATAGTACATACCAATGTTTCGACCGAGTTCGTTGGCCAGCTTCATTCGCTATCTTGTTTCAAAAGGGTTGTCATTAAAAAATTAAATTTAAAATTTAAAATGAGGTATTAAAAAATTGGAAAATGAAAAAGTTTTTTTTATGTGTTTTTCTTTGATACAAAGATTCCGGAGCAGATTTTGTTTCTGAAAATTTGTTCTTTTGTTTATATCTTAAAAAATTGTTGAATTATAGTACTTTGAATTTCTAGTATGGCTAACATTTTGAAACGATCTTGTATTTGTCACGCGATAACACACGTATTCGCCTATTTCCATATAAGAAGGCATGTGGATAGTATACATCAACATCTCAGCCAAATATAAGTTACTTTAAATAAAAGCAGCTTCGATAAAGCTGACTAATTTCGAGAAATTCTCATTCATAATGATTTACTATTGATAAAAATTAGTATTGAATCTCCTATATTCGGTTTCCAATAATTGAGCTTCGTGTGTTTGAATAATAAAAGTTGGGTTTTTTTTAAATAAGGAATTTGAAAGCTACCTCTTCCTCCCGGCACTGGCCGGAAGGACTTTTTTCAACATTAAAAAGATATCATAGAGAAGCGTTTGGTTTGAATCCTTCTATTTAAACAGTTAAATATCTATATATAGTCTGCAATTGCATGAAAGACAAATATTCTTTAATATTATTACTGCAGTTTTTGCTATTATTCAGTTTAGTTTGTAGTAACAAATAAATAATATTTCGGGAAATATTAAAAATGCCATTTAATTTTCATCTCAGATTTTTTTTTTTTTTCCTCAACAGTTATAAAGAGAAAATAACGAAATACATTAGACAAATTTTGAAGATTTCGCAAAAATTCAAACTGATAAAATCTCTTGTGAAAGAGGCACAATTAAAAAAAATTAATATAAGTAATCTTACCTTATATTGTTTTTCCATGGACAATTCACAGTTCTTGTTATGCAAGATGCAACATCAGCATATCTGAGCTGTGATGGTCATGATATTTTATAATATTGTGTACTGTACACTATTTTTTAAAAAAGTACGAAGCACAAGCTTGCGAAAAATGTTTAAGATTACACTAAAATAAGTAAATAACTCGAAACACAGGCAAATAATATAAAGACGGAGTGGTTCTTTAACACTGGATGGAACGAGACAAATGAAGCAGATTTCACATCAGGGGCACTTTATTTACACCGACTATCGGTTGAAAATTAGAAACACGTGCATTTCCAGTTTCTGTGGAGTGGACAATAGATGTCTGATATCGGTACTCTCTTTTCTTTGGAACATAATGCATTTAGGTTTCCTTTCAAATGAGCAAACTTACAAAGGCTGTTCTTTTTACCGCGATTCCTCTGTGTAAGCAGGGCAAGGGGGGCGGGGGACAGAAAATCTTCGGAAAAGTAATAATTCTTTAAAAGTATTACGTTGAATATATTATTTTTAAAAGTAGTATTACTTGAATTTTATTGCATGATAAGTTTTGTTTTAAAGGTTTTCATTAAATTTCATTACAACTGCTGACTGATTTACGTGGCCGAAAACACCAGCTATTTTTTATTGCCCTCAGACACTTTGTAATCGAACTGGTTTTTATATTTTTCGAGAAAAGCAAAAGATCCTTCAGAAAATGCTGTCAAAGGTGGCGTTTTGAACCGAATTTCCGGACGCGACAGTCGGGGAAGAGGAAGAGAACTGCTGTCACGAGACAACAATCAATATTAACTCAAGATGTAATTAATTTAAAGAAAAGAATCGATTGTATTACAAATTACTCCAATAACCAAGCCTGAAAGTCTCATTCTTTTATATAGTGTTTGGCCAAATATTCAGTTTCATTTTCGTTTTCAGCCCAAAATCGGCGAAAGTACTGCCGAATATTCGGTATTACTATAACTGCCCCTCCCTAGCCTCTCCCAAACGGCACCTCCATCCAAAGAGCCGCACATACTATGTATTCACATACAAGGTGATAAATCTAGAAGATATTGCTAATATTGATTAAATTCGTTATTTTTAAATTAAATTATTTTTTAATAATTTTTATGTTTATAGCCCCTTATATTTAATTAATTTTTATTTCAATCAAATTATTTTTTAATTAATAATTATTTACTGCCGTTTCTACGCAAATCATTATTCAGATAACATGCATATATGTATGTTTATGTTAATTACTTTGAAATTATTTTTAAAACAGTTTCGCTTTCGTTTTTGCTCGAAACTAGGAAGGTACCGAAATTCGGTTTCTGTCGAACACTATTTTTATGTTTGCAAATAAGCAGAAATTTTTGCATTATTGAACGTTAAAAAATACTTTTTTGAGAACATAACTTATAAATTTCGGAAAATCGAGTTTTTATTTTAGCAGCTTTATCAACGGAATTAAGACTTCTTTATGTGGCCAAAATTTGGAATAGACGATTGCATTTTTAAAAAGACGACCACAACACGATTACTTTAAAATAACTGAATTGTTTCACTTCTAATTTTGTCAGCTTTTTTTCTTATATAATTATGCAGTGCATTAAGGATTTTTTTTTTTTTTAAATCATCAAAAATCAGTATTTTTCTACGATAAAAGTTGAATATTTCCACACTTTGTCTCGCCTAGTCACTAAAATAAGTCATATTTAATTAAAAATTACTGTTTGTTTTAATTTCAGATAAGCCAAATTTAAACTACAATGGCCGCCGCAACTCACGCGCGCGCACACACACAAAATGCACCAGAAGAACGGCAATAGCTTCAAATATATTTGCATTTTTTAAAAGTAATATGTATCAAAATTATATTTAAGCATTGTATTAAAAATAAAAAGCAAAGTCAAAGAAAATAGAAATACTTAAGAGGGCTGGTCACTCAGCTTCGAAATTCTTCTCCGTAATGTTAAGTCTATGGACTTTTGATGCATTCATATATTTAAAATATCTTCTCGGGAAATTCACATTTTTAACATCTTTTTTCTGTGTACTCAAGATTTTAACACTTCACACACTCGTAAGATTTTAACACTTCATATAAAATTAAGTCTATACTTTAGAAATATTTTTTGTGGGAAAAAATTGAAAAGAAGAAGAATAACTCATTTTTTTTCCTACCGCAATTAAGCTTATATGTGTTCATTATTTTGCAGTTATTTTTTACTCGATAACTTGAAAAGAAGAAATGTATCTAAAAAATGA
This sequence comes from Maratus speciosus, assembly GCA_963932465.1. Lineage (NCBI taxonomy): Eukaryota > Metazoa > Arthropoda > Arachnida > Araneae > Salticidae > Maratus > Maratus speciosus. The sequence goes on from OZ010791.1 coordinate 269,762,197, forward strand.
TAAGGTTTAACTGGAAAAGTTATTTTTCGTTTTCACCTTAATGGGAATTTTTAAAAATTTGATGTATGTATCAATGAAAATTATTTAATAATGTCGTCAAAAGTTTTGGGCAGCTAAAAAGATGTAAAACAATTAAGAATCCTCGACTGAAGAGGAATTTTGTGTAATACACCACTTGTTTTATTACACAAAACATTATAAAACTGCTATAACAGTTGCTTAATTCAATATTTTATTTTTCATTTTTAACGATTCATTCTTCGCAGATGCCTCTACTCTGAGCATGTGTCGTGTGCTAATTAGTATTTCATGGGAAAATACCTCCACACCCGATTTCTATTTTCTCCAGAAATCTCGGAATACGGTATAATTAATAAAAGTGTCACATCTGGTATTACTACAGAAACCATTGGGTTTCTATAGAACCCATATCTAGTTGAAACTCTGCCGAAATGGTAATTTGTCTTCTTAGGAACTCCCACGTTATTGACTAACAGCATTGAAAACTGAACACAAACACATTTGCACTTCTCCTTACTTATATTCATCCATTCTTTTGTAAAACGACTTTTACAATTTTAGTGGTTTATCTATTTATTTTAATTACATGTGTATTTTTCAATTTATAAATCGGGATGGTGTTTGAAGTTTAAAGCGGTTAAGCAGATCCGTTTTCTTTTTTTTTTTAAACGTTTTTAGATATTGGCATTTTCGGATGCTAAAAATGTAATCGAATTTCTAAATAGATATGAAAATTTAACATTTTCTTCTTTCAAAAACAAAATTTACATAAGTTTCCATTGCGAAATCTTGTGAAGAATTAGTCTTGGCGGTCTAACTTATATTATCATTAAAAAATTATGGAATGCTCCAGTTTAGTAGAACCCATGTGTGTGTGTGTGGGGGGGGGGGGGGGAGGATTGCAATTACAAAATCACTATAGCAGTTTTTTGAAAGTTATTTTTGCAGAGGCGCTGAAAAAAATCTGACCAAGTGACCAAGGGCGCCATGATTACAAAAACACAATATTAGTTTTTTCAAAGTTATTTTTACAGAGGCGCTGAAAAAAAAAAACCTTACCAAGGGCGCCATGATTACAAAAGCATGATATTAGTTTTTTGGAAATTAATTTTACAGGGGCGCTGAAAAAATGAACAAAGGGCGCCATGATTACAAAAATACGATATTAATTTTTTTAAACTTATTTTTACAGAGGCGTGAAAAATATTTGATGAAGGGCGCCATGATTACAAAAACACGATATAGTTTTTTGAAATTTATTTTTACAGAGGCACTGAAAAAAATCTGACCAAGTGTGCCATGATTCTAAAAACACGATATTACTTTTTTTTAAAGGCATTTTTACAGAGGCGCTTAAAAAAATCTGTCCAAGGGCGCCATGATTTCAAAAACACGATAATAGCATTTTGAAAGGCATTTTTACAGAGGCGCTGAAAAATCTCTGACCAAGGGTGCCATGATTACAAAAACACGATATCAATTTTTTGAAACTTATTTTTACAGAGGCGCTGAAAAAATATGACCAAGCGTGCCATGATTACAAAAACACTATATAGTTTTTTGAAATTTATTTTTACAGAGGCGCTGAAAAAAATATGACCAAGGGCGCCATGATTAGAAAAACACGATAATAACTTTTTGAAAGACAGTTTTACAGAGGCGCTGAAAAAAATCTGTCCGAGGGCGCCATGATTAGAAAAACACGATATTAGTTTTTGAAAATTTATTTTTACACAGGCGCTGAAATATATCTGACCAAGGGCGCCATGATTACAAAAACACGATATTAGTTTTTTGAAACTTATGTTTACAGAGGCGCTGAAAAAATCTGACCAAGGGCACCATGGTTACAAAAACACAATATGGTTTTTTGAAATTTATTTTTACAGAGGAGCTGAAAAAAATCTGTACAAGGGCGCCATTATTAGAAAAACACGATAATAGTTTTTTGAAAAGCATTTTTACCGAGGCGCTAAAAGAAAAATGTGACCAAGGGCGCCATGATTACAAATACACATGTTAGTTTTTTGAAAGTTATTATCTTACAGAAGCGCTGAAAATATCTGATTAAGGGCGCCACGATTAAAAAACACGAAATTAGTTTTCTGAAACTTATTTTTACAGAGGCGCTGAAAAATATGACCAAGGGCGCCATGATTACAAAAACACAATATAGTTTTTTGAAATTTATTTTTACAGAGGCGCTGAAAAAAATCTGTCCAAGGGCGCCATGATTAGAAAAACACGATATTAGTTTTCGAAAATTTATTTTTACACAGGCGCTGAAAAAAATCTGACCAAGGGCGCCATGATTAAAAAACACGAAATTAGTTTTCTGAAACTTATTTTTACAGAGGCGCTGAAAAATATGACCAAGGGCGCCATGGTTAGAAAAATACGATATTAGTTTTTGAAAATTTATTTTTACACAGGCGCTGAAAAAAATCTGACCAAGGGCACCATTGTTACAAAAACACAATATGGTTTTTTGAAATTTATTTTTACAGAGGCGCTGAAAAAAATCTGTACAAGGGCGCCATTATTAGAAAAACACGATAATAGTTTTTTGAAAGGCATTTTTACAGAGGCGCTGAAAAAAAATTTACCAAGGGCGCCATGATTACAAAAACACGATATTAGTTTTTTAAAAGTTATTTTTACAGAGCCGCTAAAAAAATCTGACTAAGGGCGCCATGATTACAAAAACGCGATATTAGTTTTTTAATTTTTTTTTTTTAGAGAGGCGCTAAAAAAAAATCTATCCAAGGGTGCCATGGTTAGAGAAATAGTTTTTTGAAAGGCATTTTTACAGAGGCGCTGAAAAAAAAATCTGACTAAGGGCGCCGTGATTAAAAAAAACGATATTAATTTTTTGAAAATTATTTTTACAGAGGCGCTGAAAAAATCTGACCAAGAGCTCCATGATTACAAAAAAACAATATTAGTTTTTGAAAATTATTTTTACAGAAACGCTTAAAAAAATCTGACCAAGGGCGCCATGATTACTAAAGCCATCGCTCTGACAATGGGACCAAATGAAATTAAAATGAAAATCTCCTGTCTTAAATCGGAATTCCTTTTTTTTTTCTATCTTTTGTCTTTTGTACTTTCGCAATAAAAGCAGAAATATCAAACTACCGGGCAGCCACCCAAGGCGCCAAACATTTGACAGAAAATATGCTAAATACGCCATTAATTCTAATATTAATTTATGTGGAAGTTACTGAATAAAATCTGGACCTGGGCGCCATGACTATCGAAGTTTCTGTCAATGAATCCATTTAAAATGAGAATCTGTTTCTTATACAGTGTTTCGTCGTTTATACTTGTGCAAAAGGCATAAATACAAAAATACCTGGCAACACCAGGGGCGCTAAATACTTAGACGCAGAAAAGAAAATATGCAAACTTATTAGACACTTATTAGAAGCATTCTTCGAGCAGAACTTATTTAGGTGTATATCTAAATAAGTGAATACTTAATATTATTTTTCTTAGAATTTATCATTAGTACAGGCTTTGAAACAAGGTCTGGTCAGGATACAATGTTTAAGAATGGCATATCTGATTTTCGATAACTTATGTTATCTCGAAATTGGGTTATCTAATTGTCTTTGATCACACGTAGTTTGCCTATGTTATACTTTAAAAAATAAAAAGCATTACTTTTTAATTTTCCAAATGAAAATCTTTGAAAATTTTATGCCTTTCAGAATACAGAACTTTAAGCGTGCTTTAAAAAAAAAAAAAGTGACGATGGGCGCACCGGGCAGTTGCCTTGTTGCCCGGTGGGCCAGTACGACCCTGAAAGTAGATCTAAGTTTACAGTGAGAACTCTGGTTTACAGGCACAGGATGTCACGTGTGGTGAAAATGGTATTCAGAAAAAAAAAAAAAACTGAAAAAGAACCTGTTGCCAATTTTTAATATCAAACAAGGAAATAATATTGCTGGATGTTCTGGAATCTGGTTGGTTAATAACATATGACATGAAAAGGCAGCTGATTGCTTCGTGTGAATGAGCAAAATTATTTCATCTATGGTTCTTATTTTATTGAACCACAAAGGAATGAAACACTTTCATTTACAGTGTTCATTGTGCGATTAGTGGAATTTCAACTGAAGATATCTCAAGTCCAGTGGCGTAGTGATCAGCATATATGACTGCAACAGGTCCAGAGTTAAAACTCCAGGCTGGATGAGGTCCACTCAGCATGGGATCGATAAAATGAGTACCAAGCTTGCTTGGGAAGTAAACGCTGAGGGTTTTAAATTAGGTTGACCATCTAACTGGTACATATGTTGTATAGCACCTAAAGCCCCCACAGTCAAGAAAACAAGGCTGGGCACTGTAAGACCTGATCCTTAATGGATCACAGTGCCACAGTTTTGGAAAAGGGGGGGGGGGGGGGGGTAGTCGTCTCGAAATGCATGCATTTTCCAAAATAGCTCATCTCTGAAGATATTTTTGTTTTTTTACAATGTTCCTAAAAAAGGCAGATTTTATTCAAAATATTAAATCTTTGAAATTAGCCTAAAATGGATGGCTCTCAGATAATTTTACTGCTTTATCAGCCTGTAATAAATACTATTGAACAGACCTAGAACCTGGAGTTTTATTATAATATCATACATTGTACTTATTGAAATTTCTTACAATAACAAGCATGATACAGAAAAATAAAAAATAAAATGCTGGGATATTATTACTAATCATATGCAATTAAAATCTGAAACAATTACCTGAATATCTTACTCTGCTATGGAAGTTTTTTTAATTTTTTTTTTCTAAACCAAAATACTGTTAAATTTACTTCTTTGTAATATAGTTAAAAATATAGATAACTCAAATATTTTTTGATATACTGATAGAGAAATACAAATTCAACTACGATTCAGATTTTCAATTATTGGGATAGCAACTAAATAAATCGTTCATATAACTAACATTTGGATATTATGCATAATCATAGAGTCAATTTCAGTAAAACCTTTTGAATACCAAACTAAGATATATATAATGGTCTTTCTTGGTCTGGCAATCATTTACACTTAAATTGGACTTCTGTTGTAGCTCTCCCATAAATCTTAAATCAAGCCTCATGCTGTTCTCCGACATCTTAGAAGATAGTTCATTCTGCCATTTGTTGCACTTACCCGGCAGCGTCATGATAATTTTAGGGATTTTTTTTTAATTAGAATGCTTCGGTGATCACGAACTTTCTTCTATATTAGTCTAACACATAACACTGATTAAGTTATACATCAAAATTATAAATATGAACTACCGTATGTATTTGTGTATAACTCGACACCCCCCCCCCCCCCCCCCCAATTCTTAAAAGGAAAATTTTAAAAAAGTGGAATTTTCGTACATAAGTCGAACCACATTTCAGGCAGTATGTTGAAAAATGATTTGTAATCAAAGATAAAAAAAAATAATAAATTTATTAAATTAGTAAACTTTTTTATGTTTCTAATCACACTTTTTTTTTTTTTTTGGATTTTTATTTTCAAAGCTGATGCAGTTTTAAGCAACGCAGAAAAAAGGAAAGTGGCAAAAGTGAGCCTCAGAAACAAATATTTTTGAAAGAGTTTAATATTTTTTTAAAGGGAACCACACAAATATGACGAGGGAAAGATTAGCTAGAAGCCCAGTGGTGCAGTGGTCAGGGCTGCCGCACCGCAGGTCGAGAGTTCAACTCCTGACTGGACAAGGTTCACTTGGCCTTTCATCCCTTTGGGGTCGATAAAATGAGTACCAAGCTTACTTGGGAACTAAACACCAAGGGTCTCGCGTTAGGCTGACCACCTGGCCGGGACACAAGCTGTATATCACCTCGGGGCCCAGGGTCAAGAAAACAGAGATGGGCACTGTTGGCCCAGATCCTTCATGGATTGTATAGCCACAGAGTTTAGTTTTTTTTTTGTTTTAGAAAGGTTAGCTAATGTGTCAAAAAGATTTTTGTTGTTGAGCAGTAAAAAAAATTTTTTTAGTACATCCTTAAAAAGTGAATATGAAACAAGATATATTTGCAATATCACATTATCAAAACCCTTTGTAAACAGAAATTTTACTTGCTGCAATGCATTATCAGTATTAAGTCAGAGGACTGTTGAACAATTTTAATAATAATACAATACTTACATCAATATCAATATCTTGTACTTTAAATTTTGATAAGTCCAAGTCTTTTTTCAACTCTAGAGACATCCTAGGTGGTACAGCTGGCTTCATTTCTTCCATTGCCTTGCGATGTGCTTTCATCTCACTGATAACTAAAGTCTTTGGTGAAGACTTTCGTTTCACAACTTTGGCATAAATTGGAATTTCACTCTTCTCTGCTTTTTCAATATGTGCAGGTACAGGTGGGCTTTCAGAATGAGCAGGGATAGGAGGTGTTGATGCATGAGGAGGTACAGGAGGAGGTGGAACATCAGGTCTTTTAACATTAGGTCTCTTTAATTCCTCTTCCTTTTTAACTTCTTGCTTATCAGCTTCGGAAGCATTTCTTAACTTAGGAGAATCTGTCAACTTAGGAGAATTCCTCAACATAGGAGAATCTCTCTGAAGTGTTTTGGTCTTTTCTTTGTCCGTATCATTGTCATCATCTAATCTCAACTCTATTTGACTCTAAAACATAAGAAAATAGTTTAACATTTTTATTAAAATATTATCAATACATATGATCTACTTTTAATGTGAAATTTATTTATCAAATCTATTATATAAAGTATAGGTGCAGATTCCCAAAATTTTTTTAAAAAGTAAAAGTTAAATTTTCCCCCAAAAAAGTGGCCACATTGCAAACGAACGCATAAAAGCAAAAAAACTCAGGAATTCAAAGCGAAAAATATTTTATTTAACATAATACACATGTACAACAAAACACAGACTAATTATATCAAATGTGTGTATTTAATTTAATCGCACAATTCTTTTAATTTTGATATAAATTAAGTATAATATAAATCTTAAAATATGTACAGTTAGAAGATAAAGTTGAGCAAGGTACGGGTTAAAAAAAAAATATGTATAAGCTAAGCAATCATGGTAGTGGGGAACATTAGGAAAACAATATTTGTTATTTTCATTTTGTCATACACCGTATCCCAAAAGTTTAGATGATCAATAAAATTTGCTTTAACATAAAAAGTAATAAGGTACAATTAAAGTTTGTGAGATAGGTAATAAATAAAAGCAGTTCTGCTGATATACACATATAAATTATGATCAAAGGTTTGAAATTATAAAATATACATTAAATTATATAAAAATGTGCTGTCCCAAAAGTATAGACACAATACAATATTACATGTTTTCTTTTACATTTTTGTTCACAAAATAAAATATTTTTATTTTCATCTGCTTCTATAAATGCAGAATAATTTTTCCCTTTAATTGAAATATCGTCTGCTGTATTTTAGCATAATAACTTATTGAAATTGTGTGGAATCAAATGAGTTCAATGTATTGTTTTGTTTGTGATTCGGAAAAGAAATTTCCTGCATATTCTGATAAAAATGCTACGCTCTAAAGAAATTTCTAAAGATAAAATTATTAAGATTTTACATTAAAAAGTGCAAGGACAAAATCCTGTACAAATATCGAGAAGAATAAAGAGATCCTTGAGCAGTATTTATAGAGTTTTGAGCTCAGGTGGAATATGGAATACTAGAAAGCGACTCGGAAGACCAAAGAAAACAATGTTACATGAATGTTATTAAAAATGGCTTCAGTTGATAATTTATCTGTGCACGAAATTGCATCAAATTCCAGAATTTCAAAAAGTACTGTACACCAAAGAATTAAAGCTTAAAAAAATATTATTTACCGGAGAATGAAAGCAAAACCTTGCTTAAAGCAGAGACAAAGATGCACGTCTAAAATGGGCTAGAAAGCATATGTCATACAGTGAAAAATGGATTTCTGTCATTTTCAGTGATGAAAAGAAATGTAATTTAGACAGTCCTGATGGTCACAAATTTAACTGGCATGACCTAAGAAAAGAACCCAAGAACTGTTTCAGCAGGCAACAAGGCAGAGGATCCATAAAGACCTGGGGAGGATTTTCTTTCAACGGCCAAACATTTCTACGATTTATGGACAGAAAAATGAAATCAGAGGATTATCAGGATATTTTACAACCCAATTTACTGCCAATTATGGATTTGCTAGCAGGACCGGACTGTGTTTTCCAACAAGATGGGCTTCCATCCATACCTCCACATCATCGAAAACAGGGTTTAGGCAAAACAATATCACACTATTAGACTAGTCAGCACTTAGACCAGATTTGAATCCCATGGAGAACATATGAGGGATCTTAACTCGTAAAATATATGAAAATGGAAAGCAATATACATTTGTAAATGACTTAAAAATTGCAATTGACAAAGCATGGTATGAAATACCACCTTCTGTAATGAAATGCTTAGTTAATTCTATGGAACAACATGTATTTGATGTTATAAAGTGTTGTGGCAATACAATTAAATATTAAAAGTAAGTTTTTAGTTACTTTTATAATTGTAAAACGAAAAAAAATTACAATTATCTATACTTTTGGGATTGCACATTTTTATATAATTTAATGTATTTTTATATAATTTAATGTATATTTTATAATTTCAAATGATAATTTATATGTGTATATCAGAAAAACTGCTTTTATTTATTACCTATCCCACGAATTTTAATTGTACCTTATTACTTTTTATGTTAATGCAAATTTCATTGATTCTCTAAACTTTTGGGATGTGGTGTACAAGAGTACATATAAAGAAAATTGTGAAAGTGTGAGATTATTTTGCACTATAAAAATCAAAATACAATTCAAACATTTGTTTTTTTAAGAACACTTTAAAAAAAAATCTTATCACATAACAGGCGTGATTCTGTCCCAAATTTTCTGAAAATTTAAAACATTCGATTTAGAAAATTTGGGCATAAAAAATATCATGTAACAATATTGTGAATTTCGACAAATGGTCGCTGAAAAAACCAATTCCGTCAATTGTCCGCAGAAAAAAAATCACCTATGGATCAAGGATAAAATGCGAATTTCATCAAAGGATTACAGAAAAAACTCAATTTCATCAAAGGATTGGGGAAGAATTCCAGAGCTACAAATTGATTGGGGGCCAACTATATTCTCTTCTTGGCACGAATTTTTCTGTGTGTAATTGCAATATACCACTGCTGCTGAGTTAATTTGTGGCACACATCCTGATTCTGCGAACGGCGCAGATTTTTTTTTTTTTAAGAATAAAATGATAAATTTACGGATCTGCAAAAATGTAACGTCCATGTTTAAACATATTTTTTAATTATGGAAAAAAAAATAAGCGATAAATATCGTAGAATTATGGAGAAGACTCTGTAGATTTGATAAGAAAAAAAAAATCCAAAATCCGCTGCTCAGCAGAAAAGAGGCATCCCTGTAATACACATGCCGACTTAGATGCCGAAAGTTAGTTGCCAAAACAAAAAATTTAGTCACCATGTGGCGACTATGAATCTGCATCTATTAATAATAATAAAAAAACCTTGCCTGTTTGCAAATGCAACGTGACTAAATGCCTATAGCTGGAAATTTAGTAAAGGTACTCCAGGGAAGTCAATGAATTTGTTATATACAGAAATTAATTTAACTTTCTTTTTATTCAATCTTATTGTTTTCTGACACGTTATTGCCCCATGTCACACTACACGCTTATTTTACTTTATTGCTTATAAGCTTCAGGAATTACGCTTGTAAACAATTATTTAAAGCTTCTTTCATTTATATTTAATAGGCAAAATATTTTTAGAAACATTGCCAATATGCTCACTCAAGAATTTAACTTTTTTTTGTCACATTTAAAAACTTAAGAAAATTTGATTTTAATCATCTGATAAAAGTCATCAATACATCATAGGAAGTTCCAAAAAAATGTAAATGGTGGTAGTACCTAATGGTTTCTTCAATCAATACAACATGACAGAAACAAGTAATTAGATTATTATTATTATTTTTATAATTATAAAAATGTTTCAGGTTAATTTAAACAACAAAATTTGGAACAGATGTCATATTCGCCCCATATTGGCGCGATTTTTTTTGTCGCCAATATCATATAGGCAACAGGTACTTAACTTGCGCCAAAGTGTCGTTATTTTGCTTGATGTGGTAACCCGGATTATGTTGTTTATGCTGTTGATGTTTTCGCCAAATTCGCAACCGAAAAAATTCGCGCCAATATGGGGCGAATATGACATCTGTACCCAAAATTTTTGTAGCAACATAAGGTTGGCAATATTACTTATCTTATTGCTTATTTGCCAATAAGGAACTACTTACTTTCATTTAATTATGCTTAAAAAAATTTTTTTAATACTTATTTATGATTTTGTTTAGAGAAAACTAGATTTTACTATAAGAATTTATGCGAAGATTTGTGAAAAATCAGAAGTTAAACAAAATGTAATATGAAACACACAAGAAAATTAAATACCTGAGTCTCCCAACGAAAAGGTGCAGAATGCTCATCGTGCCATGTAGATCCCTAGAAAAAAAAGTTTTTTTTTTATTTTAAGAATAACAATATGCATTAAGGTAGATGTGCCAGTAATGGACACCCTTCAATGTTTTTGGTTTATAAAAAAATAACCTACAAAAATATAGCTTATATATATATATTTGTACTCCCCCTTGCATATTTTATAATCTTGCATTATTGCTGATATGTATCCCGTTCCTCCCCATTTTCCCCTATGCTTTCATTAAATTCTGGTTCTAAATACAGTCATAAAAACAATTATATTCATTACTTTTTATGGGGTGTCCATTACTGAAGCATAGGGTGTCCATTACTGGAACATAGGGTGTCCATTACTGGGACAAAGGATGTCCATTACTGGCATTTTAGGCATTTTGATATATTTCTGTTATTTGCAATTTGATTCATATTGGTAAATAAGACCATGAGAATGGTTAAATATTGTTGACAGATTACTATAATATATAAAAAACTGGAATATAATAAATATAACTATTAATTAAAAAACAATTTTTAAAGAAATTCCTTAACGGTGTCCATTACTGGCACATCTACCCTATAATTATTCACATTGATTGAACAAATTAATCTACAAACATATAAATTGTTTAGAGCAATGAACAAAATCAATTAATAAATTTTTAAAAGGCTTAAATTGAAAATCTTACGCTAACAAATGATTTGGCAGATGCTGAATCTTCTTCGACAATGATTTTTGCTCCAGGCTTCGTGCGCAACACAGGGAAGTATTCTACGTCTACACACTTGGCAGGAATATCTTTATATTTATTAACTGCATCGGATTTTACAATAGATCGCCAAAGTATTTCAGATTGTTCCTCTGGAGGCATATTTTCCCATCGATCGTTGTATTCTTCTCGAGAACTAATGATATCAGCCATCATACGACTGGATGTCGAATTCAAAGAAGCAAAATATGCTTCTAATTTTTCTCTAACAGAATTTGACATTTTTGTCAAAATAAAATATTCACGTTATAATGCAAGTTCAAAAAACCTACTTTCCCAAACAGGAAAATTAGAGGGACGATTAGTTCAAAAACATTTTACTCAACTTTGATAAATCGCAATGGAGTTTGTATACTGCTGCCACTATAAAATAATAATAATAATGATAATAACCTGTAAACTGATCAAACTGATACATTATGCTTTTTTTTTTCTGGTCCAATCGGTCCAATCCAACTCAGTTAAAATTCTTCCTCCAAAAAAAAATGGAATTGTAACTTGTGTGGGCAATAAAACTTTCTTCTGTTTACCCACGGCTGACGTCATATGGATAAATTCTTCGTTCGGTTCGGATCACAGATTATATAATCTGTGGTTCGGATATAATCTGTGCTGGAGCCAGTCCATCAGTCCATGGACTTTACACACGAATGGCAACAGCCACGCATCTGCGGGTAGATACTCCCCGATAGAGACTGCTTATTGGACGAAGGGGAAGCAATGAGCGTGTTCAGAGGTGCACTTAGCGCCGCGCGCGCGCTCAGAAGTTTATGCCATGGAGTAGGTCTTATCGAAGAAAGGAATTTTAACATAACTCAATTATTTCATTATTTTTATGGTTCAAAAAAGGTAAAACCAACGACTATATTTCTTCATCCTTCCAAAACATGGTTTTCGTAACAGGAATACATGCCTATGTTCACTCAGATAAAATCTAAAATAGTCGGGAAAAACATCACGTGACCTTCTTTATCTACTTTAGCCCATTTAGCATTTAAAATTAGTTAACCAACCGCACGCAAACTCCGCGCGAGCTGCTCAAAAAAATTGTGTGGGCGATTTGATCACGTGATTGTGCGTTTTCTGCTTATGTGTTATTGGTTGTGCTTTGTGTGGTAGGTTGATTGATACAATTTAAGAATTCAACTGGTGATCTAAAAATTTTAACTTTTTAACAATTTTTTTTTCTATTTATTTAAAAATGATTTATCAGTTGATTTATATCTTCTGTGATAAATAGAATGCTGTTAGTAAACCAAGATTCTGATATCAACATATGAGATTTGTTTGTAATCTACTATACTGGATGGATTTCAATGGAATTTGCACTGTTAGTTAGACAGTTTTTCAGAGTAGGTTTTAATATATATATTTCTTATTTTATGATTGCATATTTTAATACCGTGTGGATAACAGACCAAAATACATCATAAAACATGAGAAATAAATGGCATTCAAAATTCTGTTAGTATAAGCAAAATACTTACTTATACTTTCAGTAAAAAATTTATAAACATTCTAATCATACTTTATTCATTACAAACTAGGCAGCAGACCTATATATTTTATCTCTTTAAAAAATATATGTACAGATATTTTTAGTTAAAATAATTTACAACTATTACATTTTATTTTTATAATGTTCAAAGTAGAATATGATTTCTAGCCTAGTCTGGATAAAAATTCACTCGTAAAGTACTCAAAAAAGAAAAAAAAAAAAAAAAAAAAGGAATTATTCTACGTGCAAAAGGATATTTTCGCACAATATATATTATTTTTTCATTTGGATTTGCTTAATGTTTATATCATTATACATATACATACTACATATATAATCACTTAGAAACAAAACTTTGAATATTTAAAAGGCGTTCAGATCTAAAACTTTCATATCGAAATACCTCATTTTCTCACATTTAAATGAGTATTTTATTATTATAATAAAAATACACGTGCCTCTGTATAACAAAAATAAAAAATATATCTTCATCAAAAATATCTTATTCATTATGAAAAATATAAAACAACCAATAAACAAAACAAAAAAAAATTGTGACACAATGTGGGACTGGAGGGATTCGAACCCACAATCCCTAGCCTCGAGTTCACTGCCTTATCCATCCGGCCATCCAGCACACGATCCTTTTGCAACAAAATATCTTTATAATTAGCACCTTAATGGACTTTACCCACGAATGGCAACAGCCACGCCTCTGCGGGAATATACCCTCGGAAAAAGACTGTTTATTGGACGAAGGGGAAGCAGTGTTAAAATGTTCTTCACGCCTATTGGTGTTTTTCTTCTGTTTACCCGCGGCTGACGTCACATGGGTAAAGTCAATTAATCAAATCCATGATCTGTTCCTGAACATACTACGTGTTATTCCATACATGATATCGACCCACTCCATGTTCCTGTCTCCTGAGCTCGCGCGCGTAACGCGCGTGCTTCTTGAACACACTCAATGTTAAAATGTTCTTTGCACCTTTTGGTGTTTTTCTTCTGTATACCCGCGGCTGATGTCACATGGGTAAAGTCCAGACGTAGTCCAGTGCACAGATTATATATCTCACGCTCTCTCTACGCTCTTGGGATTGGGACATTTAATTTATATCACGTATAAAAATCTTAAAACATTCGGACGATTAGAAGTTAGAAGTATTTAAAAAATAATAAAAATTGCTTGATATTAGCTCAGAACATGAATATGTCGGTGACTTTTGCTCACGTTTTTAGGTCTAAATATCAATATTTTTGCACGAAAATTATACGCAGGTTTCAGATACGTTATATTTATAACACCAAAATTTCCAAGAGTTTAGGCAATAAGAAATGTATTTTTTAAAGAAGTCAATTCGGCAGTGAGACTTCTTTAAAGGGCACTTACACGATTCTTTCTCTCTGTAATCCGTGGCGTTGAAGATAGTCTTCGTTGGAGTGTGACTGTGAGTGTTATATTATTCAGGTTTTCTCAGGAACTTATTATTCATGTTTTCTCTGGAACTTTTGGTCAGATTTGAAAGTTTAATATATCTAAACGCCAGAAATTAAATCGACAATCACTATAACAAGGGCTTCTTAGTTCGTATGGATAGATTTTTATTTAAACTATAAAATCACGCAAATTCGAGGGTGTAAGCTTCAAAGGTAGTAGGGCCCCTAATATTATATTAGTTTGGAAATATTTTCGTTTAAATATATAATTCATTCGACGCTGATGTTAGGTATATTTAAGGCTATCATCACAGCCCGGCCTACGCCGGTTTTTCGTTTAAAAATATAAAACCCAAACAGACCGGAGTGCGTAGAGTGAGATGTCGAAGGCAACAGGGCCCCAATACTAGGTTTGTTTGGATATATTTTCATTTAAAAATATTAAATCGCACAAATTCGAGGGTGCATGCTGCCAAAGGCAGTCGAGTCCCGAACATGAGGCTTGTTCGGGAAGATTTTCATTGCAGTGACTTTAGATATATTTAAAACTATCTGACCCGCCCGGGTCCATCAAAAAACTAGGGGAAAAACTCGCGGACATTCCTTGCAACATGTGTGCGGGAAATATGCTGTTGAAATACAGCTCCAGGAAGGCCTTGAAAGAAAGGCATGACTTAGGGCTGGCTCCAGCACAGATTATATATCTCACAGATATGAAAGAGGAGCAAAAACCCGTACCGGCGCGATTCTAGCGCCACTACTGAGCACAGGCGGGAACAAATGCGCGAGCGCGGAATTTTATAAACATAAACTGTTACTGTCACTTTCACGTGTTGTAAAGTTTGATATTGAGAGATCTATTTGAGAGATTTATAATTTTGCAAAAGCTCTTTTCAGAGCTATTTTTCTTGTATATAAAAATTATATATTTACAAGTGCTCTTTTTAGAGCTGTTTTTTTGCAATTAATTATTGCAAAATGTCAAAAAATCAGGTGTTTTGTCAAGCGCAATCATGTGCAAACACCAACAGGAACAGCAATTTGTCGTTCTTTTGTTTTCCTACAGGAAATAAAAGAAGGTGAGTAATTTCTGTATTTATAAATTATAAATGCATGAAATCTAGCTTTATTTTACTTTTTTGTAGATTTCTTTTTTACGTATCTTTCATCCATTTCCATGTGTCTTTTTTTAATACGTGTTTTTGATTGGCATTTCGATTTACATTTTCTTTCCGAAAATTTAATCACACGCATTTTGTATTGTATTTAAAACTTAAAAAAAAAATTGTTCTTTATTTTTAAGAAAAAAGTCATTACATTTTCTGTTATTTTGTGAAAAATTGTTCTGCATTTTAACAATAAATAATCGATCATAAAAATTTCCTCGCCACTCCCCGTACCCCGTATTTTTAAGTGGCGTTTTCCCTTTGGTCCCTTTTCAAGAGCACAAAATCTAAAATCTTTAAAACTGTTCAGTTTATTTTTTTCTGTCCTATTTATCAATATTTAGTAATAAATGATTAATCATCTATCAAACTCCATACCTCCAATCATCTAATCAACTTCTCCCCCACCTCCAAATCAATAAATAAAATAATAGTTGTTTTGAAATAATTATCAGGAACAAGTGCCGTATTCGTCCGAAACAATAAATAAGTAAAATAATAGTTGTTTTGAAATAATTATAAATAATAATCCTAAATTTCTACTGCCACATGGCAAAATCTGACCTTCCCCCCCCCGCCCCCCTTAGCCATTTGAATGTTTAAAAGTTGTATTTACAAAACTGAACTTTTAAGCAGTGCTGTAGTTGGGGAAAAAAAAATATTTGTGGGAACTCAACTTTTCATAGAGTAGATGTTGATGCTGCCAGATTTTTACTAAGCAAAAAGCCAATTTAAAACATTTAGCCAAAAGCTGACTTTTTTAATTAACAGTTATAATTATTATATTCTAGTATTTATAGTATTGTATTTGTATGGTATTCAACTAAAATCAATATTTAATCGCATAGTAACATTTTCCATCATGGATTAAAATTTATTTGAAATAACAAATAAATCCATACATTATGTACTAGCACATCTATCCTAGAAGTTTCCATAAAGAACGATAATGAGATTCTTTCAAGGAAGCTCCTACATGGCTTATGAATATAAGTGAACTGACTTATTCAATAAGGAATGAATTTCTCTCATCGGTCATGTTATTCATACAGAACTTTTCACTTTCAATACTTACAATGAATACTTTTTCACATTCAGACATTAAAATGGATATACTTTCCACAATCTGGGGAAGAGGGTTTGGCTCTCTTGGCTCATCTCTAGTATCAATAAATTTGATAATTATCGTTATAATAAATAACAATAACTTTTTTTTTGCTTGTGAAAAAAGAAAAGTTTTGTGTTCCTGCATGCTATTTTTTTTATAGTTACAAACCAAATATTTCTGGAAACAGCATTGCCATCCAACTACAGCACTGTTTTTAAGTCCTCAAACTTTTCTTGCATTGGTCTTTCATTTTTATTTTCCCCCACTCTTTATTTTTTTTTTCACAATTTCCACTTATCATTTTGCACATTCTGTGCACAAAATTTTTAAGCCTCTTTAATTAAAAGAAAAATTCTATTTATAATTCTATTAACAATAAATAACTTTGTTTGAATTACTGCTCTCCCTCCTTTCATTCTTTATAACAAATAAATTTTCTAAATTTACTCCTCTGCAACTGTCAATAAAAAATTACAAACTCAATTTAATAGAATTATTTAAAACTAGATATGTTTATATATTTATGTACATTTATTTTCCTAGATTGGAGAAATGGACGGCTAACATTCAGATGAAACCGATTACTAGAACTCGTCAATACTTATGCTCTGATCACTTTCGAATGGAAGCATTTACAAATACTTTGAAAAGGCGGCTTCTCCCAGAATCTGTGCCTACCATTCAAGTAGTTGATGTTCATAGAAAAATCCAGCTGCACGCACCCTCATCTTCAGTCCAGCTGCATGCACCCTCATCTTCAGTCCAGCTGCATGCACCCTCATCTTCAGTCCAGCTGCACGCACCTTCATCTCCAGTCCAGCTGCATGCACCCTCATCTTCAGTCCAGCTGCACGCACCTTCATCTCCAGTCCAGCTGCATGCACCCTCATCTCCAGTCCAGCTGCACGCACCTTCATCTCCAGTCCAGCTGCACGCACCTTCATCTCCAGTCCAGCTGCACGCACCTTCATCTCCAGTCCAGCTGCACGCACCTTCATCTCCAGTCCAGCTGCACGCACCTTCATCTCCAGTCCAGCTGCACGCACCTTCATCTCCAGTCCAGCTGCACGCACCTTCATCTCCAGTCCAGCTGCACGCACCTTCATCTCCAATACCATTTAAAACACCCAAGAGTACATCGAGTTTTCCTTTCAAACTTACGCCGAAAAGCAGAAAATTGAACAGATACAAATCTTTAATTTACAGGTTGAAGAAACGACTATATTTCAAAAATTCTCCGAATTCCCCTAATATATCCAAAACATCTGCTTTGAACGTGCTTCGGAAACATTTACGGCCTTCTTTGTATAGCATTCTGGAAGCACAGTTAAGGAATACGGGTCCTGCAAAAGGAAGGCGCTGGACAGCTTCTGACAAAGCATTTGCTTTTAATATTTATTTAGCATCGACTGCAGCATACAAGGTTTTAAAACGTTTTCTTATACTGCCATGTATAAGAACATTGAAACGTTCTGTACAAGGTCTTTGTGAAAATACAGGGTTTTGTACAGAAATATTTATGGTACTGGAAAAGAAAGTCAGCCATTTAAATGAAAAAGAACGACTGTGTGTTTTGAGTTTTGATGAGATGGCAATAAGACCATCTCTTCATTATTCACCGAGAAAAGATGTTGTTATAGGTTATCAAGATGACATATCTGTTACTGATAATTCACCTATCAAAATAGCCACTAATGCTTTGGTTTTAATGGTGAGAGGTTTGTCCACTAAATGGAAACAAATTTTAGGATATTTTTTAGTGCACCGCAGTATGCCAGGAAAATCACTAAAAACACTTGTGGTCTCTTATATTTCTAAACTCCAGGAAATAGGACTCAAAGTTGTATCTACGGTTTGTGATCAAGGGCCTAATAATATATGTTTGTTCAATGAACTTGGACTGTCGATAGATCAAACCAGTTTTGAAGTTAATAATCAAAAAATCTTTTTTATGTTTGATCCACCTCATTTACTCAAATCTTTCAGGAACAATTTGATGAAATATAAATTGGAGTTTGAAAGGCCTACTTTTGGAAGAGTTACAGCTGACTGGGAGTATATTCGTAGTTATTATGAAATAGATAAAAAAAATGATCCACGAGTAACACCAAAACTGAGTAAAACACATATTGAACCTGTTGGCCGAGCAAAAATGAAGGTCAAATATGCTGCACAGGCACTCAGCACGTCTGTTGCAGCTGGTATTTCCCTACTGAAATCAGTTGGCAAATTTGATGAACCAGCGCAACACACAGCTCATTTGATTTATACTATGGACAAACTGTTTGATAGTTTCAACAGCTGTGAAGAGTACGGTAAAAAGAAAATGCTCTGTGCTGTAAAAAGAGACTCTGCTCATTTAACATTTTGGGAAGAAATGCTTCCTTTTGTTGAAAGTCGGGCTTTCAAAAAGGATGATGACAAAACTGTTCACACTCATTGTAAAAACGGATGGATTGTGACATTAAAATCTGCAATAAATTTATGTAGAAATTTATTCGAAGAACATGATTATGCATACATCTTAACTAAACGTTTTAACCAAGATGCACTGGAAAATACATTTTCTATTATAAGATCGAAAAGAGGTAACGATGAAAATCCAGATTGTTCGCAGTTAGTAAGTTGTTTGCAAGCAGTTATGGTAAATAACATTTTTACCATGTCTAAAAATACAAACTGTGAAATAGACTTCGATGAAGTTCTTGTATCGTTAAAAGATAGGAGTCCTTCCAAATTTTCCAGTTTAACATCATTATTCAGTGACCATGTTAAAATAAATCCAGATGTCCCACTGAATGAAATTCCATGCTTGCCATCTGATACTGTAAGACAAAATGTCATTTATTATATTGCCGGATATGTTGGAAGGAAAGTAGTTTCAAAATTAAACTGTGATCATTGTGAAAATACTTTATTTGATACTACAAATGCTGCAAATGACAATTCTTTATTGACTCAATATAAAGATTATTCAGGTAGTAGTTTGAAAAAACCGAGCAATGAATTATTCAATATAGTGCATAAAATGTATGATGTTGATACAGCTCATATGTTTTGGTCTACAGATGTGATACAAAACATGGTAAAATTTCACGGAGATGTGATCAATTTCAATAATTTAAATATTCACGAAATTCACAAAGAAAAAGTGCAAAAGATTATTAGCATAATAATCTCAAAAATTCAAATATACAAACACATTAAAAAAGTAAACGAGGATTTAAAAATAGAATTTCAATCAAAGTCTATAAAAAAGTAGGTGTTTTTTTTTCCTTCTATATTTATCTTACCATCTTGAGTTTATGCAAAGTAACACATATCTTATTCTTATGTCAATTCTCTGACATTTCCATGACAGGGATAATATTCATTTTCAAAATTTTTTAATTTGCTAATAGCAATTTTTTTATTAAATCTGTGAAATAAGGTAATAAAGATTAAATAACACAATGCAACTTAGTCCTGTAAAGTGTAATAATATTTCTACGGTGTGGATTGCAGATGCTTCTTCACTGAAATATTCATTTTTATATCTCAAACATTGTGTGTTAAAAGTGAATTGCGTTATAAACTGAGTTGGCAAATTTGAATTTCTTCTGCTATTGTAAGAAATGTTTTTTCTTTAATACTTTATTAGATATAACTTATGCTAATAGCAAATTTTGTTCTTCGACAATAGCAGTTTATTTTTTTTTTGTCATATTTGCTCATAATACACAAGCTGTTACACATTAGTTTACACATGCAATAATAATAAAAAAAAAACTTATTGGCAAGATTTGCATTATTAAATACTGGTGATATTTACTATTTATTAAAATTATTAATAACTGCATTTAATATTAAATAGTTAACATTACTTCAAATTAATAATTATTAAACAATTAACTCTCTGATTAGCAACATATTATACATTTTTAAGCTTTAATTATTAAAAGAAAAACAATAAATAAAGTAATATTCATTTTAGAAAGAAAAAGGGGTAAGATGCTAGTTTAAAAAAAGGGCACTATTTCATGAGGAAATATATTAGTAATGATATAAGAAAAAAAAAGTTCTATTATTTTTGCAAGATCTTGGGGCACATGATCTAGAAATACTGTTGAATAGGGAGGTTTTAAACCATTAAACACAAACTATGTTTTAGTAAGGTTTAGAGAATGGATTGGAGGGAGATGATAAAAATATCTCGGTGACTCAAATAATCAGAAGGTTTTGTAGAAAAATAAACTTTATTAACACAACAACACATAGTCAAATATTCGCCATCGTCACTGAAAGAATATCTGCCGCTCTCTGCAGAGTTCGAATGTTACTGCGTCACGTGACTTCAAAAGCTCTCCGCAGAAAACGCGGGGGGAGGAAATGCGCCTCATTGCTATTGGCTGGCTCCTCGCGTGCGAGAGAGAGAGAAATAGCAGACGGCTACAGAGTATGCCCCCAGTGACGAAGTCGCGATTACAAAAAGGTAGCAATTAATAAGATACATAAGAAAGGCCTTGAGTAAAATTAAAGTACATATGATGCAAAAAAAAATAGAAAATATATTATGCATTACATGAAAAACAATACTTTTGAGAAGGAAATAGTATGCACACTATATACATCAAATGTTTTAAACAATATAATCCGTAACGAGATGTTTCGGAAAACGAACTTTACGACCAGATTTGGTGGTAGGGTGTTCGACAGGAGTAGTTGGAATATTTATGGGCTCATTTTGTTTTTGAGGTTGGGAAGGTGAAATAGAATCTGCTAATTGATACGCAGGTTTAATGCGATCAATAGATACAGTACACCGCTTCCCGTTTAATTCCAAGTCAAACGTTTTCTCAGACCTGTCAATCACTCGATGAGGTCCTGTATAAGGGGGTGATAAGGGAGGATTGACTTTATCTGATCTAAGAAACACGTGTGAACAGGTTTTTAATGAGGGATTGACATAAATTTTAGGATTGCCGTGCATTGCAGTGGCAATGGGATTTAACTTTCTCATTTTTTCAGTTAACTCAGTGACGTATGTAAGAGTAGGTGGTTGATTTATAGCTTCAGTGTTTATGAGATCAGAGGGTAGTCTGATATTTGTGCCATAAACAAGTTGAGCACAGGTCGCTTGGATATCATTTTTAAGAGCAGTGCGTAAACCAAGTAAGACAATCGGGAGGATTTCAGTCCATTGAATTTGATTGTGAGCTTTAAGAGAACTCTTAAGATGGCGATGGAATCTTTCAATAAAACCGTTAGACTGTGGATGGTATGCTGTAGTTCTGATGCGTTTACATCCTAATCTATCTGTAAGCTCTTTGAAAAGAGTGGACTCAAAATTTCTACCCTGATCAGTAGTGATGGTAACAGGGGTTCCAAATCTGGAGATCCAACTGTGTATCAATGTACGAGCAGTTGTTTCTGCAGTCATATCAGATGTGGGTATAACTTCGGGCCATCTCGTGAACCTATCAATGATGGTCATGCAATACTGATTGCCATCGGATGATGGTAAAGGTCCGATAAAATCAATATGAATATGGGCAAAACGAGCATCAGGTTCAGAGAATGTACCAATTGGTGATTTGGTGTGTTGAAAGATTTTAGCTTTTTGACATTTCGTACAGCTGCGAACCATAGATTTTATGTCCTTACGCATGCGAGGCCATACAAATCGTTTAGAAATTAAATCTAATGAAGCTGAGATACCAGGATGCGAGAAATAATGTAAGGTTGAAAAAACTGATTGTCGCATACTTTTAGGAACAAATGGTCGAGGATGTTTTTGTGACATATCGCAATATAAATGTACATCTTCGAGTGGAAAATAATGTTTTTCTAATTTTAATGAAGTGGTGTCAAATTCGAGAAGTTGTTTTAGCTCTTCATCATTTGTCTGAGCAGTGGCAAACTCTTTAAAATCTAACACATTAGGAGAAATTGAATCTATCTCAATTCGAGATAATGCATCGGCCACAATGTTGTCAGAGCCTTTAGTATATCTAATATCAGTAGAAAACTGTGAAATATAGTCTAAATGTCTCAATTGACGTGGGCTACATTTATCAGGGTTTTGTTGAAATGCAAATGTAAGGGGTTTTTGGTCAGTATAAATAATGAAATTCCGACCTTCTAGCATGTGTCTGAATTTTTTTATAGAACAATAAATAGCAAATAATTCACGATCATAAGTAGACCAATTTCTTTGAGATTTATTTAATTTACAGGAATAAAATGCTATTGGTTCCCATTGGTTTTCGGAGAGTTGCATTAAAGATCCACCAATTGCGACATTGCTGGCATCGACCCATAAGCTTAGCTGGGCGCCAGGAATTGGATGTCGTAATAATGTAGCTCGAGCTATAGCTTCTTTTGAAGCAGTGAAGGAAAGAATGGCTTCATCGTTCCATTGTAATTGCTCAGTTTTGTTAGCATTGGAACTGGGATGTTTTTTCGTATTTTTGTGTCCTTCTAAGAATTTAACGAGTGGAGCTAAAATATCGGCAGCTTTGGGAATGCACCGTCGATAAAAATTGAAAAGACCTAAGTAGCGTCTTAGTTGAGTTAAGGTAGAGGGCTGGGGGAAATCTAGGATGCATTTTACACGATCAGGTAAGGGTTCAATTCCTTCAACTGAAAGTTTGAATCCTAGAAAATCGATAGTGGATTGGCCAAATTTACATTTATCAACATTAATACACAGACCATACTCTTTAAGTCTAGAAAACAACAACTCAAGGTGTTCTAAATGTTCAGTTTCATTATTTGATGCAATTAGAAAATCATCAAGAAATGCGTAAACAAATCCTAAGTCACGAATTACGTCATCAATAAATCGTTGAAAAGTTGAGGAAGCGTTACAAAGGCCGAATTGCATACGAGTGCTTTCGAAAAGTCCAAATGGAGTGCAAATCGCAGTTTTATGTACATCATCAGGATTTATGGGAATTTGATGGTAGGCTTTTACAAGATCAATGTGACTGAAGATTTGTTTACCATGTAATTCAGCAGTGAAATCTGCGATACAAGGGATAGGATATTTTTCTTTAACAGTTTGTGCATTTAGAGCACGATAATCACCAACAGGTCTCCAATCGACAGATCCTTTCTTCGGCACCAGGTGCAAAGGCGAAGAGTAATTACTTTTAGAAGGTCTCATATGACCGAGTTGTAGCATGTGCTGAAATTCAGCTTTGGCAATTTTTAACCGATCTGGAGCTAGCCGTCTAGGCTTAGCAGTGACTGGAGGCCCCTTAGTGTTTATATAATGCACAGTATTATGCTTAACCGGTTGGTTAGGATCCGGTAATTTCGTGATTTCAGGAAATTTAAATAATAATTTACCATATATATCATTTACAACATTGGGTTTCACAGAAAATATATTACAAGTACTTAATATAGCAGGAGCTTTTAAATTAGTAGTGGAATCAATAAGACGACGATTCCGTAAATCAAGTTTTAAATTAAAATTATGCAAAAATTCAGCTCCTAAAATAGCACATGAAACATCACAAATATAAAAAGAATATGTAAAATTTCGGCGTAGGCCTAAGTTGATATTAATACATTTACGACCATACACATTAATTTTTGTGCCATTAGCAGCACGAAAGGTTTGAAGAACAGGCTTAATTTTGTCATTTTTATTCGCGGCCACAAGTGAGGCATCAGATCCAGAATCGACTAGAAAACACATACCTGTATTTCTGTCTCTAACGAAAAGGCGACGAGAAGGTGCTGGGGAGAAGTCCGTCGCCGCTACTCTTCCCGCTTCTGGTTTTCCGAATAAGAACAAGGCGCTAGGCACTTTTTTGCTTTTTCCTGATATTTTTGGTGATACCAACACAATGTTGCATCCCTATGGCGGGACTGAGAACGATTACGCTGATGGTTATCACTTCTAGATACACTTCTTGAACGACGAAGATGAGCGACCTCTTGGCGTAATGCTTGGATTTCTTTTACGAGCATATCAATGGCTGGTGGTGTCTGAGATTCAGTTGTTGGTGTTCGAATCGAAACAGAACTAATGTTGGAAGGCGTTAATTCAATTATTCTATCAGCAATATCCGCCGCTTTATCTGGAGTAATTTTTTCAATGGAAGCTAGAATCGTTTGCACAGTGGTTGGCATTTGTTGAGTAAACAGTTCTAGAAGAAGATCGTTACTAATATTATGGCTTTCAGCCCGTCTTTTCATTAATCGAAGTAATTCAGTTGGTTTTCTGTCACCCAGGCTTTCTCCAGCTAGCAGTTTCCGAATTTCTAAAGTACGACTTTCTCCGCAACGTTCGATAACTTTTGCTTTCAAAATCTGATAAGGATCAGTTGGATCAGGACTCATTATCACATCTCGAACCATAGTAGCAGTAGCAGGCGGTAGATGCGCTACAACATAATTATATTTTGTTTTCGACTCAGTGATAGCTTTAGGAGTAGCTAATTCGAACGTGCTGTCCAGCATATGAAACCATAATGTAGGGTCCACAGAGATATAGGGTGGAATGACTACGGCAGATGTTTCAGCAGTTGCCATTTTGCTAGTTAAACAAAACGTTCCATGAAACAGTTGAATAGTTCGACGTTCTATGAAATAGTTGAAGGTTCAAAAATCCGCGGTCACCATTTTAGAGAATGGATTGGAGGGAGATGATAAAAATATCTCGGTGACTCAAATAATCAGAAGGTTTTGTAGAAAAATAAACTTTATTAACACAACAACACATAGTCAAATATTCGCCATCGTCACTGAAAGAATATCTGCCGCTCTCTGCAGAGTTCGAATGTTACTGCGTCACGTGACTTCAAAAGCTCTCCGCAGAAAACGCGGGGGGAGGAAATGCGCCTCATTGCTATTGGCTGGCTCCTCGCGTGCGAGAGAGAGAGAAATAGCAGACGGCTACAAAGGTTTAGATCCATAATATTGAAAGAGATATATATTTTTTTTTAATGAAACTTTTAAAACAGGTGGATTTTTCCATGTGTTTAAAAGTTGTTTTCAACTAGATTTATCACAGATTTGCTTACATTTTCTTTGCAAAGTTTGTATGTACAGTACAGGACCCATTATCCGGAATTCCAAAATCTGGAAGGACCCAAAATCCGGAAGAAAAAAATGTGAAAATTTTCTAAATTTGTAAATTTTTACTAAAATTTTGTAATTTCTGAAATTTTTCGAAAATTTTACAGATTCCTAATTTTTTTTGTCTATTGTGTTGGAATATGTAACCACTAAAATATGTTACATCCCCCCCCCACCCCCGAAATTAGAAAAAAGTCATTTTTCTGTCAAATTTTAGTTTAAAATTAATTTATATTACGATTTTTTTTTTTTTTTTATCATCAGATATTTCATTTCGACAAAGTATTGTGGCGACACAATTATGTTACTTGAATCAGGGGTGATTCTGAGTAACAAACAAAAAAATCTGAAATTCACAGCAAATTTTTTGAAAGTTTACAGAAGGGGGGGGGGTGGGGGAGACCCCTCAACACTAATTATGCGTTTTTCCCTCGATCCTTAACGAAATTCGTATTTTTATGCAATGTTTTGAAGAAATTATGTCAATTTGCATAATTTGGCGAGTGGTTTGGTGAAATTGGTTGACGGAGTAACTAAGTAGTACCGAATATTGCTTAGGTTTTCATGCTGAGTTCAGTATGTTTTTGTTTCTAATTCATATTAAGTCTGAATATTTATCATGATGATATATATCATCAATAAGTTGTCTATTTTGAAAATATAAGGTATAGTGATATATTTATAAATCCTGATAAAAATGTCTTTGTGAATCTAAAAAATGCCCTTTTCTTTTCATCATCACATTTTTTTTTAATGTTAAATGTAGTGAAAACTGTTATTGTAAAATAAATGGGAACAGATGTGCCCGTGTGCTTTGTAGAATGAACTTGGTAGGTTTTTTGTTTTTTAAATGCTGTTTTCGAAAATGATCGCCAATCTGAAACCTCAAGATAAACAAATGTAGCAGTTACTTCCAAAATTAGCAATTTTTATCAAAAAATTGAAAGATTGCGATAGTGAAAACCATAAATCCCTCATCATTTTTATAATTGCGATCAATTTCGATAACACATTTTGAAGTACTTTAACTGTAACTTTTTGTCTATATTTAGCCCCCTAGACAATCGCCCAACCTTTTCCACTTTTGTAAAATTCATTCTTAAACTAAGAAAGTACTTTTGAGGTTAGAGACTCCACATAAATGTTTTTGTGAAAATACTTCTATTTTTAAATGTACTGTAAATCCATTCGAGGGGAAATATATATATATATGTATGCAAGATATTCAGAAGTGCTCTCAGAATTGCATCATACTGGGTGATTCAAAATAAAGACTACAGCGATTATCATTTAAACTGCTGATGATAGAAACATTCTTCCAATTCTAAAAGAATATGCATATCAAGTGCAACTTTTGTTTTATAAAGATATGTATGTTAAAATACAAAATTTTATTTTTTTATACCCCTGGTTGTTAAAAACTTGTATTTAAAAATATATTATTCCATGTCTAGAAAGAAAATTTAAAAAATCCAAATTTTTTTACTACCAAAACTGACTAAATTATGGCATTTGAAATTTTATGAAATTTCAAGGTTTAGCAGCACTGAAATTACTTTCCATTTTAGTAGAAAACACTGAAATATCTTGCTTTGAATATAGGAAACAAGCACTCTGTCCCAAAAAAAAAATTCCACTTCACAGTCACATTTCTAAAAATGTTTCGAAAATGTACTCTATTTCTATCCTGCAAAACCAAATTTGCTTTCCAAATGGTCATATCCAGATTAAAAAAAAATAATAATTAGGTAGTACTCACTAAACATAACATCAGAGTTGTATAATATAGACCAGGGTTGGCGAACCTTTTTGTTGCTGCGTGCCAAATTTGGCCAAAAATATTTTACGTGACCAGGACGTGCCAACTAAAAAACAAATTTAGTAGATGGAAAAATAATGGATTAAAATTATTCAAAATTTTCTATTAAGATTAAAAAAAATATTAGAAACCTACATGTAGGTGCTATACTATAATAATTATGGAAACAAATATATTTAAGAAAAAAAAAAAATTGAAATGTCAAACGCCAGTTTCTCTGAATAGTTCTGAAATAAATTCAAAGTTGCCATAACTTTACCTTCGGAACTAAGTAATGTCTAATAACCAATTCTTTCCGATAGTTTTCAAATATCGCCTTTCTTTGGAAAATTCTTGAGACCATAATTAATTAGATTGGAATATAATATGCAGCAATTAAAATTTTTCAATTTCCATTTAATCGAATTTAGAAAAAATCAGTTGTGATTTTGTGAAATTCCATTTTATTTTGATTTAGAGCCACAAGCCGTGCCAAAATTATTCTTTCGCGTGCCATAGGTTCGCTGTGCCTGATATAGACGCATGCGCGGAAAATTTTCCGAAAAATTTGGAACTTTGCGGAAAAAAGTTTCGCAAAGAAAATGTATGTTTTGTTTTTGTAACTTTTATTAATACCAAAAATTTAAAATATCCCCCAATTTTATATACGATTTATATATTGTTTATCCACAATTCAAAATTTAAAAACTCAAAACATTGTTGTGATACACAGACCCTTTTATTTCTATTTTCCGCAGACTAAAACTTGTTGTCAATCGGTTTTCCGGCGGTGGCTGCAGTGACAATTTAGCTCGGCAACGGCTGTTAAATTGAATAATTTCGTAGTGTTATAAGAGTGACTGGCATTTTGTGCGAAGAGATCACAAGATTAAGGATTAGGTTGTTTTTAAATGTATTGACAAAATAATTGACAAGAATTCACTTTCCTATCATTGATTTTAACTTTATTATTTTTAAATTAAAATTTATTCTTTACTTAATATTAATTATCTTTGAAATTTAAATAGCAATTATTTTAAACTATGATTTTTATTTCATATCGTCAAAATAATATAACACGTAATTTTATTAAAGATCAAATTAATTTGCGGAAAATTTTTGACCTAATATTCATGTGCGCGGAAAGTTTTTTGTTTTTATACAAGTCTGCATAACATTAAATAGCATATTTTCAAATTTAAAATAAAGGTTTTTGTTTTTAACCCTTTCCCTGAAAGGGTTAATGTTACAACAAATTTCTTTAATAAGAGTAGTTAAAATTTATATCTATTAACACATTGAATGCCAAGTCTATTTTGCCTCTCTTTCCATTTGGGCCACGAAATAAGATTCCCGTTACACAACCTATAAGTGTCAGTCACCGATGGCTGGTGGAATCTAAACGGAAAGTTTAAGTGTTAGTCACTGGTGACTGACATGGCACTCAAGCGTTCTCAAAAAGTTCTGATTAAAAAATATATATATATGGCAGAAGTCTAAATAAATTGGTGTTTCCTATTTTACTTTAAATAATATTCTTCACAACAAATATTTAAATGCACCCCTGCACTAATTAAAAATATTTTACTACTTTCCATGTGGTCAATAAATACGCATGCAGCCCATAAATTCTTCCTCTTCTTTGCTTTTGTATGGAAAAACAAATTTTCTAAAACATACCATATCATAAGTGATTTTCTTTTTTTTTTTTTTTTTTTTTTTTTTTTTTTTCTGTGAACCACAGACATAGCCAATAATTTGTAAATTTATAAAAAATCAGTACATAGCCAATAATTTGTAAATTTATAAAAAATCAGTAAATTGAGCTGCAACATATTATTTGAAAGTGCATTTTGTTTCATATTTAAAGATTAGAAATGGAAATTATGCAATATTTAGAACTGAATGTAAGAGTAATGGAACTGAAAGAGATACTACCACTATTATCTTTGTCAGTTTCCCAATTTGTTTACTTGTATGATTTATTCAAAGCTTATTTAATTTTGATGTTTGTAACACTTATATTAACATAAAAATCATGGATATGTCATAAAATATTTATGTAAAATAAATGTCATAAAATATTTTAATATGTTCTGATGATTCATAAGTTGTTAGAAAATTTACATTCTATGTATTTACTTTTTTAATGCATGAAATTTTGTATTTATCTGAAAAATATTCATAAATCTATCGTATTATGTTGTATTTTTTCTACAAAATGTGCAATAAATTTTTATTTTTTAAATTATCTTTGTTTTATCATACTTAAAACTATTTTATAATAATAAAAATAACCTTATACAACGTTTTACTGCAGATATTAAAATTGAACAATTTAAAAGTGCGTAAATCGTATAAAATAATATTGTTTAAAACCGAATTTTTTGGAATAAGCCAGTAAATAGTATTTTAAAACGTGCTAATTTATTTATTTATTATTCTTGTAAATAGTAACAGTAATGTAAAAGTGTTTTTACGGTATTCAAATTTCATCAATTCAATCAAGTGAAACCATTTAAATATCTGAAAATTTCTCTGTTTAAATGATTACATATAAAAAAAAAAAAGCCAAATCTTTAAGAAGAAACGTGTAAGTGCATATTTTCTGAGGTTATTTGCTTGATTATTAGTATCTGTTTGATAAAAAGAAACATGTCTTATGTTTTAAAACAAACGTAAACAAATACAGAACCGGCTAGCGACGCATCAATAAAAGATAGATACTATACAAACAAGACAAGTAACAACTACCTGTTGCGACCCTCCCGAAACGTTTGCGACTGTTGTCACTAGAGGCTCTGAAGTTGCGATTCGGTTACCATTGAGCTTATGCAAGAGTCATATCTGTATGAGATATATATTTCGGCCGTATTCTCCCCTCATGCGGAATCGGAATATCGTACTGAATTCAGTGATTCCGGTCGTTATTCCGAAGATGAGCGATTCTCCCCTCAAAATTCGGAATTCAGGCATTTCGAATAACCGGAATATCTCTTACTTTTTTCCGGCTGCTCAGAGGCAGGTGGAATATCGTTCGGAAGGCCGGAATCATGTAATGGCGGATGTAAACAGTTATTCTTTATGTATTTTCATAAACTATATCTTACGTTTTAAGTAATAAATCACATTAGATATGAATAATTTTTTTATTCATACCTGTTTTGCGGTCAAAATGGGAATATTTTTCAGCAAATTGGTATGTAATAAATTTTATTTTCTAGGTAAAAGTTTGCTTTATTTTGTAATATGGTAAAAAGAAATTATATTTTAGATTCTGTGTTGTCTCCTTTCCACACCGTATACTTTTTTGTTTACAGATTTGTTGATGAAGTAAATTATATATTTCATTCAATTTAAATATTGATGTGTCACCAGAATTGTTTAAATGACTTGTTAATATTTTGTAGTACCTATTTGTTTAACATATCCATCTTTCTTATATAATTTGAAGATTTTTATTTTTATTTATTTATTTTTTTTAACTGAACGTAATATTTCTGAATGACCTTTGTAGCTACGTATAACTTAAAAACCTGTGCTTCAAGTATGTATACATACATACTCGTGTAATATTGTGTGTTGTTTTTTATTATTATTCAAATGTACTCCAATAAATTACAAAGTAGCTTCATGTTTTTACATTTCAGTGCTTAATAAGCCTTGTGTCCGACAGTTTTGCATTCAAACTTTCATGTGATATTTTACAAATGAATTTAAAGTCTATGGGCTACAATAGCAGTTGTATTGCACTATCTAAAGTATTTGTTTAAAATCTAAAATTAATAGTATCAAAGAGGGTTGAGAATTTGATTAGTGAATTAAAATGCCCTCATGATGTAGAAGCTTTGTAAGTTTTAAACTAAAAAAAGCTATAAGGCCTTTTTGCATTATCAGTAATAGCCACAAAGATTTTGCTAGTATACATTGTCCTTATCATTCTTTTATTAATACATGACTATTTGTGTGAAAAAGTGTGATAACTAAAATTTGAGATTCTGCCTTTTCTCAAAACAAATTTTCTGAGTTCTCGAATTGCATCGATATAATTGGTCTGTTGGTTGTTTTATACTTTTAAATGTTCATGTTGCGTGTTGATGATTGCAGACAGAGGATTTTTATTATTTATAAAATCACTAATTGTTATATCTACATTAATTTCTTGTAAAATTCAGGCAAGAATTATTTATGCAATTTGTTATTGGATTACTAAAATCTTTTCTTACTTCCACATGGTATTGTGCTGTCCTCTAAAAAAAACCCACTTTTTAAATTTTTCTCTATATAAAATTTAATAAAAAATACAAAACAATTTGAAGTAGCTACATTTTCACAGCTAGTTCTAAGATTTTAATGTATAGTATTTTTGATTTTGTCAATATATTACAAAATGGCAGTCAATTAAAGAAGAATTTGAAAAAAACCCACTTTTTCCTAAAAATAACCCATGTTACCTAAAAAAAAACCCACATGTAAAAAAAAAACACTTCTAGAAACCAAAATATTAGACAGCAAAGTATTTTTTCATTATTAATTATTTTTAAAACACAATTCTGCAAAAAAAAAGTTTTTTTTTTTCAGTTTTTTTGCAATCAAATCCAAAGGGGCAACTTAATCACACAAGTTTTAATTAATCTTTGTTCAGAAAGTAAAAATGCCTGAAATTGGCACTGTGTTATTCAGAAACTACAGAAATGTTCCATTTTTTGGTAAACATAAAAGATCTTTCAGAAAATAATGTCAAAGTTGCCGTTTTGAACCAAATTTCCTGACAAAAGGAGAAAAACCACCCAAAAAGAGGTGAAAAACTAGTCGTCATGGGACCCAAAATCGCTTGTAACTCGATAAGTAATTTACCAAAAACGTAAAACTCATTTCGATTTCAAATCGCTTAGTCAGTCCTGTCAATTTTGTACCATTATGTTTAAAAATGAGTAAATGTGTCAGAAAGTTTCGTCCTTGTTGAACAGTGAACTTGAGAATCGCCTAATAAAATTCGCATAAAAAAGCAAAATAATGATTAAAATTAAATAAGCTTGTAAACATTAAAACAATGTATGATATAAAAGTAAAAGGATATCTTTGTGCACATAAAAAAAGTGGATGGGTTTTATTTTTGCAAAAACAAAGAGGCGGGGGGAGGTATGACATAGCTTGTACAAATTCTTAGAAATGCAAAATTTGCATAATTTATTGTGTTTTTTCCCTTTAATTAATATTTTAAAGAAAAAATATATGCTCCACCATTTTTATATATATATACATATATAAAAGGTGGGTTTTTTTTACCTCTGTTTTCAAAAGGTCACAAACTGAGGCAAACATAATATAATCAGCTGAAAATGGTGCATTTTATTCACATATTAATAGTTTAACATAAAAATATCTAAAAACTGATGTACATCATTGTAACATGTCGTATTATAACAAGAAAAACTGTGAAAATGAAGCTCTTTTTTTTTTTTCTTTTTGCTAGAATTCTGTATTAGCTCATTTTTTAAAAAAACTAAAACACTTTTAAAGTAATTTTAAATAATTTTATTATTGTAAATGGCATATAGAAACAGGACAAAAAGAAAATTTTACTTCAGTGATTTTTTTGATGAAGTTCTATGGTGGGTTTTTTTTAGGATACATTTTCCTGTGGGTTTTTTTTTTTAGAGGACAGCACTATATGTTTCTCTATTTATGATTTGGTTTTGTCTATAGTTTCTTGTTAGTAACTTATGCTTAACTTGCTGTATACTCATTAAATAATAATTTTCTGTATTCTGTGATGAAAGAATGCCACCTGCTCTTATTTTGCAAGTATTTTTTATACAGGGCCAGCCAAGTATAGGATCTGGTGGTGTTATATTGTTTTGAGGATTTTTTTTTTTTTTTTAAACTTGTCATTAGTAGTTCAGTTATTCTTTTTATGATTTTACAATATTTAATGTTTAATGGAATCTTGTAATTTTTAAGAAACAGAAAAATATTTCTTAGAAGATGAAACACTTGTATTGCAGTTGTAATATTTCTTATTTTCTTTTTCAGTTGAAATGTAACCTGTAAATTGAATCTTCAATTTTTTGTCCACTGTGAAGTATGTGCAAGAGTCTATAGGATCCAAATGACAAGAATTACGACTTATAGTGTCCAGCTGGTACCACTTTTAAAAGCATTAAGAGGTGTTATTTGTTCTCTGCTTTTGAGTGTGTATCCAGCTAGATTGAAATTTGGAAAGTGTGGAGTTTTGATGCCAATGGACAACATTGATTTATGACTTTTGGCTGTTTGCAAGTTGTTTTTAAGCCAAGGATGTTTAAGGATCGTCACCAAACTCCTGTTCAAGTAAGAAATAAGACTAAAAAAAGCATTTATTATTGGAATTTTAATCGTGCTATTGTATATAATTTAAAATTTATCTTCTTTGTTTACAGTTACAAAGATTAAATATTTGGTAAGTGTTTCTTGTTTTTTTAAATTGGTATTTTTTGCATTGAATTTAAATAATAAATTTTAATATTTAACTGTATTTTACAGATATATATGAGTATGTATCACTCAACTATTGCTCCCCCTCCCCTTTCCACTTTTTAAAAATTCTTTTGCAAATTTAAAATATGAATAATTAATTAATTTATGTACTTACTTACTTTAACATCAGTTGCATTTAATTTTTATATGTAAAACATAAGTATAGCAAGAGGCTATTTCAGTCCCATGAAAACACCCGTTCACTAATGTTAATCCAATGGGAGAATTTTTTTAAGATATCTCGTTTGCATTTGAACATTTTAAAATTATTATTATTTATTTATTTTTGGATAGCTGAGGTAAATCTCCACAAAGGCTGTTTTTTACTTTTGCTATATTGATTGCAGGTTTTTCTTATGAAGAGGCTTTCATTTCTGAAAGTGAAAGTGGCTTAATTAAAAATACTTGTAAACAAAATCAAAAAATGGTCTATGTTGTATAGATCTACCTCAGCTTTCAAATGCAAACGAGATAGCTGAAATTTCTCCCATTGGATTAACATTAGCAAACAGGTGTTTTCGTGTGGCTGAAGTAGCCTCTTAAGAGCTCACACTATCACGGGAAGAAAGGAAAACACTAATGTTTATATGGGGTCTTTATTTTCAAATTTCCCATTTGAATTTTAATATTTTTGGGCATAGGGTAGTTGAGGACGATCTATAACAGGCTAGTTTTTACTTTTTTGATTTTGGTTATAGTTTTTTTTTATTTTATTTTATTAGGATAGTTTCAATTTCAGAACCGGTTCCAAAAGTGAAAGTAATCATTTTTAAATCTGAAACCAAACTCGAAAAAATAAAAACTAGCCTGGTTATAGATCGTCCTCAGCTATTTTTGAAAATAATGCCCCCATAGATTTAACATTTTCCTTTTTCCTGTGACTAGTGTGGGCTCTTAAAAAGGTTACTTCAATCACGTGAAATCACCCATTTGCTAATGTTAATCCAATGGGAGAATTTTTTTAAGATATCTCATTTGCATTTGAATATTTTTAAATGATTTTTTTTTATTATTGCAATGGATAGCTGAGGTAGATCTACACAACAAAGACATTTTTTGATTTATTTTACAGGTATTTTTAATTAGGCCACTTTCACTTTTGGAACCGATTCTGAAATTGAAACTATCCTAATACCAAAAGAAAAAGAAAACTGTAACCAAAATTGAAAAAGTAAAAACTAGCGCAGTTAGAGATCGTCCTCAGCAATCCTATGCAAAACAATTATTCAAAAATATTAAAATCAAAGGGAGTAATTTGAAAATAATGCCCCCATAGGATTAACATTAATGTTCTCATTTTTTCTCATAACTGAAGTAGCCTCTTAAGAGCCTACGCTAGTCACGGACAGAAACACTCAAGCTAATGTTATTCTTATGAGAGGATAGTTTACAGATTTCTCAACTTTTATTATACATTTGTAGTTTTTTGATTTACTTTTTTTATATATAAGGATAAATTCACTTGTGGAACCAGTTCTGAAAATGAAACTACCCTTATAAAAAATAAAAAGAAATGTGCTCGGTTAAATTGATGGCACTGAGCTCACAGGCTATTCACACTAATTGTATATTATACTCTTATTTTTTCAAAGAATAATGTCCCTTGAAAAATACTTCAATTTTGTTGTAAGTGAGGAAAAAAAGGGAAATCACCTTTAGAATATCGATTTATAAAGTTTTCATATTAAGTGCAATATTTTTCAGTTTCTAATTTATATTACTTTTAAAAATATTTATCAACAATAAGTCGACTATTTTGAAAACATTAGATATACATAAAAAATATCGGATATTTTTGATATATTCAAAAATATATTTACGGACCCACCCTGGGTATAATTTTCATAATTTTTTTCGTTAACATATACATGTATGTGTATAATTTTAGATTTATGCGATGTCAATTATTTTACAAAGTACAAGTGCAAGAAGAGCAGTTACTGTCATTTCTGCTATTAACTAATGAATTGACATTTGCAGTTTTTATTGTTTTATAATTACTAATTATAATTTCATTAATTATAAAAAATTATGGTATTTTTGGTTAGCCGGGTGCCAGTGATATATATACATATGTATGTATACCTATATATACATATATATTTATACATATATAGAAGCTATATGTATACATATATATATATATGTGTATATATACATATGTATGTATATGTAGATATACATACATATGTATATATAACACAAGCGCCCGGCTAACCGAAAAGTACCAAAATTAAATTATGCTTCTTAATGTCATCAAATTAAAAGGTTTAATTGTTTTGGAAACCTATAACTCTTGATAGACATTCAGTACCTTAAATCAAGATTGAAAATCAGATTTTTTTTTTCAAGTTAAGTATTGATATTAATTAAATACAGTAGAACCTCGCTAATCCAAACTAATTGGGACCAGTGGCTGTTCGTATTACAAAAGATTCGGATTACCCAAAATTTCGATAAAAATAGAAGCAAAATAAAAATGCGTGCTTTATAAGTAGTAGTACAGTAAACATCCTGTAATCCGGAATCCTAAGGTACGGCATGACTTTTGGAAAAGAATAGTATTATTTGTTTAATCACTCCTGATGTCTATAATAATACAATGAAACTTCAGAATGAGGAATTATGTAACAACTCATTACAAATGGTTCAAAATCGCGATTCTATAAATACCTGAGTCACCATGTCGAGTAAGAAGGAAGAAAAAACATTTCTGTAAATAATTTGCGAAACAAAACTGTTGAAAGGAAAAATATATTTTTATCATCTGAATTAAATACTTTTTGCATTTTAGAAAAGAATTTTATAATGACTAGCAAACAAACTGATATTCAAGATTTCTTTTACGACGGCTTCTACGAGTAGACCTACAGTGCACGTTTTTATTTTATATTCGCTTACATATATTGTACTTTTACATTATTCGGTATTTTTTAAAATTCTTTTCAAGCTATTTAAAGAATGAAAAACATGCTTTACTGCCTTTTTTTGTTTAATTCTAACTTCTACATGATATTCATTCTGTAATTCAGAGTATAAATATAGAAATTTCATAATCCATTATATTTCAAATCCAGTAATTTTCGAATATAAAATCGGTCCGTATTAACCCGAATTTCGGATCATCAGGGTTCTACTGTATTTATATTTACCAATATCTATGTACTCATAGATGACTACAAGTAAAAATATAGTATGATTACGTATTTAACCCCTTGGGGACAAGCGACCGGTATTCGTGCCACGTAAGGTGCTCAGAATCGGGGATTATTCTCATCAGTAAATTTTTATTGTAAATTTTGTCTAATTTAATACGAGCATTTTGCCCATTCAATTAGGAAAAATTTCTCGTTTAAAAAACCAGTGATTAAAGATTAAAAATTCTGTAAAAGACGCTCATCCTGAAGGGGTTAAAAAATATGCATCGTCATAACAATTACATAGCCTAGGATTTTTCTCCAGGAAAGGTTTTTCATCAATTTATTAAAAAAAAAATTGTTTAATTGTTCAAAAATGTAATTTTTATGTTGACCATTTGAGACGATAAAAATTAATGTAAAGAAAAGTATTAAAAGCCATAATTAATATACCACATAGTTATCCCAAGAATTTATAAAAAAAAAAAAAAGCAAGCCCATTCTTCACCATAAGATTAAAAAAAATGTGGAACAAAAACACATATCAGCAGTAACATTGGAAATGACCATCGTTTGTACACAAATTACAAACAACAATTGAACTAGGGCTTCCGTAATTTAGAATGCGACTGACAATACTTCTGATATCGCAGATTAAATTGTAATGCACATTCCATGATGTCATTCCATTTGCAGAAAGCAATCTGTTAATTGTTGAATATTTTGCTGAACTATATTTTTAAAACTATGAACAAAACTCAAAATTTGACTTTAACCTTCTCGTCACCCTGATCCTCATATGAGGCTGCTACTTCGAATTGCAATATTTGAAAGAAAAAAAATATTTTTGTTAATTCCAGCAGCTAATAGCGATAGCATATGTTGATACATATACTATTATGACTTTACTTATGCTTCAGCATTTAATAATAATAATAAAAGTTTTATTAATTATTAGTAAACCGTTGGTGTTTCTTTTAATTTCAAACATATGTTTCACTCTTTAAATTTAAATTAGGGACTCCTTTTTCGAATTAATAATTTGTGATAAGAAATAAAAAATACTACTAAATTTTTTATGTTTCTTTAATCTGGTTGTAATACGACATTTTCCAAACGTCTTAAAAAATTCTTCCTTAGACTATTTTTATATGAAAAATGTGCAACATAACTCATTTCGTTAAATTTCAGTAAACTGTAACTTCTGTTATTTCGATAGCTACTTTTAATTTTGTTACAGTAAAAGTAATTTTTCCCAAAATTGGTGCCGAGAGGGTTAAGAGAAACACCCTGAGTTCTTGATTAAAAATATATTGTAACCCTAATTTCCTATTTAAAAATTGTTTAACATGACTTGTATTATCAACTCTAAATATTTGTTCTTCTAATTAGGAATACATATATATAAAAAAGTTTTTTTTTAATTATAGATACGATGTATAGAAACTAATTTAAAGAAAAGAAATAACAGACATAATTAATATAGCATGCAACATTTCAAGACATGATAAAAGGATTATTCCCTTTTTCAGTAGAATTTATTTTTTTGTAAGAAAGAGGGGGGGGGATATTCGTGTAAAATGTACACAAAGAATGCATATTTCTGCTATTGCTATTTATTCACTTTAGCTCTGAAGAAAGGGAGTTTTATTTTGAAATCTATAAATAGCTATGTGTTAAATTAATAATACATGCTGTACTTTCCTTTGCATTGTTTTTTACATGTCACATAATAATCATAATACAAAAGTATTTTTATTTGTTTTACCAGTCATTAGAGCTTTTGGGGGGGGGGGGGGAGTAATTTCTAAATCATCCTTTCCTCTCGCTGCACCGGTGCTTTTAAATGACTTAGATAATAATATATATGATTTTATTAATCATTAAACAAATTAAAATCATAACTAATTTGAATGACTGAATAACTAAGTTGTAAAGTCAGTGCTTCCAAGACCTGCTATAAAAAGCTCATTTTTTTAATGTGCTGATAATTTGATGATATATATATATATATATAACCAAAATGTTTATTAAAATACATCAATATCTAGATTTATCAAATGAAAGTTAAATGAAAGAAAATTAATGTTCACGTAGATACTACTATACAATATTATAATAAATTTCCAGTGCATACATTGAATACAAAATGCTGTCTTGACTAGTTGGGCTTTTCATTATGTTAGTTTTTACATGTCCATGTACTTAATAAACCTGTTGTATGTACATGTAAAAAAAATGAAATTATTTTATGATGAGTATCTGACAGATATTTTAACTAACATCTTCGAGTTTCTCTGAAAAATTACTAAGATACAGTGGTTTGCTACGCTGTACGTTACAGAAAAATCTGAGGAATGTATACCATCATACAGCTATAAGGTAAGAGTTTATAAAAAGAAAAGCTGATGATACAAAAAGCAAAGTATGCGGGTACATCCATTCATTACTCTTGTGACCATTAGAGTAAATTTTCAGAAATATTTCCAATTATTTTATTATTAGGATAAAACATCACATAAAAAGTTAAATACCATTATGTATCATTCACATAAAATATATCTAATTTGTTACAAAATTTTGATATATTATATAGACAAGTAAAGTGTTTTTTGTTACAAATTAGATACATTTTATGTGAGTAGAACACGATGGTATTTAACTTGTTATACTATCTATTTTATCCTATTTATATTTTGTAATAAAATAATTGTAAGTATTTCTGAAAATTTGCTCTAATGGTCATAGAGTAACAGTGCACATAATGTTCATATAATGTATGCTCTCATATAAAGTTGTTCAGATTTTTTTAATGAAATATTTTTATTTTTTACAAAAATATTACTTGCGATGAAATTTTAGAAATCGTCTTTATTTTCCATCTTCAATGAATTTATTAGTTAATAAGGCAGTATTGTAAATAAGCTTCCCCCCCTCCAAAAAAAAGAAAGAAAAGTAAAAAAAAAATAAAGTAGTTTTATTGCTTTAAAAACATGAAGAATTTTAAATTAATAGCAAGCAATTTTAATGACGATAAAAAATAAATAAATAAATAAATTAAATTAAAAAAAAAAAAAAGATAAAAATTCAGCATTTATAAAATTATATTTTAATCTTCAAATAGTTTTCTTTTTCAACTCGAAATGATAAAAACTTTAAATTATAATAAAGCTTAATAGTCACTTCAATAAATTCTAATGTGAAAAGTAACATGAGTTACATGTAAAATATTGATTATCATAATTTTTTACAATCAAATCATTGTTGTCCTTGAATTAATCAGAACTAATTATCTAATCTTAATATCTAATTTAATCCTTAAAATATTTTTTTCTCTATTCTGCTGCAATGAAAAAAAAAAAAAAGGAGGGGGGGGGGGGGGGAGCAATGATTGAGTTTTGACTATTAATGTCTTTTTTTTCAGTAATGAGAATTATTGGTACTTTTTAGTTATCCCATCAACCAAATTACTGTTTCCAAATTGTAAGATTAAATGCCAATAATGGTTTGCCATTAATTAATTTAAGATTAAATGCCAATAATGGCCAATAAAACCATTAATTTGACGTTTTAAATGTTTTACTAATTTATTTGCTCTTTTGTTATTTAAAAAAAAATTATGTCAATGTGTATAATTTGGCGAAATTGGTCGACGGAATAACTAAGAAGTACTGAATTATTATATTAAATAAGGGTCAGGTTCTTTTATATTTAAGTCAAGAGTACTACCATACTATTCTTTATTTACATGGACAATATCTATATCTGAGTATCCATAAAGGAACAACTTTTTACTAATAAACTTTTATAGGATAAATATAAGTTTTTATTAAAGTTTTATCAGTTGTAATTGTATTCAGTTTTTGTTTTTATTATAAAGAAGGAAAAAAAACTTGGATGATAAAAAAAAAAAAATTCTCATTTAATATAGCTATTTTTCAACCAAACAGTAAATAAATATATTTAAAAAAGTGCAATTTAAGTGTATCTAACAATTGCCAATGAGATGCTTTGTTCCCAATTAGAGCACAGGTTGACATATTTTGCCAAGACAGGATCTTTAATGTAAACATTTGGTATATTACAAAGTCGATAGATATTAAGTTAATGTAAAATTTTTATATCGATAGATATTGTTTGCAAATTTTTGGCTTTGCAAAAAATTGCCATACCTGAAGAAAGCTATGACACAGACACACACAAACAATATATACGTATCAAATGTATATACACACACACGCGCGAACTTACATTGAACAAAAAAATAATATATATGTGTATCTAAATAATAATTCTAAGCAAAATTATGTATGGTGCTATCTATATTGTATAGGCAGCCCTTCCTGGAGTACCTAAAACCTGATATGATGGAACTTGCATTAAAGTGAATAACAATGCATGATGTGTAAAAATCAAAATAATAAAAGTCTGAAGAGATAAAAATATTTTAGAATGCAACTGTTTCTAGATTGCAAAATAGGAGTTCTTTTTTTACAAAATTCATGAAAGAGGATGAGAAACATTAGCAGCAAGGCCTGTGTATATCTGTTACCACAGTTTCTCGCTTTTTATTCTGATGATTAAAATTGGTCTCCTATTATGAAACCTTAAAACTGCTCAATGAAATTTATTTTGACTACTTGGGCTTTCCATTACATTAGTTTTTACACATTCCTGTACTTACTAAACCTATTTTATAAACATAAAAAAAAAAAGAAATTATTCCTTTTATGATTCGTAACTGCCATCAAGCGAAGAACTTAACTGCACTATTGTATTACAGATGATTACAATTGCATTAGCAAGAATAAAATGTGTTATGGAATTTGAAAAACTACAAATACAAAAAATGAAGGATATATGTAATCTAGAATACAAAATTTTTTAATATTACACAGAACATATATTTAATCCTACAATGTGTATACTTAATCATATATTTAATCCTACATTATCCGCATCTGTATGTTATTTCTATGAGAAATGTGCATCAAGATGACATACACTAATATTCTACAAAAGTATGCTAATAGTAAAATAGATTTCAAATTTAAGTTGAAATTTTGTATATCCAATATCATGAATTATTTGTCAATCAAAATACAAAATTAATAAAAATTATAACAAATAAATCAGTGTATGATTAATCATTGATACTTAATTTATCCGATTTAAATATTTCATCTTTAACGTAAGAATAACTACACCAGGAAAAAAAAAAAAAAAAAACTACTGAAAGTTAAAAATAGAAAAACAAAAACAATAGTAATATTTTATTTTTCAGCGAGCGATCCCCCAACACCCTCAATCTT
This sequence comes from Maratus speciosus, assembly GCA_963932465.1. Classification (NCBI taxonomy): domain Eukaryota; kingdom Metazoa; phylum Arthropoda; class Arachnida; order Araneae; family Salticidae; genus Maratus; species Maratus speciosus. The sequence continues at coordinate 269,804,555 of OZ010791.1, forward strand.
TTTTAGAAATACTGAAAAGTATTTCACTGAAAAGTATACACTGTAAGTAAAAGTAAGTGAAAGTAAAGTATTTCACTGAAAGTATACACTGAAAAGTATGTTATTTTTCTTTAGGTATTCACTCAGTTACGCAAATTTATTCGAAAATTATTATTCTGATTAAAAGCTCCTCGCTAGCCAAAGCCATCAGCTAAGCGAAAAAAAAAAAACAAACAAAAAAAAAAGTGACGTATATTTTCATTCTGATTGGTTCTTCACACTTCAAAGGAATTTGTGATGTCACTTCCTTTCAAAAGCCACGGAATAAATATCGATTATTCCGAATCCGGAATCTGGCTAGGGGAGAATCGCTCTTTCCATTCGCTCCGGAATAATCGCCATATTCCGGGTGAACTGAATTCCGATTCCGTTCCGCTCCGGAATAAGGGGAGACTACGGCCGATAATCTGTGGGCTCCAGCACTTTACTGATGTGCCTGTTGCTATTCAGATTACCCACAATACGTAGCAGCTGCGATCGTCGGTGTTCGTCCACTATGACATTCCGGAAGGGTTGCACTACGCCTGGCACGGTATAATTACTGCCTCCGTGCTGTTTACTCCCCAACAGGGATGTAGTGGAGGGTATACGGGGGTATACGCCGTATACCCTCTGGATTTTTTTAAGGAACACCGTATACCCTCTGTTTCTCAAGAAAGCTATAGCATATATACACTAGGGTATACCGTCTGCCTTGAGCGTATACCCTCTGCTTAGAACGTATACCCTCTGTTATTTTTTACGACTACACCACTGCTCCCCAAAGGTCAAGATGGGAGATTGTGAAGGGAGAGTGGCTTATTAAAGGGGCATTCGCGTGTGTTACTTGGCGTTGAAACGAAGAGATTTCGCCAAGCGCTCAATTACAGAATCCCAATGTTCAATCATGAATACATCAATCGGCAGGTGCTGTTTTTCAGAAATTATGTAATCGAAAGATTTTTCCAGTTTTTTTTTTTTTTGGTAAACGGAAAAGATCTTTCAGAAAATACCATCAAAATGGGCGTTTTGAACCGAATTTTCGGAGGAAAGAAAAGAAAAAATAGTCAGAGAGGCGAAAAAATGGTTATCATTCGACCAAAATCACTTAGAATTCACTAATTAATTTATTTATCAAAATCTGCCAACTTTGTACTTTTAAAAATGAGTTATTACTTGTGTCAAGCTTACATGGACATATCATGAACATGGATTATACCAGGATCAAATTTGTTTTTCTACATAGTAGAATTGGAATTAATTATTTGCAGGATGTGTCAGGCAGGCAGTATGTTTTTCAAAAATAGTAATAACCATAATGAACTTCCGTTGATGGAATCATAGAAAATATACATTAAGGGCAAAATTCTCAAATTAAAAAGGGCAACTTTATGACATAAGTTTTAATTTATTTTTGTTCGGAAATGCTTAAAATTAGCAAGTGTTATTGCTCAGAAACTATCTAATCTAACTGTTTTTTCCGTTTTTTTTTTTTTTTTTTTTTTTTTTCTTTTTTTCAGATTCTTTGCAATAGATCTCTCAGAAAATAGTGTCAAAGTGGATGTTTTGAACCGAATTTCTGCGCGAAAGAAGACTAACCACTCAAGAAAGGGTGAAAAATGTGTTTGTCACGTGATCAAAATCGCTTATAACTCAATCAGTAATTTCTTTATCAAAAAATGAAAAACACAATTCGATTCCATATCGCTTCCATAGTCAGATCTTCCAATTTTATATCTTTCTGCTAAAAAATGAATTTGTAAATGTGTCAAAACGTTTCGCGCTTGTTGAGCAGAGCTTTTCAGAACAGCCTTAAGGTGGTTGGTTCTCAAATTCCCTGCTCAATAACGTGAGACTTTCTGACAGATTTTCTTACTAATTTTAAACTGTAAAAGTATAAAGTTGCCAAGTCGGACTATTGCAATGGTTGGAAATGAATATTAATTTCCATATTTTGTTAAATAAATTACTTATTGAGTTATAGAAATTCTTATCACGTGCCGGCAGGTTTTTCTTCTTTCCCGGGCTATCACTTAGTGAAATTTTATTCAAAATGCTAACTTTGACAGTATTTTTGATAGATCTTTTGCCTTTATCAAAAAATGGGCAACACCATTCGATTACGAAGGTCCTGAATAAGAACACTTGCCCATTTTATGCATTTCTGGTCAATAATTAATTCAGAAATGTGTCAGAAACTAGTTCCTTTGGATTTGAGAACAGCCATAATAAATTACAAAGAAATATTTTCAAAAATATATTTTTATTATACAACTTTCATTTGTATTTTATTCTAAATTACGTCAATTTTTTTAATGAATCTTTATTTGAATGTTGAAAAGTCTTTAGTTTCTAAATAATAATTAAGGTTGCTGTTGTGTAATTGTCTTGAAGAGACATAATCTATAATATACTGAAAAAGTTTGACCCCGACCTGTCATATCTAATTATTTATTTCATGGGCCGGAGTAGATCTGTTTTACTTATTTTTGTCCAAAATTTTAATTTTACATTGACCGGGCCAAGAGAGTTTTCGTGTGGGCCGGGCTTGGCTGAACCTAGTCCTGGAAATTCGACCCGTGCAGACGTCTAGCTCTGACCCGAATTTTCTCTTTGCTCATTGTAAGCGTGAGAACATCAAAATATGTCGCGACAAAAAATGTTAATAAATTAAAACAATAAAATATGTGTATACAATATAATTAATATAGCTTTTATTGTAAAGTTTTTATTTCATTAAAACTGCACAAACAATAAAAAAATAAATACAATATGTAATTATTTGTCACTGGGTATGACTGAAATTTTAAGTGAACATTTACAATTACCTTTTATATAACATTTTATAAATATATCTATATTATAAAGGACAAACATATCTGTGCGTAACGCATACGTCATTTTGCGAATGGCAACACTTTGAAATTTGAATTAAAATTTCGGTTTTGCAATTATATCTACGGCAAATTTTTAAATTTCTAAACATCGCACGTTTTAAATTTTCCATCGTATAAGGAAAAAAATGCTCTTTTAAATGCAATTCGTTTGAAAGCTGTATCTCAATTTATTTTTGAGATATTAATTTTTTTGTAGTTTTTAATATAAATTTTGTAATTGTGGCAACTGAAGTACTCCATTTATATTGAAAGTAAATGGAAAATAGTCATGGTTTATTATTTTTATTGATTATATCCTTATTGATGCCATTTTCACAATACAAATTAAAGTAACTTTTTTTAAATTTTTGAACAGAAAACGATGTCAGACATAAAAAAAAAAAGCATTCTTCTTCATAAATCAGTTACATTTCAATATTTTTACATTACGCTGATACTGAGTTTGGAGACGCTAGGCAAAATGATTCAGTGAGTAAAAATTATGTCATATTTCAAACAAAACGATCCTTTTTTTTTTTTTTTTTTTTTTTGATAAAACTAAATATTTGATCAATACTAAATGGCCAATACTATGACAAATAAAGGCAAATTTCTGAGGTTTTTTTTTTCGTGGGTGCTGACATTAGAATTGAAAGTTTGTGCGAATTTTCACATGAAAAATTGTATCGGACAAACGTAACTTTAAGTTTAGAAATACGTTCATTAATAATCTATTGCGCGTTAAAATACTTTCAAATTGTAAATTTGAGTGGTGCGTATGTAAATTATGGGAATTGAAAATAACGTACAATTTAGATTTCATGGGGGAAAATTTTATGATGTGACAAAGCGAAATCCTTTTTACTGATTTTTCATCCCATAAAAACAAACATAAAAGTCTCAATCGATAAATTCATCATAATTACTCATCTTGATTACGTATTCTAATAGAGTTTAATTTTTCAATAATTTAAGCATGTGAAGTTTGTGGAAATAATATTTTAGTAATTTTAGGTTAAAAATATTATTTGCTTTAAGAGTGAGACAACCAATGTTAGATGATTTTTTTATTGTAATTATTTTTGTAGGTTTATTATACATTCGATCTGACAGTTCCTTTTTAACATTTTAGTTCGTCGAATTTCGACGGGTTCCGACTCGTATTTATAAAAGAAATAATATTATAAAAAGAGCAAAAGATCACTTTTATGCAGTATAATATAGCGTTTAGCATACATTGTATACAGTGTGTCCATGTATAACCTGACCGACCTTTATTTTCGCAACCGTTGGTCTTAGATGCATACTTCCAATTACAAAAATGGTTTAAATAATGTAAAGAATTATTTTTAAAGCGATTTGGGTCAAGAAATACATTTATTAAAAAATTACGAAATTTAAATTTTTATACGATCCTCCGGTCCCATAAGTGATATTTAGTAAAAATTTACTGTGACACTAACAAGTAAGACAGAAAAAGTCCCATTCATATAACATTAAAATTGACCGAGTTATAAAACTTTGAAATACATGACTTATACCACTTTTTTGCATATCAAAACAGATGATTTCGACCGTGCTTTCAGGGGGTCGTATATAAAGTACTTAAACTTATTTCAAGGTATCTGAGGTTTGAAAGAAATCGTACGACTATTAGGATTGAGTTAACTTTATTAGTTAAGTTTCGGATTAGTTAAAATAATTGTATTTTAACATATGTTGTATTTTGTAAGGATTTGAGGCTATGATTTCTTTTAACAAAAATTATGTTATTTTCATAAGGTTTTATTTAACTTGCAACGATCGTCTTTCCAGTTTAAAATTTGTACTCGTACTTTAACTGACTTTCAAATGTCCGAACGAAGTTAAAATTTTACATACTGACTTAAAACCGATTACAATGTTATTATGATTTTCGATGCTTAGCATCTTATAAATACTTATATTATAGGATAACGCAAAAAAATTCGGATAGATTACCGTCAACAAGTTTAAGAAATGGTTTTAGATTAGATAACATAAACCTGAGATGGTTGTGTTTTTTAACTTTTATAATTAAGTTTTATGTTTTTTTTTTAACGCTAAATAAAAAAATTACCTTCACTTTTAACTATCATGTCAGGGTTGTTCGCAAATCGTAAGTTTCAAGGCTAAAAAATAGCGAAAAATATGATACTATAAAATAGATGTAAGACTTTTTTAGGTAGCTTTCCATTACAAAAAGCTACCTATTGCAGCCGTTCGGAGGAAAGCGATTTCAAAAAATTTGGTATATTTTCATCGATCATGAGCCCCAGACCCCGAAACCACCCTCCGTTCAAAATTGACATCTATATATATATATATATATCTGACTTTTGTCACACTGTAACTCTCGTATTTATGAACCGATTTGGATGTAATTCGGTGTGTACATAGTACATACCAATGTCTTGACCGAGTTCGTTGGCCAACTTTATCCGTCATTTTGTTTCAAAATGGCGGCCATTTAAATTTTTTTTTAATTTAAAATTTGAAATGTGGTACCAAAAAATTGAAAATGGAAAAATATTTTTTTCTTATGTATTTGACCTTTATACAAAGATTCTGGAGCAGTTTTTGTTTCGTCTATATCTTAAAAAATGGCTGAGTTATAGCATTTTGAATTTCTAGCGCGGCTGACATTTTGAAACGTCCTGAATTTTGTCACGCGATAAAAGGCGTATTTATGAACCGATTTGGATGTAACTTCGTTTACACATAGTACATACCAATGTCTCGACTGAGTTCGTTGGCCAGCTTCATCCGCCATCTTGTTTAAAAATGGCGGCCATTTAAATTTTTAAGAAAAATTTAAATTTGAAATGTGGTGCCAAAAAATTGAAAATTGAAAAAATATTTTTTTCTCATGTGTTTGACCGTGATAAAAAGATTCGGGAGCAGTTTTTGTTTCGTCTATATCTTAAAAAATGGCTGAGTTATAACATTTTAAATTTCTAGCATGGCTGACATTTTGAAACGTCCTGATTTTTGTCACGTGATAACGGGCGTATTTATGAACTGATTTGGATGTACCTTGGTGTGTACATAGTACATACAAATATCTCGATCGAGTTCGTTGTCCAGCTTCATCCGCCATCTTGTTTCAAAATGGCGGCCATTTAAAAAATTTAAAATTTAAAATGAGATACCAAAAAATTGGAAAATGAAAAGATTTTTTTCGTATGTGTTTGACCTTAATACAAAGATTCCGGAACAGCTTTTGTTTTGTCTATATCTAAAAAAATGGCTGAGTTATAGCATTTTGAATTTCTATTGTGGCTGACATTTTAAAACGACCTGATTTTTGTCACGCGATATCAGGCGTATTTATGAACCGATTTGGATGTAACTTGGTCTGTACATAGTACATACCAATGTCTCGACCGAGTTCGTTGGCCAGCTTCATTCACCATTTTGTTTCAAAACGGTTGCCATTTTAAAAAAAAATTAAATTCAAAATTTAAAATGAGGTATTAAAAAAATTGGAAAATGAAAAAGATTTTTTTTAAGTGTTTGGCCTTGATACAAAGAATCCGGAACAGTTTTTGTTTCTGAAAATTTGTTCTTTTGTTTATATCTTAAAAAATGTTTGAATTATAGCACTTTGAATTTCTAGCATGGCTAACATTTTGAAACGATCTTGTATTTGTCATGCGATAACACACGTATTCGCCTATTTCGATGTAAAAAGGCATGTGGATAGTATACATCAATATCTCGACCAAGTTCGCTGGCCAGCTTCATCCGCCATCTTGTTTCAAAATGGCGGCCATTAAATTTAAAAAAAAAATTATTTAAAGTGAGGTGCAAAAAAAATTAGAAATTGAAAAAGGTTTCTTTCTTAAGTATTTGACCTTGATATAAGGATTCAGGAGCATTTTTTGTTTGTGTTTATCTTAAAAAATGGCTCAGATATAGCAATTTCAATATCTAATGTGGGTGACATTTTGAAAAATCTGATTTTTTGCCTGCGAAAGCACTCGTATAATATATCAATCGATTCCGATGTGAGTGAACATGTGCACAGCAATTACTAAGGTCTCGACCAAGTTCACTGCTTAGCCTCATCTACTATGTTGTCTTAAAACGGCAGGTACTTTAAGAAATCACCGAATTTGGCAGCAAAGGAACAAGTTACTTTAAGTTAGTTAACAAAGGAATAAGTTACTTTAAATAAAAGCAGCTTGGATAAAGCTGACTAATTTCGCGAAATTCTCATTCATAATGATTTAGTATTCCTAAAAATTAGTATTGAATCTCCTATATTCAGTTTCCACTAAATTGAGCTTCGTGTGTTTGAATAATATAAGTTGGCTTTTTTAAAATAAAGAATATGAAAGCTACCTCTTCCTCCCGGCACTGGCCGGAAGGACTTTTATTCAGTTTAATTTTATTTAATTCAATAATTTATTCAATTTTGTGGCTTATACTGAGATTCTTACAGCTAAACAGCTCAGGGGTCCGATGCGATTAGGAGGGGAAGGGGGATCAATTTTAACTTTGAGCTTTTTAACTTTGAAATTTGAGATTTGAGAAAAATCCTGACGTGATGATTTAAAATGAATGTCATTTTCGGATTCAGAGCTAAAAAATACACGTGAATCGATTTTCAAAAGCTAAAAAACATGGCACAACCCAAAATTTGAAAGACGGCATAATCTAACAGCATTTTAAAATATGTATAATTTTTGTAAAGAATTGAGGCTGTTGTTTTTCATTCTTTTATTTAACAAAAATTCTGTTATTTTTATCCTCTTATATGTTCAGTACTTTGCAGTAATATGTCGCAATGATTAAAGATTTCAAATTTATATTGCAATGCTAATTTTACTCCCAACCATTTCTTTAATATATCTGACGAAATTATATTTCTACTAAATTTGTGAATGACCCCTAAATTTCCGCAAAAAATATGCCTCAACTTTAAACAGCTATTACTCGGTCAATTTTAATCGTAGAATAACGGGACTTTTTTTGCCTTACTTGTCAGTGTAACAGTTAAATTTTACTAAATATAAGTTATAGGACCGGGGGACCGTATAAAAATTTAGATTCTGTAATTCTTCGTTAAATTGTTTTTTTTTTGCTTCAAACTTTTTTAATCTTAACTCTGCACCCAATTTTGACCACTTTTGTAATTGGAAGTATGCATCTAGGACCAACGGTTGCGAAAATAAAGGTCGGTCAGGTTATGCGTGGACACACTGTATATCGGTGAAGTTAGGTTTCATTATTTAAATGTAAATACTGTAACTAAATTTAAATATTGATATTTAACCCTTTCGGGTTTGGTGTACTATTAATAGTACGTGTCTTGTCATCGAGTATTATTTTGCTGTAACAATTATTTAGTTATTTTTACATATAGAAATGATAGTTTATGGCTATGCCTTTCTTATTATGACTTCATTTACGTTTTGCCATTTAGTAATAATAATAATACTAAATGTTTACTTAATTCTTTTTGCACCGTTGGTGGTTCCTTTATTTTATACATATGTTTTACTCTTTGAATTTGAAATATATGTTTCTTTTCTGAAAGAATCATGTATGATAAAACGCAAAGAACATTAGCAATTTGTAACACTCTCTTAAATCCTGTTGTATTACGTTATTTTCCAAACGTCTTCAAAATATCTTGCTTAGCCTATTTTCACATAAAAATGAATTTAATAGTACACAAAACATTCATTAGATTAATATTTGGAAATTTTTCCAGAGAGAAACATTCGCCTTGAATACAATATTTCAAATGAAAATCAAATTTCAAATTATTTTATTTTATTTTTTTTTTTTGCTTAAAAGGCGCAAAGACCAACTTAGTGAAAAGTATTCCATGCCGGGAATCGAACCCGGGTCATCAGTATAGCGCACTGACGTTCTACCGCTAAACCACATGGCCACCCTGGATTTAATGGATTCGATGCTGGATTTAATTAAGTGTCTGTGTTTGCCCCATGTTGGTGGCTCATGGAAAATATTCCATCTTGTGCTGCGTTTGTAGCCTTGCCAACTTGTAATAGTGAGAAGTTCCAGGCTGGGTATCGTTCCATGTGCTTTAGCGGTAGAACGTCAGTGCGCTATACTGATGACCCGGGTTCGATTCCCGGCATGGAATACTTTTCACTAAGTTGGTCTTTGCGCCTTTTAAGCAAAAAAAAAAAAAATAATTTGAAATTTGATTTTCATTTGAAACATTCATTAGATTTCAGACAATGAAATATTCGTTAAACTTCAGTAAGTCTATTTGGATAGCTAGGATTAACATTATTGAAGTAATAATTTATTTCTCAAAATGGAAAAATATTCGGACCCGACAGGGTTAAAGTAGTAATCTATTATTTTATTTTATTAAATTATTATTCTCATTAGATTATTTATGTAAATTGCTTATCTAACTTAATATTTTCAAATTAAATTAATTTTAAATTAAATAAAAATTACTCTTGTATTCTGTGATATTAGAACTTTTTCTACGTGTTCCTTCCTTCCTTTTTGTTTGTTTGCTTGTTTAATTTATTGATGTTTATTATATTTGACTTAATAGTCTGAAATTAAATTATTTTTCGAACAAATAAAAGTTACTCTTTTGGAAAGACAAAATAAAAATTTAAATAAAGGTGAACGTCTTATATGATAAAATACGAATCAAAGAAATTTTGTTCAAAAGAGTATTATTTTAATTTCTAAATACTTTTTATGAGCAAAAGTTTTTAAGATAATTAAGGCATTATTAAATAGTGAAAGGCCCATTACATAAAGTAAACCTGCCTTTTCATAATAAGCATATCTTAAAAAATTAATTTTAATCATCTATTTTGTCAGATTTTTTTTTTAAAGATTTCTTGCAACCTCAATAAAATTATCCTGATAAATAATTTACAAGTTTTTTAAACTGAAATATTTTATTTTAGTAATAGTTGTTACTTTTTAACATGATGAAATAAATAAAATTTATGCTCCGTTTTCTAGAATCTAAAAAGGGTCGTTATAAAATATATTCCTATACATCTGATAAAAAGAATATATTTATATAAACTGATACATTGAACAATCAATAATACGGCACATACAAACATAATAGAGTACAAGTAAAATTTAGTGCCGTCTCCCCCCCACACCACATTTTTTTATTAATCAATATTTTTCTAATGGCATAACACACAGAGCCCGACCTATGCGGGGCAATTGCCCCAGGTTTCCCTTTATAAGAGGTCCCCCATAAGAGTAACCAGGATTTTCATTAAAAGGTGTCAAATGATTATAATTAGCCAAAAGTGACCAAAATTCATATATTTTCAAACATTTAGGAAGGGAGTGCCCCCCCCCCCCTCCTCCTCTCTATTTCCAGTATTGCTTCTATCTATTCAAAAAACAAACTATATCAATAGAAGACTGGAAGATTCCTCCTGGAAGAAAAATGCTGATTTTAACCCTAGAAATATTAAAAAATTATTAACGCACTTAATTTTTACTTACTTTCGTACTAAATGTGGAAAAGAAATTGATTAAATAATTTATCATGAAACATTAAATGAATAAAGGTAATATTTAAAAACAAAATTGCTAAAAAGTTATTAAAATTTACAAATTACTTGACATATTCAAATTTTAAGTATAATTTTCTTATCAGGTATGCAGAAAAGTCTATATAACTATATGTTACAAAAATCAGAAGTTGAAATTTTTTCTCAAAAACAAAACGAATAGAAAGTTATGTTTTTGAAATAATTTATGTATCTTTTCTCTATTATCTTCTCAATAGTAAATACACACACACACACACACACCAACACACACATATGCATATTATAAATTTTTGATGTATCAAATTTTCAAAACAGAAAACTATAATATTCATTTTAATAAAATCATAATCAATATACTTGTATTTTACTTGTTGCGTACAATTCTATATCATGTAACCCCAAATACATCTAAACAATAATATTTTTTAATTGTAGATTATCTTAAATAAAACTTCTTTAGAACTTGTTCTTGCTCAGTATATTAATAAAGATGAAATATTTATTAATAGAGAGAAAGTACAATTTAAAAAATAAATATTTATTTTGTTTGCGATTTTTTTTCTCTTTGTGTTCATCCGGAACCAATTCTAAACGGTGCTTATTTTTTGTACAGCAAATAATATTCATTTAACCAAACGAGAGATAAACTGCTTAATACAGTTACCCTACTCATGGGTTGCAGCTTAAGCCGCTATCAGATTCACCAACTTTTCGACCAATTTTTGAGCCAACTCTTGATTTCCTCCAACTTTTCGCGAAATGTTGTCTCGACACCCAGCGTGATAGCAAACAGCAATATCCCCAACTTTTTATCCGCATCTCAAAAAAGTCTGTCCTAGCCGCAACTTTTCCTCCCACCTTTCAACATTTCAGCGAATCAGAGATAAGCGATTGATACGAAAATGCGATAAATATTGATGGCTGGTACTAGTAGTACTGGTTTTCCCGGATTTTCCTCCAACTTTAGCAAAGACAATTGTAACCTTTTTCTCCCTTTCAACTGGAAAAAGTTGGGGTTAAAATCGGCTGTAAAGTTGGTTGCTCGAAAAGTCGGTGAATCTGATAGCGGCTTGAGGAATTTAGAGATTGGGAAATTATGGTCCAAAGGGTGCACATACTTAAAAAATAAAAATGGAACCATCATAATATCACTCGCACGTCTCTCTCTTTCCATCTGTCACAGCCATTTTCTGCAAAACTATGGAACACAGAAAGTTCAAACTTGCCAGAGTTATAAAGGCTACCGACCCACACATTTACAGATTATTAGCCATTCACAAATGTTTTTGGGAAAAATTTAGGGGGCTAATTAAGTTATTTGAAAAGAAAATATGTTGTGTGGAGATATTGTTTGAAAGATTTTGTAACACTGAACTCAAAAATACATTTGTTTTAATTTTAGGCATTGTATTTCCAGGGATATCACCAAAAATGTACTGCAAAAATATGTTCCCACCCACTTCTATTTCTGAATTTACTGTAACTAAAATTATGAAAAAAAAATAATGGAAGTAGGAGTTTATTTAAACACTGCAAGAAAAAAATTTCATTTTCCATTACACACAAACTTTACTTTGTGAGCACACAGTGGGAGAGTTGAAGGGTACTCGAGGTATTTTCCATTACACACAAACTTTACTTTGTGAGCACACAGTGGGAGAGTTGAAGGGTACTCGAGGTACCTATCAACAAAGAATCTTTCAAGAATTGTTGATAACGATTTTTGAAATTTTTTCAGTAATTAACCGAGATATTAAATGAAAACTTATCTAGAAAACAGCAACATGGACCATGGCAATGTCGCAACTTTGGGACCTCCTTTCGAAGTACGCTTGGCCCAATGACAAGTTTAAACTTTGTACAAGGTCTTTGTAGTATGGAACCCTTTTTGCACCCTTGGAAATGGGGGTCCCTGTGATACTACGCGTTCCGGAAGATAGCGTTCACCGCAGGGTTGTGTTTAAGCCGTCGAAAACCAGTTTTTGACGTGACATAGTAGGTTTAAACCGCGTTTTAAGCGGTTTTAACCGTCAGACACCAATATTTAAATATGGTCAAAACAAGAATAAAACAAATTGCTGTTGTAGCAAGATACATCATTGTTTTTATTTAATGATAGTGCACTTTAGTTTTAGCATTTATTTTACTATAATCAAATATTAAATTATAATTTATTTCTTTGTTTATGACTAAATTGCCAAATTTTTATGTGTATTTTTGTTGTGGCTTTTCAGCATTCTTGGTTGTAGTTCTTATTTAAAAAATATATATATATGTAAAGATATAGCGACTCCCGTTGTGGGTCCTCTGTCGCGGTCTCGATCGTTGTCGTGCCGGTGGATCACTCCCTCTGAATTTCTAGCATTTCTGTAGTCGCAGTTCGCAGTGTGTGAGTGTTGATCCAGGAGCTAATAAAAGTCTGAGATAAAGCGCAGGGCCATTTAAAGGAAGACACAGTTTTTTCGGGGACCTGATTTATTGGTCTTATTTACATCCTTTTGAGAAATTAGGTCCCGTTGGCATGAGAGCTGCTACTTTAATCCTTTCTGGACATCGTGACTTAGGTGTAACGCAAAGCGATCCATGGAGAGCAGAGTGGCGTGAAGTTATTGCATTATTTGGCTGGTAAAAAGCCCTCTCCTGCGACCCGTGCAGCGGTATAAATATGGTATTTTGCATTATTTCTGCTAGAGGTCGACGAAGTCAAAAGAGGCGTATTTAAAATTTAATTGGTCGCTAACTAGATTGATTGCCCGGGGCAAAGGCGTTGGCTCAAATTGGCCGACAGGACGCCACTAGAATTTAAAATCGCACTTACCTCAGCAAAAGTATTCTTATGAAATGAGACAAAACGATCTTTGAAAGCTATAAGATGCGATGTGGAAAAACTACTTAACAGGGGCAACGCCAGCTTCCATCAATTGAGACACAGTTACTAAAGTATTTAAAAAGTTTTAATTTTAATTTCTAAATTTAAATTTCTATTTTTTAAAACGGGGATTTCAAATTTTAAAAGGGACAAAAAGGGGATTTTAAAAAGGGACTTGAAATGAAATCAATCATGATACCATAAAAATAGATTATATTAAATATTGTTGATAGTTTAATATAATATTGAAAAAACTGGAACATATATAATTATATAACTATTAAAAAACAATTTTTGAAAAATTCCTTAAGAGTGTCCATTACTGGCACATCTACCCTATATACAGTCTTTAACAGAAATATTTTCTCTGCAGCATCCTTTTAGTACAAAAACAGAACAATAAAAATAACATTTATTTTACAAATGAGAAAAGATTGAAATGTTAGGATAAAATGATAAAATGTGATATTTTAATCTTTTTATCCCAATATTAATTTTTGTTAGTGACTGACAATCACCTCTTACTGATGAAATTATCTTATTTGTGGAATATCTCCTAAAATTAGGGACAAACGAATAATTCATCATATACCAATAAGAAAAAAATGCTTAACTTAGTTTGAAACCTGTTCCAAAAGTGAAAGTATCCTAATAATAATAATAAAAAAATAGCTGCAAGCGAAATCGAAAAATTAAAAAAACGGCCTTTGTAGAGATCGACATTAGTTATCCAATGCAAAAAACATTTTAAAATATTGAAATATTAAACAAATTTCTACCATAGAATTGACATTATTGAGTGGGGGTTTTCATTTCTACTTTGAAAAAAATCATTAAAAAGTATGAAATTTCAAACAAGATATTAAAAAAAAAAATTCTCCTGTAGGATTAACATTAGCAGGCAGGTGTTTTCACATTAATGAAGTAGCCCCTTAAAGAACCCCATCCATAAGAACATAATAAGGGGAAAGAAAGAAAAAATGGTGTTGTTGCAATGATAATACTGTCTTGTACTGGAAGGGAATCTTTGAATTTGCTCTAATTTAAGGAAAGTAAATGACGCTCATTAGATACCAATTGTGATAGATTACTCTGTGCTTCTAGCCATGAAAAAATCTAAACAATTTATTTATCTCTGCAAAATTTAGATTAAACCTATCTAGCTTTAACGATTACAAATAATTAAGGATTTATTAACTGTTCATCTTAAATGCATACATTAATGATAAACTAAATCATTAAATAAGAGTTAGGTAATTTTTATTCAATTTTTTTTTTTTTTTAAATCTTGCAACCATCAATTTGCAGTTTTTCCATATCCTATGCAAACAGGTTTCAAGAATGTATTTCTGCAGTTTATACCCCACAGTTTTAATGTATTTATGCAGTTTTACTTAGAATTTATTGTTTAAAGCCTATCTAACTCTGCTAAATAATTCTTTTGGTAGTATTTTTATTAAAAATAGGTTTTTGACACTTTTTGCTATTTTTGACACGACGGTTTTAACCATGGTTAAAATAGTTTTTACGGTTTAAACAGTCGCATGCCAAAACTTGCCAACCCTGGTTCACCGGCATAGCGTTTAACACGAATGCGGCCATGATGGTACTACAAATTAAAGTGGAATTCGTCGGATAAAACAACTTGTTGCTAATCTGAATGCCAGTCTCTATGTTTGTGGGCACATTGCAGCCGCAGACGTAGATGGTTTTGTGGGAGGGGGATCCTGCATAAAGGAGGTCTTGCACGATGCAGACAGTGATACACCTGTAGCAGTTGACCAATGTGCTGCCAACTGTCTAGATGAAGCTGTACAGTCCGTCAGCGCTATGCGGACTACGTGTCTATTATCGTGCGTTGACGTCACCGATCGGGTCCACTCTCAGACTTGCGAGTTGTCGATCCCCGTCGGTCCACTCTCAGATTTCCGAGTTGTCCGATCCTCATCGGTCCACTGTTTACAAACTCGTATCACTCTGCTGCTGTTACGTTGCACACGAGCTGCTATTGCACGATAGGAAAATCCTTCTTCGCGAAGGTCGATGATTCTCTCCCATTCAAACTCCATCAGTTGTTGAAATGTTGCCCTCTTTCATCGAAGAGCCATAGTTACGTCTCACCGAACGTTTAGCATTACCAAAAAATCATAGACAATTCTCATCGTCTCGCTACAGCCCTCTATTTATCGGTTTCAGCAGCAGTCCAGAAGGCGCTGCACAGTCGGCACATGCGTGGTGACTCTGAAATTGGAATAATTTGCATAACACTCTATACTTTACATTCTCTGAAATTTTCAGCTCAATCGCGTCATTTCTTTATGGTGTTGCCATTTTCACAAACATGAGTGCAACTGTAAAATATCTGAAAAGATTAATCTAAATTCTTCAAAATGTAAAAGAAATTCTGCTTCATAATCTATGCTGTGTGCATGATTTTTCGTTCTGGTTAACTATATTTTGCACAGAGTGATACAGTTACTGCAGATGGATGAAAATGATAGGTGATACAGTATTCAGAATGTGTTGCAAAATGTTTCATAATATATGATGTGAGTCTGATTTTTCGTTCTCGTTAATTATGTTTTTTAATGATGGACTTAATGTTTATTTCACGATCCTCGACGAAATTCGCGTTTTTTTCGCGATCCTTTGACGAAATTCACTTTTTTCGTGATTCTTTGGCAAAAATCTCGTTTTTCCTCGATCTTTTGACGAAAATCTCGTTTTTTCGCGATCCTTCAGGAAAAGCAGACAATAGTTGCGCGCGTCTGTCACTGTTTTCATGCTGTTCGTTATTATGCGTGGTAGGTCACGGGAAAGAGAATGTCGAATGAGAAAGGTAGAAATAAACTCAATTTGGTGCTATTCGCACTCGCGTTTTTATTGTATTTCGTTCGCTACCCCCCATAAAAATGTAAAAATTTTTTAATGCATATTTGCATCGATCCCAAGGATGATAAAATTCGGTAGCGGAAAAGTAGCATGTCTGTCTGTTTTCTCAGAGTGGTAGAATTAGTGCAGATGGATGAAAATAATAGGTGTTACAGCCCTTAAGTGGTGAGATTTTCTTTTTACGTAAGTGGTGAGGTGGGGTGTATGTAACCCCAAAATTTGATTTCTTGTGCATTCCACAAAATTCAGCGAATTAAAATAAGAAAATTTCCTGTAAATTTTGCATTATTTACTTGTATAAAAACAACTAAAAAAGTATTGTACGTAAAACGGCAATATTTCAGGATTTAAATTTCACTGGGGTGCAAGACACCCCACTTCACCAGTTAAGGGCAGTATTCAGAATGTGTTGGAAAGTGTTTCATAATCTATGCTGTACACAGGATTTCTCGTTCTGATTAATCATTTTTTGTTCTTTAGACAGGGTGGTAGAATTCCTGCAGATAGATGAAGATGATAGGTGTTATGTTGCAGTATTCAGAATACGTTACAAAGTGTTTCATTATCTATGCTGTATGCATGATTTTTCATTATTGTTATGTTTTTTTTTTTTGCACAGGATGGTAGAATTACTGCAGCTGGATGAAAAGGATATTACATTATTCAGAATGTGTTGAAAAGGATTTCCTAATCTATGATGTGTGCTTGTGCATGATTTTTTGTTCTTGTTGTGTTTTGATCTTTCCACAGGGCGGTAGAATTACTGCACATGGATGAAAATGATAGGTGTTAAAGTATTCAGAATGCATATCTAGGCTGTGCACATGATTTTTCATTCTTGTTAATTATGTTTTCTTCTTTCTACAGGGAGATAGAATTACTGCAGATGGATGAAAATGATAGGTGTCACAGTATCGAGAATGTGTTGGAAAGTGTTTTATAATCTATGCTGTACACATGATCCTTCATTTTTGTTAATTATGTTTTGATCTTTTCACAGGGTGGTAGAATTACTACAGATGAATGCTAATGACAGGCATGGGTGCAAGAAGTCTATCCAAGCCAAGACTGAAAACTTTTTCGAGTATTAGGTATAACCAAAAGGAAATGAGCTAGAAGATTTCCATGTCTTGCACTATGACTAAAAATTGATCTCTTACAATAAAAGGAAGTGATTTAAAGTTCTTGATAGTAAAATTGCTGTTATTTAAACATATAAAATAGAATTACCTATCAGTCAAAAAATTTTTTCAAGACTGAAGGCCTTGAAACCATGATGATAGGTGTCATGTTACAGTATTTAGAATATGTTGGAAAGAGTTTCATAATCTATGTTGTATGCATGATTTTCCATTCTTGTTTTATGCACAGGGTGATAGGATTACTGCAGATAGTTGAAAATGATGGGTGTTATATAATTCAGAATGTGTTGGAAAGTGTTTCATAATCTATGCTATATGTATGATTTTTCATTTTTTGCACAGGGTGGTAGAATTACTGCAGATGGATGGAAAGGATAGGTGTTACAGTATTCATTATGTGTTGGAAAGTGTTTCATAATCTATGTTGTACTCATGATTTTTTGTTCTTGATATTATACATGTTACAATATTTAGAATGTGTTTCATAATCTATGCTGTGCTCATGATTTTTCATTCTTGTTAATTATGTTTTGTTCTTTGAACAGGGTGTTAGAATTACAGCAGATGGATTAAAATGATAGGTATTAAAGTGTTCAGAATGAGCCGGAAAGTTATCCATAATCTATGCTGTGCGCATGATTTTTCATTCTGGTTAATTATGTTTTATTCTTTACACGAGTGATAGAATTACTGCAGATGGATGAAAGTGACAGGTTTTACAATAGTCAGAATACATTGGAAAGTGTTTCATAATGTATGCATGATTTGACAAGCTCTTGCTCATATCAAGGGATTCTTGCCACAGAACACGGTAATAATCTCCGATTAAGTTGATAAAATCCTTTTAAATTATGTTTTTAGCATTTGGCAATGTTCAATTTCCTGTCTGTTCTTTCTCAGAAATTTTGTACTGTCATCTTCAGTTTTTTGCAAAAATTAAGAAATATTACAGACGATAAAAAAAAAAAAAAAAAAAATAATAATATTCAGATGTAAAAAAAAAAAAAAAAAAAAATTCTACATTTGTTCATAAATTTTTAAATCAATATCGTGATTAGTTTGCTTAATTTTAGCCAATTTGTGAAAATTGTCATTATCTTTCATTTTCACTTGTAAATCTAGTCAAGTTCATGTGCCATTTTGTACCGTTTCAGAAAAATAAAATGCTTTTTGAATATTTTTTAATTAATATCTTGAATAATTATGGTCGTATTTTCCTGAAATGAACATTATCGAAAAGAGGACAAAATTTACTATATTGGCTAAAAAATTGAAACCAGACTAATTTTATTAATGTAGAAAAATTGCCTTGAAACATGAAAAAATGTTAAGAATCACATTAAAAAAAAAAATCCAAAATCGGGCTTTGAGGTGCAAAACTACACATAGAGGTATCTTCTCACCAAATCTTGTAGCTCTACGTGCAGTGGTCTCTTCAGAGCACAGTAGAAAAATACACTGATACAATCACACACACACAAACTTCTTTCCTTATTATTATAGATTATTATCAGGAGGTTGGGCGGGTCAACTAGAAGAAAAGATGAAATTAAGCTCGAAGATTTGGAAAACTTCGAATGTGTAATGGATTTAGAATGCCTCGCCTAAAAAAGCATTTTGAAATCATTAGTAGGTACAATTATGTAGTATTCCTTCTGCTGGGTTCATAAAAATTTTCTGTTTAAGTAGGATTTCATTACAGATAGGCTCTGTCTTCATAAGTTTTACTGTGCGTGCATACACATTACAGTTCCTAAATTTCATACGAAAAATGACATACCAGAAATTCTGCCACATTTTAAGATGATCCAGTCTAGATTTGAGTCCTGTGGGGATTGGGTATAACTGTATAACTCGTTTCAAACTCGAAAATTTGATTTCAAGTCAACCCAAACCAAACACGAAATACTTAAAACACCCAGAAATGGAAGAAAATTAATTCATATTTTAATACAAATTTGGCTAAATAGTCTACAATTACATCTTTAATATCAATTTCAATCGCTTATGTTGAAAATGAATAGATGTACCAGTCTTGTAAAAAAAAAAATTCTATGTAAAGTGGTTTCACAGAAAAAAAAAACTTCATTTTAAATGTACAAATGACTTCAATGTTACAATCTTGCTTATGTATATATATACAGTTTAAATTAAAGAAACAAGCATTTCAAATGAAAATTTGTGGTTGGAAAAGTAGGTAAAGAGCAATAACATCAATAAAGGAAGGGTCTAAGAATTAAAAATGGTCTGTAAATAATAGCCTTGTTTAAGAGTGCGGTACAGTAAAACCTCAATTATCCGAAGTAATTGGGACCGATCCTCTTTCGGAAAATCAAAATTTTCGGATAATCGAGAATGCTTCCTTTTTGAGATTAAGGAGAAATATATGCAATATTTCTTATTAGGGTAACAAGTGCTTAATAAAAATAAACTAATAGCAATATGGAAATAAGAATAAATTACCTGAATTTTAATTTTGAAAATAAGTGCCTTTTTCATATATCACAAGGGTTTGAAAAAATATTTTGCTTGTTGCAGTTTCGATTGCTTTAGCTTTGAATCTCTGTCACAGAGTTTTTTAATATTATTACTTCATCAGCATCACAGTCTTTCTGCTGCTCCAGCCATGCCAAACCATTTGCAAAACACTCTAAAGCTTCAGAATTGCTAATTTTTTTGTTTTTTACGTTTCACTACACAGGTTATGAGAGCTCAAGTTAAATTCAAAAGAATTCTAAAAAAGGGGATTGAAAATATTTATACGTACTCGTAGTTCGGAAAGCACCGCTTGCACACAAGGAATATGATAATTAAAAACAAAGCTTTCAAAATGGATTTTGCACACAAAGAATGTGATAGCAGAAAAAAAAAAAAAGCTTTCAAACGGATTTCGATTAATTGAGAGTTTCGGATAAAAGAGGTTCTACTGTATTTCCATGTTTAATACTCATTCTTACACTATGTTACAGAAGACACATTTAAAAATGTATAAAACAAGTAGCAAAAAATAAATGTAAACAGGTATTAATTTGTTAAAAAGCAATATTAATAAAAATATCTGAATAAGAAAAAAAAAATCCTTGATAGATTAGTATGAAATCACAAACTATGAATTGTTTTTTTTTTATCAGTGTCAATAAAACATTTTTTTATGATTGAAATATCAGGGCTGCCACAGGCGACTATTTTTCTATTCTATTCGCACCACTAATTAAAAAATAAATAAATTTCGTAGTGGAAACCCTTGGAAATGTTGTCAAACAGTATTTCGAAGATTTTTTTAAAAAGAAAGTGATATGAGGTAGAATTAAAAAAATAGTCGGCTGTAACAGCCCTGAAATATCTACCAAAGAGTCTTTCCTGTGATGTTGTATTTCTGCAAAATGTTTCTCTCTATATATATATTAAGACAAGATAGATACACTTGAAGATGGAAATATTAAAATGATCTAAACCAATTTTGGAAATATTTAAATGATCTAAACCAATTTGTAAACATCCATATAAAAGTCTCCATTTCCATGAATCTCTTATGTAAGTCCTTGATGTGATATATTTCTCAAATTAACATTGTAGAAGACAATTAGCTTTGAGATGTTAACATTATAAGACTTATTGTGCTTTGAATATGAATATTATAGCAAAGTATTTTAATAAAATATTAGGTGAAGCATACTTCATCTGATGGGTAGCCACAAATTCAAATAAAAAAGAACCCATAAAAATATTATAATTCATCAAATATTCTTATGAATTTTAAATTAAAAAACATGCTTGTATTGTTATTTTGATAAGATTTAATTTGCATAATAATAATATCAAACATAATAATCATTTCTAAAGTATTAAATTTAAGAATTAAATTAATTTTGCAAAAGCTCTGAACTATAATTTTTTTTTCTCCAGTTCAACTACAGTAAAATATTTGGCCCTGAATCCTTTAAAAATCCAGTTTCTGGTTAAGTTTTAAATGAATGAACCAACTTGCAATTTCCCTTTTATTTTATGTAGCTTTTAAATTTCGTTTGTGGCAAAGTTTCAGAGAGCCCATTTTTTAATTCTTTTGTTATATATTGAACTGTTATTTTCCTATACTCCATGTATTTATTTATTGTAACCGGCAGTAGCACCAAACAACTAAACTTGTGATGTGTTCAGAATGTTTATATTATCAGCTGTTCCAGTGGAGCACACGCCAGTCTTTGCCAGTTATGTAATTGTCAGGTTGTATTATTTTAACCTAGTTTTAGCTTTGTATTTTAAATGGTTTTACAATTAAATATGTTTTATTCAATATCAGCCATCCGTTATTTAACCACAATGTCAATACATTTTAATGGCGATGAGCGGGAAGCTAGTTAGGCTTAATTTTGACGGCGCAGTGCGATGTTTTGATGAATTGTTAAAAAACTTTTCGTGCCAGTATACGAAGTATTTACATAACCCAGCAAGTTTATTCCAGTATTTAAGAAGAATTTAGTAGTTTTTTTGCTGGACACTCCGGAAATATGGCTAAATTTGGCCAGATAGAAAATTACGTTATCGGTACTTCGTGGAAGTTGTATAAGCAGAAGTTAGATTTTTATTTCAAGGCTAATGATATTGCGGAGGCTCGTAAGAAGTATATATTTTTGACAGTGTGTGGCGACACTACTTTTTCCATCGCGGATTCACTGGTTAAACCAGATACATTAGAAGCTGCTGCATATAACGATATAATAGCAAAATTAGATGAGCATTTTTCGCCGGTGCCGAATCCAATTGTGGAGCGATACCAGTTTAATAAGCGAGACCAGCGTCCGAATGAATCAATGGCTGATTATATTGCGGAATTACGGCAACTGAGCGACACCTGTAAATTTTCGGATTTGGAAGATAGGCTCCGTGACCGGATTGTGTGTGGCGTGCATGACCAGGGTTTACAACATCGTCTTTTCGAGGAAGGGCCGACGTTAACTTTTAAGAAAGCAGTGGATATGGCTCTTGCTAGTGAAGTGGCACAGCGAAGTGTAACGGAGATCCGAAATACATCGAGTAATGCACAGGCTTTGTACAGCGATGCAAAAAAGAACATGGCTGGTTTTCAGCATAAGAATACGCCTGATTTAAAAGGGAAGTTCAAAAAGGTACAATGCTATCGATGTTCAGGCGCGCACACAGCAGATGTTTGTAAGTTTAAAAAATGCTAAATGCAATTTTTGTTCCAAGTTAGGACATCTTGAGAGAGCCTGTATAACCAAAACATATAGAAAAAAACCGGGAACGCAGCAGGGAAATAAACAAAAGCATAAGAACCAGAATTTGTTAATCAACCAGTCGGTGCCACAGTGGGATGAAGATTTATTTTATTCTTTTCCTGCGAATCGGGTGTACAGTTTGGTGGTCACTGTTGAGGGTCAAGAATTGGAGATGCAAATTGATACAGGGGCAGGTCATACAATAATTGGTGAAGATACTTATCAAAAATTGTTTTCAAATAAATGCCAGTTGTCAAATGAAGATTTAGTTTTGAGAACATGGTCAAGGCAACCACTGGTGGTATTGGGAACTTTTTCGGCCCAGGTGGAGCATGGTAATCGAAAAGTGGTTTTACCTGTATTGGTAATTAAAGGAAATGGCCCAAGTTTGATGGGAAGGAACTGGTTCGAGGCCCTGGGTATCGAGTTACACATTAATCATGTGTGGTCTGAAGATATCTTTTCCCAGTTTCCAGGACTTTTTGATGAAGGAATTGGGGTTTACAATGGTCCACCAGTGAATATTCCCATACTTCCAGATGCAGCTCCAATTTTTTTAAAGGCCAGGTCAGTTCCATTCTCTTTACGGGAAAAGGTGGAGAAGGAATTGCATCGTCAAGAGGCTTCTGGTATCATCGAGAGGGTTCAGTTTTCAAGTTGGGCAACTCCCATTGTTCCAGTTTTGAAGAGAAATGGCCAGATGAGATTATGTGGGGATTATTCGGCCACAGTTAACAAAGTTTTACAAAAAGTGTCTTACTCACTGCCGACGGCCAATGAGGTTTTCAGCAAACTTTCGGGTTGTACTATTTTTTCTAAATTAGACTTATCTTACGCCTATTTGCAACTCAGGGTGGATGAACAGTCAGTTGATCTTTTGACTTTGAACACGCCTAAAGGGTTGTATAGAGTCAGAAGACTTCCTTTTGGTATAGCGGCAGCTCCGGCTATTTTTCAACGCATGATGGATGTTGTGCTGGCTGACATTCCTGGGGTTGCAACTTTGCTCGATGATGTCATTGTTGGGGGATCGAATTTCACTGACCACTCTAAACGTTTGTGTCAGGTCCTTGAGCGTCTTCAGAAAGCTGGATTAAAGTTGAATCGGACCAAGTGTCACATCGGAGCAAGGTCAGTTAAATTCTTGGGATTTCAAGTTGACGGATCTGGTATTCATCCAACAGATGATAAAATTTTGGCGATCAAAAATGCACCTGCTCCCCGAAATAAGAAAGAGCTACAGTCATTTTTAGGGTTATAAAATTTTTATGAGAGGTTTTTGCCACAGAAGTCGACGATTTTGGAACCTTTGCACCGACTTTTGGACCAGGGCAGTGCATGGAAGTGGTGTGGACCACAGGAAAATGCATTCCAGAAGGCGAAAGATTTGCTGAGGTCCGATGCAGTTTTGGTACACTATGACCCTAAGAAGCCTTTGGTTTTGGTCTGCGATGCTTCGCCTTATGGAGTAGGAGCTGTTTTATCACACGTTATGGAGGACAGTGTGGAATTGCCGGTTGCCTACGAATCCAGAACCTTGCGAATGCTTGAGAGGAACTATGCCCAGATTGATCGAGAAGCTTTGGCGATTATATTTGGAGTGCAGAAGTTTCATCAGTTTTTGGCAGGGCAATCTTTCACTATCTTGATTGACCATAAACCTCTCTTGGGACTTTTTAAACCAAATTCGGTCATGCCTGTGATGATTTCTCTAAGAATGTTACGGTGGAAACTTATGCTGCAGGGTTACAACTACGAGTTGCGACATCGTTCAGGCAATAAAATGGGTAACGCTGATGCACTGAGCTGCTTGCCAGTTGATAGTTCTGAGTCAGGTTTCCGAGACCCAGCTGATGTTCTGATGTTTGAAGTGCCTGAAAGAGAGAGTCTTCTGACGGCCAAGGATATTGCACGTGCAACCCAGAATGATCCAGAGTTGCCGCAAGTCAAATTTTGGATACTATATGGTTGGCCTGGTGAACGAGTCAAGTCATTTGAAGCATATAATCGCAGGCAGAACGAATTGTCAATTTTTCAGGATTGTATTCTGTGGGGTTCAAGAGTGGTTGTTCCTGCTTGTTTTTGTCAAAATGTTTTATCTTTTTTACATGCCACACACCAAGGAATTGTGCTGACCAAGGCAATTGCCCGAGGTTATGTGTGGTGGACAGGTTTGGATAGGGATATTGAAGATCTAGTGAACAAATGTCTGACGGTTGGTTTTCTACGTCTAGACCATGGTCCAGGATACATGTCGATTTTGTGGGTCCATTTCATGGCAAATTATTTTTTATTCTGGTGGATGCTTAGTCAAAATGGCCTGAAGTTAAAATTATCCCCAATTTGAATTCTGCAACAGTGATCTACGAGCTGCGTGAGATTTTTTCTATTCATGGTATACCAGATATTTTGGTTTCTGATAATGGCCGAGCTTTTCGATCTGAGGAATTGCAGCAGTTTACTTTGAGAAATGGCATTAGACACGTCTTTACTCCCCCTTATCATCCGTCTTCAAATGGACAGGTAGAAAGGCAGGTTCAGGTGATCAAGCAAAATTTACGTCAAATCTCTGAGGGTGATTGGCATACAAGTCTATGTCGTATGTTGTTGGGGCTTCTTACTATTCCTCATTCAACGACAGGGATAACTCCAACTGAGATGCTGATGAAACGCAAGTTGAAAACAGTTTTGAGTCATTTGCATCCTGCCAGTTGTGTTTCTGAAAGGCAAGGCAGAGGTGTGGTGACAAGGAAGTTTTCCACAGGAGATCCAATATACATTAGAAATTATTCACGAGGAGACAAATGGATACCAGGCACAGTGACGGCAGCTAAAGGACCTGTTACATATGAAGTTGTGTCGACAGAAGGTCAAAATCACCATCGACATGTTGATCAGCTGAGATTTAGAAAGACTGAAATTTTTCCAAATTCCACAATGGGAGGTAGAGCTGCGTCGGGTCCTAAAATTCCTTGTGAGTCCACGACGGAAGTAACGTCTAGTGGTTCTTCCGAAGTGGTGCCTGAAGTAATTTCCTCGCCTGGATTAGAAAGTGTTCCAGGAGTGCTGCCTGAGAGTCCAACTGCTGTGGTGAGATCTCCAGCTAAATCTCCAAGAGTACAGCCAGTGAACATTCCGCCAGTGCTGAGACGGTCTGAACGTGCAAGGAGGGCACCTAACTATTTGAGGGACTATGTTTGAACTTTGGGGGGACGAACTGTTATATATTGAACTGTTATTTTCCTATACTCCATGTTTCCTTTACTCCATGTATTTATTTATTGTAACCGGCAGTAGCACCAAACAACTAAACTTGTGATGTGTTCAGAATGTTTATATTATCAGCTGTTCCAGTGGAGCGCGCGTCAGTCTTTGCCAGTTATGTAATTGTCAGGTTGTATTATTTTAACCTAGTTTTAGCTTTGTATTTTAAATGGTTTTACAATTAAATATGTTTTATTCAATATCAGCCATCCATTATTTAACCACAATGTCAATACATTTTATCTTTCATTGTAAAACTTTAGCACCCATAATTTAACATCTAAACCAATTATCCAAATGCACCATTTTCTTTTCAATGAATAAGCAGAATTTTAAAAATGTCTGAATTCCCATAGAAAATCATTATGACATAAAAGAAAATATTCTTTATATTTTGAATAAATGAACCAAATTTAACCAAAACATATACAGCTATAAAAATAATTCCATTCCAGGAGGTACCATACCTACAGACTAATTGGATGCTTTTTGAAGCATTTATCGTGAGACATACACACAGACACCAAAAAATTTTTGGGTCACCACAGTAAGACTAAGATTCACTGATGTTTCAGCAAATATAATTTTTACCTCATTTTATTACATTATTGCATGCGAGGGAGTGAAGGCATATAAAAGTGAAATGTTTTCAGATGAATTACTGCAATTATTTAAATCCAATGTCAACATTTTTTAAACTAAAAATATGGAAATATAGTAAAATTAGTAATTAAAAAAATAAATTAATACCCTGAAATATTTTGAAAATTAACTTCATGTTTATTTAAATTATACAAAAATTATCAAAATTTTATAAGGAAATAACGTAATGAACATTATTTCAACTGTGTAACTAAAAAATAATTAAATGATCATAAAAGAAGGCAGTGCTTTGTTTTTCAAACAGAAAAATGTATTTGACAGTTATTTTACAACTTAGCACACATGTTGTTAAAACAAACTAGACCAGACCAGTACCCTTAAAATCTTTTATTTTATTCATAAACTATAATAATTCTGAACAAGTTATACCATCAGATAAAATATATTCGATATTTTTATGAACACATTGGCAGTGTTTCAACACAGTATATACAGCCACGAGATAGTATCTTTTGTACAAAATTAAAAAAAACCACAAAACAAGCCAAAACAGAAAACTGAATGAAATGCAGTATCCAAAATATACAACAAAAAATACTTGATGATAAAACAAAAATAGCAAGGCAGTTCAAGCGCAGCTTCCACCATCTTGTAACAGTCTTACAGTGTCTTGAAATGGCATTCGTTCATCAGAACTTTTCCCATCATTTAAACCAAGGGAAAAATTAAGTCCAATAGTTTCTGAAAATGAATCTATAGTGATACCACTTAAATTTACATCACTTAAATTTAAATCACTTGAATTTAAGCCTAGATCTAAATTGCTTAGTTTATCTAGAGTAACATCCTCAGGAGTTTCACAAAAATTTTGAGCATTGTTTAATCCAATCTGTGCAGAAGCAGCAGCAAGTATATCTTCAACTTTTTGGTGGGCATCTGGTGAAATGACTGTAGATTCTTCACCAGCTGTTGACACAGGCTTTTGAGAATTATAGAGAGGTAATGTGACATTTTCATTGTAAGTCATATTTACAAGGGCAGATGCAGAGGTTGGTGGATTAAATTCATTTCCATGAATATATCTTGGCTGAAATTGATTCAAAGCCCCTATAAGATAAAAAAGAAAAAAAATGAAATAAAACTCCATAGTTATGAAGGAACAGGGCTGCCACTGCTTAATGGCCACAAAAAATAATTGCTTTAGAAGCTGGAAATGAAAGGAGAGAGAGAGGGGAAGAAAAAAAAAAAAAAAAAGCAGCCAAAATAGTAGCATGCTTACTAAAAAAAGGAAAAGATCCTTATTTACCATAAAAATAATAACCAAACCTGTTTCATGAAAATACACATCTTACTCTACAGACTTTTTATATTTATTATAAAATTATACATTAATATATATATATATTTTGTTCTACAAAGGAAGGAAAAAAGCTGATAATAATCTGAGGCATAGGATGAAAATGCAATTTGGTTTTCCCAAACTAAATCGATTATATATGCTTGTCTTGTACTTCGGCATTACTGTGAGGTAACTGAAAGATCATCTTTTATTGAATGTTATTAGCTACAACTTAAAATTCTATTTTGTAAACAAAAATAAACTGAATCTGTCAATAAAAAATAGCTAATATATATATATATATATATATGCAACTTTTCTGTGTATAACTGATTATATAGGCACAAATGGGTTAAATAAAAAAGTTACAAAGAAAGCCAATATTCTAAACTAGAATGATAGCCCATCAAAAATGCAGGAAAATGATTTTCTTATTTCAGCTTGTTTATTAATTCAAAATTTTGGATATGAAAGATATTCATATTATGAGCTACGAGACAAAGTTCGAAACAAATATAATTCAAGCTAACAACTCGAACAATTCACTGTAGGATAAAATACCTCTAAGAACAAAAAAATTGGATAAATATACTATAAGGCACATGCATGGTAAATAATTATTAAGATGCTACTTGCCGCAGAATGATATAAATTTAAAAGCAACGTTAAAAATGCCAGAATATGCAAACTTTCAGCAGACTAGTTTCAGTAGCATTTAGCGAACCGTCCTCAGTGCAAAGAATAACAGAAACTTGCTCATTTATATAGAGGAGAACTGGATTCAACTGAGAAGTTTATTAACCAATGAGGAAACAGGAAAATACGGGTACCAGACAATAGGAGAATAGTATAGGCAATGGTGGGATTCAAATAACTTAACAACCGGTTCGCTGCCCGAATGATTTTTGATGTACAAATATGAAAGGAAATTGAAGCATCACACATAGATTATGAAATGCTTTCTAATATTATAAGAACATTGTTAAAAAACTTTGATCTTTTGGTATAGCGCAAAAATTCCTAAAACATGCTTCCCTATAAAAGGACGTAACTTATTTAATAACTATTCTACAATCATGAAACATTGACCAACATTTCTATCAGAAAATTCATCAAAACAGTATAATACAAAAATAGCAGAAATATAAGTTTAATAATTAAGCCATGTTCATGATCTAAAGTTGCATATAATACAGTCGAGTCTCCATATAACGAAATTGATTGTTCCAGTAAAAAATTCGTTATATAGAGAATGAGTAAAAATTCCTATTTAATGTGTAAATTTTGAACAAAAATTACTTTTGGGGTGTTTAATTAAGAATCTGAAATGTTTAACTATAAATATTAACCTAATATTGTATTTCTGAATTATTTAAACAATTTCAAAAAAGAGAACAGTCATTTATTTGAAAGCATAATAAGAAATCACATAAGGAAAACTTAGATTAATTTTAGACGAAGAAATCTGTAATTTTTCGCTGTTTTGATTTCAAAATTGTTACACTCTCGAAAAAATGTTTACACTTTAGCAAGGAATGAAAGATTCTAACCGGAACATTTTCCACCATTTGAATTCTCATTCACACTTCAATTACCTCTCTGATCCCACTCTTATATGTGTAACAATCCAATTGACAAGTATGCTGGAAGGTGTGTGGGAGGGGGGGGGAGATGAATTCGTTGGGCATAAAAAACAAGGAGATTCAAGGTAAAAAATTAAGATAAAAAAACTCAGCACTGAACGATAAATCACTAATCAGTGATGGAAAATTGATTCCATGTGATTTAGAAGCTTTTTTAAAACAATAAATAAAGAACATTTTATGAAAAAATTCGTTATATGGCGATAGATATTTCGCTATATGGAGACTGTTTTTAATGAGATCATGGGAAAAAGGGACCGTTCCTACTAAAAATTCATTATATAGAGAAATTCGATGTATGGAGTTTCATTATAGAGAGACTCTACTGTATATGTAGAAAACAATATCCATGCTATAGCAAGCGAGACACATTTTTGCGCTACCATAACTTCTAGAGTTATGACATTTAGAAATTTTAGTCCTTTCTTAGTACCAAAAAACGATCCAGACAACACTGAAAATTTGTAAAATACAAAGTATCATGACTCGGCAAGTTTAGGCCATACAATGTTTTTTTCATTTGTCAGAGCTTGGAAAATATTTTTCTAAATATAACTTTTAGGACTCGGGGATCTTATAAAAATTTTGAATGTGTTACATTTACGAAAATAAGTACTTTGATTTAAATGACTTCTAAGATATGAAAAGCTCTCTCTCTCTCTCTCCCTATATATATATATATAGTGTGTGGTATATATATATATATATGTTTATAGTATATAGTGTATATATATATTTAATATTGATCTATTTTCACTTTGTGTTATAAAATTTACTATCGGTTTAATGTGCTTGAATGTCCCACATTCATACTTTTAGGATTTTTATGGCTGTATGAAAATAATCCACACACTATATTTGAGATTTTTAGGTAATGGGAATTTAAGTATCTGATAATCTTCTATATACTTCCATATGTTTTTTATTATTTCCTGTTCATTTTATAATTATCTTATATATAATAGTTATTATTAACGATTTTTATATTATTTTTAATATATATTTATATTAATTATTATTGAATTTATTTTATTTTATAGCATATAGCTATATGCTTATATATTATCAATGTTATAGAATTATTTAAATTCTTAGTGTAGTTTAAATGAGTAAGATTATAGAATATTTTGAATGCTTTTTTTTAAATTTTATTAACAATAGTTTTTTTAAAAATATATAGTGTGGTTTATATTAGGTTTATAATTATCTATATATAAGGATTTGTTTGGTTTTGCTGTTAATAAAATTTTTACATTCTAAGACTTTCAATTGTTCATCTTGTGACATTTGAATAATAAAAATACTACTAGATGGCAGCACCAAAATTTGTATTTTGACTATAAGTTATAAATTTTGTCTTTTGCAGCTCCTTTTCAGTTATAATTTCCTACACCAGGTGGGATTTTTTAGCTAAATTTTGACGATATTATTAAATAGTAATTAATTAATTTAATAGTGTATTTTAGTTATTTTAAATAATGTAATTACTTTCTATTTATTTTATTTTATATTATATTAATTCCATCTATCATGGTATTTCAAAATGTATTAACTGCATCCTTTGGTATCAATTACTGTGATTTCTTAACTGTTTTATTCACCTTAATCTTTACAATATTTTGATTCATGTGCGAGTGGATATATTGAAAAATACTTAATCGGTATGTTGTGTATTATTTCTATTTTATATCCTATAAATATTTAAACAGGTTTTATTGATTCTTCCATTTCATATTATTTGTTTCTATTCTGTTTTCATTTTTAATCTATTCACTTGATTATAATGGTTGTTCGGGCACAGAGAAAAATAATTTTTAGCTTTAGCTTATTTTTCTCACAGAAAACAACCATATTGCTTATATCATTGAATTCTGTGCCCTTGAAAACGTAATTCAATATATAAGCTTTTCCATTATTTGTCGGTGTCCACTTTCTTATTTTTTCTTCCATAATAATTCTTATAATAAATTATTTGGCACTTTTTTTATACTTACAGCTTTAATTCATAATATTACGTTTTTTGATTTGGTAGGTTATGTTTAATTAATGGTTATATATATATGCATTTGGAAGCATACCTTTAGATCTAAAGATTTAATTATTAGCAATAGATCAGTGATAACATAGAAAGTTACGTGCCAAATCAAAGTACCTTTTATTTGAATATAACTAGTTATTGTAATTTTGAATAAGTATGCCATATAATTAGGGTTATCTTAGGCTGCCAATTTAGTTCACAAAATTCTTCAAATTTTCATTTTTTTTTAAGTTGAATTTCCTCTTACAGGATTAATGAAGAACAAATATATTATTTTTGCAAATGGAAGATCATTTTATTAAATGAAATAAATCAGGACTTGTCACAGAGTTATGCTTAGAAAACAATGTTGTGCAGATAAACATTTAAAGAAAGTGCATTAATGTAAATTCAATTTTCGCATTTGAAGTATCATTTTAAGAACTGGTTCGCCGAACTCAACATAAATTAACAACCGGTTCTACTGAACTGGCTGAATCCCACCACTGAGTATAGGTAATGCCACCAAAAGTGTGAAAAAAAAAAAGTGGTAGTAATTAAGCAAAAGTGGATTTTATGAAATATTTCCAGCAATCTGTTAAAGGGGGAATAACGAATTCATTATTAACAATATTGTCATAATTTTTGTAGATATAAAATGCTTCAAGAAAGTTAAGTTCATGCATAGAAGTAGATTTAGAGATGATTTTGGCTGAATTAAAATCAAAAGAGTGGCTTATCTCCCAGCAATGTTTAGCAATTGAAGATTTATTGGTTACCTATTTTTGAATATACTGCTTTGCGCAAACTACAGCACCCTCGTCCGTCTAACTCAAATCAGTCCTCTTCTCTTTCCAGAAGTAGCATCGTGTTACCTTTCTTTCCTATTGCCAAAATTCTTAGACAGCATGACTTCAGAATATTTTTTACCCCTATGAATAAATTTACTCTCTCCAAACTCAAAGATCCTATTGAGTTACACAATGCATGGGGTATCTATAGTATTTAATTGCCAGTGCGGTCTTTCCTATATTAGAAAGACCAAATGGGATTTAAAATTTCGTATTAAGGAACATTAACAGTATATTCAAAAACAGGAAACCAACAAATCTTCAATTGCCAAACATTGCTGGGAGATGAACCACTCTTTTGATTTTAATTCAGCCCAAATCATCTCTAAACCCATTTTCATACATGAACTTAACTTTCTTGAAGAATTTAATATCTACAAAAATTCTGACAATATTGTTAATAGTGAATTTGCTATTCCCCCCTTTATGAGATTGCTGGAAATATTTCATAAAATCCTTTTTTGCTTACTTACTACCAGTTTTTTTTTTTTTTTTTTTTTTTCCCACATGTTTGGTGGCATTACCTATACTATTCTCCTATTGGCTTATACCCATATTTTCCTGTTTCCCCATTGGCTAATGAACTTCTCAGTTGAATCCGCTTCTGCTCTTTATAAATGAGCAAGTTTCCGTTACTCTTTGCATTGAGGATGATACGCTAAATGCTACCAAACCTAGTCTGCTGAAAGTTTGCATATTCTGGCATTTTTAATGTTGCTTTTAAATTTATACAAGCATGGTAGTCAGTCAAACAAACAAACAAAACAAAACAGTAGTTTACCACTGAAATTTGAACAATTGGTACCTTTGGATTAGATTTAGATTGAAAAGAGTAACTTCTTTATTTCAAATGGAAATTTTTACAGATTTTTCAAAATTGAATAAAAAAACTTAAGAATACTGAAATATTACATTTGGATATTCGGATAAAAAAAGAGAGGAAGAGTTGGCAGTTCTAGGACTGAAGAATGATTTGTTTATTACAAAAATAGAAGCTGGAATTGAAAAATAGTCTCCTTTTTTGTGGGGTTTGTGGCTAAAACAGTAGTAACAGTCATATTATGCTGAAAATAGTCACTTTTAGTAGCATTTTAGTTGCAAATAGCAATGGGGAACTTTTTTTTTGTTAGATAAAACTTATTTGTTAGATAAATGAATAAAGGAACTTCAATAAATATCTATTAACATATTACATACTGGCATCAAAAATGATTAAAAAATTTGATTCTAGGATATTTATATCAATAAATTACAAAGTAATTTTCAAATCTTGATTTATACTTATTTTTAAGAAAGGCTGAATTAGGATAATTTTATCACCTTTAACACGATACTGCTCAGACCTATATTACTTAAAATGATCAATTCTAACTAAGCTTACGCAGAAATAACTTACTTTTGATGCTAAATATAAAAGAAATGTTTTTTCTGACTCATTTTGTTTAAAAACAGTTTGCTTTCATGTTTGAAAACATATACTTCACTTGAAAAGCTTTTACCTTTTAAATTATAATCAACTGTAAAATAAGTTATGATATAGTAATATTTATGTTTCTTATTAAGTGTACAAATTAAAAGATTAATGTTTAAAGAAATTAACTATTCTCTAAACTTTAAATCTTAACCCTATAGCAGAAACATACAAATTTTATGAATAACTTCTTCATTAACACCAAAATTGACTAAAATGAAGATGATTCCCACACTTTATCATTTATACTGTTCTGCAGAACAATCCTCCACACTGTCATAGGAAATTTTTTATTAAACAAAGTATAATTTTTTTTTTTCCAAATGGGGAAAAAATTCTCTACTGTTCTGTGTGTTGTCACGATTCTGTCATTCAGAAACCTAAGAAATTAGAAAATATACAACCAATAACGTCATTGTAACACAGTTTAAGGCAGTTAGTTGCTCTAAAAATTTTAAAAGACACGACAACTGTTGGCAGTGGATAAATTTGAATTTTGGTAAGGAGATTATTCTCTTGTAACACAAAATTTAGTGAAGAATGAACACATATATGGACATTACAATTTTAGTTAATCTAAACTAGAGATTGACTTAAAGTTCAGTTTTGCCGAGTTTTGGAGGAAAAAAAAAAAAAAAAACATTCAGTGCAAACTGAAACCATAATCTGATTTCATAAGGGCTTGTTTTTAGGGAAGAACCCATGCTCAGCCCATAGTGCTTTGTTTTTTTTTCATTCATACTATCTTGTTGGATGATTCAAACAGTATTAATGACAAAGTACTTAGTAATAACGATAAATAGCTTTTCATTTTTGTAATAAAGAAATAAAACAAGATGTGTTTGATTAAAATACATCTGTAGAGGTTGAAGTCATACTGTGGTTGAATGTCAAACAACCTGTATGAATCACACATATTATTTCTTACATACCTTTTTCTGACACAGTGATGAATGAGATAGCATATGAAGGTTTTTGACACTGTACACTTACATTGCATTAAAAGATGTTTTATTAAAAATTGCAGTAATTAAAAACTAATGAAACAACTATAAGTGAATAATCTCAAAGATGGCACGGCAAAAACCTGGCACGGATCCACTGGTTTATTATTTTATTTATAAACCTTTAATACATGCATTTATTTCTGCAAGAAGAAATATATTTTTTCTTCAAGGAATGTTCATTAAACTTCATAAAACTTTTGTATCATGATCAAGCTATAAATATTCATAATGGGGTCATACCACGTCAAATCAACCAAAAATTTCAATTTTCAAGCTGACCATTTCAGATTTCAACGAAACTGTCAGGGATAATTTTCTCTGGTGATATAAATGAGAATACATTTTTATAATTGTTTTATTGCGTTAAATTTTCATACAATTAATTATTTAAATTTTGAAAACTCATCATTTTTTGGGTTGCATAAATTTTTCAATTTTGAATTTCTCAAGTTCTATCAGGCATACAGAATTTTATGACCTTCTCACTGCCGCGAACTGATATATCCGGTCACTAAGCTGTAGGTTTCACTGCAATGGAAGCATTATTTAAATTAATATAATTATACCGATATAATTCAGTTTTAAAAAATAAGGTTATAATTAATACTGCCAAGGCTTATATACCTATACTTAATAAAAAAATTTATATCATGTTGAAAAAAACACTTTTTTTATCATTAAAAACAAAATTACAGAGAACACAGCATTACAATTCTGCCCTTTTGCTCGGCAGTCGGGAGAGGGGGGGGGGGGTGGGTTAAGAGAATTTTATAAGTTTTAATTTGATACCCAAGTTGACTATGCTCAGTTAAAAAAAAAATTAAAAAAAATTTTCAGATAGTGTTTTTAAAAAATTTTGAAAAAAAAAATCTATGTTTGTTGTAATATTATAAGCTAAAATTTCTGAAATTTTTAGAGTGGGATCTCAATGGGAGAGTTATGAAATAAAAACTGAAAATTACCACTCAAATAATACATAAATAACAAAATAGCTAGAATTAGATTGTTATTTGAATGGCAATTTTCAGTTTTTATTTCATAACTTTTGATCCCATTGAGATCCCACTCTAAAAATTTCAGAAATTTAAGCTTATAATATTGCAACAAACAATTCTTTAAAAAAAAAAACAAAAAAAACACTATTTGAAATTTTTTTAAAATTTAAAATTAAAAAAAAGAATTAATTTAATCTTTTTAACTGAGCATAGTCAACTTGGGTATCAAATTAAACCTTATAAATTTCTCTTTAAAATGAGGGGTCATAAAATTCTGTATGCCTGATAGAACTTGAGCAATTCAAAATTGAAATAATTGCATGAATATTTAATGTGATAAAAAAATATAATGGCATTTATATCATCAGGGAGAATTATTCCTGATAGTTTCATTGAAATCTGAAATGGTCAGGTTGAGTCACTGGTTGATTTGACATGGAATGACCCAATGATCACTCAAAATTGTTTCATTAAAATCAATAAGATCAATTCTTTTTCTAAAAATAGCTCTTTTTTCAATGTAGTATTCTGCTGGATTAATGTTTATAATCAACTTATTTTATCAATCACTACTTATACTGCTATATTTGTGTTTGACAAATCTCAATTAAATGAGACTTTACTTCTTTTAAATTATAAGCTCAGTGTGTAAAATCCCTATCTTTAATACTTCTTTTTATTAAGTTATCTCTAGATTAATGTAGATTTTATTACTGCAGTTCTGAGTAAAGATGTAACGGATAATGATTTGGCCGAATACTGAATTAAAAAAAAAATACATATATATTTTTCTTTTTTTTCAATTTTAAAATAAAAAATTAAAGACTAATTAAATTAAGGACTAATTGAAATGAATTTTTTGTTTGAGTGTTCAAAAATCATAACAGCTGACTATATTTTTTGTAATATTTTAAATACTTTAATGCCAATAAGATAACATATGACTTTCAAAAATGTAAATAATAATTTAATTCATAATTTTTTATTTAATCCATAGATAGTTCTAGTAATTTATACAGATTTTATCTAAAATAGAAACTCATTAGCTCTGTAAAAAGGAAACTTCTTTATTTTAGTAAAATCATTTCACCCCCCAAAAATACAAACTTGCATGTGTGCTCTATCTTTTTATATCCTTTCTCATTCAACTCAAACTTAGTAAATGTACATTCAGTATGTAAAGGAAAGGGTTGTTTTCTTAAAATATAATTGTCCATTCCATTAAAATATAATTATTCTTTTCTGCTACCAAGATATACTTTTCTCTTTTCTGTCTCACAAAATTAACAAGCCCCTCATAAGACTTCTTCCACCCCATATTTCACCAATGAGATGCCTCCTGAAGTTTATGTAACATCATTATATACAGTTATTTATAAGTTGTTATGAAGCTTTAAAATTGAGTAAGTATTAGGATTTCTCATTCTTATAACAATTAATGCATTTAGATATATATCTTTTAATACTGTTTTTTGAAAATATTTAAAATCACATTTGTTTTGATTTTCTGGAACTTATTTAACCAAATGTCTTCGAATATTCGGCCAAATATGCAACTATTCGGCAAAATATCTAATTATATTTGGCTACAGGTATTCGACCAAATATCTGTTCAATATTCGGCAAAAGGGCCGAATAGTGGTCGAATATTCGTTACATCCCTAGTTCTGAGTCATATGCACAATTTTTAATATCTCAGCTTGAGTAATGGGAATATAGCGGTTTATATTTCTGGCTTAAGACCACCTTAACTACTGCATGCATTATGCGTTTATATACTGGAACACTGACAAAATTTATAGAGTTTTTCTTAAGAAACAAAGGAACATCTTTTTAAGAATTTTATCCCTAAAAATGATTGCAAAAAAGAAGTTTGTGCTGATTGTTCTTTTAAATATCCTTAAGTTTTTATGAAAATACTCTTTAAAACTACTGAAATGTTAATGTATTATCAAATATAATCAGGTATTTTAATGAATTTGAAAGTGTAAGTATAAATGTGGTTTAAAAAAATCAAATTAATATTGGGTTTTTAAATATAAACAATTAAAAAAATTAAATAGCTAACTGTTATTATCAAGTAATTGTTATAAATATTGTTAATTGTGAATTCGCTGTTCCCCCATTATCAGACTGTTGGAAATATTACATAAAAACTTCTTTCTCTTAATCCCCCCCCCTCACTACTTCAGTTCCATTTCCCATCTTTTTTCCTATTGGCTGTTGCCTGCAATCCTCTGTTTTCCTATTGGTCAATAAACCTTTAACTGGAATTCCCATCTCTCCTATACATGTGAGCAAATTTCCGCCATCCTTAGCACCGAGGAAGGTATGCTATATGCTACCGAAACAGGTATGCTTAAAATTTAAAATTTTGGTGCTTTTAACGTTGCTATTTTTTACGCTTTTATTAACTGTTATTATTTTTTTAAAGATACTATTACAATCTTATAGCCAAAAAGATTTCTTACGCATAATTTTATATTTAAGAAAAATTTATTTCTTCCTTTTATATAATTTATGTGTTTCTAAAAAATTATGATATAACAGTTTTTTCCTTCATGTGTTGTTTTCAGTTATGTGCCAGCGTTCTTTCAAACATATCTTTTCAATCACATATAAATAAAAAGTCACTGTATTAAAAACAATAGAAACATTAATACCATTTTAAATATCAGCATTTAAGTGTAAAGTTAAAAACACATAAACTATATTTTTAAACTGCTACTAAATTAACGTTTTAAATAGAAAACAGATACAAATCTAAAGAATAAATGCTCTATTATGTTCTTAAATATATTTTTTTGACCGAATGAAAAAGCTACTATTAAACATTTTGAAACTCTTTGTGCAAAAGTTATATTGTATGAAAACCTTTAAAAGTAATAATGAATAAATGCCTCAAATGCTTAATTATAAAAAAAAAATAATAATAAATTTTTTTGCTTTTGTCGAAAACAAGCACATGCACAACATTCATGCATTTGCATAAGTAAAATTGACCCAAAAGATGGCTTTGAAAGATTGTGAATAATTAATAATATTTTTGTATGTATTTATGTATTAATAGCTTAAAATTTCAATTGGGAGAGTTTCGTTTTCGGCCAAAATTTGAGAAAGGACCAAAATGCGGTTTTGGGTGGAAAACTTGTTATGGTCGTTCTCTAATCTAAATATAATAAATTTTGTTTATAAATATCTTATCTTTCTGCCAAAACCATTTTGCTGCTCTTTTTGAGGTGAGTACTCACAGTAAAACTAGGCATGTACAAGCTTTGTATGATTCAACATAGCTTGTAGATTACTAATAAGAAATATCACAAATATATAAAAATGCACAGAAAGATACAACTTTATACTTTTGAAACTAGTTATTCTCATTATGAACATTGAACTTTTTGTGTTGCATGTTACCAAAACAAATCTGTCTAATTTTGAAATAGATTAACATTGAGGATGAGTATAAAATTGTAAATGAAACACTCGTCCTCATAGGGGTTAACAGAAGAACAGAAAGCGCAACTACAGACAATTTCACAATTTAACATGAAGAGCATTCATATGATCAATATAACTCATAAAGAACTAATACAACTCATACTCAAGAGTAGTAGAGATCAAACATATAAATAAACTTAATAAATAAATATCATTTTTAAAATTCAGAGATAAAAAATATTCAGACTAAGAATAAGCTGTTCAATCATAAATTATTCGAACACCCCCAAGAAAAAATAAAAGTAAGTGAAGGAAACTTATACCAAATGCAAGTCATATTTATAAACAATTAAATGTGATTTATTATTACAAATTAACAAATTAGTGAAAGAAATTTTCATTTAGATCCAATGTATATAAAATCTTTTTTTTTTTTTTTTTTTTTTTTTATATATCATAGAACTATTTTCAAATTTTAAATATATTGTTTAGCAAAATATAAAATTTTATTCATATCAGGAGATGAGGGAGGTTGCAAGAAAACTACTTACGATTTTGATAACTAGCTTTAGTCCTGACAGCTTGTTTTATAACTCTTGCATTTATATCAACTAAAAAAAGGAAAATAAAAAGATATATTTATAATTTCAAAGCCATGAACTTAATTAAAACATAAGCAAGAGAATAGATATTCAATCATCTACCAGATGATAAATTTTGTATTGCTTAATTAATTTTATGATCCACAATATAATAAATTCATCTATTAAATAAGAAAAAGAAACATATGATTTAGTTTACATGTTTTTATGCAGCACTTTAATTTAAACAGATTTATAATATAAAGAACTCAAGATAAAAATTGTTTTGTAGAGTAGAAAAAGCAATATTTTTTCTTATAATCATTGTACTTATTCTTACTTCTTTCTAGAGATCTGCACGGGCCTGCCCGTGGCTCGAAGCCCGGCCCATCCCGCAGGCAGTGTTCAGGCCTATTTTCATTTACGCCACTCGGGCCGGGCCTTACTTTTTTCTGAAGTCTCGGGCCGGGCCAAACTTATTTTATCTGCACACACCCGGGTACTGGTTTCCTTCCTAATCTTCATGGCACAAAATTTTCATTCCTAGTTTTCACCTACCCCGTATGAAAATCATTGTCTCGGAATGGCCTGGTCCAGTCAAAGGTCAGTAAAATTAGGCTTAGCACAAATTTTTTGTCAAAAAATGCATACATTTTTAAATCGCCATTATTCTACAATTAAACATTCAAATTCATTCTTTTTAAAGAGTAGTAGATTTCTACAATTATTAAAATATAATAAAACGTGTGAAAAAGAACCTGTCTATGACGGAATCTTGTTTTAAACTGAAAAACGTGTTGATCCATGCAAAATTAATGTACTACTTAATACTACGTAAGAAAATTATAAAAATTAATAACAAACAAAATTAATATACTATGTAAGAAAATAATATACAATACATTTACACCTGCTAAGAAGGAAACTTGTCTATAACGCATTTTTTCTTTTTTTTTTTCTATGCAATTCAGTCTTAGATTTTACTGTATAGCATTTTTCAGATATTTAACACTTCAATACATGGAATATGGATTAACAATATTAATGATAACTGAAACATTTACATACAAGAAATAGAGATTCATTAAAAAAATAAATATCGCACCCTGCGGCGCTTCTATAAAATTGAAGATTATAAACATGAAAAGAAAAGTTAAGATAAAAATTTTTTGCTTGTTCTCCTCGTACGAGAAAAACTTTTAACCAAATCGACATAAAAATCAATGTTTTGTAGAAATTCACTCGGGCTGGGCTAAGATTTTAACTTTTTTTCGGGCTGAGCTCGGGCCGAACTTTTAACTTTTTTACCGGGCCGGGCCAGTGTTTTTTTTGTACGGGCCGGGCCGAATTTTTTTTTCTCTCAGTCGGGCCGGGCCCGGGCCTGGAAATGTCGGCCCGTGTAGACCTCTACTTCTTTCTCCTGTCTTAAAAACCAAAAAGTCAAGAATGAATAAATTTGCTTTCAAAAAATTCTTCATTTGATAAGATATTTTATCAAGCTCATAGGATAATAGTACATATAAACTAGGAAAACTCACAGCTTTGCATGTGTAGTTGTTCATTTCACTCATTTGAAATTTGATTTTTTAAAGAACTTTCCTTTGGAAGAATTTCACTCTAATAATAAAAGGTATGTCAAAGCATGCCTCTGTCAAAGTATCTCTGCCATCTGTTCATGTTTTAGTTTTAAATTGTGTAAATGTACTTGGATTGTCAAGTAATTGATAAAGCTTTGTGTAGAGAATGGCTTGAGGCTAAAATTAACAGCTTTCAATTCTGATATATATTTTCATGTTGGTGATACGAAAATGTCTTTTGTCGTGAAGTCGTGAAAGAGGAATGTATGTAAACTCTATGTAATCTCCCCCAACCCTTGTGCAGAAAACAATGATAATTTTTTTACAGTTTGAATAATTTGGTCTGATAATAATTTCACTTTCATATTAGAATTACCTATTACCACATCTGTGTGTATACTTTAACAAAAATTAGACAATTACCACAGGATAGATTATGTAAAACACTCTATACTAGCTCATTAGGTAGGCCATGAAAATTTTTCAAATTTTAATCTAGATCATGAACATTTTTTAAATTTTAATGCAAGTTAAACAGCAATAAAGTCTGTGAACCACTGCTCTATATTCGCTCTGTCATTGTTCATTTATAATTCACTACATAGAATTATTATGATCAATTTAAATTTTGTAGTGGCCGGCCACTACACTATGACTGACATCCTATCTTCGCAATTTATTATTAGGGCTGAAAAGTCGGAGTCGGGCCCATTTTTGAGCGAAAGAGTTGGAGTCGTCCATTTTCCCCAACGACTCTACAGCCCTGTTTATTATGATGCCATGATAATATGGAAGCAGCAAATTATTTTTAATTTTTTGAGTAATTCCAACAACGTGTGTGTTTTTCTCTCCCCCCCCCCTTCTTCTCTCCCTCATTCATTAGCACACAAAATAAAACAAAATATAAATTAAAACATAACAACTTTCTAAAGAAAATGTATAAAATAAGCTTAACATACCAGAATTTTCTGAGAGAAGGTTACTTTGTTGAAGAACTCTGTCAAGGCATAATGTTTCAAATTTTTTGCGCTTAAGAACCATACCTTCGGGATCTAAATTTAAAAGAATAAAAAATGTATACATGTATCTATGATGTAAAGTTGTTTTTCGTACATTGTAAATATATGATGAATAAAATAGAGCTAAAATTATCAATATTACTGACAACCCATATTAATGAATTTCATAAAACGATAAGGAAATGATTTAAATAATTTTTACATCCAAACTACTAGACAAATCTATGCCAATAAAAGAAAGTTTTGCTCTGTCTGTGTGTCTGCGATAGCTAGCAAAATCTACCCAACGTACAAATATGAACATTTTTGTGGCGGTAGCCCAAAGTCTCTCCTGACGCACCCGAGGCTCAGAATTTTAAAATTCTAATAATTAGTTGAGTTATTAATTAACAACCACAATGCACTCTCATAAAAAACTCATCTCGGTCCTTGCGAGAGGAAAAAAGTGCTGGCACGTGTGCAGAAGACTTATTTATACATCAGGAAAAAAAGAAGATCAAAAGAAGGAATTTTGAGCCAGGGGAGTGTTTTGTCATTATTTATTAACTTATACTGGCTAAACCGCTAGGTAAAGTTAAAAACAAGAAGATATATTCTGAAAGATCATATTCTTGTGTCTCAAATACCACAATCAATTTAAAAAATATCGCAGTTAACACCTTTGAAATTTTTTTTTTTTCAAAAAGGGTCATTTTTCCAGCAAATGTTTTTCTCTCTGTTTTAGGATTTTATATTTTAATGCTTTCATATAAATGTTTTATATGCTTAAAATAAATGTTACATTTAGTATGCTCTCCTTCATTTAAACAACTTGCTTTAATCACAAAACTATATTTCCTTTCGCTAAGTTCAATGAATCTGGCAAAATATCCAAAACATGGTGGCTATGAAGCACATCACTTGGAATACCCGTAGTTTAAATTTAGTAGAATGCAACTCATCTCATAGCCTTCAGAAGTAAAGAATCAACACTTATTTTCCAATACATTACTTGTTTAGATTCCTTTAGTTTTCTACAGAAGAAAAAATGTTCAGTATACTTCATTAAATACTTCTTGAAACCTTGTCATATGCCGCCTGTCATTAGTTGATTTATTTGAATAATCAAAATTTTCACTACAATAACAATACATATTTCTTTTACAGCAAAAATCCATATAAAATTTATTTAAATATCAATTACATTAGCTAAACCATTTCACAAAAAAAGTTCTACTTTTTGATGATCATTGTTAAATTTCTAAAGACAAATACTACATTTGTTCTTCAAAATTTTAGCATAATTAAAATTAAAGCTAAGATTTTAAATTTTCTCAAACATTGAAATTTTTTCTGAGATTAGAATTTTCTGAAAGTATGTTCATAATTATAAAAAAAATTGCAGTGCTCCTTAGCCAGAGGCGCTTGTGTGTGTTGAACGCTTCACACCAGCACTGTATGTATTTATAATATATGTGTGTGTCACAACAGCAGATTAGTAATTATGTTGTACAATTCCACTGAAGTTAATATTAAGCCAATTTTTTTAAATTACACTTCAATTACACTTCAATAACACTTAAAATGATTACACTTCAATAACACTTAAAATGATATAACACTTTGTAAAATTCACCATCAAATCAAAACAATGCATAGGACCCGTTTCGAGCTTGAAAAATTAACAGTCCATCATCAGCTACTGTTCTCTCCTCCTTTCCCTTTCAGTTCATTTGAGACCTTGTCCCCTTACGGACATGTGTTTACAGTAGCTGAGGATGGGCTGTTAATTTTTCAAGCTCGAAACATGGCCTATGCATTGTTTTGATTTTATGATAATTGTTACAAGTGTTATTTTAATTGTGAGTTATCGTCAGTTTTCAGTGCTTTTTCTACTTCAGGAACTTTTAGATAACATCTCATAGTACCATTACAAAATTTTGAACGGTGAACATATATTTAAATAAAATATTTTTAACAAATAAAAGTTATATAAGTAATTTACCTTTTATTAATGGAAGCAAAATGAATTCCTTTGGTTTGCCTGTGGTACCATCAGATGGACGTCGTAAATGAACAAAACATCTGACTTTTTCTTGAACATTTGAATTTTTATATGCTGGAGTTTGAAATGATATTGCAGCTTTTCGATGAACATGATGTGGTGAAAACTTTCCAAGAGCAGACCATGTTATTTCTTTGTCA
The DNA here is from genome assembly GCA_963932465.1 of Maratus speciosus. NCBI lineage: Eukaryota > Metazoa > Arthropoda > Arachnida > Araneae > Salticidae > Maratus > Maratus speciosus. The sequence continues at coordinate 269,849,128 of OZ010791.1, forward strand.
CTCTCTTCATAAAATATAATTTGAATATCATCTATAAGAGAGAATGATTAAAGAAATATATAACAACAGTCACTTATGTTATAATAAAGGACGGAAAAAAATGAAAATCACATTACCTTTATTAATTTGGTCACACAATAAAATAACTTCTTGCCCACCAGTGACTGGAGCAGTATAATGACTTAATTTTGTTATGGTAAGATCAGAAACAGTTTCTGTAAGAAGCAATGACAACAGGTTACTTTTCATTAGATTACTTTGTATTCACAAGCATGGATTTTTAATGAAATGCTAAACAATTACGATACATCAAATTTACATTAATACTACATTTTACATTAAATTTATCTTCATTTCTTAGATTAATCTATCAGAGCAAACAACCTTATTTTTTCAACAGTTTCAGGAGTTGAAATATTAATTTTCAAAAGTTTTTAAGTTTCTACAGTAACAATATAAGTTAAAAACCACAGCACATATTTAAATTAAAAAGAAAACTTCAGAATTATTTCTAGGGATTTTCTTAACATAGGGTGCAAGAAAATTTTGGTGCATCCAAACATATTATTCTTTTTTCTATTTAGGTATTTAAATATTGACAATATATTGATGTTATATGATGACAGTTATGTATTTTAAGTGCACATTGTTTTTTATCTTTTGTTAGGTAAAAGCATGAATCAAAAAACTCAAAGGACAAAATCGTCTTGTGCCTAGAGATGTAAATTTTCCGGAAAAGTTGAAGTGGTGGAAAAAAACGTTTTTTTTCCAGTTTTTTTCTGGAAAAATGGGAAAAATTGATTTCCTATAAATGTTTCTCAAAAATAAGTTGTAGCTTTTCTTGCTTAATTTAACACTAGTGTTTGTATAATATATCATGTGTCTGTTGAAATGATTTTTCAGTAGCACTTGTTTAATTATATCAGTAGAGCTAATTTAAAAAACAAACTAACAAAAAAATCTTTAGTTTCAACCAATATCACTGTAGTTTTAAAGCAGTTTTAAACTGTATTGTACATCCCATCTACATAGTACTCATAAAGGATGCCAGTGTAAAAGAAACAAATTATAGTAGTTCTGGTATTATTATGAATACCATTATCCTTTTAAAATCTTCTGTTGTTTAAAAATTGGTATTATTTTACAATATTACTCCCCCCCCCCCCCCTTACAGTTATAATTTTCATTTTCTGTATATGTAGTTTTGGTACAGCTTTCCAGCCTAAACCCAAACTGTGTTTTACTAAGATTTAGATCCTTAATATTGAAAGTGGTATTTTTTTTTCTTTTAATGAAACTTTTAAAACAGGTGGATTTTTCCATATGTTTAAAAATTGTTTTCAAATACATTTTTCAAGAGAGATTTGCTTACATTTTCTTTGCAAAGTTTGTATGGATTTATGTTTTTTGAAAATACATTTAGGCAACTCTAAGAATCTATATTTTAAGAAACAACAACAAAAAAAAAAGATACATAATTTCAACTGCATGTTATTATGAAAAGAAATTTTTCTAACAATAGTGAAAAATCACAGCCATGCGAATAATAAAAAAAAATGCATGTTTCAAATTTTACATTAAATTTTCCATCTTACTATTTTCATTTATTGGTATAATATTTAAATACTTTTGCACATGAATTTCCATTTTTAATCAGAGAAGTTCCATTTAATTATCTTACCAAGGATTTGCTTAGACTTTTTTTCACACGATCATGTTTTTGCGAAATTGTGAACTTTTATAAAAACTTATGAACTTGTAAAAAATATGAATGAAATGTAAAAAATGCAATCGGAATTTTGTAAATTAGAAATTATACATTTAAGTTCTTATCTAGACATTATTGTCCTTTGTACATATAAACAGCTAGATAATATATTCATTGGTTATTGCAGCTATTATACAACAGGTTTTTTTTTTTTTAATTCTAAAATCATTACATTTGTGAAGGATTTAATTTGGAGATTGTAAAAAAATTCTGAAATGTCTATTTTTAAGTGAAAGAATATTGTTAAAGGTCATATGTTTTAAGGAGAAAAAACTGTGAAGGATCCTTTAAGAGACTCAAGTTCTTTCTAAAGAGAATCTCTGCTTACAGGTAAGATTTTCCATGTTAAGGTTTTCATGAAGGACACTAAACATGAAAAAAATATAAATAAAAGTATCAGAAGGTAGCAATTATAAAATTTTGACTACATTATTTTATAAATGAAGTTTCAATTTTTCCAATTTGGGAAAAATGAAAAATAGCCCTTCGGGAAAAAAACTGAAAAAAAAAAAAAAAAAAAAAAAAAAAAAACCCGTTTTTTTCCCCAACTTTTCCGGGTTTTTTCCGAGCATTCCCATCTCTATTTGTGCCACAAACAATTTTTTTGTGACTGAATGAAAAGTTTTACAGGTGGATAATCAGTTAATGAACAAAATGATAGGATATGGCGGAATGGACTGCATATCCCACTTTTGTGGTGGCTTATAGTCTAATGGCATAATGTCAGATGCAAAAACTCTACTTTTCTACAATATAAAAGGACAAATGTATCTGTGCGTAATGTTGAAGTCATTCTGCGAATAGAAACATTTGACGATAAAATTTTACTTTTTAAATTTTTGCTACTGCAATTTTTAAACTTCTAAGCATTGCCCATTTTTAATTTTTACACAGTCATAAAGGGAAAAGTTATACTTTCAAATGAAGTTTGTTTGAAACCTGTATTTCAATTTACTCATTTTTTAAGCAACAATAACAACAATCACAAATTTAAAACTTAATAAATAAACAAATAAATAAACAAAACAAATTTTATAAGCAATTGTACAATTTAAACTTTTTACACTGTTGAACAGAAAAAGAAACGTACTTTCAAGTATTATAATTTGTTAGAAAACTGTATCATTTTACTGATTAGGAGCCTTTAACACTTTTTAAATGAGTGGTAAAAACATCAAAAAGATATAATCAAACTCAAAATAGGGGAGGGGGGGGGGGGGAATAACACTTTTGCTTGAAATTAAATGAAGGAACAATTGAAACTATTAGAATTACAGAAGACAAAAAAAAAAAAAAAAAAAAAAAAAAAGAGAAAAGAAGGTTAATCAAGTAAAGTGCTTTGGTAAAATAATTTTCTACTCTCTTTTATACTTCTTGCCTTGATTTCGCTCTTCTTTACCTTTTTGAAGTTTTTATAAACCCATTATGAAAACATAACAAAGGGCTAAAAAATGAAAAGGAAGGAATAAAACTTAAATTTAAACACTTTCATTTCCAAGAATCATCTTATTTTAAATGTGAAGAAATCGTCTGTTGACAAATTGTCATCTATAAATGTTAAATTTGTAGCTTTATTATTATTACTCAACAAAGGAGGCTGGACCAAAAAATTTAAAAACTCCTTAACAAAACTAGAAAATTATTGCATTACATTTTAGGCAACACGCACACACACACACACACAAAAAAAAAGAGACTAATTTTCAACTAATTATTTCTTAAAGACAAATAATAAAATATTCCACAAGGTCCTTAAAAGTGGTATGATTGAGCAAAAAAAAGTTTTGCAAGCATTTCTTTTAATTTATAAATCAGAAAAGTTTCTTAATGAGTTTGTCCAAATGACCTTATATTTGTAAACTTTTGGTGATTTTTTTTTTCCCAAATGAAGCTTTGAAAATGGGCTTTTTTATTAAATAAACCTTTTAGCCCATATTATAATATGGTTTATTACTTGAAATTAGGGGCCGTTCAAATATTACGTAAGCACCTAAGGGAGGGGAGGGGGTAGCGATTTGCTTATTTTTGCTGACAAGGGGGGAGGGGGAGTTTGAATGATGCTTACGTAAGACATTTTCAAAATCTCTTAATATGTAAGGAAAAAAAAAACCTATTAAAACTTTCAAATTGAAAAAAAGAAATAGCAAAAGAATACTTAACTTGAAGTTCTGATGTCAGCTATTTTGACCGCACAAGGAAAACATAAACAATCTCTTTTATCTAGAGGTGACTGTTCATGTTTGATGCATGAGCAGGGCTTAATTTCTAACAAAAAAAGTACCGGAGCCGAGCCCTACTATTCTGCGGTACCGGTACTAACAGCCATACCGTCCCCCTCCCCTCCTGCCACTGCAATCTGCATATTTATATTTCATACATTATTTTCCAAAATGTAAAGTATTTTTTTCAATAGAAAAATAAAATATTTAAATGTATCTATCAGCATATACCTAGTGGTGAACTAATCAACTTTTTAGCTATCACTCCTTCCGAATAGAATTCTTTGCCTAATTTTAATGTTGTTAATTGCAGAATTCTGCGATTAAATGTGGTAAGGATTATGATTCGGAAATAGTGTTAACACCAAAAAGGAATAGTTCGCAGCTATGCATTTTTATGAAAAAATGAATCAAATTTACAGAGATTTATATTTATATGCTGAAGAAGGGAACAACGCTTTTCAATTTCCTATAAAAGGTGCATATCTTAAACTACAATCGATTCCTTCTGCATAACGATCTTTTGTGGTGAGCCCCTGAAAATCAGATTAAATTAAAAATTTAACACCGTTATTGGAAAGATTCGATGCTTTTATAGAAAATGGGGAAAACCTGCTCGACTGCTTTCTAGCCAAGACTACAAACTGATATAAAAATTGAATCCGTTATCTCCATCTCCTACATGTGTCACGTAATACGTACACATTACGTCACATATAATTGTTTTGGTAAAAAAGAATGCAAAACTTGGAGATGGGAAGGAATGAAAGGGTAATTTAGGCTTCGTTTTTTCGGAAGCGTTGCTACACTGGGCTCCGGAGCCCTGTATTTATGAGCTCCGCTGAATTCTGACCAATATTTAAATATTTACTAAGAACAGAGAAGTACCGTAGCTGAGCTCCGGTCGGCTCCGGTGCAAATTAAGCCCTGTGCATGAGGGCTTATTATCTCTGAGAACTTACTACTATTCCCAATTGTGAGAATATAATAGAATAGAATTTAATAGACGGATGCGATATGTTGTATTGTGACAATATGAGTCTTCCGGGAAAGCTTCCAAAATGTAAGTAAAATTCCATCTTTTTTGTTTCCACCCCTCCTCTGTCAAGTGGTTGAACACCATAACCATAATGACCGACTGCTCTACTGTCTGGTGTCTCTTGAGTTTTGAAAACCTCTCAGTACTGTCAGGGGCGTAAACCACCCTGGTTGCGTAGGGGGGTGTAGACTCATAAATTTCCGACTCCAAGAAGAAAAATTTCCGAGTAATATTGCCAACAAAATGCCGACTAATTAATATATATATATATATATATACACACACTCATGTCCAAAAGTTTAGCATATATGATAAAAACGAAGAAAGGATATCGTAAATATCTTACGAAATTATTAAACTTTATAGATGATAGATGAAAGTCTCAAGATAATTATGACTGGGCGTATCGAGATAGTCAAATAGGTTTTAAAGCGCTAATGTTGATTCCTTTTGAATTATTGATGTATGTCTCTAAAAATTAGTGGTGAAGAACTATATGATTAATATGTGTAGAAAATTGCGGTTTGGAACTCCAAACTGCTTTGTTTGATAGCGATATATCTTGTTTCTAAATGTACAAAATTTGATGAAACTGGATGATTGAAGACCTGGGGATTCGATGCCCGTTTTTTTTTTTTTTTTTTTACCAATAAAGGGCTGATTGCATTTTATTTTTTCTGCGTATAACATATTTATTCACATAGACTCCACTCCGGATAGAAATTCAAATTCTGAATTAAGCATAAGGAATCCTGTTACCAGTATACGATGTACGTCTTCAACATAAAAAAAGTCAAAATTTAAAAGATTGAAAATTTTCGAATGAACAAAACTTATATCCATTTCAAATTTTGTACGTTTAGTAACAAGATGTACGTTTAGTAACGCTATGTAACAAAGCAGTTTTTGATTCCAATCCGCATTTTCCTATTCATATTAATCATAGACTTTCTCCCCTAATTTTTAGATAATTTATTAGTAATTCGAAAAGAATCGACATCAGCACTTTAAAAATTATTTAACTAGTATCTCAATACGATACGCGAAGTCATAATTATCTCGTGAATTTGGGCTATAAACTTCAATAATTTCGTAAGATATTTAATACTCCCTTTCTACGTTTTTGTCATATACGCTAAAGTTTTGGATATGACTATATATGTCGTAGGCTAATTGGAGAATCCATCTCCCTTTTTCCAATTAGCCTGATATTTTTCAGGCTTATTGCAAAGAGCCTAGAAAGCGTAAGGCTAATTGAAAAATGACCACTTATTATCCGATCAAGGTGATATTTTTAGCTCACAGGCTATCAAAGCCTGAGAGCTTATGTACCCGCCGATTCTGTATGTACGTGTGTACGTACGTATTTACGTAACGCGATAACGCTTGATAGAAATATCCGATTTGCTTCAATTTCTTTTTCTAGGTTCATTCTGATAAGGTGCTTCCCCGATTGGTTTTTGGGGTTCATTGGTTAAGGATAAAGGGGAAAAGGGGGCTAGTCCCCCCCCCCTTAATTTATATAAATGGGTTTTTCATGCAGAAATATTCGATTTGCTCCAAATTTGGTATACCGGTTTATTGTGTTAAGGAGCTTCCCTGATTATATTTGGAGGTTCATTAGTTAAGTATAAAGGGAGGAAAGGAGGGCTAGCCCCCCCCCCCCCCACCTTAATTTAGATAAATGGGTTTTTCATGCAGAGTTATTCGATTTGCTTCAAATATCGTATACCGTTTTATTATGTTAAGGAACTGCCTTGATTAGATTTGGAGATTTATTGGTTAAGTATAAAGGAGGGACAGGGGCTAGTGTCCCCTTAATTTAGATAAATGGTTTTTTCATACAGAATTATTCGATTTGCTTCAAATTTGATATACCAGTTTATTACGATATGGCTTCCTTCATTTGATTTGGAGGTTCATTGGTTAAGTATTAAAGTGGGGAAAGGGGGCAATTGCCCCTCCCCTTAATTTAGATAAATGGGTTTTCATGCAGAATTATCTAATTTAGTTTAATTTTTTTTAGGTTCATTCTAATAAGGAGCTTTTCTGATTAGATTTGAAAGTTCATTGGTTTAGCATAAAGGGAGAAATTGGGGAGCTAATACCTCCCTTAAATTAGTGAAATGGTTTTTTCATGCAGAATTATCTGATTTGCTTCAAATTTGGTATACCAGTTTATTATGTTAAGTAGCTTCCCTGATTAGATTTCGAGGTTCTTTGGTTAAGTAGAAAGGAGGGCAACGGGGACTAATCCTTTTCAATTATTTTTGAGGGGCATTATTCTTTGAAATAAGAGTATAATATACAATTAGTGTGAATAGCATGTGAGTTCAATGCCATCAGTTTAACTTGGCAATTTTCTTTTTATTAGGTTTATTAACGCATAACCCTACCCAAACCCGAAAAATAAATTACAACAGACCGTACCCCGATCCGAGCAAGACAAAATAATTTCAGTCTACATGCAACCCGACCCGAACCTGAGAGTTCCATTTCAAAAAACCCGAAATCCCGAATCAAATCTGATAACCGACAAAAATATTCCAAAGATCCATAACCGGATCCGAACAAGACAAATTAGTTTCTGTGGACACGCAACGCTACCAGAACCTGAAAATTCCATTCGAAGTCAACCTGAAACCCGTCCCGAACCAAATCTTAACCGACAAAAATATTCCAAAGAACTATAACCCGATGCAAGCCAGACAAAATAATCTCCGTCCACCGGCAACCTGGTTGTGGTCGGTTTTCGGGTTGACTTCAAATGGAACCTTCAAGTTCGGATCCGGTTGAAAAAAATTAAACTAAATTAGATAATTCTGCATGAAAACCCATTTATCTAAATTAAGGGGAGGGCGATTGCCCCCCCCCTTTCCCCCCTTTCATACTTAACCAATGAACCTCCAAACCAAATGAAGGAAGCCATATCGTAATAAACTGGTATATCAAATTTGAAGCAAATCGAATAATTCTGTATGAATAACCCATTTATCTAAATTGTGGGGACACTAGCCCCTGTCCCTCCTTTATACTTAACCAATAAATCTCCAAATCTAATCAAGGCAGCTCCTTAACATAATAAACCGGTATACGAAATTTGGAGCAAATCGAATAACTGCATGAAAAACCCTTTTATCTAAATTAAGGGGGGGGTGGTCTAACCCCCCTTTCCTCCCTTTATACTTAACTAATGAACTTCCAAATCTAATCAGGGAAGCTCCTTAACATAATAAACCAGTATACCAAATTTGGAGGAAATCGAATAATTTTGCATTAAAAACCCATTTACCTAAATTAAGGGGGGGGGGGGGCTATCTTCCCCCCCTTTTCTCCCTTTATACTTAACTAATGAAACTGAAAATCTAATCAAGCCATCTCCTTAACATAATAAACCAGTATGCCAAATTTGAGCTAATCGAATAATTCTACATGGAAAACGCATTTATCTAAATTAAGGGGAGAGGCAATTGCCCCCTTTCCACCCTTTATACATAATAATGATCTTCCAAATATAATCAGGGAAGCTGCTTAACATAATTAACCGGTATACCAAATTTATTGCAAATTGCATATTTTTGCATGAAAAATCCATTTATCTAAACTACGGGGGGGGGGGGGGGGGGGCTACCCCCCCTTTCCTCCCTTTATATGTAACTAATGAACCTCCAAATCTGATCAAGGCAGCTCTTAACTTAATAAACCGGTATACCAAATTTGGAGCAAATCGAATAATTCATCATGAAAAACCGATTTATCTAAATTAAGGGAGGTACCCCCCCCCTTTATACTTAAATAATGAGCTTCCAAATTTAATCAGGGAAGCTCCTTAACACAATAAACCGGTATACCAAATTTGGAGCAAATTGAATATTTCTGCATGAAAAACCCATTTATATAAATTAAGGGGGGGGCGACTAGCCCCCCTTTATCCTTAACCAATGAACCCCAAAAACTAATCAGGGAAGCACCTCATCAGAATGAACCTAGAAAAAAAATTTGAAGCAAATCGGATATTTCTATGAAGAGTTATCGTGTTACGTACATACGTACGTACACACGTACATACAGAATCGGCGGGAAAATAAGCTCTCAGGCTTTGATAGCCTATGAGCTAAAAATATCACCCTGATCGGATAATAAGTGGTCATTTTTCAATTAGCCTAACGCTTCCTAGGTTCTTTGCAATAAGCCTGAAAAATATCAGGCTAATTGGAAAATGGGAGATGGATTCTCCAGTTTTCCCGGCTCTTTGCAAAGAGCCTAGGCTGTTTGCAAAGAGCCGGATTTCTCAATTAGCCTACGACATATATACTAAATATTTGCAATTCAGTTTTGAATTTTCATCGGATATCATCTAAATTCCGTGATACACGTTTCTAACTAAATTTAAAGTTAGATAAAAAAAAAAAAAAAAAAAAAAAAAAAAAAAAAAAAAAATAGAAGTTTCTTCACTTCAATCAGTATGTCTTAAAATTTCCAGACTAAACTAAAAACTTATCGACTATAAATAAATACAGCTGGATCTCGATATCTCGAAGTCAAAGGGAACAGAAAAAAGTTCGGAATATCAAAGTTTTTGATCAAAATATCAAGGTTACAAATAATATTAACATTGCTGGAATATGTATATAAATATTTTGTTTCTTCATATCGAGGTTTTCAAGTTCACAATATTTGACAAGTCAAAGTTTTTCTGAATAGTTTTAATCACAAAAATAAAATCCTTAATATTTCCGACTAAGTATAAATTTATATAGGTTTTCTTCGTTCTAAATTGTTTTTTCTAATTTTCTAATTAAAAATTACAAGGGAAAAAAATCCGACTAAGAATAAAATTTTATAGGTTTTCTTCGCTCTAACTTGTTTTTCTTATTTACTAATTAAAAACTACAAAAATATTTCTCCAATTCATAAGTTTTTATCCGTTAATGCCATTTTTTTTCCGACTAAATTTACTTTTTTCCGATCAAACGGGAATTTTCATTTTTCCAATTTATAAGTTTTTATAGTTTAATACTATTTTTTCCGACTAAACGTACTTTTTCCGATCGAACTCGAAATTTTCCGACTGATTTTTTCGTAGGGGGGTGTTGCACCCCCCCGTACCCCCCCAGGATTTACGCCCCTGAGTACTGTAGTGTAGTGGTGTTTAAAATAAATAAAATCAGAAATATGTCTACATTTCGAGAAATCTTGTGTAAAAAACTTTTTGAAAGTTTCAAAAAGTCTGCTTCAGATAAACCTTTGAAGGATATCCAATGTAAAAATAATGATGTGTGGCGGCAGTACAAAAAGTTTTCTAAAACTGACAAAGAGTTAGAGGTATTGCTGCTAAAAATAATTGAGGACGAACTGCGTAAGGCAACCAAAAAGAAATCAGTCTTTCTTGATTATTTTATAAAGGCAATTATAATCAATTTATTCTTAAAATTTTAAATATATTTTATCATAACTTTTAGTTTACATGATTACTTGTAAAATTTGGAAAAAAGATAGATAAGATAAATGATCGTGTAGCCTTGGCGAAACATGGTCAGAATGGGAATAAATAAAGACCAAAGAAATGTCAAAAAATGAGTTATTACTTTTTAAATATGGCGTAGCCAAGCTAAACCTTATTTTTTCTTTTCAAATAACTCGAAAATTAATGTATCCAGGTGGGAAAAATTAAAAAATGCGTAAGTTTTATAGCAGATAATCTTCTAACTGTTTTCAAATTTTGTACCATACTAAAAATGAAAGGTAATCCAATTGAATTGAAACCAGTGTATCTCAAATTCAAAAACAGATAAATATGGTTTCCAGTGATCTAAAAAAAGAAAAACAATCCTTAAAAAGGAAACGACAAAATGATGAATACCAAAGAAAACATCGAACCACCAAACGGACAAAGCTTGAAGAAATCTCCCATGATAATCCAGACATTAAAAAAAAATAGCTTGGAGGGATTCATTAGGAAGACCAAGTTTACATGTAGATCAACCATTATTGCTTAAGGCAATAGCAGACATAGCTATTATTGGAAGCGCTGCAGATGCAAAAAGAAGAAGCGAGTCAATACGAAGTGTCAAAACTCTCAATAACTTGACTGTAGAACTGAAAAATGTTGGTTTTACAATAAGCATGAGTGGAACATATCTTCGTTTGCTTCCAAAAAATTCCTCAACCATCGAGGGTCGAAGACATGTCACTACAGTGCCGATAAAACTTTCTTCGGTTCAGACTGATTATTACCGATCTCACATTGATAACCAATTTGCAGTAACATCCATCCGCTATTTAGAAACTTTAGCTTCAATTCTTGGACCCATGCAAGTGTTTCTTCTTTCACAGGATGACATAGTGCGTGTACCTTTGGGAATTACAGCAGCCAATAAACAGTCCCCGATACTGATGCATATGGAGTATCGTGTATCCTTACCCGACCACGAGTGGGTCATCCCTGAACGCCACAAACTTATCCCATCTATTTACTCTGGTATTGTGATTACTCCTGGCATGGCAGGTCAAAGTAAAGCCATAGGTTTTTCTGGTCCAACGTAAGAAGTGAGAAACACAGTTCTTCCACAGCAAATACTCATGTTCAGAATTTTGAAACTCTATTAATACTCAAAGACTTTGAAAAATTAGTGAAAACAGAAGAGGGTTTCATCAAACCTGTAATCATAGTTACGGTTGATGGAGCTCCAGACGAGAATCCCCGCTACCAGAAAGTTATATTGTTTGCTATTAACCATTTCAAAAAGCATGATTTGGATGGAAATTTCATTGCGTGCAAAGCTCCTGGAAGAAGTGCATATAACTGAGTAGAAAGGCGAATGGCGCCACTAAGTCGAGAACTGTCTGGTCTTATACACCCTTATGACCATTATGGTTCCCATCTCGATGACAACGGTAGCACTATTGGTGAAAAAATAGAGCAAAATAACTTTGCATATGCTGGTAAAACTCTCGCAGATATCTGGAACTCATTAAACATTGACGGTTATCCTGTTACTGCCACATATGTTGATTCAGGCGAGCCAGACTCTCTTGGTTATGACTTGGATTGGTATTCGAAGCACGTACAAGAAAATCAATACTTGCTGCAAATTATAAAATGCAAAGAAAAGAATTGTTGCTCTCCTGCACGTAGTGGATTATTTTGTATATTAAAAAGACGATTCATTCCTCCTCCAATTAAAATGATACAATCGTCAAATGACATCATTACAAGTGAGGAGGGGGAATTTATAGATTTAAGTCTCCGTCTGGCCTTAAATCTCAATATTACAGCAAAGGGATTTTTAAAGATGCTGTATGATTATTTTTGCCCTTCCATAAAATTGCAATTATCCCCAAGAACTTGTGGAAGTTGTGGCCAATATCATGCATCTCAGAAGTCAGCAAACAGACAAAAAAATTCAGCACAGTGAAAAAAGCGAGCCGGCCTGCCTTATACGACCATTGAAAATTGCTGCTCGTCGAGCAAATGAACTTATGTGCTTCGTAAAATTCGTGAAAGATACAGAAGATGTCGAGTGTATCAAGGAAGAGAAAGTTGATCAAGATTGCATTCGAAAAGAAAGCGATGAAGATAATCCAGTAAAACTGGAAACCAATGTCATAACAGATATGGAAAAATGGCTTGAGCAGCCGTGGTCAGCATCGGAATAGATATGGGCATGTTCAAATTTAAATTTTTCAAATGGCTAAGTTCTTCTAAAATTGTGATCTAAGAAATTTTCTTAAATAGAATTGTAAGGAAATAAAACAAGCATTTATTATTATTTTTTTTTAAGTCGAGTAGAGTTTTTTTTATTTGTATTGTGTCCTAATTTTTTTTTAAGTGGAGGAGGGGAGGGGGTTGCAATTTTCTTACGTAATTATTAAGGGGGGGGGGGGGGTTGCGATTTGCTTATTTTTGCTGACAAGGGGGGAGGGGTCAAAATTGTCAAAAACATGCTTACGTAATATTTGAACAGCCCCTTAAGTATTTAATCAAATTAATATTATAGTTTTTTTCTTAAATGTATATTAAAATTAGATCTACATTTTCAGAAAAAAAAAAAAAAAAAAATCGTAAGATCTTATGCAATTTAAATAGAGGACTTCGGGCTGCTGTGCCACCTAGTCTATATTATAAAGGACAAACATATCTGTGCATAACACATACGTCATTTTGCGAATGGCAACACTTTGAAATTTTTTAAGTAAAATTTTGGTTTTGCAATTTTCTCTACTGAAAATTTTTAAACTTCTAAACATCGCACATTTTAAATTTTTACACCGTCGTATAAAGAAAAAAATGCTCTTTTAAATGCAATTTGTTTGAAAGCTGTATCTCAATTTATTTTTGAGATATTAATTATTTTGTAGTTTTTAATACCATTTTTCTAATCATGGCAACAAAAGTACCCCATTTCTATTGAAAGTAAACGGAAAATAGTTGAAAATACGAGATACTGTATCTTTTTGTTGCCATTTTCTCATAAAACCTGAAAAAAAGTTGATATTAAAATATGGTCTATGTCAAGAATATTGTCTTTTATTACTTGATAATGACGTCATATACATACTTTTCTATAGACGAAATTTAAGACGGGATTGTAAAAGTGGATTGCTTTAGCGTATGCAAATGACATCACTTTATCAAAAAGCATGTATTTTAATTCTTAAACCTGAATTATGTTTTGTAGAAGTGTGTCATTTTTACAGCCCAGCTGCTTTGAAATTCTTCAGAGGTGAAAATGCTTCACTTTTGAAAATAATGTAATCGAAATCACACATTGATAAAACGCAATGTTTTACAAAAATTTAGAGTGTCTTTATAAAAGAGTGGTGACATGCAAATAATAGCAATTTATATTAGAGAAATTGATGATTCTTGCCTGGATGGATTTGCTTCGCCGAGTTAGACAAGCAAACAAATAATTCGAGGTTTAAAATAATATCATGTTCCTGAAGTTTTTGTCCAAAATTATCTCAAACAATACAATTTTAATGCTATTCTTTAGGAGATTCTACTATAATTTTATCAAAATAACATAATTTGCTTAATTTAATTTTTCCTAATTTTATATAATCTATATATTTAAAACACAGGTGTGTTTTTTAGTCATCTGCCCTGATCTTTCTGCTAAACCAATTTTACTAATATATATATATTTTTAACTGAAAGCTGTTCATTTGTAGATGTGATCGCATTATCTGTTTTTATTTGAATATTCCCACTTTCATATTTTTATTTTAAAAGCATTTTATGAAATTTCTTCAAAATAGCAAAAATTAGATAGCTTTCATTTTTGCAGACAAGAGAGAAATAATGAAGTATTTTTATCTTTATTCATGCCATTTTCTGATAAAAATCCAAAATTGTTGATAAAAATTATTGTATAGGGTTTAGTGGCGCAAAATCCCATAGGAGCATAATATTATATTAGGGGCATAATAATGGAAAATGACATACTGCTTTTGGAAACATGCATTTTTCTGCATAAATTTTCTATATTGTATTTCCTTCTGCGTGTGTACTAAGTTTCAGACACTAGGCAAAATGCTTATTAAAGTGAAAATTAAGTCATATTTAAAAGAAAACGATCATTTTCTTAGATAAAACTAAACATTTTAACACAAATACGTCTAAAAAACAAATTACGAAAATTTTTACTCTTCGGAATTGAGATTAGAATCTCAAGTAAAGAGTGCGTCTGTTCACATAAAAGATATTGCTGACAATCGTGACTTCAAGATTTGAAATAAAAGGATCAAACAAAATACAATTTTTTTTAAAAATGATAAATATGAATATGAGAAGTGCGTATGCAAATTTTGAAAAGCTGAAAATTGCTGTTTTTCATTCCTTAATACCAAACATAAGAACCTCAATTGATAACCAAATCCTAATAACTGATCCTTATTATATTTTACTGATTAAGTATCTATCTATATTATAAAGAACAAACATTTCTGTGCATAATGCTGACGTCATTTTGTAAATGGCAACACTTCACGATCAAATTGCGATCTTGAAATTTTCGCTACTGCAATTTTTTAATCTTCTGACCATCGTACATTCTCAATTTTTATCGCATGCTAAAAAAACTTACTTTCAAATGCAATTTGTTTAAAAACTGTATCTTAATTGAATGATTTATTGTGTTTTCTAAAAT
Organism: Maratus speciosus; assembly: GCA_963932465.1. Taxonomy (NCBI): domain Eukaryota; kingdom Metazoa; phylum Arthropoda; class Arachnida; order Araneae; family Salticidae; genus Maratus; species Maratus speciosus. The sequence continues at coordinate 269,864,308 of OZ010791.1, forward strand.
AATTTTTAAACATGATTTTTTAAAAGTTTATCTTATTACGTGCCGGTTTCAATACATAATAATAATAAACATTTTGCACATAAAGCAACAAACATTGTTCAGCATTTGTTTCTGACTATTTTGGCATAACAAAATTAATATTTCCTTTATAAACAAATAAAAGAATAAAATTAAATAAAACCCACCAATCTAATATATTTGTGAAAGACAAATTAACGAAATTAACACTTCTTTTATAAACAAATAAAAGAATAATATTGAAAAAACACAAATCTAACATATTTGTAATTGTACAATTTAAATTTTTAAATCACCAAATAGGATTTTTTTTTTTTTTTTCAAATGGAATTTGTTTGCAAAGTTCATCTCAGTTTACTGATTGCCTATTGTGTGCCCATTGATGAAATATTTTTTAATTTATCTATATCGTGCGGAGCTTGATTACGAAAGATTAATCCGTTTGCCTTTAAAACAAAATAAAGAGTTCATCATTTTCTTACGGCCAATACCCATTAAAGAAAACTTCTTTATGAATAAATAAATAAAATAATATAAATAAAACACAAATTTAACAGACATGTGCAAGCTCTGAAATTATCGGAATATAAAAGGATGCAAAAAAAAAGTAACAAAATCTTGGTCAAATAACTCTTAGCATGTGGTTAATAAGAAAATATCGCTTTTGATAAATTAAAAAAAATTATTTGATTGTATAATTCTAATTTTTATATGAAAAATGCTTTTTTAATGTAAGTAAGCAATCTAAAAAATATATTAAGTTTTCAATTTAAAAAAATGTTTTCACCTATATTCTTTAACTCGGGAAGCCCGGGTACGATCCCCTAGTTTTTATGAAAACTGATGTTAAAATCTATCAAAAATATTATGCATTGAACAAAATGTAAAGTCATTGGTAAAAATGGACTTGAATAATAATAATAATAAAATAATAACAATTATTTTTGAGCAAGAGATCATAACAACCCATCTTGTTTGTTCAACTGTAAACAGATTTTTATCTATTCACAAAACATAGTTTAAATAATTTTCTTCTTTGACTTTTTTTATTTTTGCTTTTACTTAACAAAAGGAAAAAAATGAACACTTGAAAGACATAACTAAAGACTTACATCATAGAGGTGAAAATTGGCAGTCGACATTCGCCACGTGACGATTAAAAAATTAGCCATCGATCAACACACGCCAAGTGGCGATTGAAAAATCTGTTATCGATCGCAAACTGAAATACAACTTTTTTCATGGAAATAAGCATCTCTACTTTGATTACATCTAATTAGCAAACTATTTAATTCTTTCTTCTTAATAAGTTAATTCTTTCTCGTTAGTTTTCCTACCGGATGCAAGCAGATTTCAACGATTTAGCTGTATTTTCAATACTTCGGCTGTTCGTCATGTGCTTGATCTTCAGCTGGATTATTTTTTCAAGAAATTACAGTTTTATTCTGCAAAATATATTCATCAGCTTTGATTCCACAGGCATTTCAAATAATTTATTCCTTTTTTTCTTTCACCGGATGCAAGCAGATTTTAAGGACATTGCAGTATTTTCAATATTTCAACTACTACCACATGCTCACCAGTTAGATTATTTTTCTTCAAGAGATACCATTTAATCCTGCGAAATACATTCACCAGCTTAAATTTGAACTGTATGTAATGTGTGTAATATGTTAATAAAACATTTACTTATTGACTAAAATCCAAATAACATTTGTGTTTTATTTGATTGTTTTTTTTATTGTATACACCTAGCTGATGGAATTCTGATTTAGTTATTTTTTATATAAAGAAAGTAATAATAATTTGATTGATAATTGCGTTTATGAACATATACAAACAATCCAAAAATATATTCTAAAAAAATTAATATGATAATAGATTTTGTGGTTTTAAAGTAATTTTCTTAATTTTGACAGCTTCAACATTCTTATCATGAATAGTTGGCTAGTATAAAACTCTGATTCATAGAAAAATATGTACATATACAATGATTATAGTTTATCTAGATGTCAAGAAAGTTTGCAACATTATAGCGGCCACAAATGAAATTGAGTCTACCGGCAACTGACTACTAACTCAATTTCACAGTTTTCACCTATAATACATCAAGATATAACAATATATTGTTAGTATTTAAATCAGGGTTGGCAAGTTTTTGACGCATGACAGGTTTTACCAGATTTTACCATGGTTTTTACTGTCATGTCAAAAATGTCAAAAACTGTCAAAAACCCATTTTTTAGTAGTAGTTTGTTTTTACATTATTTTTTTTTTTCATTCTATCTTTAGTATTATGTTGTTTTACATGAAATATTCAATATCAAAAAGACTCTAAAGTATATTTATCCATCCGAGAAAAACAAAAAAGAATTGCATTAGAATAATACACATACATCTCTGTTAGCAGATCTCTACAATAATCTGAAGCTATTTGGCATAGTCTATAAAAATTGGATTTTTTGAAGAATTTTATAACCCATAAGTATAAGATTAAAAAATGTGTATAATTACGGCAGAATTTATTACACTCTTTAAAACTAAAAAGCTTTCTCAGAAATTTCCTCAGAAGTAAATTTTCTTAAAGTGTTAAATCCAAATTGTTCATTGATTATTTTTATTTCTATATAGCAAAACTTGATTTATATAAACGAAATAATATATATTTTAGTTGAGAATTACATACATCTTTTGGGAGAAAGGAATAAGACTTTTCTTCAAAGTTAAATCTTGTAGGGATTAAAATTTGCAAATCAACATTGAGAAAACTCAACTGAACCATGAGAAAACTCAATTTTTTGTTAAGTAATTTACTTCAGTCTTACTATTTCCTTAAAATAAATAAATAAGTAAATAAATAATTAAATATTATTTTAAAGCAGAAATGTAGATCCCTAAAGAACCATTAATTAAAAAAGTTAATTGCATTAAAAAAATAAAACATTTAAGAATCTCTTTAAATTAAATAGTAATTTAAAAATAATTTTTACTCATACAGTCATAAGTATGTAATAAAAATGTAATGTGTTATGTCTTTCAATTCACTTTAAATAATGCCTAAATAATTTTAAATAAAATGTATACATGAATTAAATAGTTAGTCTTTATGGTAGCTTTAATAAATTTCGATTTAATCCCCTTCACAACGAGCGTCTGTTACAGAATTTTTAATCTCTTGGTATTTTAAAACAGAAATTTTTGACTAGATGAATTGAGAAAATGCCTTTATTAAATAAGGTAAAATTTACAATAAAAAATAGCTGGTAGGAATAATCATTGCTGAATAATCACGAGCGTATATGTGACGCTCGTCCAAGGGATAACAAACATTTCACAACTATTCAGGTATAAATTTATATCTAGAAATATAGGTGCTGGAATTGTCTGTCTATAAGGTTCATATATATTTGCACTAAAGTTAACAAAGAAAAACTATAGTGTATACATATATAAATTATTATTATAGTCTGATTTTTCTTATTTTTTTCTTCTATTGTTTTGTTATGTGTTAAATTTTAAGTCTAAGAGCTTTCACCTGAAATCAGGTCCTACACCTACAGGTTTGTATAAAAATTTTATTAATTTAAAATTTTAAGATCCTGCTTATTGAAGTGAAAATCTAAATCACCATAATTGCATTTATGAAATACATAAGATATGCATTTTAAAATATTACACCTAAGAATATTCAGATTTATTCAATGACCACAGTCCATGCTTGACATATATTGTCATACCCTATAACAGCATTTTTGCATCTCTAAAATAATTTTAACATATTTTATAAAAAATGTATATTGAATGTTATTTAATAATGATAATAACCTTTTATTATCATTTAATATTAATGTTAGTAGAATCTATGTTAGTGGAGATTATGGAAAATATTGTTTTTTCCTTTTACTCTTGTATTTGAAAAAATTTCCCATTCAGGAAATGCTCTTCTTTTAAATAAATTTAACAAAGTAAATGTGAATAATAATAACAAGAACAGCAAGGAAAAATCAATCTAAAAATGTGTTGTATGCTACACTTACACTATAAATTGGAGGAAAATCGGAAATGATAGGTTTTTGATGGAATAAACCGGTAAAAACATGGTTTTTACCACTGTCATGTCAAAAATCCAACCCTGATTTAAATATCTACACAGGAAAAATGACATTTTTAAATAAATAAAACCTTTTCCGCACCCCATATAAATATGAAGACATTTAAGTTTTGGAACTGAAATGTCAAAATTTTTATATTTTCACTAAACATAATAGTTATATAACAATGCACATTGTTAAAAAAACAAAAACAAATATTAATTTCTTTAGGTCACACTTCATATTTTTTAAGAATGCCAAAATATGCAACACACACACATACACATAGTTGCCAACTTCCCGATTTTCCGAACACCAGTAAATTCTTACAAAAATGTTCGCTTTATTTAACTGCAGAAATTGTGCGATTGTATGAAACAAGTATTTCTGCATAAAAATGTTGGTATTTAAAAAATCGAGAGGTTGGCAACTATATATATATATATATATATATATATATATTAGAAACATATTTAAAAAAACATGTATGGAATAGAAAAAAATGGGTAGTTTCTTATTATAGTGCCCCATAATTACAATAATGCAGGGGTGCAGAAAATGTTTCTACTCCCAACATTTCCCCCAATCCCCATGAAAATTTCCCCAAAATTTTACGGTATGTTATAGGTAAATGCTGTATTATCGTACGTATAGAATATTTTTCCAATATTTCTCAACTTTTGTGCGAGTATATATAACAAGGGTTGATTATGAGTAAAAAAAAAAAAATCTGAAATTCACAGCAAATTTTCTGAAAGGTTACAGCGCAGTGGGGGAAAGGGAGGGGGGATCCATTCCCAGCACTAACTATGTTTTTTTTTGCGGCCCTTTGACGAATTTCGCGATCTTTTGACTAAATTTGCGTTTTGTAGCGATCTTTTGACGAGTATTGCGGTTATTTTGCCTTCCTTTTGACGAAATTCGCGCTTATTTTGCCCTCTTTTGACGAAATACGTAGTTGTTTCGCGATTTTTTGACGAAATATGCAAGTTTTTTTCGAGTTCCTTTGACGAAATTCGTTGTTATTTTGCCCAGTTTTGACGAAAATCGGGGTTGTTTTGCGATCATTTGACAAAATTTGCTGCTGTTTTGTGATCTTTTGACGAAATTGTGGTTGTTTCACGATCTTTTGTCAAAATTTGCAGTTGTTTCGCGATCTTTTGTCAAAATTTGTGGTTCTTTCGCGATCTTTTGACAAAATTTGTGGTTATTTTGTGATCTTGTGACGAAATTTGTGTTTTTCCGTAATTATTGGACAAAATTCGCGGTATTTCTATGTCCGAGTTTTCAGATTGATGAACAATTTTTTTTACATTTTCGGAACCAAATGCCTTAATTTTTCGGAAAATTCGGAGCAGAATCACCCCTGATATATGTTACCTATTATTCTGAGATCGATTTTGTGAAGGTCACCATACGGATCTTTTTATTTGTAGTGAAATTTTTCTATCTCCGGGAATTATGGAATTTGTTGTTAAAATCGAAATCAATTGTATATATATTTCTGCAAAATTTCCCCAGGTGGTTAAAATTTCCCCCGATCCTAGATCGCCGGATCGGACATATTCTGCACCCCTGCAATAATGTAATTGAGGATCTGATGAAGCACACACATGGAATAAAGAAATAAAAAGGATACACAGATGTATATGAACGAATAATATATTAAAATACATAAAAGTACATAAAGTGTACAATATATAATAATACCCAAAATAATACATAATTTACATACATACTACATAAAATATTACATACATAAAATATATTATGCATGTACCTTACCCGTGGTCCTAATTCTTTGCGCACCAGTTTAGAAGTGAATTTTTTCAAAGATATAAAATGCAAACTTAATTTTGCCTAAATACACAATAAAATTCTTCAAATGTTTAGTTGTCTAAAATGAAATACATTGAATAAAAAAAATTAAAAAAAAGTTGCATATGTGGCAGATTTCTATTGCATATTTCTCATTTTATTCAAAATTAATTTAAAACATAACTTTATTACTTTTATAACATGTTATCCTCCACCCCCCCCCCTTTTTTTCATACTGAAATATGTAATTAAATTCATTTCTCAAAACCATACAGATTTTTAGTAAAGTGTTTTTCTAAAACATCTTTAATTCAGTGGGCTTAAATATTCAGTTATTTTTTTCCCTTTCTCATTTAATCATTTATCTGTCCATTACTGCTTCCAGTACAAAAAAAATAAATAAAAACTAGAAAGGCAGCTGCTGGTAAAAATATGTCTTCATTTAATTCCATCGGATTTTTGCCTGCCGCATTGATAAGGAATTCTTTAGTTCTACTAATATTTCACCGTTGAGAATGTATCAACATCAAAAGTTATGGGAATCATCTACGTTATCGTTAATAATGGTCGAGTTATAAACCAGATGCCTTTGATTCTCTGCATTTTTCTCATGCAGCAGTCTGCATTCTGCTATTTTAAGTAACAGTTAGTTAGGCGAATGCCTGTCTGTAATATATACAATTTCAGATTTTCTGTTGTATCTCTCATCGTAATTAGAAGCGGTTATTTTTTGCAACCTAGGCGTCACCCATCTGGTAGGGTCACCAGATTATTTGCTGTAATGTTTTGCGCCAAAACCTTTGTTCATTTTCGTGCAATCATCAAAAGTTTGTAAATTCGGTGATACTGTGCATTGCCAAGATTTCTAGACTTCTAGCGAAAACACTCACTTCTCCTCAGACCTTCGAGATGTGAAGGTTCTAAAAGTAAAGGGTGCTTTGGTGCCTCATTTGTAACTAGTCTCTCTCTCTCCCATTTTTTCTAACTGAACCACCTCTAATTTTCATTTAAATAAATCATTGTTCCAGTAAATTAATAGTTAGAGTTTTTTTATTATTTCCAAGTGCATTCCAAGAACCCACGCCTTTCATAATCTCTATTACACAAATTGGCACATCCCCTATATTTTTCTCCAACTTATATAAAAAAAAAAAAAAAAAAAAAATGCACAAACTGAAAGAGAGAACCCCCCCCCCCCCCCTAAAATTATTCAAGTATCCCATTTCTTTCATCAATTTTCTTCAAATTCTTGGACTGTATTTTTCAACGATGCCTGAGCGTGTGCCTTCCCGATGGTGTGCTGTGATATCCCGCACTCATAACTCTCTTTACTCGATGGAGGTGTGCTATTTCGCCGACGGACAGTAATTAAACGCAAAGCAACATCTCTTCGCTCAACGGGTGGTCACCTCTTCGAATCTTCGGATGATAGCATAAGTGTTTTTTTTCCCCGTTTCAAGTAAGATGTCAGCTCGGTTCATCATAAGTCATCGAGATGAGTTTCCGGCCTTGATTTTGGCGGTGTGCTGAAAGTTTTGCTACTCAGTGTTGTGATCAGTGTTTTATTGTTTACGCGTCTGCTTCGTGTTTCTTTTGAAGTGTACTTTGCGACAGAGTAAAACAGAAGTTGAAATAGTATGTGAAATCTCCGGAGAGTTTGTGAATATGCTGTGTCAGATTACCTGTGTATGTTTCAACAAAAAAAAATATTCTCAGTTACTTGAATTCAGGGAAGTAGTGCCAATGAAAATATTTTTATTCATACACCAGAAATTGGTGATAAACAATAATAATAATCTAAAAAAAACGACAAATTCCTGCTTCTGAAAATATTTGAAATTTATGTGAATAGTACCGTCAGCCAATAACAGAATTTTCTTTTGTAATTGTGCCAGCTTTACTTGGGGAAAAAAAAAACAAAAAAAAAACAGTGCATCTTCTAATATAACATATAAATGTGATAGTGATGATTTTGTGCGCCGATCGCACATGACTGATAAAATTTAACAAATGATCAGGTGTGTGCACGAGCATCTTACAGTGTTATGATTACATGATATCACAATAGTATTTTTTTTTTAAAGGGTCTACAGAAATTGAAAAATTATGCAGTCAAAAAAAAAAAAAAAAAAAAAAAAACATACAATGGAAAAATTTTATTTAGTGTGTTTTTAAACTTTAATTTCTTAATTGCAGTAGATTACTTTTCCATTTCTGTTGTTTGTTTCCTTACAGGATATGATCTATAAATATTCCCCATTTCATTTTGTGGTTAAAAAAAAAAAGGGAAAATGAATGCTTATTCTTACTATTATTATTTTGTTTGTTTGTTTTTCTCTTTACATGCTATGATTTATAGGTATTCCCTGTTTAATTTTTGTGTGTGGTAAAAAAAGAAGAAAAAAAATGACTGTTTATTTTTACTGCTTATTGAAGTTGTAAGCATGAACAGAGATGATATACTAAATTGAAAGATTATATTTTTAATGTTTTTACTTGGCACTTATAATTGTTGTCTTCTCTTTTCTTGCTTTATTTTGAAAGGTAAGTTCTTTTGATTTCAGTATTTCAGTGCATATTTATTTTATATTGATATTCAGATGATTTATTATTTTCCATACAGAAAATAAGTGTTTATGATAGGCTAGGCATATTGACATTCCTTGTCGCCGTTTCCAAAAGAGACTTATAAAATTTTATCTAGGCAATTATTTGATATGTATTTTTATTATTTTTGCTGTTACTCAGTATTTCCAAGTGTATATCATTTTTGCATACATATTGTTAGAAGATGTTGCAGTGATTTTTGCTGATTTCTATATAATATCTGAGGGTTTAAAATTTTTCTTACTGTATGAATATTTAGTACAGTGCTTTAAAACATACAGAGTTAATATTCTAAAAGCTCCCCCATTTGTTTCTTTTTATCTGTTCACTCTGTAAAATATATATATATATATTTGGTTTGAAATTTTTTTTTTCTTTCTTTTATGCTCAAATACAATGGGTGAATTTTTAAATTGTATGCAATCTTTTATACTTTTATTTTTCTTTGGCTACTTTTTAAATTTTTGAAAATGTCACAGACTGATAGCCATCCAGACTTGGAAGTGTCTATGGCTGAATTAAAATGTTCTCAGCCGTACATGTTTGAGGAAGCACTTAAGAGATTTGGCGAAACGGTAAACACAGAATTCCCTCTACTGCAGGAACAAATTGGTATTGAAAAAAATTACACTTTGGCTGAAAATATATCTTCTATTCATAAGAATTTTTTATGGGAATTTCGAATGTTGAGTGATTTTTTTTCAGGTAATAAAAGATGATTATGTTAGGTTGCAGAATAAGAACAAAAATTTACAAACTGTTAACACAAACATTATCACCTAAGCTGAATAAAGAAACACAAAAAGATATTTGTGAAAACACCGGTCTGACTAAAAAATCTTTGCAGCATAAGTCAAATATTGTTTCTGATTTGAAATGCCCACATCAGAATAAAGGTCCTACAGAAGTTACCACTTCTCCTAAAAATAGTAACTTCTCTTCCCCTTTTAAACATGATTTGAAACCAATTTCAGTTATAATTTATCAGTTGCCAGAAAATTTTAATATTCCAGATATTCTTTTGGCAATTTCTGACTTAACTGGTATATCCACACCTTCTATTCAATTTCAACAAAAATACAAGATGAAATATGTTAATTTATTTAATTGGATATTTTTAATGCCCCCAAAGATAGCTAAAATGTTAATTAAACAGGGCGAAACCAAAATTCAGTCTACGGGTTACCCTGCAAAAAGATGTTTCACATGTCAGAATCTTCTTCATCAGGCAAAATCATGCACAGATAAAATTAGGTGTCCTGTATGTGCCTTATCACATAAAGATCCTCATTGTTCAAACAGCCCAAAATGCATTAACCACTTCACCAGCAACGGGTATAGGGAAACAGTCTTTTACCCCCGACTTAACTCGAGGCAGCCGTTGAAGTGGTTAATTGGATTAGATGTAATGAGGTAAACAACACAAATTTTAACGTTTTTCACATAGATGTCCTCAGGGATGAGAACTGCAAAAAAGCAAAAAGACTGAAACCACGCGCAAACAAAAAATTGTACCACATTTTATCCATGAAAGATACTTTGAAATAAAACAAGGGTCTGATTTCCGGGCAAATGGAGACAAGCTCACAAACCTGTATACTACATTACAGGAGTGAAAATAGCCAAATTACACACAGCTCTTAAAACATTGAGTGTAGGTCATGTGAAATGCTCGACATATCAGAATCATGACCGCTCCTGAAAATTAAATAATTTAATTAAGAATAGAGTTTTTGTGTGTCATAATTTTAATAAATTTTTTAGCAAAAAATATGAAAAACTTAGTGAAAATCACAATGGTTAGTTATTTTTGGTCACACGGGCTAATTGGACCAGGACCTACAGCCAGCTTAGTGTGAATTCTGAATCAGGAGAGATTCTGAGTAAAAAAAAAAAAAAAATTGAAATTTACAACAAATTTTCTGAAAGGTTACAAAAGAGGGGGGGAAGGGGAGGATACACTAAAAGCACTAAATACACGTATTTTTCGCGCCATTTTGACGAAATTTGTCGCTTTTTCGCGATCTTTTGACAAAATTTGCAGTTTTTTCCGCGATCTTTTGACGAAATTTGCAGTTTTTTCCGCGATCTTTTGACGAAATTTGCAGTTTTTTCGCGATCTTTTGACGAAATTTGCAGTTTTTTCGCGATCTTTTGACGAAATTTGCAGTTTTTTCGCGATCTTTTGACGAAATTTGCAGTTTTTTCGCGATCTTTTGACGAAGTTTTCTGCTTTTTCACGTTTTTTGACAAAATTTTGCTTTTTTCGCGATCTTTTGACGAAATTTTCTGCTTTTTTGCGATCTTTTGACGAAATTTTCTGCTTTTTCGCGATCTTTTGACGAAATTTGCCGCTTTTTCGCGATCTTTTGACGAAATTTGCCGCTTTTTCGCGATCTTTTGACGAAATTTGCCATTTTTATCGCGATCTTTTGACGAAATTTGCCATTTTTATCGCGATCTTTGGACGAAATTTGCCATTTTTATCGCGATCTTTGGACGAAATTTGCCGTTTATTTGAGATCTTCTGACGATATTTGTAGTTTTTTGCGATCTTTTGGTGACATTTAGCGCTTTTTCGCGATCTTTTGACAAAATTTGCCGCTTTTTCGCAATCTTTTGACAAAATTTGTCACTTTTTCGCGATCTTTTGACGAAATTTGCCGTTTTTTCATCACCTTTGAATGTTCTTTCGAAATCGGAAGAAAAGCGGAATCGATAGGAAAGTGAAAATTTCGGAAAATAACAAAATTTTGCAGGAGAAAAAATACGGAAACCTCGGAAAAAAGGCGGAATTTCGAGAAAAAAAAAGCGGAAATTCCTTGAAATAACAAAAAAGCGGAAATCCGCCAAAAGACGGAAAATTCTCATCCCTGTGTCCTACTGTAAAGAAATATATACAAGATCAACGAGTAACCTCAGACAACTGCAATTTATTTCATTGAACAAACTTATTTTTTTTCCTTATAAAAGAAAACCTCTTTAAAAGGTATATTTATTTTCTTGCTGCATCTTGCATTGTGAAGGATTCTTTAAAAAAATCCCTACTTTTTACAAAAAAACCATTTTACTTTGTTAGACATTTATGTACATCTTAATGCTTCACCATATGGCATTGGTTATAATTTAATTCACATTTTACACTTAGCTGTAAATTTATTTTTTTTAGAAATTATGTGTGTACTGTTAGGTATAAATTTATTTTCTCATTTGATTATTACTGCAGGAATTGTCGGATGGGTAAAAGATAGTATGCTAGGGTAAAAAAATACACTGATGCGGGTCATCAGATGTTTTTTTTTATTCTCACTTGTAAAGGTTTGGGTAATAGAAATGTACACACAAACACTGTATAGATGAGTTTTCTTTTTCTTTTTTTTTTTTGCACTAGTTACACTTAAACAATTTTGAATATTGTTTTTACTATTGTAACTTGGTAGATACAAGTGATGGAAACGTCACATTTCACTCTTTACATTCAGTTTTGGTTTTGGAATTTACATTTTCACAATATAATTTAATAACATTTTCTTTTTTTTCTTACTTAACATTTAATTTTAAAATTGACGGTACTTTTTTTCTTACTTTTTGACAACATTAGTTCATGTGCTACACTTAAGTTTTGGATATATACACAATTGGTTCATGTGAAATACAAGTAGTTCAGTTATTTAGTTACACATCAGTTCATGAGAATATTTACACAATTTGGTTCATGTGAAATCACACATTGTTCATGAGAATACTTACACAATTTTGTTCATGTGAAATCACACATTAGTTCATGAGAATAATTACACAATTTTGCTCATGTGAGATTACAATTAGTTCATGTGAGTTTTTACACGTTAGATCATGGGTATACTTACACAATTTTGGTTCATGTGAGAATACACTTTGTTCATTAGAAATATTAGCATACATTGTTCATGAGTTTGTCACATTTTGTTCATTGAGGTAATTTAAAACTTTCACACTTTGTTCATATTTTACCCTTAGTTCATGGTGTCAAGCAAAACTCTGTATCATTACATAATCTAATAGAGAAACAGCACTGAAAACTGGCGATTTGAAGCAATTAAAATAATAAAACTTTGTAAAAAATCACCATAAAATAAAATAATACACAGGATGCGTTTCGAGCTAAAAACATAACAGTTCGTCATCAGCTACAGCAAACATGTGTCCACAAGCGAACAAGGTAAAAAATGAACTGAAGTAAAGAATGTTGCAAAGAATGCGGCAGATGGCGTTAGCTGAAAGAGGGACATACAGAAGAGAAAGGTGTTGCCAAAAAGATAGAAGAGAAATTGATAGGGGAAAATATGGAAATAAAGGAAATAAGCAAAATTAAAATAAAAATAAAAGAAGTAAATTAAAAATATAAATAATAATAATAAATAAAGAAATATAAAAGAATAAAACAAGAAAAAACCATAAGATCATTTTTTTTTGTTTTTTTAAACAAAATAAAAAGAAAAGAAACAAGAGAAAAGGGAAAAGAATTACAAAAGTAATTTACACACTGGAGATAGGAAAGGAGATGATGGGAGATCATTGACAAGATTAGCAGAATTTTTAGAAATAAAATATGCTTCATGAAAATCCAAGTGAGAGGGAGAGGCAGGGGAAGAAATAACCTGCCTGTCCCTCTCACTTGGATTTTCATGAAGCATATTTGACTCAACTAAAAATGTAATAATAAAAAAGTAAAAGTATAAAAAGTATCTAAAATATTATTTTAACAAAGAAATTTTATCGGTTCTTTAACTTTTATGTATAGGGCTACAACATGCACCATGTCTCGATGCTAGGTGCGATTAGCACCAAAAGTGGTTCCCTTGTAAGTGAAGCATAGTGGAGAAACCACTAACTAAATCCATTACTATATTCTTTTGAATAGAATGTAGGAAACAAAAAGGAAATCTAGACAGGGCTTAATTTCTAACAAAAAAAGTACCGGAGCCCTAATGTTCTGCTGTACCGGTATTAAAAACTGTACCCCCCCACGTTCCCGTCATTACAATCTGCATATTTTTTATTTAATACACTATTTGCAAATTTTAAAGCATTTTTTTTTTTTCAGCAAAACAAAATTTTTAAATATATATATCAGCATATATTTAGCTGTCAACTATTCCACTTTTTAGTTATCACTCCTTCCGAATAGTAATTTTTGCCTAATTTTAATGTTAATTAATTGGAAAATAATGCGATTAAATATGGTAAGGATTACGATTCAGAAATAGTGTTAACAGAAAAAAGGAATAGTTCGCAGCTATGCATTTTTATGAAAAAATTAAGGAAATTTACAGAAATTAATATTTATATGCTAAAGAATGGAAAATAATTTTCTAAATATCATTAGAATAGAAAGACATGATTTTTCTTTCCCCTTCATTCTGATCAACACAGCATTAGAAAGGAGGAAAAGTTCTTTTCTCTCCCTATTCATGAATACATAAAATTCTGAATTTAAGACAGATTGAAGTAGAGACCGCCGAAGACCGAAAACGGATAGATAAATTGTGGAAGAACCACACTTTTTATTAAGTTTTTTTTTCATCATTTTTCAACTTCATTTCTTGTATTAAGTATTTTATTTAAAAAGGTACCTTTTACTTTATTTCAATGATAAAAACTACTAACTTACTAACAAAACTAACACTTAACTTCAACAGCATGCTGGCATCCATATTGTTTACATTTTGTTTTTATGGTTTCAGTTAAATTCATAGTTAATTGATTGAATGGTTGGTTGGTTACCAACAAGGTATCAGTTAAACTTTGTTGACATGTTTTTCAGGTTGCACAGTGTTACTCAACTTTCTGTTGTTTATGCAAAAGAGTTCCAGCATGTACTGGCTAGTTGTGATTGGTTGCAAACCATTATAAAATGAGAGAGTTTCTCATTCATGTCATCTAGTTCTTGCTTTGGTGTTACAAGTGTATAAATTGAAGATGTTTCCTGATATGCCTAAATAAAAAGATGTTAGTTTTTATTTAATGAAGTCTTCATTTCTAGTATGTATCATTGTGAGTCATCTATCTCATTTCTGCTACAAGTCTCTTCAAATTTGTAAGTAGACATTTTATTTTCTACTAAGAAGATGGGAGTTAATAGGTATTGTGTTAAGAAATTAAAGACAGTTAGAATTCATTAATTTTTAAAGTAATTGCACTCTGCTATATAGTACTTAGAGAGAACAAAGGGTTATGCAACCCAGTATTGCACCATTTTAAAGGCAGAATTTGATGAGTTTTAACTTGGAAATATTTCAGTGTTTGTAAACAAACATGGCTGCTAGCCCTAACCCTCAATTACTATTGACAAGACATAATTACCATTCTTGGGTAACAAATGTAAAGAGGATACTAGAGTCAGAGGGTTTAATAATTTGGATAGATAAGAGTAAATGGCCAAAAGTAGATGACTTAGGTGAAATTGATAAATTTAAATTGAATCAAAGTAAAAGCAAGGCCGCTGGTCTATTGAAAACATATTGTAGCAGAGAAGTTGAGCTTCAAATAAATCATTTAAGTGATCCTTCAGTTATATGGGATACACTTAAAATAAATTTAGAAATTGAGTGTAGGTCCTTAAAAGCATATAGGCTTGCAGAGTTTAGAAATTTAAGAATTCTTCCTGATGAAGAGTTACCTACATTTATAGCTAGGTTTGAGGATTGTTATAGAAAGTTAAGTGATTCTGGGGAATCTATTACTGAAGATCATAGGTGTTATCAATTGTTACAGTGCCTGCCAGAGGAATATGATTACCTTGCAAGGGAATTTGAAAATTGTGTCGAGTCTAAATTTAAGTTTGACAATTTAAAGGCAGAAATTTTAAAGGAATATAATCGACGAAATTTCCGTGATCTTCAAAAACAAGAATGTTCATTAACTGTTGAAAGTAAAGATAAATTAAATCCTAGTAAACCAATTACAATTAAGCCAGGCATAAGGAAAAAGTTAACTTGTTTTTTATGTGGTAAAAGTGATCATTTTGCTAAATTTTGTAAAAACAAAACTTTAGTTTCTAGAACTAAACCTAGAGTCGGTTCTTTCGTCTCTGAATTTATGGTAGATAAGTGTTATGCAAATGAACTTTTTCCTGCAAATAGAGAATGGACTTTAGATAGTGCATCATCGGCACATGTATGCCAAAATAAAGAATTTTTTACAGAATTAAGGAAGCCTCCAGCAGGTGCAGTAGTACGTATGGGAACCACTCCCCACACAGTACAGGGTATTGGTGAAGTTGAATTTAACATTAAAGACCGAAATAAAATAATGACTGTAAATTTACATGATGTTTTATACATTCCTTCTATTCATAGAAATTTAATTAGTATGTCTAAAATGGATAAGGCGAAAATGCATGCCTGACTAAATAAAGGTTTTCAAATTTTTTCACCTAGATGGAAATATTTATGGAGTGCTAAATTAAAGGGTAATTTTTACACTATAAAAGGCTGGCCTACTAAAGAGAACTTTCAATTTAAAGGAAAAAATGAAACACTTAAGACACAACATAAAGTAAACTTAAATAAAGAGAATAATTATAATAGTTCATATGCTTTAGACAGGAATAACATCATGCTCTGGCATGAGCGACTGGCACATGTAAACTTAAGCACTTTGAAAGATATGTTTAATAAAAATCTCGTACAAAATCCTGGAAAACTTAAAGGTGATGAAACACGATGTGAATCATGTGTAATAGGGAAAAGTACTAGAGCTGTCCACCCAAAATTACCACAAATTAGATCTAGAGAGCTATTAGAACTTATACACAGCGATGTGTGGGGTCCGGCTCCAGTTACAACAAAACAAGGCTATAGATATGTTTTAACATTTATTGATGATTATAGCCGCAGGGCTTTCTGTTACCCACTACGAAATAAGGATGAAGTTTATAGTAAATTTAAAGATTTTATAGCTATGGTAGAAAGGCAAACTGGAAAGAAAGTTAAAACTGTCAGAACAGATAATGGGTTAGAATACTGTAACCGACCATTAGAAAAATTTTTAGAAAATCTTGTAATCAAACACGAACACACCACGATTTACTCGCCGCAAATGAACGGCTGTGCAGAGCGATACAATCAAGTGCTGTTTGATGGAATGAGAACATTAATACATTCAGCTAATTTAACAGATGATTTTTGGCTAGAAGCCATGATGACAGTTAATTACATAAGAAATAGAATATTTCACAGTACCATAAATGACATCCCCTTCAGGCGGTGGTATAATAAAAAGCCATCAATAAATCATCTTAAGAAATATGGCTGTACAGCCTATGTTCATCAACCCTCACAGAAAAGAAATAAATTTCAGCCTCGTGCCAAGAAAGGCATTTTTGTAGGATATGGGACGAGTGGTTATAGAATATGGATCCCTGATGAAAACAACATTGTAGAAAGTAAACATGTGACTTTTGACGAAGCAAGGCTAGGAAAAGCAAAAGAGGGTCATAATATTTCCTCGGAATTTGACGATGATGATGATTTGGGGGGCAACATAAGAAACAGTGTTTCAAGCCCCGAATTACAAGTTGATCCAAAATCAGTGTCTTTACCCCAACCAACCGAAGATGAGTTAGAAAAAGCGATTGAATTAAAAGAAGAACCTCGATCACTCACCCCAAGTCCTGAACCAGAATCGAATACAGTTAAATTTCATAGGATAAAAACAATAAAAAGTAAAGGGGCCTCAAAGGGAAAAGTTGACATTTATATTTTTACACCTGATGGGAAGACTTTAAGAAGCCAAAGAGAAATGCAAGAGTATTGTCAGAAAAATAAAATAATTTATGACAAAGATCTAATAAGCTTTTCATATAAAGATGAATATGAGGGTCCTATTATCTTAAAAATGGAAAGTAACATTAATGTACCAGATAGTGAGGAAACCTGCTGTGCAGAAATCATAATACCAAGATCTCCGAATCAAGCAAAAACGCTCCCTGAAGCTAAGTTTTGGAAAGAGGCAATGGATGCAGAAATTAAAACTATGGTCGACCGAAATGTCTGGACATTAGTTCCACAACCAGAAAACTGTAAAATTTTAGGTACTAAGTGGGTATATACTCTTAAAAGAAAAGCCAGCAATAGGTTTGGAAACTTTAAAGCAAGATTAGTGGCCTTGGGGAATAACCAGAGAGAAGGACTGGATTATGAAGAAACATTCAGTCCAGTGGTTAACTTTCTATTAATCAGACTTTTTATAGCTTTATTCATATGTATTTTGGGGTGGAAGCATTGTCTTCTAGATGTACGATGTGCATATTTATATGGAGCCATAGATAAAGATATATACAAAAGACAACCTGCAGATTACATAACACTTGGAAAGGAAAACCATGTCTTAAAATTACATAAAGCATTATATGACCTTCATCAGTCGGGAAGGTGTTGGTATGAAGAATTGCACAACAAACTCACAAGTAATGGTTTTAATGAAATACCAGGACTTACTTGTGCTTATTCTTATAAAAGAAAAGCAGTGGTACTAGTATATGTGGACGACCTGCCGATATTTGCTGAAAATGAAATAATTTTAAAAGAAGTAGTTTCTCTTATAAAAAGTTTATATGAAGTCGAGAATATGGGGCCCATTTCTAAACTTTTGGGTATTGAATTTGATATGACAGGAGACTCCATGAAAATTCATTGTAAAGAGTACATTGAGAAATGTCTTGAAAAATTTAATTTTAAAAACTTTACTAAAATCTCTCTTCCTCTCCAACCTGGAGTTGTTCCTTCTAGGAAAGATATGCCGACTGATGACAACCAGATGGAAGATGTTCCATACAGAAATTTACTGGGATGCCTGCTCTACATTTCCGGACGTTGCAGACCCGATATCAGCTATGGAGTAGCAGCTCTTTCGCAATTTGTTGAAAATCCTGGACCTATGCATTGGAAATGCCTTCAACAAATCCTGTGCTACCTTGGAACTACGAAGGAATTAGGAATCCAAATGCACCCTCAAGACCCTCCCACTCAGCTCTCTGCCTATGTTGATGCTAGCTGGGCTAGTGACCCGAGTGACCGCCGATCCTGGACTGGCTACTCTATTTTCTTAAATGGCCTCCCGATGACATGGCGTGTGGTGAAACAGACCTGTGTAGCTATGTCTCCGATGGAATCGGAATTTATTGCAGCCTCAGAAGCTGCTAAAGAACTGAAGTACTTGAATTCGACCTTAGAGCAACTGTATTCTACTTTTAACCTTGATTCAAATATTATTGGTAACCAAAAACCAATACTGAAGTGTGACAATGCTGCAGCTATACAGTTCATTAAGAACAGAGCTGAGAATATCAGGAATAGATACATAGATTTAAAATACATGTTCGTAAGAGACTTATATCTACAAAATGTGTTTGACATTATTCATGTTAAGTCTAAAGACAATTTAGCTGATCTCCTTACAAAGTCTCTGTGCAAGGACTTATTTATGAAACTTAGATCTGCTTACTTATGCTGAAGAAAAAAAAAAAAAAAAAAAAAAAAAACTTTTTTGAACTTGAAATCATGAACTGATGAACCTTTTTGAAAATAAATATTTAAATATTTTCAATTATGTATTGTATATATGTATTTTGCATAATATATTTACATCTATTTTTGAAAGTGTTTAGTAAATGAAAAATGCTGGAAAAGGGGGGCATTTTGTGGAAGAACCACACTTTTTATTAAGTTTTTTTTTCATCATTTTTCAACTTCATTTCTTGTATTAAGTATTTTATTTAAAAAGGTACCTTTTACTTTATTTCAATGATAAAAACTACTAACTTACTAACAAAACTAACACTTAACTTCAACAGCATGCTGGCATCCATATTGTTTACATTTTGTTTTTATGGTTTCAGTTAAATTCATAGTTAATTGATTGAATGGTTGGTTGGTTACCAACAAGGTATCAGTTAAACTTTGTTGACATGTTTTTCAGGTTGCACAGTGTTACTCAACTTTCTGTTGTTTATGCAAAAGAGTTCCAGCATGTACTGGCTAGTTGTGATTGGTTGCAAACCATTATAAAATGAGAGAGTTTC
The DNA here is from genome assembly GCA_963932465.1 of Maratus speciosus. NCBI lineage: Eukaryota > Metazoa > Arthropoda > Arachnida > Araneae > Salticidae > Maratus > Maratus speciosus. The sequence continues at coordinate 269,883,907 of OZ010791.1, forward strand.
TCATTCATGTCATCTAGTTCTTGCTTTGGTGTTACAAGTGTATAAATTGAAGATGTTTCCTGATATGCCTAAATAAAAAGATGTTAGTTTTTATTTAATGAAGTCTTCATTTCTAGTATGTATCATTGTGAGTCATCTATCTCATTTCTGCTACAAGTCTCTTCAAATTTGTAAGTAGACATTTTATTTTCTACTAAGAAGATGGGAGTTAATAGGTATTGTGTTAAGAAATTAAAGACAGTTAGAATTCATTAATTTTTAAAGTAATTGCACTCTGCTATATAGTACTTAGAGAGAACATAAATAAAGATACTGATAGATAAAGATCCCGTTTCGTATCCATCTCCTACGTGTGAGACACATTATGTCACATATAAGTGTTTTGGTAGAAAACAATGCAAAACTTGGAGATGGAAGGGAAAGGAAAGGATAATTTAGGCTTCGGTATTTCGGAAGCGCTAATGCACTGGGTCCCGGAGCCCTATATTTATGAGCTCCGATGAATTCCGACCAATATTTAAATATTTACCCGAAATAGGGAAGTACCGGAGCCGGGCTCCGGCGCAAATTAAGCCCTGAATCTAGATCTATGTAAAACAGAGGGAAAAGAATAGCTAGCACCATAAGCAAGTGGCTGATCTGCAAGCTAAGGGAATATACAAGTCACACTGATAATTTTGCTACCTTTTACTGCTGATAATAAATTTTAAAGAGTAGGGGGACGCATGCCGACAGTTAAATGCTTGTCTGAAATCAGCAAAACCTTGTTTTAAATGCATAAATTAAACAATAAATTGTACTTACTGTTATCAAAAATAGGTGTACTTATCACAGGAGGTAGAGGAACACGAATTCTTCCATTTGAATCTGGCAAAAAAACTTGAAAGCACAATCTTAAGGCATTTAGGTTTATTTTGTTAGGCTCAGAATAATGAGAAAATCCAGCTGAAAAATAAAAATAATAGATGTCTAATGACATTTGATAAATTCATATACAAATAAATCTAAAACTGAGAAAGAAATGCAAGAACATAACTTTTATACATAAGTTATTTTTAATTTCAAGAAATTTCACAAGAACTTATAGTTGTAGCACTAGTATTATGCTGGCAGATCTCTTAAAATTGTAAAACACACACACACACACACACACACACAAAAAAAAAGACAAGCTGATCTGTAGAGTTTGGTTAATGAAATTTTATGTTATTCATAATGTACTTTTTTAAATACAATTATTAAAGCTATGTTAGCCCCCCCCCCCCTTTTTTTAATAATTTTCTCTCTAAGAATGCATGCAAGCAGGGTTCATACTACTGACTACCACTGCAACAAAATATTTCACTTGGTGAGAAAACAAAAGATAAAAACTGTCAATTTGTAAGAATTGCAAAAAATTTTTTTTAATGCAACTTTTTATTTCTATTTGTATTTTTTTTTAACTCATTCATATATTTGTTTTTTATTTAATCCACTAACAAGGTATCAGAACACCAAGTTAATCCGGGTTTTGTTTAATAATGCTATTTAAAGATTTAGAATTTGTTTCTCGACTTTTCATCCATAACACACTTGTTTTAATAGTTTCTACAGACAATAGTTGAACTTAGATCCATAACTAATCGTAAAACAATTATAAATAAATCAGATCACATACTGACAAAGGAAAAATGAAGTACATTAGGAGAATAAAGAATGTTTTTGAATCAGTGTTTCCCAATTAATCTGCTATTAATATTACTTTTTTTTTTTTAATGATTAGCCGAATAGTTAAGGTTAGTCAAAATCCACTAGGAATCCTGCATGTAAGTATTATAATTGATGATATTCTACAGCCGGTGCATGAGTAACTAGCTCCTTCAGTTGAAATTTAATAAACTTTAGTTGGACTTGAAAATAGCCTAACAAGGGAACCACTTTTGGTGTTGCTCGCACCTAGCTTCGAGACCTGGTGCGTTTTGTAGCCCTACACATAAAAGTTAGAGAACCGAAAAAATTTCTCTGTTAAAATAATATTTTATATATATTTTTATACTTTTAATTTTTTTATTATTACATATTTATTTGTTTATTTCACGCCAAAAGTGAGTTAAGTTGCCAAATAGGGCGCTACAATTTTTCCGCCCGCTTTATCCAAAGAGAAAATGTACAGAACATATTACTAGAATTATATCAGATTGCGAATTTTTTAAAAATAATTGATAGCATAAGAAACAAATATTAGGTTTTTATTTTTTTTTCTATGCAGACGATAAATATATAAGTAATAAATATAATTCTATAAAAGCTTCGAAGATCATTGAAAACTATTTTTTAGTGAAATACAAAATGAGCAAACTATTTCCTTTTGAAATCGAATGAAATAAAGTTTCGAATGTTTAAAATGAAATATTGCTGTATTAAATGGTCCTTCGGTAAAAGTAATCATAAAGTAAATTAATGTTTTTACACAATTTAGAAAAATTACTGTGGCGAAATAGATCGGACATTGCAATTTTTAGCTATTACATATTTAGCTATGACATTTGGCTAGGGTTGCCGGAAAGCTCTACTTTTGAAAATAAATGCCAACTGTTTCCCCGCCAAAAATATGAATATAAAGTTGCAATTTTTCAGAATCAAATTCATGGGTTTTTGAAGGAATTTTCAAACTTTTTTCAATATCTTATACTTAATATTAAGTAATTTTTATTTTTAAATGCTTTTCTTTAAAAAAGTTTAATGTTAATAGTCCGATAAGTGGTCTCGAAAATTGCATTTTCAGAAAGTTATGCTGCTGTATAATCAAGAAATATTATTTTAACAGAAAAATTTTATTGATTCTCAAACTTCATAATATAGGGCTTTAAAACGCACCAGGTCTCAATGCTAGGTGCGAGCAACACCAAAAGTGGTTCCCTTGTAAGTAAATTATAGTGCTGACTCTAAATCAAAGGGTTGCCAGCGAGAATTCAATAAAAAGGGAACTCGTGTTCTGTTTAAGAGTTTTATCAGCAGTATCTGGTATTATCAAATTGGTATGATGCCATCTTTAAATGACAGTGTTTAGTTCAAACCTCCTATTTTTAAGGTATGTGATATTGGTGGGTTCATGCCCACAACGCAAAGTAAGATAGTTTTTGGTCTTCTTTTGTCTTCTGGGAACTAGGCAAATTTGGTCAATTTTGTCCTAAATGCTATATTATAAAGCAAAAATGCGTCTTAGTAATGCTGAGCGTCATATGGTAATAACCTGAGCAATCAATTTTCTTTAAACATAAATTTAACATGCATGTAAAAAATCAAACTACACATTTAAACACTGAAATAATCGGAATCAAAATCAAAATGGATGCTATAAATGGTGAAATATCTGGTAATTTCTTTGACTATTAACTTCTGGCATGTAGCTGATATGAAAGTACTATATTTAATAAATTTCAAACCTTTATTTGAATATATAATTTATTTTTTTATTATTGGGCAATCTAAAAAATATTAAATATAAAAAATCAATTAGAGTTTTCCATTAAAAATTATTTCCACCTATGTTTTGTAAATCAAGCAGTATGTTGTGTAAACCCACAGGTTGGAGAAAATAAAAATGTAGGAGTTTTACAGGAAAAAAATATTTTTCAAGATATTTTTTAAAAGAATAATATATAAAAAAATATTTTTCAAGGAAAAAAAATATATAAATCTGATCCAGAAAAACTTTGGCACCAAGGTATGCAGTACAAAGCCTTCTATTGTAGAATTCCTAACATTTAAATATCTGAAATATTTCCCAGGGTTCAAAACCCTATTAGCAAAGTTTTTTACTATGATGTTTCCCGAATAGATAATTTTATATGAATCCTAGAACCATATGTTTAAATAACATGTCATTCAAACATTTAAAATTATCATGATAATTATAGAATTAAACAAAAGCAAGTATTTCTTGAAAAATAATAAATACATCTAAAGGTTTTTGGTACTTCTATATTTGCTTGTAATGTGCATTCTAAATGAAAGTTAAGCATTTAAAAAAAAAAAAAATGAGTGAAAAGTTTATATTTTTAAGGAAATGAATGAAATGTGAATGAAGGCAATGGGAACAATATTTGGCGATTTATGGTCTGCCTCCAACTAAAATAAAAGTACTGTTGTTTTTCTTAAATGTATTCTGATTTAGATCAAGAAGTTTAATTTTTACAACTTATGATACCAATTAGGGATGCACCGGATATTGATTTTGCCGGATATCGGATACCGGATATCCGAAGCTCCTTCACCTGCCGGATTCGGATATCCGGCACTAGATATGTTTTTAATTATATAGTGAATTATTTCTCTATATAATGTCATCTCAGAACAATAAATTACAAACATGTTTCACACATCATTAAAACATTTTAAATGTATTGAAATATAATTTACAAAAACTATATCTCTTTGAATATCAGGGCTTGTAATTCAAGTTTTCCCAAGGGGAGTTTCATACCCAAAATTTATAAATGCAGGGGAGTTGAAATGTTAGAAAGGAAAAAAAAAAATCTTTAAACCCCGTTATTTTTTATGTGCTACTTAAAGAATTACATTTATACAGACATGACAAAATACCATTGAAACAATTTAAATTAACAACTCAAGATAATTATTCAAAATTTTTATTTTATTAAAACAAAGGAACAGAATCAAGTTTTATATATATCATGTCTATTTTTCAACCTTCACTTAATATTACGGGCAATTAACAATCGAGTTGCTAAATGAATTTCTTAATTTAGATTTTATTCCATTTTGCGTACTTTAGCCTCTTTCACAAGTTACACTTTTGACAAACAGCACAGAGCGACTTTTCAGGGTTGGTAAAGAACCTGTTTTTTTTTTTTAAAACCAGGTTTTTTTGGTTTAAACCGGGTTTTTTAAAAATATATTTTCTATTACATATACATACATATTTATTGATAAAAATAAACATTGTTGAATATGTAAGTAATATAACTTCATTTAAAAATAATTTAAATTAAATAATTACAATAATTATGTAGAAAATTGAAATAATTTAACATTTTTAGTAAAAGTTATGTCTTATGTTCCATGAATAAAATGATCTACATAGTGAAACATTGATACCTTGAAAATCTTAATAAACAATTTTTTGATTACTATAGTCCTATAAATAAATATATGGTGTAGTTTCATAAATACAATATAATTTCCCATGGCTATTCAAAATCATTTCTTTGAAATATTTGCAATATGATATGTCTGATTTTTCTGTTAAAACACTACATGAATAATTATTATCTTTTATTAAAAGTAAAGCTTTTAAGCTTTTTATAAAGAATTCCTGGAATGATTTGAATTTAGCAGTAGAGTCTTTACACGTTTCAAGAAGTATTGTATATTGTCATTTGACACTTCTCAGAAACTGCCAGGTAAAAAAAAAAAAAAAAGGCGACAGTAAAATAAACAGAAATACCTATTTACCAGCTTTTTAGACTACTGAAAACATTGATCTTAAAATGGAAAGTAGATTTATAAAAGTTGTCAATCTTAAAAAAATTCAGAAGGTATATGTCGCATACCTGCATATACCCTCCACTACATCCCTGGTTAAAAGTAGAAATTATTTATATCCGATAATTTGAAACACTTAAATTACAAAAATGAGAAAATGTTATATTAGATTTTTTCTAAAAAAACAGTTGGTTAACCAATTGATTTAAACCATGCTAACCCTGCTGGTAACAATAAAATAAATCATAATGCAAAATCTCAATCCCAATGTAGGAATGAAAGAAAAAAAAAGCTTACTAAAAACCCAATAGCCATGATACAACAAAGAAAACTCACCGCCAATCCTTCATTAGCATACAGAACAAAGAGTAACCAATGGAGAGAATTACTTATGATTATGTCATCATTGAGGCATAATGTAACCCTTAGTAAATCTTAACTAATCAAGCAATCTAAGTAGTAAAAGTGTATTTTTAGCTAGAATTTGCCATTTTGGCTATTTTTAAAAATAAAAGACTTGAAAAAGAAGAAGAAAGAAAACTAACTACTTTTTTTTTCTTTTTTCCCCAGCTAATTTTAGAAAAATTAGTCTGCCATGTAGACTTAAAGCTTATAAGAAAAGTTTGACTAAAAATGTTTGTTACTTTACAAGTTTATTAATTCATCATTTTTCCAAAGTTTTGCTTGTAGCTTCTGCATAACTTGGATTTTGCATTTTTCAATAATGTGTAAAATAAATGAAAACAATAGGGAAAAAGAGAAAAAAAAACAGATGAAAAAAAACCAGCATGGTTTTTTAAAAAAAACCACGGTTTAAACCACCGTCGTTTAAACCAAACAACCCAGCGACTTTTATAACTTTAGAAATTATCGGAAACACATAGTTATGCTCTCTTAAAAAGTTTTAGAAAACTTTGCAAAATCTGATGTGCATTCATTTTTAACTTACACGAATAATGCATATCGGTGATGGTATGTCACTTCTGAACAAATTTGTTTTATTATATCCTTAGTAGGACTGGGCGATATTAGGATTTCTACATCGCGATGCATCACTGAGGCTAAACCGCGATGTTGCGATGCATCACGATGTTAGACTAGGTGTGGACCTCGTGATTAGCTATTGTTTTATTACGAAAAAAAAATTATGGCAAGTCATAATGGTTTTCTTTTAATACCTAAACTTCAAAATCCAACTGGGGAATACATATATATATTTTAACCAAGAAAGTTTTAAAAAGTAGTAGTGAAGGGAGATGCACTTCTCACTGTATGTGTCCATGATTCAACTGATAACATGAAAAGTGACCACCCCCCCTTATTTTTTTCAAATAATTATTCTTCAAAACTCCAGATTTCTAAGTGATGGTGAATTTCTGGAGTGGCCTGGGTGGAAAATTTTCTCCTTAGAGCATTAAATTGTCTGATTTGCGAATTGATGCTTGGTAATATATTAAAACTGAAAATTGCTCCCCCCCCCCCCATATTTAAGATTTAAAAGCTTTAATTGTATATAAAAAAATAATCATAAATGTAAAGGATGTAAAAGGATTATCATATAACAACTTTAAATGGGATTTTGTTCAGAAAGCAAAAATGTGGATAAGAATATTATGTGTTTGATTTACAAAAACATTCAAACTAAATCAATAAAAAAGCAGCATTCCTTTATAATTAAAAAATAATAGAAATTAATATAAACTTCAAATTAATTACAAAATAAAAATTCAGAAGAGAAGGTCTCTTACTCCTACCAGCACCTAAGAATTAAAAAATTTGCAAGTTGATACTCCTTCCTTTTTATACAAGAAAATTTCCTGCAAAATACTCAATATTGAGGCATTGAGGTACTCAATATTGAATACTCAATACTGAGGTAAGTCTGCTAATAATTCATTTCATAATATTTAAAAAAAATCACAAAATTATAGTAAAATTTATAGATCTATATGTTTTGGTTTGAGAAAACATATATGTATAAGTAAAATAATAATTAATCTGATGGACATAAAAGGATTATCGCATAGTTACTTTTTTACAAATTACAAATAAATAAAATTAAAGTAAAATGTATACACTGAGATGTTTAGGATAGAAAAAATATATTTGTACATAAAGAATAATCAATACTTTAAAGGATGCAAAAAGATTGCCATATAGTCACATCTTGAAAAAAAGATCTTGTTTAAAAAGAAAACACAACAATCAAGCATAAAATTACTTATCACTTATCCTAGCACTCTCAGCCCTCTTTAAACTCAAATGCCAAATACTTTGCATACTGATCCCCTTCTCCCTCCTCATCAGAATTTTTTTTCAAAATACCATGTACAAAAGTAATGAAATTTAGTGGAGTCTTAAAGAAGGGAAGGGTTGTAAAGGGGGAAGGGAAACTATAAAATTAAAGTGCACTTTATATCTTTAGATATTTAAGATTTAAAATATTAAATGTACAAAAAGAAATATTCACTAATTTAAAGGATGTAAAAAGATTATAAATACTTCCAGTTTCTTAAATTAAAATATAAAGTTCAATAAAATTAGAATAAAATTTATATATTTTAATTTTAAAGATTGAAAAAATATATATGTACATTAGAAATAATCATTAATGTAAAGGATGTAAAATGATTGTCATGTGATCTGATTACACCTAAATAAGATTTTGTAATGTGTTTATAAAGCAAATACTCAAATAATATTGAAGGGTCGTAAATTACAAAAACATTAAATCTTAATCATCAAAATTAACATCAAGGATTAAGTTACATTCTAAAACAGATTTACAAATCTAAGAATATTTATTTCAAATTAATTAAAAATACAATAGATCCTACAGTTTAAGAAAAAAGTTTTAAAGAAGTAATTTTAAATATTTAATAGAAAGACATTCTCAATCTTTATGATATTAATAAAATACTTTGTAATTAATTAATAAAACTAAATTCAGTCTTAATTGATTTAAAACTAGTATGAAGTAGTTTTGAATAAATAATTAAGAATAACACAATAATTCTGATTTTCTTAAAATATGTTAAAATATCATTAAAAAATAAACTAAAATAAAAGTTCCTTATTAAAGATAAATTGATTAAAAAAAAAATTAAAATGGATCATCATACCAAAATAAACAAAAGAAAGAATCAACCCTTCTTTTCTTGTGAACACAAGAAAAATCAGCTGTCACTATCACAACACAGGCCATATTTTCTTTTCAAATAAACATCAACATTTATACTACTCACTGTTCATCATACAGCTGGTATCTCTGCCTGCTATTGTTCATTCACTTCTTGAATGGGGAGAGAAACCGATGCATGTTTATTCAGGATGGGAAGAGAAACGAAACCGATGTGTGGTTATTCACGAAACCGATGTGTGTTTATTCACGATGGAAAAGAAAGGGATGGGGAGGAAAAATCCGGTTTTATGCTGATAAAGGAACTCGTCACCGATGTAATTTGATGCATCGGTACGGCTGTAAAAGGATTATAACATGGTTACCTTCTTTCTACAAATTACCAGATACAAAGGACTAAAATGTAATGTACTTGCCTTTAGGAAATATTTCCCTTTTATGAAGTTAAAAAAAAAAAATCAATAAAATTAGGTTAAAAAATTTATATTGATAATAATCATTTTTTTAAAGGATGTAAAAAGATTTTCACATCTTAAAAAAGGACTTCATGGAAAAGAAATATGTGGATTAACTCTTAACAATCAAGTATTAAATTTTATAAAAGATTATTCTTAGATTTATAACTAGTTTCTTATTCATTCCAGATCAATACAAAAATTGAAAATTCAAGGAAGGGGGACCCCCCCCCAGTTTGGGGGGAGGGGGGGGGGTGAAACCAATAAAATTGCAGTACATTTTATATCTTAAGCTGTTTAAGATATAAATTTTTAAATGTGCAATATGAAATAATCATTAGTTTAAAGGATGTAAAAGGATTATAAACACTTCCATTTTATTTTAGTTTAAAAATAAAACTCAACTAATACAAAAATTGAAGACTTAAGGAGAGGGTAGGCAAATTTCTCCCCTCCTGGCACTCTCTCTCTCCTTAATTTAAATCAGTGAACCGGTTTCATTCCAAACGATCGCCGATTTTCTGCGCATGCACATTTACTTCCCATGAATGTGGAAGTTGATTTTCGTGAACCGGCAATCATGGGTTTCAGTTATGTCTCCACATCGGTCAGAACCGATGTCTGGAGATCGGAACCGATGTTTGGAGATCGGCGAGATGCATTGCAAAACTGAAGCACCGATGACGATTTAAATCATTTGTAAATTGCCCCTGCCTTTTTTATAAGAGAGAGTCTGCAAAATAACCAATATTAAGGCACAGAAATGTTGTGAAAAATTCCAAGTACTCCATTTCATAAAATTAAAAAATCCATAAAATTATAATAAAATTTATAGATCAACATTTTTAAGATTGTGAAAACATAAATGTATTTAGAAAATAATAATTAAAATAAAGGATGTAAAAGGATTGTAACATGGTCACCTTCTTTCTACAAATTGCCAAATATTAAGGCAGGCACTGAAATGTAATATGCTTGCCTTTAGGAAATATTTCCCTTTTATGAAGTAAAAATAAAAGAAAATCAATAAAATTAGATTAAAATTTATATACTGGTATGTTTAAGATTGTGAAAATATAAGTGCATTTAGAAAATAATAATTGAAATAAAGGATGTAAAAGGATTATAACATGATTACCTTCTTTCTACAAATTGCCAAATACTAAGGCACTGAAATGTAATGTGCTTGCCTTTAGGAAATATTTCCCTTTTATGAAGTAAAAATAAAAGAAAATCAATAAAATTAGATTAAAATTTATATACTGGTATGTTTAAGATTGAAAAAATATACATGTTTATAGGAAATAATCATTTTTTTAAAGGATGTAAAAAAGATTTTCACATCTTAAAAAAGGACTCAGTTTAGAAAAGAAATACTGGGATTAATTCTTAGCAATCAAGAATTAAATTTTAAAAAATATTAAGAAACTAGTTACAAATCCAAGAATATTCATTTCAGATTAATAAAAAATTGAAAATTCTAGGAAGGGGAGCCCCCCCCCCCCCCCCCCAAAAAAAAAAAAAAATCTCCCTCTTAAATTGAATGTTAAATAATTTGCAAACTGGTTTTTCCCTGAATTGGTTCTGCAAAATAAAGGATATTAAAGACATGAAATGTTGTAGACATTTGTAATTTTTTCCATTTACAGGAGGGGGGGGGGGGGGGGGGGGGTGAAACCAATAAAATTGCTATAGATTGTACATCTTTATAAAATATTAAAAGTGCAATAAGAAATAATCATTAATTTAAAGGATGTAAAAGGATTATAAATACCTCCATTTTATTTTAATTAAAAAATAAAAGTCAATAAAATAAGAGTAAAATTTCTATATTTACATTTTTAAGATTGAAAAAATATATAAGTACCTAATAAATAAAAATTAATTAAAAGGATGTAAAAGGATTGTCATTTGGTCATACCGTATGGGGAATTAACACGAAATTTGATTTCAATTGATTAAAAGTAATGAGGAATTTTTTTAAAATAAATAACTAGAAATATAATAATTAAGATGTTATCAAAATATAGTGCAACATCATTGAAAAATAAGCTGAAATAACAGTTCCTTAATAAAGATAAAGTAATTAAAAAAAAAACAAATGGATGCAAATGGATTATAACACTAAGAAGCATTTCTTACTAAAACTTACTGCATCAATTGTTGCTATTTGTTATATTAATTGATTGACTACAATAGTTTTGCTATAATACATATTAAATAAAAAAACACAGAAAATGACTCATCTTATCAAAGTAAACAAATAAACCAATCCTCTTTTCTGTCAGTACAAGATGAAAAATCAGCTGACTCTAAATGTTATAGCACATGTTCAGAGTCAGAGTAATGTGGCCTAGGGAAAATGTATCTTTGGCATCATAGTATTTTCTCAAATGAACTTCATGGTACTATTCATACAGCTAGAAAAACAGGATTGAAAATATGAAGCATGCAGCGATTTGTAATTGGTATCAATTTTGGATTACGTTGTTTATCTGCTTCGATGATTGAAGGAGAAACCAATCTCTCCTTACTCTGCCATCGGTTTTGCACATAATCGATATCTAGCTATGCACGAGTTGTTTATTCACATCGGATGCGAAACCAGATTTCCCTGCACTGTCCCATTCATTTGTGATCCCGGTGTGATGCATCGTATGACTGCGATGCATCGTATGTATGCGATACATCGCTAATTCAAAGATCAGGAAATCGGTTTGACGATTTATGATTTACATCGATATCTCGCGATGTATCGATGCATCGCCCAGTACTAATCCTTAGTGGAATTATATTCAAAACTGTAATCCCTGGTATTTTCATTAATTGAACTATGTTCTATGCATTGGAATTTTAAATCCATATCCAAAGTTTGAAAAGGGAATAGTCAATTGCTTTCTTCTATTACATGAGAAAAGGTTGATTTCAAAAAGTCATGTCCTAATTTCTGTTAATTGCGAGAAACAACTAGTTTGCTGTTTCTAAATATGTTTTTTTGAAGTTCATCAAAGTTTTTTTTTTTTTTTTTCATGTGCACCACAAGTGTAATCTCATTTTGTTTAGTGCTGACTATTGTCCAATTTGGTAGAGCTTAGTCTCCGGTGGCCTTTGCTGCCCTTTTAGTTATTTCCAATTTTGAGTGCACAGGAAAAACATCGCAAAATATGTAAAACGGTCATAGAAAAAAACATTGCTGATTTCGTCAATCATGGTGAAAATAAATAAAATAATTTGTCGATTGGTTGCGAGAAAAAAACTGAAGTTCATGGGAAAACGAAAGTGGGAAAATATCATGAAATTCGTCAATCGATCATGGAAAAGTATCGTGAAATTTGCCAATCTGTCACGAATAAATACCGTGAAATTCCTCAGCCGGTCGCAGAGAAAAAATGCGAAAATTTTCAATCAGATGCAGAAAAACAATCGTTACTTTCAACAGTATGTCACAAGAACAAACAGCGAAATTTGCCAATCGGTCACAGAATAAAATTTCTACATTTGTCAATTGATTGTGAAAAATTTTTTAATGAAATTCACCAATCGGTCTCCAAAAAAAAAATCAAGAAATTCGTCAGTTGGTCGAGGAGAAAAATCGCAAACTTTTTTGGTCAGATGCAGAAAAACAAACACTAATTTTGTCAATTTATTGTAAGAAGAAACTGTGAAAACTGCAAATCGATAGTGGAAAATATCATGAAATTTGTCAGTCGGTCCCGACACTTCATCGTCGTTTTACAAAGAAACATTTTCGGAAAATGATTTTTTGGAAACAGGAGCTTCCCGTCCCCAATGTTCTTTAGGGCACGAATCCTGCCATCCCATCCCGAAATTCAAGACATGTATCTGCCATTCAAGCCGTGTAATGTATATTAATAATGTTGTATAAAAAATGTAATTTAAACATTAAAATATTTTGTTTATTTGTACAATGAAATGCAAATGCTGATAATTGCTACTGGATTTGGATATGGCATTGACTATATTGGTAATTGCTAATAATTAATTTGTACAATGAAATGCTGATAATTTGTGTAAAAAATTTTAACCAATTAATAGGCTTTATAATTGAAGAGTATCTTCACAAAGCAATACATACGTTCTTTTTATAATTTAAACATAAAATATCTACTAATATTATCCATGATTAAAGAGTTATTTTCTCCAAATATAGGTTGAATGATGTCTTTTTTCTGTTTTAATTATTTAATACTGTTTTGCTTTGAGTCACATTTAGTTTTATTTTAAGTTAAATTACTGTGATATTTATAAGTAAAAAGAAAATTACTTTTAATTTTAATTATTTTATTTATAATGAAGTTACAAAAATAACTAATTGGATGTGCCAATCCCAAAACATTTTTCTATCTCATACATCTTAATATTTCAAAAAGTAGTTCCAAATGTTAATACTTCGATATTATTAGTTCAATATTATACCAACTTTGATTTTGATCTAAAATTTCTATTCATCAATAAATCAAAATAAGAATAAGTTAAACTCGATCATGATATTTATTAAAATCAATATTTTTTTTCGTTATTCTGCTGTACATCAGCTGATTGTGAATAACCAGCTTAGCAGGATGCGAAGTTCCCATGGCTTCACGAGCCACCAATATACAGTACAAAAAACTGAGAAAATTTTACAAAAAATGCTGTCACAGTGCCACCTTCTGGCAGAATATTTCCAAATTCAAGAAAAAACTGCCGGCCATAGCCAAAAATGTACACAAAAAATTGGTGCAATTGTATGCTATGATAAAATAATGGAAATAACACAAAAATCACTATTATAGCACCCCCTTCCAGCAGAATATTTTCAAATTGCAGGAGGACCAGTTGAACATAGCCAAAAACATACCCCCAAAAATTGGTTCAATTCTATACATAACTTCATACACTTTTCGATGGCACAAGAATGAAAATGGCACAAATATCACTATTACAGCGCACCCTTCTGGCAGAATATTTCCAATTTAAAGGAGAACCTGCTGGACATAGCCAAAAACATACACAAAAAATTTTGTTCAATTATATGGATAACTTATGATTACATATTTAACATACACTTTTCGATAGTACAATAATGAAAATGGCATAAAAATCGCAATTACAGCACTTTCTTCCGGCAGAATGCTTCCATATTGAAGAAGGACCTGCTGGCCACAGCCAAAAACATACACAAAAAATTTGGTTCAATTCTATGCATAACTTCATACACTTTTTGATGACGCAATAATGAAAATGGCACAAAAATCACGATTACAGCACCCCCTTCCAGTAGAATGTTCCAATATTGAAGGAGGGCCAGCTGGCTATAGCCAAAAACATTCACAAAAAATTTGGTTCAATTCTATGCACAACTTCATACGCTTTTTGATGGTATGATGACAGACAGACAATTTCTATAAACATGTTTTGGGATCTCTGACCCCTAAAACGCCTAAGACCACCGAAAACCAGAAATCGAAAAAATCTCAGTTACAATACTTTCTTCTATTGAAGATAGAAGAAAGAAAGAGAGAAAGAAAATTAATAAAGTCATACTTTAATAAACAATTTCAGATTTTGTTTCACATTCTGAAAGTAAAGGTACAATTTTCTAAAAGATGTAAACATAAATTCTTAAATTTATTATAAAGAGTTCTAATACCAATGTTAGGAAAGCTGGCAATTCTTTAAACTTTTGAGAATTACCTTTTACTCATGAATAGTGGACTTACTTTCATATTTTGCATTATAAACAAAAGTTGTTCGGCATTGTTTGGATCAAACGATTTCTCTTATCCTTATATATTTACTTTGCTACGTATTGCCGGATATCCGGCAGAGAAGTCGGATATCCGGTGATTGTGATTCGGATATCCGACGGTATTTCGGATATTGAAAAATCAGCCGGATATGCCGGATATCGGATATTTGCCGGATATCCGTTGCATCCCTAATACCAATATAAGCTTTTAAGTTGAAGAAATCTCATTGTCTAACAATTCAAGTACAGTAGAGCGCCGATTATCCGAACAAGTCGGCACCGACCCTAGTTCGGATAAATGGACAGACAATTTAAAGGACATTCTTGACTATACAAAAATCTTCATATTTTATCCACGCTTCGGACTGACAGCACTAGTTGATGCTGGTAGGTTTAAAAATTGACTTTTGTCTTTTTACTTTTTTTAAAAACTTTTTTATATCATTTGCTGAACTCCAGAGATTATAATTTAAAAAAAAAGCATTCGATTGTTGCTTGCTTCAAGGAAGACATTCTTTTCAATACTGCCATGTCTCGAATTCTTCTTAAATATGTTAGTTGAATAGGATCAGCGTTCTTCTGCCATTCAAGCCATTTCATAGCTGTTTCCAAGCATTCAAAGGCTTTGGTATCTAATGGACCTGGGTCACTTTCAGAGCATTCGCTTTCATTTTCTTCAATTTCTTTTTCGTCTTGAATCTCATCCACAATCTCATCATCATTTAAAATCCGATTTCCAGGTCTAAAATGATGTTTGGATAATTGGAAGTTCTTTAAAAAAAATTTTTTTTGAGAGAAATAGGCTGTTCGGATAATTGGAGTTCCGATAATCAGCGCTCTACTCTATAAAACATTCATACAAATATTAAAAATCTCTAATATTTCATAGATTTGGGGTAAAAAAATTGTCTCAGATTCTGAGGAATTTCTATGTTCCCTGACAATTGCAGATTTAATTTTAGATTCACACGTACCTAGATTCATTAGGAAATATTAATATATGCTTAATTTAGATGACAAATAAAACTTAAAGCTAACATAAAAGACATCAATTGAGTAAGATTCATCTTAAAATCAACAAACTGTGCACTTGAACACCTGCCACCACATCAAAGGTACTGACACAGTGATGCCGGGGATGCGCTATAATGCATCATTTAAACAAAAAATTGGAGAGGAAACGTATGAAAGTATTTGTGATGGGTTCTACAGAAGAATGCATATTTTTTTACAGACCTGCCAATCTTTGAAAATGAGAAATCGTAGCACACAAAATTTAAATTAATATGGAGGTTGGTTGGTTGGTTTTTCGTGTTACGCAACCATCTTTTGACATTCGTAAAAAGAATAAGGTTTCAGTTTTTCAACTCAATATAGTAAATTTTTTCCTCTGAAACTTTTTATACGATGGTTAGTGTTTCTTTTTGTTTCGCAGAATTTTTATTTTAATTATTTTTTTTTTTTTTTTACATTTGCAAAAGGAGTTTGGTTCCAATTTTTTAGCCCAGTGCAGTAAATTTTGACGAAATTCGCGGGTTTTTTTTCGCGCGATCATTTCAAATTATTCACAATTTTTTTACCACAATCGTAATTCACATTTTTTTTTATCACGATTCTTTGTTGAAATCTGCATTTTTTACCATAAACATTTGACGAAATTCGTAAATTGTGCGATTTTGCACAATATTTCAAACTTTGCCCCTCAAAGAACCCCCCCCCCCCTTTTCAGAAATTCTTAAAATGACACCCTTGTTTCTAAGGAAGGGAATTTCTGTATAAATATTTACAGAAACACGATACACTCCTGGAGATACTGGATACATAAAGAGTTTTTTATGTTAAAAAGTTTGATTTGTAGCCCAGATTTTTTTCATACTAATAGCCCTTTATTTTAAACTTTCGGAAATAAATACTTTGAAATTTTGGAAATTTCGTAACAGAATCACTCTTGAAAAATATGCTGCGCGGGATAAAAATCGCTACTAGAAACAAAAAATGTGTTTGTGTTTTTTGCAAAAAATCGTAGTTTAAGACCAATTTTCGTAGCATCGTAGTTTATAGGTCCAAATCGTAGAAACTACGATTTTTTTGTAGCAGTTGGCAGGTCTGTTTTTTATCTTGAAAGAGCGCAAGGAATATATTTTCTATGAAGTACATAAAATATGTCTTACTTCAAAAAAGAACCCAGTTTTGTTAAGAAAAAAAGGACCTTTTTTTAAAGTGTGCAAAGTCCCAGGATTTCAAAATATCTCATCATTGCTGACATCAAGACATTAGGGACAAATTAGACAAACACAAGTTTCTAAAAACTATCATCAATCTGCACTTTAAAGCAAATTTCAGAGCATTAGAGGTGAACTGGACTTTTGTAAGGGACTGCACCAGTTACTAGTCTTTCATGTTATCATCAAAAACAAAAACATTTGTTGAGTTTGCTCTTAATATTCATCACAATGCTTTATGTGTTCTATATATTAATCACAAATTTTTACATAAAAATTACTTTTGTAACTATTACAGCATTTAATATAACTTACTTCCAAATGGATCAACTTGTAAAGCTTCACGCTGATCAAGAGAATCTTTGATGTCTCTCCTCTTCACACACTGGATACCAAGGTTTGAAAAACTGAAGGAAAAAAATTAAAAAGACAAATATTAACTTTTTTTTTTATCTTACTTACTAACTACCTACTTTACTCTCTAAATAACTTAAAAATGCCCTGTAAATAGTTTATTATTTAAATTACTGATATTACATAGACTGATTAAACAAGGTAATTTTAGAAAACCATCAGGTCAAATTAAAAAGTTTCAAAACTAAATTTTAAACAAAGCCTTAAAAAATTTCAAATTATGTTCTACAAATACTTTAGAAACTATTAAAAAGTTACTGTTTGCCTAATTTTAAATTACCAATGACAGATAAATAACAGGGATGCCACTCAGAAAATAACAAAAAAAGAGGAAATTATGTATGATGTAAAATTTACGGCATTTTTCACAACATTTATGAGTGAATTTTGTAAAATATATTGTTTTTTTTCTTCTTTTAATGCTGTTAATGTAGCGTGCATGAAAATAAACTATTTAATATATAAACATAATTTTTCTTTATTTGACAGTACGTTATACGGAGATAACCCACCAACACATTCAATGAACCTAGACGAATTTTATTTATTTATTAGCATGTCAAAAAAGATTTCTATAAAAATAAAAAACATATATACAAGAAATATGGAAAGGTTTTATTTTCTTTTAAGTTTTAGATTTTAATAAAATAAATTTAACGATTTTTGAGATTCACATTGTGGATGGAGAAAGATTGAACACCATAAGCCTCGTTGTGACCTTCGTTGGCATTAAATCATTAAGGATTTAAAAAAAAAAAAATCCCTAGTGAGAAAATAAATTGACAATTTTATTCCACGACAAGATTTGCAATTTTGTTCCACAAGTGATTGACGAGATTTGAGGTTCTATTTTGCGAGAGATTGACAAAATTGTCTCCCCCCCACCTGTGACTGACTGACAACATTCATGCTATTTTCCACAACCGAATGGCAAAATTTGTGATTTTTTTCTGCAACCAACTGATGGAATTCACATTTTTTTTCTGTGATCCATTTAGAGATATGTACGAGCCAGCCTGTGGCCCGAAGCCTGAGACTGGCACAGCCTGCAGGCCGATTTTCATTCACGGCACTCGGGTCGGGCCATATTTTTTTCTGAAGGCTCGGGTCGGGCCTGACTTATTTTTTCTGTACAGAGCAGTGACTGGTTTTATTCCTAGTCTTCGCGACCCAAAATTTTCAGTCCTAGTTTTGACACAGCCCGTATGAAAATCGTTATCTCAGCGTGGCCTGGTTTATTCAAAGGCCAGTTAAATTAGACATGGACCAAAAATTTTTGCAAAAGTGCATGCATTTTTAAATTGCCATTATTTTACACTTAAACATTAAAATTTATTCTCTTTAAAGAGCAGTAGATTTCTATGCTTATTAAAATATAGTTAAACATGTGAAAAGTAACCTGCCTATGACAGAACCCTGTTTTAAACTGAAAAACATGTTGATCCATGCAAAATTAATATACTAATACACAAGAAAAGAATATATAATACATTTGCACTTGCTAAGAAGGGACCTTATCTATAACGCATTTTTTCCCCTTTTCTATGCAATCCCACCTTAGAAGATTTTACTGTACAGCATTTTTCAGATTTTTAACAGTTCAATACATGGAATATAGATTAACAATATTAATGATAACTAAAACATTTAGATACAAGAAATAGAGATCCATAAAAAACAAGTGGGTAAGTGTGATCATAGATCGCACAAAGGGTTTCGTTTGATATTCCTTTCAAATGTGGTTAAAAAACATGTGCCTCCATTTTAATCTATGCATTATATAGAAATGAAACAGATTAATTAAATAATAATTAATGTCTCAGCTTCTAAGTAAGCTAGCTCTTTGAACTGGGTATGTATGAAATCTGCGAGAAATTTCCTGTCCGAATGTCAAAAAATTTTATAAAAAAATTTAATATTTAAATAGTTTAAATTTCGTATTAAAATAAAAACCGCAAGTGCGTCGTCATGTCTGAGATAAAAAACCCATTGAAAGGAAAGTTTTAAAGCAATGATCTAATTAATGAAATAATAATTAATATCCCAGCTTGTAATTAAGCTAGGAGTTTGAACTGGGTATGTATGAAATCAGTGAAAATTTTTACGTCTGGATGTAAAAAAAAAATTAATCTAAAAATTTAATATTTAAAAAGTTTCGATTTTTAGTGGATTTTTTGCATTATACCCAACGCAGAAATTTGAACTTTATACCAAAATAAAGTAGAATTTTTTCTGCGTCTTTTTATACCTTTTACGAATTTGTAAGACCAATACTTTGGGAGATGCGATTTCGCTTTTTAAATGTCCACTTCATTTATTGCTTAATTTCCTCCATGGTAACAATGCATCCGCTGATTTTACTGGCAACCCTTAGGAGAAACTCCACTGATTTGGAGAAGGTGTGTTCGTAGCTGCGTTCAAAAGGTTGATTGGTTAATCTTAGAAGTTAATTAGCCCGTAAATCGGTTAATTACCGACTTTTTCAAAATTTTATGATTTGTTGTTTGATGTGAGGTGTTCAGCTATAAGTACCCAAAATTTCAAGTCTCTAACATGTATAGTTTTTGAAAACGGGCTTTGTGACGGACCGACAGACAGACAAAGGAGTGAGACGAATAGGGTTTTGTCAGATGAACGAAACCCTAAAAATAAATATCACGGCCAGCGGCACTTCTATAAAAATGAAGATTATAAACATGAAAAAAAAAAGTTAAGATAAATATTTTCCTCCAGAACTCCTCGTGCAGGACAAATTTTTAAGTAAATCGACGTAAAAATCAATGTCTTGTAGAAAAACTATTATTTTAACACAATCAAACTGATTGGTAAAATTATCATACGAATTGAATATTCCCCACAGGCTTGGAATAGAACCCAGATCCTTGGCTTACAAGGACAAAGCTTTACCATTTAAGCTAACTGGGTTGACAACTCTGCCAGCATATTTCGCTGTTAGATTCCCAGCCCGGGCATTTTTTTGCTCAGTTGGAAATATTCAATTCATCTTGTAGAAATTAACTCGGGCTGAGATTTTAACTTTTTTCCGGGCCAGGCCAATATTACTTTTTCTACGGCCGGGCCAAACTTTTAATTTTTGTATCGAGCCGAATTTTTTTCCCTATGAGTCTGGCCGGGCTTGGAAATTTCGGCTTGTGCAGACCTCTAGATCGTTTGATACAATTAGTTTTCCTGTGACCGATTGAAATTCGGAGATTTATTCCACAAGCAACAGACGAAATTTATGGATTTTTTAGTGACCATTTTCATTAATTACCAAACTGATTGAAGAATTGATTTTGTGGGAGAAAAAAATAATAATGCAAGGACTTCCACTAATTTGTGGAAGAATCACATGCCAACATCTAGAGTCTGCTGTAAAGAAAATATCTGAATAATAATCCCAGAACTGAAAATTTAATGAGTAGGACCCAAAATTATTTTCTTCTCAGCACGAATCTTTCTGCGACATTGGCCAATTGCATCATGCTACTGCTGCTGATTTCATTCGTACATCAACACGATTGTTTTTCTGGTTCTGCAGACATCACAGACTGATAAAAAACCATGGAAATTTGCAGATCTGCAGAAAAGTGGCATCCATGTTTAATGCATATTTTCAAATTATGATCAATAGAAAAAATAAATAAAAAATGGTAAACATTTCAGAATTTAAGAAAATTCATAGAAATTGCAGATTTGATTAAAAAAAAATAAATAAAAGCAGAAATTTGCTGCTTGACGGAAAAATGGCACCCCTGAAATATATACTAATCAAAGTAAATTAGCCAAATATCATATTAGTAAGAACTTACCTACAAATCATTTCATTATTATTCATTGGTACTTCTTTATAACAAACACCACTTGAGCAAGTCTTACCAACTAAATTGTGAGGATGGGGATAATATGGTGGTCCATCTTTTGTAACACAGGAAACAACAACACCAAAAGCACCACGATAACCATGAACCTAAAAATAAATGCATCTGAATCAATATTTAAAAAATCTCATGCCAGTGGACCCATTTCTATCTACTATACTACTCCCCCCTCCTTCTGTGTTTATTTTAACACTCAATTACTATCCTTGTACTTGTAATACGATACAGTGCCTTTTTTTCTGAAAGCAAAGGCATTTCTGGAGATGCCATTTGGAATTTTTTTAAAT
Source organism: Maratus speciosus (assembly GCA_963932465.1). Taxonomy (NCBI): domain Eukaryota; kingdom Metazoa; phylum Arthropoda; class Arachnida; order Araneae; family Salticidae; genus Maratus; species Maratus speciosus. The sequence goes on from OZ010791.1 coordinate 269,905,544, forward strand.
TTATGTATTCAGATTTTTTTCCCCTCTGTCTTTCAAAAATTAAAAAATGGTATTATCAAAACTTCACCCTGCTCATGGTAAGAGAAAAGTTTTACATTAAAAATTAACTACAGTTAATAAGCCGTACATTCGCCAGTACCATACACTACATGGCGACTGAATAAAAATAAAATAAAATAAACTACAAGCTACTTTTTCAAAAATTTTCAACTTTTAAATAGTTTGACTTTGTTCTTACATTCATGGTGGCATCACAAACCCATATTTTAGGTGATCTTCGGGGGGAAATTCGTGTTTTTTCTTTATCTTTTGGGGGAAATTTGTATTTTTCCGCGACCTTGTTTTTCGTTATTCTTTGATGAAATTTGCGTGTTTTTTGAGATACTTTGATGAAAATTGCATGGTTTTTGCAATCGTTTGAGGAAATTCGCTTTCTTTTTTGCAATCTTTTGGGGGAATTGGCTTTCTTTTTCAGGATCTTTTAAAGAAATTCGCGTATTTTTGCAATCTATTTATTTCAATCTTTTGAGGAAATTCATGTTTTTGTTCGCGATCTTTTGAGGAAATTAGCATGTTTTTTGTGATTGTTTGACGAAATTTGCATGTTTATTACGATCTTTTAATGAAATTTGATTGTTTTTCGCAATCTTTTACGGAAATTCATGTGTTTTTCACAATCCTTTGGCAAAGTTTGTGTATTTTTCGTGATTCTTTGATGAAATTCACAAAAAACGGACTTTACAGATCTAATAATGAAAAAACGGACCAATACGGACTTGGAAGTTGAAGTAAAAAAACAACAACAACAACAGACCAGTTCCCCAAAAACCGACTTAGTGGGAGCCCTGACCCAATATAATGATGAAAAAGTGAAATTTCAGTTTTCTTTATATTTTCGGGTCTGCAGGACCATAAATAAAGCAGAAATTGTAAAATTAATGTATAAAATGTAAAATTGACTTTTTCTTTCGAATCCACAGAACTCTTATTATTTCCGAAATAGTAAAATTTTCTCTCCATTTTTCTGCTTTTCCATTGGAATTTTTCAGGTTTGGAAGGTACAGATACAGAATAATTTGAAAATTGTAACATTTTTGCCTTTTCTTTTCTAAGTCCACGTGACCTAAAATAATAAAATTTCCGTCTTGTTTTATTCTTTAGATTTTAATTTTTCAGGTCTGTAAAATCCAAAATTTGTAAAAAAATGTGTAAAATATGAAAATTTTTGCCTTCTTTTCTTTCAAAGCTGTGAGAACAGAATTAATGACGAAATAGTGAAATATCAACTTTTATTTTTCTCGCGTTTCTTTGTAATTTTTCAGGTCTGCGGGACCTGATATAGAGGATCTGAAATAATGCTGAATTAGTAAACTTATTTTTGATTTTCTTTTTTTCCTTTCACCAGAATTTTTTGGTTCTGTAAGACCTAAAGTAATGAAGAAAAAAAAAATTTTTTTTTTAACATCAGTTTTTTTTTTTCTTGGCCCCCATTTTAAGAAAAGTAAAAGTTATTTTTCTGAATTTTATTATGTTTTTGTGAAAAATAGTATTTTATAATGAAAGTTGAAATCCAGTTACTCAAATCCCAACTATGCATTTATTAACAAAAACTTCTTTAAACCATTTTGTTAAAGTTTTCGTTCCTGGTGACGGGTTTTATTTACAAATCACACATTTTAAAACCCAACAGATTAAAAATAATGTAGTAAGTTTATATGGGAAAGAATTTTGTGAAGGGTCGTATTTTATTAAAAGGAATTTTGTGAAGGGTCCTGTTTTATTAAAATGAATTTTGTGAAGTGGTCCATTTTACTACATTCATTTTTGTGAAGAGGCCCATTTTTTTTTTTTTTTACATTCATTTTTTGTGAAGGGGCCTGTTTTATTAAATATATTTTTGTGAAGGGGCTCTAAATAGGCCCCAAATTTTGCCTGGATCGACCCCTGACTTGCATAAAAAATGCTCTACAGTATGTAAACCCAAGTTACTGCACCTTACCTGAGTTGACACATGGATAAAATACATTCTAACCCCAGTGGCAGAAAATTTTGTAGCTGTCTGCGACAAGCTTTTAAAATTTCATAATATGTCTGCAAATTTTGCATGTCATTTTAAAGAATAAATAATAAATTAAACTAGGAATTTTTTATCATTCTATTTAAAACATGGTAAGCATGCTGCATTCTCATTAATTTTGCTTATAACATTTCATCATCTAACTTCTTGTAGAATTTCTAAAGTGTGAAGGATAAGCAGAACCACACATAGGCAATAACGATGCTTTTAAAAACCTTCGGAAGCTTCAGAAGCCTCAAGCACGAAAAGCACTGAGTTTTTTCTAAAACCCTTGAATGAAATCTGTGGCCATTAGAGGAAATTATTTTTTTTTTGTAATTTGTGAAATTCACATTTTTCCCATGGCTTCTTGACGAATTTATCATTTTTTCTGCAATTTTTGATCGAAATTTGAGGGTTTTTTTTTTTTTTTTTTTTTTTTTTTTTTTTTTTTTTTGTAATTCTTCGGTGAAATTCACGTTTTCTCCATAGCTTTTTGACAAATTTCACGTTTTCCCCGCAATTTTTGGACGAAATTTTCGGGGGTTTTTTTGCGATCTTTTGACAATATTCGCGTTTTTTCCACAATTCTATGACGAAATTCGCGCTTGTTCTTCGATCCTTTGACGAAATTCGTACTTTTCCGCGGTCCTTTGATGAAATTTGCATTTTTTCATGATCCTCTGACGTAATTCGCATTTTCCACGATCTTTTTATGAAATGTGCATTGTGTCCGCGATCCTTTGACGAAATTTGCGTTTTGTTCGCGATCCTTTGACAAAATTCGCGTTTGTTTCACGCTCCTTTGACGAAATTCGCGTTTATTTTACGATCCTTTGACGAAATTTGCATTTGTTTCACGATCCTTTTCCGAAATTTGCACTTTTTACGCGATCTTTTACCGAAATTCGCGATTTTTTGCCAAAGTTCACGCTTTTCACCCGATCTTTTGCTAAAATTAAAACTTTTAATGCGATATTTTGCTGAAATTCACACTTTTTACGCGATCTTTTGCCGAAATTCACGCCATTAACACGATCTTTTGCCCCGAAATTTGCGCTTTTACCCGATCTTTTACCGAAATTAATGCGACCTTTGCCGAAATTGGCGCTTTTTAAGCGATCTATTGCCGAAATTCGCGCTTTATACGCGATCTTTTGCCAAAATTCACGTTTGTTACCCGATCTTTTGCCAAAATTCACACTTTTTACGCGATCTTTTGCCGAAATTCACGCCATTAACATGATCTTTTTCCGGAATTTGCGATTTTTACGCGATCTTTTTCCGAAATTCGTACTTCTTACGCGATCTTTTGCCAAAATTCACGATTTTTACCCGATCTTTTGCCAAAATTCACGCTTTTGTGGAATCTTTTGCCGAAATTAATGCTTTTAACGCGATCTTTTGCCAAAATTCACACTTTTTACGTGTTTTTTTCAGGGGAAAAATTGTCCGAAAGTTGCGAACAATTTTTTAAATTGACTTCATTAGTGCAGACAATAATTGTCCGCAAAAGATTTTTTGTGTCCGCGACTATGTCGCCGTGTCGCGGTGTTTCTGCCACGGGGATTCTAACTTTTATGTTTTGGGAGAGTTTGCAGGTATATTCCCAAACATTCTACATAAAATGAACAATTTTAAGTAAGGATAAATAATTCTGTTTTGGAGGAAAATAAATAATAAAGTTAGGAAACCAATATTCCATAATGGTCATACAAAGTAAATGTGTCTAGTTCAAGTAATTTCACTGCCAGGCCTAGTAGTTCAAATGCTTCAAAAGAGAGAGAGAGAGAGAGAGAGAGAGAGAGAGAGGGGGGGGGGGGATGCTTCTCCAACCTACAAGAAAATGACTTGAAGAAAATATTACTGAGAAGTTGTCTTTGTTATATAATAACATCCTTCCCAATTAATTAAAAAAAAAAAAAAAAAAACTTTTAAAATATTTAAATTTAATCAAAAGAATTCTTTACTTTCAAAATTTAAATTCTACCTTTAAAAATTCATTAATTTTCGTTAAGTTTGTTTTTCAGTTAAATTTCACTTTAAAACTATTTAATTTAATCGCCATAAAAGATCGTCAAAAATTATCAATAATAAAATAATAAATCTTAAAATTAATACTTTCTACCGTAATAGAATATTTTTATAATAATTTTCAAATCTAAAATTCATCATTTAACATTATTTCATTCAAACACTTTTATAACTCTGTGTGGCATCGTCGATTTTAAATCAGCCAATCAACGACGTCCGTTCTAACGGCGGGTTTTTGTAGCGTCTGTTTTTGGGAATAGCATCGCTCTCTTCCTGCCTGGATTCTACGGTGAGCGGACGTATTCCGCTCTCGGCGGCTCCGCCTTTTTCTTTTTCATGGCATATCGGCGTCGGGCTAAACGGGTCCTTCGCTTGATATTGCCATTTTAATATCTCACTTAAAAATAACCTTAAACTTAAATCTTTCATTTAAGAAAATTTTGTAAGGGTATTGGCTGATTTGCTTCTCACAATATTGTTTTACATGAATCTGTTGTCACCGACGCGATGGAAAAGTATTGTCAAAATGAGATGAAAAAGGAAAACTTCAAGATGTGGATCAACGATCTTCATAACAATTGAAATATGTGTCGTTCTACGCCATCCATTCATTTTCTTGTGAATAAGCGATTGTGAAAATGTATTTGGATCTACCAGTGTATAATGTTTGAAAGATGCTATCAACAGGTATGAACTTTTTCAGTTTATCTGGGCGTGGTCCAACAGGATTTCCGAGATCGTTTTTCCTTTTCAATATTTAAATCTTGCAGTAGTCATACTGTTTATTTCGACAAGAAATGCAAAAATTATTGTTTCTATGAACTAAAAAGCGAACTATATGGTGGAACTTTTACAGCAGTAATCTATTAATTTGATTATTTTCATTAGAAGATCATAACGAATGACGATGTTGAAATGATCAGCATTAATCTATCTTCAATGTTGTTGAAGTAAAATTCTATGTACCTTTAATATTTTATAGAATAAAAATTTAAGTATATTCGAATATAATAATGAAACATTTTGATATTATAATTGTAAAAAACAGATGCATCTCGTTTTCTCTTTTCTCTCCCCATTCCCCCCATTTAATTAAAATAATACTATAATAAAGAAAATTGTTTATTTGAATATATTTGTGTATTTTCTGTGTTTGATTTACGTGTCTCTTAATATTATCATAAAGTGCCAAATTAATTTATTACAATTATATATTATAGAATTATTAAATATAAATATTTAAGGGTAAATATTTAACACTTGGCACAATTTAAATATATTCAACACATACAGTTTTCAGGCAAGATGAAATGTTTTCATAGTTCAGGTGAGTCTAGAGTTTATTATTTATATTTTACCATGAGGATTCCTCAGTTTATATTTATTTACATCTTTCACATGCAATGTTTACTAACCACTAATGATCACTGGCCATAATTTAATAGTTAAACTTTCTCTCTCTCTAATTCATATAAAAAATCACATAAGATATTTTTATTACTCCTAATTTGAATGAAATTTAAATTCCTTTTCTCCTTTCATATATATTTATTTTAATTTTTTTTTTTTACCTAACAGTCTTTAAAAAAATCGAAGTGTGACAACAATAATTAGTTTTTCTTTCGTTTTTTTAAAGAATTAACCTAATACAGGGGTCTGTCCAGGTTTTTTCCCCCAGGGTCCTATTTTTGTGAAATTAATTATTATTTTTGTGAATTATTTTTATTTTCAAAAAAAGTAATTTCACAAAAAATTAGTTAACCCATTTATTCCTAGTCTTCTAAAATTGGAGACGTTTGAATTTTGCAGGAATAAACTAATATATTTTTTAGACAGAATGTTCAGATTAGTATAAATAATGCAATAATTATTATATGTATATGTATATATACAGGGTGTCCCAGAAGTAATGGGACAAACTTTAAGGGGAGGTAGGGGACATCACAAGGATTCAGATTTGCATAGTAACCCAGGGTCGGAAACGCTTTCCTGGTGCAGTAGTGACGACACAAAACACAAGAAAGACAGGATACGAATAAGAGGAGAAAACATGTTTATTATCCTTAGTACATCAAAAAACTAAGAAGAAAGAACATTAAAGAGACAATGATTGTCATCAAAGTAAGTGTTTGAAATTACGACCCCGGGCCATGATGCATGGAAGCACATCTCCGGCGTATGGAAGATCTAATGTTCTCGAAAATTCTGGGAGTGCCCCGGACTTTCCCAGCAGCTGCCACGATGCGTGCAACAAGTTCCTCAACACTTTTCAGCATTGTTCTGGCATTTTTGCAGTACTAAGAATAATAAACATGTTTTCTCTCCCTGTTCGTGTCCTTTCTTTCTTGTGTTTTGTGCCGTCACTACTGCGACAGGAAAGCATTTCCGACCCTGGGTTGCTATGAAAATCAGAGTCGTTGTGATGTCCCCTACCTCCCCTTAAAGTTTGTTCCATTACTTCTAGGACGTGTATATATATATGATTATTATATGTATAGATTAAAAGTTTTTTGCTAGCAAAATTGCTATTTATGTATGGTATAATTTACTATCACTCAAAAAAATTTTTAAAACTGAAATCAGTTCATAGATTGAGATCTTGCACAGTGTGTATCTACAATTCTCAAAAAAAAAAAAAAAAATTCTGTTTTTTTTTTTTTTTTTGAAAGGGCCGTTTTTCTGAAATTTATTTTTGTGAAGAGTCAGTTTTACTATCATTGAATTTTGTGAAGAGTCCGTTAACGAACTCAGTTTTCTCCCCTGGACAGACCCCTGTAATATAATAATTAATCATGGGAAAGTTATTAAACTACAGTTGGACATGTATAATATTAATTGTATTTTTTGATGAAACAGAGTTTTAAATGATTATTTGATACATTTTCTAATGTATATGTTAAAAAATCTCTACCGGCCTGGCCTACAGACGGAGGTAGATTTCAAAGTTAAGTATACTAATTTCACCAACAAAAAATAGTATCATGATTGCAGATAAACCCACAGCTGGTTTTATCAGAATCATCTTAAGGCGGTATTCAAAATAATTCTTTTCCATGCTCAACAACTCGAAATTTTCTGGCACATTTTCAGATTCATTTTTAATAGAAAAAAATATGAAACTTGCTGATGTGATTTTTGAAGAGATTTATAAGCAACCTGTATTTTTAATTTTTGTTCAATCAATTAAAACTTGATTTATAAACAATTATTTTCTGAGTAGGACAACATTTTTCGTTTCTAACACAATCGCTTTGGGAAATTCGGTCAAAATGCCTCTATCAAAAAATAGATCATCACAGTACATTATATAGTTTCTGAATAAGAGAAGCTACCATTTGGATGCGTTTGAGAGCAAAACTGAATTTAAAAATGAGTCGGAAAATAAGCAGTTTGGATAATACACCCTTAATACGATGATTTTTTTCTTCAACTGCTATGTATTTTTAATTTGTTTTTGCTGTAAGAATTGGTCCTATCAAAAACTTGTCAGTGTAAATGTTGTAGATAATATTAAGAAGATATATAATAAATTCATGCGGATTTTATATCTTGTGAATTGACGAAGTTATGGATTTTTTCTTCTTCAACTCCCCCTTTTTGTTTTTGTTTTTAATTTTTTTTGTGGTACGAATTGGTCCTATCAAAAACTTGTCAATGTAAAAGTTGTAGATAATATTCAGAAGAATTATAATAAACTTAATTGGAATTGATATCTTGAGATTTGATGAAGTTATGAATTTTTCTCTCCCAAAAACCCTATTTTTTGTACCCCTTGAGCCCATTTTTAATTTTATCAAAAATCTGTGATACATAAATTTTTGCCCAACTTTTAGAAGTAATAAAATTTAAACTGATTTTATATGTAGAAAAATTAAGAAGTTATGGGTTTTTTTTGGTTTTCACAAAACCCCTCCCTATTTCCAACACCTTGGTCTGATTTTGCCCATTAACAAACTTGACCAAGATTTTATGTATCAGTTTGGAAGAGATTTGTGTAGAATTAGAGAAGTTATCGCGTTCAGAAGAAACTGATATATATAATAAAGTTTTTTACTGAGGGTGGTTTTGGGTTCTGGGGGTCATGATCGATGTAGATCTGCAAAAATTTTTCAGAAATTCCAACATAGGGGAGAATGTAATAGGTAGTATTTTATACAAAATCTACCTAATTATTTAGAATTTCAATAATTTAATTAACATATTTCGGTTATTGTCTTAAAATGATATAATATAATATATAAATATATGTTGTTTGAATTTGACAGTTGTGTAAGATCTTTGTGCGCATTGTTCAAGATAAATTTTGGAGATTTATTAGATTTCAACTGTTGTTTCTATCGAATACCTTCTAATTTAACTTTTCAATTAATATTTACATGCATGCCAATATTTTACATCATACCTGTCAATGCTTTGAAAATAGTAAAAGTGTAATATGACGCATGAAGAGTATTACATTTAAGATTATATAAAAGATGAATATTGTTAAATATTACAGCAGTGACCATTACAAACAATAATTTGATAAGAATAACATGAAAACCATTATCAGACTCATTAAGAATATGATTTTAAAGCGACATACACAGTTTTTTTTTCTATCTTAAGCAAATATATAACCATTATTTTTAAATGCAATGAAAATGACAAGATTATTTCTGGTGATTTTTGTTTTGACAATGAAACGAGAATTAATTCATCTGACAATATTAAATATTGCCATTTGCATTCAGAATTTATCATTATTAAAAGCAACTGTAGAAAGTAATTGATAATTTGAGGGGAGAAAAATGAAAAATAGGAACTTTGCAACAAAGTGTAAAAATAGTATCCTAAGTGTAAAGTGTACAAAATAGTCAAAAAGTGTAAATTTTACACCTAAAGTGTAAAAGTTGGCAAGTGTATGTTACATACATATACAGTTTTGTCATAATAAAATTTTACTGCACATAAAATTTAATGTATGCTGTGTTTTTGTGTAAGTGCATACAGTTTCTGGGATAGGGGGATATTCATAATATTTTCAGTTTTAAGCAGAACTGTTTAATGCAGGGGCAAAGTTCCATCAGTATTTTATAAAGGTATTTGCCCTATTTAAAACAAAAATTCAATGTTTAAGAAAGGTGAAATTTTCTATACTAAAATACTGTTGGAAGTTTGCCCCTGCAGCAATCGGATCTTGGTCTTGACTACTTAACGCAACTTACACCTGTGATTCATCCGAAGAAATGGAACGGGACAAAATTATTATAGGTTGATATGTATATCACATGCCTTCAAGGTCAAATAGCAAGTTGCAATGTTGTCAGTTGGATACTTTTTTTAAAAATTCAGATTGCTTGATTGCTACTACTTTTTAAAATTAGTAATATTTCCTCTTTTTAATAAAAAAATTAATAATGTGGCTATCATTAAATGACTACTTCAAAACAAGTGGTAGCAATGAAGCTATCTGAATAAAATGAATTTACCCAGACAACAAGCAACATTGCATTACCACTAGTACTTTAGACATCCCTACATCAGAGTCAGTTTTTTTTTTAAATTTCAGGAGCTGAAGTTGGTCATTTCCCCCCAACAATTCCACAGCCCTGCATGAAAATACTGAAAATGCATCCAAATGCACTCAATAGATGGTAGTTTAGCTAATTACTGTAGACTCCCTCAAATCTGCATAGCTTGGGATCAAAGGTTGTGTGGATTTTAGAATTTTGCAGATTTCTGGTCACTGCTTTATTTACATTTTTTAAACAGTAATTTGAATGTAATAATGCAATAAAAATTATAATGAATGCTTGCAATGTAGTAAAATATTAAAATAAGCAAAGTAATAAACTAAAATGATAAAAAGTAAGATAATTTTAAACATGATTAAAATATTAAAAGTAAAGGTCAAGTAAATAATTAATAATGCATAATTAACCATGTATAATAAAAATGAGATAATTTCCTTGAATTATTCAATGAAATTTTCCTCATAAAGGAACCCTATTCACATCAAAATCATAAAGTAAGAAAGTTTTATTTCAGGTTTAGCCAGTCTTAATATTGGTACAAAAAAGGCTGATTACCAGTGATTCAGCAATATCTTGATTTTTTTTCAGAAATAAATTTATGCTCCCTCCATGAAAAAACAGGAGTTCAGACATATTATCGAAAATCAGATATTAAAATACATATGGATTGATATAAAACTAAAAAATTCTGCAATTTACCCCTACATCTGAACTGAAAGTTTCATTGTTTACATCTGTGATAATATGTGGATTTTAGGGAGTCTAGTGTATAAACATTCTGAATTTTTTTTTTTTAAATATAATGCTTTTCTCTACCTTTCGAAGAACGTAATATCATGGTACTGCCAAACAGCAGAAAATCATAATGTGAAATATTTTTTTAACTCAAAATTACAAGACTACTAAAGAGTGTGCTACATAAAATTTAATAATAGTATAAAAGAAACTATAATTTAGATATTTGTAGTCAAAAACTAAAACAAACAGTTTACAATGAAATATGCTTGTGAATGAAAAAATATACAATTGAAATAAAGTTTAATGTATGTCTATAATATTAAAAATTATGGTACTTCTTAGTTATCCCGTCGACCAAATTACTGTCGCCAAATTGTAAGATTAAATGCCAATAATGGTTGCCATTCATTAATTAATTGTAAGATTAAATGCCAATAACGACCAATAAAGCTATTAATTCGACATTTTATTTGTATTTTTATTAATGTTTTACTAATTTATTTGTTCTTTGATTATTTAAAGTAAAAATTATGTCAATGTGTATAATTTGGCGATTTATATAATTTGGCAAAATTGGTCGACGGGATAACTAAGAAGTACCAAAATTATATATATATATATTCATCCTTACTTTTATTGTAGGATAAGTCTTGTGCTTTTCTGTGCTATTAACACCTCTAATACAACCAGCAGATCTGCCTTCACACTTATATCGAAATCTGGCCCCATCAGACACGGGCTGCTCTATAATTTCAACACATATATTGTTAGCTCCATTGATTACAGGTGGGCAAATATTTGGTACATTAGTATGTTGATACAGTCTACCTATAATTGATAAAAAGAAAAAAATAATAATAGCATATGCATCAAATGCTTTTTATTTATCTATGATATTGAATTTCAAATTCATTAAATCTACTAGGGCTTGAAATTCAGGGCAGGATAGCAGCATTCACACTAAAAATTTCAACAATTTTGGGGAATTTTTATTATTATTATTATTTTTTTTTTTGGAAAGGAGGGGTGGGGGTGGGGCAAATGAGAGAAGCAGTGTAGGGGTCGATGCAGGTTTTTATTCTTGGGGCCCATTTTGTGAAATGTAAAAGTTATTTTTGTGAAAAATAACATTTTGTAACGAAAGTTGAAATCCATTACTCAAATTCGAACCAAGAATTAATTAACAAAAACCTCTTTAAATCCCCTTGCTAAAGTTTTTGTTTTTCATGACCTGGTTTTATTTACAAATTACACATTTTAAAATAATTTTTATGAAAAAGAATGTTACGAAGGGGCCTATTTTATTAAAAGGAATTTTGTGAAGGGGCTTGTTTTATTAAGTTCATTTTTGTGAAGGGGCCTATTTTATTAAACTTATTTTTGTGAAGGGGCCCATTTCATTAAATTTATTTTTATGAAGGGGTCTATTTTATTAAATAGATTTTTGTGAAAGGGCCCTAAATAGGTCCCAAATTTCGCCTAGATCGATCCCTGCAGTGCAATGACCATTAAAAAATTTACAACATAAAAAACTGAATGAAGGTAAATTATTAAGGACCCATAACTTATTAAACCTGTAGCTATGCGATCCATGAAGGATCAGGGCCTACAGTGCCCAACCCTGTTTACTTGACATGAGGTGTTATACAGAATATGTCACAGTCAGGTGTAGTGTTTCCCCCAGAATAAAAAAGGGCACTTTTTAAGAAAAGGGTTTTTGAAATTTTTGTTTTGATTGCCGCGAATTTCATCAAAAGATTGCAAAAAAGGCGAAAACTTTGTTAAATGATCACGGAAAAAATGCGAATTTCATGAAAAGATTGCGGAAAAAATGTAAATTTCATTAAAAAATTGCAGAAAAAGGCGCAAATTTTGTCAAAAAATTGCGGAAAAGGCACAAATTTTGTCAAAAAATTGTGGAAAAAGCACAAATTTCGTCAAATGATCACAGAAAAAACGCGGATTTTGTCAAAATATCGCTGAAAAACTACAACTTTCGTCAAAAAGTTGCGGAAAAGCATGAATTTCGTCAAATGATCATGTAAAAAACGCGAATTTTGGCAAAAGATCGCGAATTTCATCAAAAGACCGCAGAAAAAGACGAATTTCTTCAAAAAATTGCGGAAAAAACACGAATTTCGTTATGATCACGGAAAAAAACTGCCAAAAGATCGTGGAAAATGCAAATTTTGTTAAAGTATAGGATAAAAAACACAAATTTCGTTAAAGGATTGCAGAAAAAAACGAATTTCGCCAAAGGGTCTCAAAAACTCAAATTTCATCGAAAGATCGATGAAAAACCGCGAATTTTGTCTAAGAGCCACAGAAAAAACTTATAATTAGTGCCGGGAGGAGATTCCCCCGGCCTTTCTCTCTTCTGTAACGTTTCAGAAAATTTACTATGAATTTTTTTTTTTTTACTCAGAATCACCCCTGATTTAGTTTTACATTGGAATTTATATTTTTATGTAGAGGAATTTTTGTTTGCAAGGTATTCTCTTAGACTACTTTCTCAGAAACTCAATGTTTAAATTTATTTGGATCAGATTTTTAATCTGCGTAATGTAATAATTGATTTGATATCAGGAACAATACTGCAACCACATATATTCTGCATATCCAATAGATTCTGCTTTAATGACTAATCAGTTATCCAAAATATATCTATCTTCAACCAGTCTGGATAAATGTTTCTGCACCGTACATTTTTAAAAAATTTATGTTTTTCGCGATTCGCAGCTAATTTTCCATGTTAGCAAACGGAATCGGTTTCAAGCTTTTAGCCTAATACAGTAAATTTATTCCTCTTAAATTAAGTTTTTAGAGAATTCCTTCAACTATATTTTCTGCGACCATTTGACGAAATTCACGAATTTGTTCTTTCCAGATAGTTTCGCGAAATGGATGATTTTTTTCCACGATCATTTCGCTAAATTCATGATTTTTTTCACTATCGTTTCATGAAATTCACATCGTTTCCATGATTGTTTAGCGAAATACACAATATTTTTTCCACGATCGTTTTACAAAAAGCACATTCTTTTTTCACGATTGTTTACAACGATCGTTTGTCGAAATTCATGTTTCTTCCCCGCATTCCTTTGATGAAATTAATGTTTTTTGCTTCGCTTGATTGACGATTCTTTTTTCGCGGCCAATTGATCGAATTGGCTATAACTTTTCACGGCCGATCAACAAAATTAATGATGTTTGTTTGCGCAATCTTGACAAAGTTCGTGATACTTTTTAAGCAACCTTTTGGCGAAATTTGTGTTTTTTCTCCCAGACCAACAGATGAATTTATTTTTTTCTCGTGATCGACTGACGATTTTTGTGATATTTTCCAGCAACTTATTGGGACATTTTGAGGTTTTTCTTGTAATCTATTTAAGAACAAGAGGGTTTTATGTGATCGATCGAAGATTTTCGCGTCTTTTTTACCGCATGTAACTGAAGGATTTCATGAATATTTTCCCGCAGTTAATTAACATAATTGCCAATATTTTTCAGCTACCTATCAGCGAATTTTGTAAGTTTTATTCTTTAGGCCGATTGGCTAATTTCTGGAGTTTTTTTCAATATGTCGTTTACGAATTTTGCTATGTTTTTCCCTGCGAGTGATTAACAAATTTCACGATTTTTTCGTGGGTGTGATTTTTGAATTTCGCGAATTGGCAATATTTTCCTGCTACATATTAGCGAAGTTTGCGGGTTTTATTCTTGGGACCGATTGGATAAATTCCGGGGCTTAATGGCAGAACTCGCAGGGTTTTTTTTCATGCTAATGTAAACGAATTACACGATTTTTTTCCATGCACGATCGTCAGATTTTGCTATTTTTTCCCCGTGAGCAATTGGAGATTTTTTTTTTTTTTTTAGTTTTTCGTGCGTTGGATTAATGAAATTCACGACTTTTTCCAACGTCCGGCTGAAAGAATAAGTTTTTTCCGACCAATTGATGAACTTCATAATATTTTCCCGCGACCAACTGACGAATTTCATAATATTTTTCCCGATCGATAGTTTAATTTTGCGATATTTTCCCGCAATCAATTCTAGAATTTCAGATCCAATGACCGATTGCAAATTTCTGGATTTTTTCGCAACCTATTGTTAAAATTCGTTAGTTGAAATATGCCGATGGCAAAATTTTGCAAACCCAAAATGGGCAGGGCGCGTGCGTTTGCAGTTATATAAAAACAGACAGGGCACATTTACAGCTATAAAAAAAACGGACAGGGCGTTGCGCCCTCACGAAAATGCCTAGGGGGAAACACTAAGGTGGTCAGCCTAATGCAAGACCCTTGGTGTTTAGTTCCCAAGAAAGCTTGCAACTCAAAGGGGCCATAACATTTGTTTAAAAATTTCTGAATGATAAATTGTTTTGGTCTGAACTATTTCGATGATATTTTGCCATGTGTTAATGCTTATTGTTAATTTAAATAGGATGTTAAAGTATATGTAGGGTTAAAGATAATTTTCTCTTCCCCTCAAACAATTTTACATCTTACCATTTACAAATGTTGGTAGGAAATGACTGCCTCAAAGGAAAAAAAAAAAAAAAAAATAGAAGAAATTTCAAGCCACTAGAGTCCACAAAAAAAGAAGTCATACATATATACCAATCAATAATACGAACCATTTCAGTATGCAATCAACATGCTCATGCATTATTCTTCAAGCAGATAATTTTCTAGTAAGGACAGTGACAGTTTGAATGAGATTATTATTATTCTTAATGCTTAACCACTCTCTAAAGTTACTAATAATTCCTCTTCACTGAAAGTTAAAATTTTCTACCAATCGTCATGGATGATGGAACATATTTTTTTAACCAGCCACTTAAACCTAAAAGCCATAATAATTCCACTTCACTGAAAGTTAAAATTTTCTACCAATCATCATGGATGATGGAGCATATTTTTTTTACCAGCCACTTAAACAACCTAAAAGCCATAATAATTAACAATAAAAATTTAAAAGGTTTATAAAACATGTAAAAACGCCACAAAATGTAGAATTTTAATGTATTTAAATTTAACCTTATTTCTGCGAAATATTTAGAAATTACTATTCAAGTAACACTTTTCTCAATATGTATTATGCCTTTATCTCATATGAGGGGTTCACAACATCACAACCATAGTAGACCAAGTCCATTTAAAAAAAAATGCTTAGATTGCGTATTCACCCTCAGTCCGCCATCTTGTTTCTTTGCCGATTTTAAATTTCTTCATTTAGATTTATTTATTTATTTTTTAAATATTTAATTTCCGATTCTTTTTTTGGTTATAATTTTGGAACATATATTCTTAAAAATGAATATTTGCTTTACTCTACTGCTTTAAAATTTATGTATTTACCGTTTGCTAATTACGAATTCCCCTCCCCTAATTTTTTTTCTTTTTAACAAATAATGTTTGGAGTGCTGATTTTCAGTTTAAAATTTTGTTATTGTTTATGTTTAATCTCTAAATTTTCAAAAATTAAGCATAAAGTGGTTATAAATGACCAACAAAGAAACAAGATGGCGGACTGAGAGCGAATACGGCAGCTGTTCCAAAGGGGGGAAAAAAAAGAGAGATTAGTCCATTTAGAAGATGCATAAAATCTGTTTTATCCATTCCGACAGTAAACCAAGTTTGTTTTCACATACTTTCTCATATATATATATGTCATCTGATCTGTTTACAGACTTGGTTTACTGTGGGAGTGGATAAAACAGATTTTATGCACCTTTTAAAGGTTTATCTCATTTTTTTTTCAAAAAGGACTTTGCCTACTATGGTTGTGAGCCCCTCATATGTTGCATCTTCTCACCACACAGATATAGCTATACAGTATAGGATCCGTTATCCGGAATCGTTGGGACCTGGGGCATTCCGGATAAGGGGTTTTTCCGTAATTCGGAACACTACCACAAATATTTTCTAATGTACATAAATATGAAATACTGGTTAGCATAAATAATATTAAAAATACTGTATTACACATTTGTGGAATTGATTCTATAAAACACAATTATGGAAAAGTTTAATTTTTATTTAAAAAAAAAAAAAAAGTTAAGAAATAATTTTAAATTATAATAAAACTTACAAATGAACAAGATCAAAAATAAAATTTAGTTTTGGGGTTCAGATGCAGATGCTTAGGAATTAGTTTTTTGGAAAAATCCTTTTAAAGTTGGCTGTTTGTAACGTTTCTCTTTTACAAGCTGGTCTTGAATTTTATATAAGGACATTATTTGTTGTTCATGGAAATAACTTCTTTGTTCCATGCCTTGAATTAATTGTTGAGTGTAAAATATCATTTGTTCATTAGACATTTTTTCTACCTCCTCATTCTTGTCATCATCATCACTACGATCATCAGATGCATCTTTAGTCACCATTTCACAAGTTTCACTGTATGTCATCTGATGACTAAGTGGAGCATTACTGTCTATATTGAAACAAACTTGAACTGCATCTTCATCCAATAATTGGGGAGGGAGGAGGGGAATATATTGAAAGTTGACTTTTTATTTATTTTTGTTTTGTTTACGAATTTATCGCATGGAAAGCGGACAGAAAAATACAAGAGGCAAAATTATCAACACTTAAAATGCAGATTTCCACAAATTCGCGGAGATAAAGAAATGCATAATTACTGTAATATTCCATTAACCCACCCTCCTCTATTTTGTAAACAAATTTGATATTTAAAAAAAAATCCCACGAAAGCACCCCCCCCCCTTCCAAAAAAAAAAAAAAAAAAAAAAAATCGCGCGAAGCGCCGTAACATCTTTCTGTCTTATCAGATTCCGTATATCTGTTTTTCTACTGTTGGATGGACGCAGCTGAAACCGATAAAACAACGTTTCTCTCATTCTCCTAATTGGCCGAATTGTAGGTGCGCCTTTAGATGACGTCAAAGGTCGGAGCTTGCCAACAGATTTTCATCGCGGAAAACGCATTCAAATTCTAAGTGACGTTTCGAAAATATTTTTTTTCAAAAGGTTAAAATTAAAATTTTTTATAATGGATTTTAGAGTTTGAAACAGAAAATTACGAAATTTAAGAATATGTAGTTAGTTTTCCCATATTTCTAAAGGTTAAGCCGATGCGAAGTCATAAAAATGATCAAAAAGAGAACTTATGTCCGATGATTGCATACATTCAATTCTTATCTTTCACGGGAGCCTCATAAGTGGGATCGTAGGGAGAGCGCGCTTTTAAGTTCGCGCTTTTTAAGTTCTGTTTTTTAATTATCTGGGTTAACAAAAAAAGAAAAATCTGAATATCAGGGCAGGCTTTGGACTATTGTTATAAACATTTTCGGATTTCAACAGGCGGTAGATTTCGATAGGCCACTTTTAATCCCTGTAAGCGGCCTCTCCGATTACTTCACGATTTTTTGCCGCGTTTGGGGGGTGGGAGATTAATGGGATATTTCGGTACCTTGAGGTGTATGAGAAAAAGTTTAAAATATTTAAAATATCGACTTATAAAGCATGTTAACTCTTCAATAAAATATGAAAAAAAAAAACTGCAAATTTTTATGAAATGAAAGCTTTTACTAAGTTTCGGTTTCGGATCGTTTAGCGTTCCGGTTTTTAGAGCGTTCCGGATATTGGGACGCCGGATAATAGATCCTATACTGTATCTAATTTATAATAATGAACGAACAGATCATATGTTGTATTACTCCATAATTATATCCTCTAATGTATCTTTTTGAATTGATGAACAAAAAGCTGTTCTAATTCAGTTCATTGCTACAAATTTTCATTCAAACACAGCTGTTCCTAACACAGGGTGATTGTGGGTTTGTGAAAAAATAAAACACCTGAAATTTTAGCGAGAATAGTGCAGTGCTGACTCTAGAATAGAAGGACTCTGCCCCTAAAGGGAAAGGGCGGGAGGTTAATAAAAAGGACACTTAAAAAAACCAATACTGTTTTCTAAAAACATATTTTGCTCTGGTGTGTTTAGAGTATCCTTTTACATGATGTACCATGAATACATACATACTGGTTTGATCCTTTCTTTAAATACATGTTTAATCTCAAACCTTCCATTTTTAAGATTTGTGACATTTACCCACAATCAAAGGTGGGGAAATACATCATTTTACTCGCTACTGGCGAGTGGATTTTCTGACAGTGCGAATGAATTTTTAGGTAGTCTTTGAAAACTGCAGAGATATGCCAAAAACTTTATTTTTGTTTTACTATTTAGCTATATTTTGCAACTTTCCAAATCACTGCAACATAAACCTGGTTCTAAGTTCTATTCTATATTAAACTTTCATCTCTTGTATACCTTTTTTAATTTTTTAGAAAAAGAATCATGAAAATGCATTGTAGTAATAGTAATCAACTATTTTTGCAGATGTGTAAATTTCAACTGTATTTTGCTGGCTGGTAAAATAAATCCTTTGCTTGTAAGATTTTCTAGAAATTCCCCACCACACAATGAAATCTGATTTTTTTTTTTTTGCCTTTTGTTTCAGAAAAAATTTTCACATGAGAAAGCATGGGAACTAAGAAGATAATTGGTTAAATAGACAATTTTGTCCTAAACACCATATGAATAAATCAGGGTTCATATTCAATTTTGGAAATAAAAATATATGAGTTTTACATGAGAAAAATGACATATTTTAGGAGTATTTTCGAAATTATATGTAAACAACAAAAAAGAGGAAATTACATGTGAAGTAAAATTTACGACATTTTTCACAACACTTATGCGTGAATTCTGTAAACTATATTGTTTATAATAAACTAAACAAGTTACAAAGGATAAAATTCATAACAAATTATTTTTTAACTGTCTTTAACACTTGTGTCTTTCTAAACGCACATTGGTCAAACAGTTTGAAATATGCTGTTAATTCATTGTGCATGAAAACTTATGAATAAATAAATATGATTTTTCTTTAGATCACAGTATATTATATCAATTGAAGTAACCCAGCGACAGTTGCAATAAGCCCAGTAAGGAATTTTACATTGCATCATTTTCAATCAATTAAGATAACTAAGCAATAGATTCAATGAGCCCAGTGATGAATTTTGCTATTAGAATGACAAAAAATGTATATAAAAGTCAAAATAAAAAATATATATGCAAGATATATTGAACGGTCTTCTTTTTAGGTTTTAGATTTTAATAAAATAAATTAAACAATTTCTGACTTTTATGTTGTGGAAGGAGAAAAATCGAACACTATAGGCCTTGTTGCAACTTTTGCTGGCAGTAAATCATTAAGGATTTTTTTTTTTTTTTTTTATGCCTATGCAGAAAATAAGTCTCACATTTTGAGAGCAATTGACGATTTTCACAACCTTTTTTTCTGCAACTCAATGAAGTTTGTGATATTTTCTCCCCATAACCGATTGACATAATTCATGTGTTTTCTGCAATCAATTCATGAAATTTATGATTTTTTTTAAGTCACCGATTGACGAAATTAACAGTTTTTTCTGCGATCGATTGAAGAACTTCATTTTCCATGAGCGAATAGCGAAATTTTGCAGTTTTTTCGCGATTGTTTGACGAAAATTGCTGTTTTATTTTGCAATCATTTGATGAAAATTGACATTTTATTTCAGGATCATTTGACGAAAACTGCAGTTTTATTTCACGATTATTTGACGAAAATCTCAGTTTGATATCTTGATCGTTTGACGAAAATCACAGTTTGATATCGTGATCATTGGATGAAAATTGTAGTTTGATATTGCGATCATTTGATGAAAATTGGCAGTTGCCACTCGCCATGTGGCGATTAAAAAATCGGCCACCAATCGCCACCCTAGTCGCCACATGCCAAGTGGTGATAAAAAATCTGTTATTGATCGCCAAGTGAAATACAGCTTTTTTCATAGAAATATGCATCTCTACTTTGATTACATCTAATGGACTATATTCTCCCTTTTGGTTCGAGGCTACAAAAATTCGTCTGCTTGGGAATAACATTCATAACCGCACCATTGAAAAGCATTGTGGTTAGAAAATTTATGCTTATATTTTATTTTCATATGAAGTTTTAGACTTTTTCAGGGACAGATATGAGTTAAACATGAATTATTTTCTCTAGTTTAAAGCACTTGCATGCACATTTTTCATTTTATTTAAAAAATAAAAATTTTTAATTTTAATTAATAAGTATATATGGATTTTAATTAGTATGTATATAAGTATAAATCGAAAATAATTCGTACAGAATAAATCTGCAGTATTTTACGCATGCATTTATCTGTATTAATGCTACATCAAATGACGCAATAATGAAACAAACGTGCTAGCCACTATTTTTACACCACGTGATTCCCACTGTGACATCACGAGAATACTGTCCATTAGCAAACTGCTTAATTTTTTCCCCTACCAGATGCAAGCAGATTACAATGATTTAGCTGTATTTTCAATATTTTGGCTTTTGGCCATTGCCCTTCAGTTGGATTATTTTTTCAAGAAATAGTTTTATTCTGCAAAATATATTCATCAGCTTTGATTCCACATGCAGTTCAAATAATTTATTCCTTTTTTTTTCCCCCACTGGATACAAACGTGTTTTAAGAACATTGCAGTATTTTCAATATTTTGACTCCTGCCACATGCTCACCAGCTTAGATTTCAGCCACATGTAATGTGCGTAGTATGTTAATAACACATTTACTTATTAAATAAAATCCAAATAACATTTTATTGGGTTTTATTAGATTTTTTTTTTTTTTTTTATTGTATACACCTAACTGTTGGAATTTTGATTTAGTTGTTTTTTATATAAAGAAAGTAATAGTAGTTTAATTGATAATAGTGTTTATGAACATATACAAATAATCTAAAAATATATTCTAAAAAAATCCATATAACAGATTTTGTGGTTTTAAAGTAATTTTCTTGAATTTTGACTGCTTCCCTATTCTTATCATGAATAGTTGGCTGGTATAAAACTGACTTATAAAAAAATATGTATATATACAACAGTTATAGTTTATGTAGATGTCAAGAAAATTTGAAACATTATAATGGCCACTAATCAAACTGAGTCTACTGGCCACTGGCTACTAACTCAATTTTCCAGTTTTCACCTATACTGAATCAATAAAGAGCAGTGGTGATTCTGAGTAAAAAAGAAAAATTCTGAAACTCACAGCAAATTTTCTGAAAGGTTACAGCAGAGAGTGGAGAGGATACACTCTCAACACTAATTTTGCATTTTTTCCCATGGTCCTTTGACGAAATTTGCATTGTTTTCTGCGATCTTTTGATGAAATTTTCACTTTTTTCTGTGATCTTTTGACAAAATTTGCATCTTTCCATGATCCTCTGATGAAATTGCATTTTCCCGCGATCCACTGATGAAATTTGCATTTTTTCCGTGATCCTGTGACAAAATTCACATTTTTCCTGCAATCACCTGGTAAAATTTGCATTTTTTCCCATGTTCCTTTGACAAAATTGATTTTTTTTGCTGACCATCTGTCGAAATTTGTGACATTTTTTATGTCCAAATTATTGAACTGATGAATGATTTTTAAAATTCTCAGAAACGAATGCCTTAAATTTTCGGAATAGAAGCATCCCTGAATTATAACATGGCAGAAAACTAAAAAAACTGATGAATTTTACATATTGGAATTCTAATATTGAAAAAAAAAAAAAAAAAACAGATACTGGAACACAAACACCCCTACTAACAGCATACCTAACATTAGCAATATGTCTATTTTGAAAGCTGTATATAAATAATTTTAAGATTGGCCAGAAGATTGCTTGCCATTTATTGGAAATAGCTTTAAAATGTTACTTAGAAAGCGTTTTTATTTGCTATTTGACAAGTGACAACCAAGTCTCAAGGATTCCTAATAAGAGTGTTATATTACAATTTCATACTTTTCCTACAAGCTGCAGCATCTAAATGTTCCACTGATATCTAAATCATATTCTTGATCTTGAAGGCATCAAAAATTTAGCTACATTAGCTTTTTTTTTTAACACAAGTTTATTATGAAATCATTTCTCAAATAAAACAACAACAACAACAAAAAATTGGTTAAAATTTACTTACCAAGGCATTCTGACCTCACAAAGTTCTGACTTTTACCAAGTTCTGAAGGCATTTGCTGCATCATAGCATCCATAATTATCTAGAATTTAAAAAATATATACATATATTATGAGGCATATCAAATAATAAAAGGCACAGCATGAGGCACATCAAATAACAAAAGGCATGAGGCAGAGGCATATAAAATAATATGGAACTATGTAAAATTGTTTGTAAACACGAGCACAGAATAAGCATGACCTAGATAAAAATGAATGATCATACCCACATTGAAGGTAATGACACATTTTATTTTCATTTATATTCACGATTTCAGAGTGGGATGGCAGATTTGAGCCCAAAATTTTAAAGTCCCATCGAAAAGAAAGCATGGGCGGGATGCCCCCACCCAAAAATTTCACCATTTTCTGAAAAATTTTGCTTTGGAGAATTAATCCAGAGAACAAAGAAACCATTAAAAAGATCAATGTAGAATGCTTCTTAAATGAGAAATCTGACATCTATATATGAAACTGAATGTTTTTTTTTTTTCTCATAACAAACTGAGGAATTTTGCAATACTTTCCCACGACTGACTGACAAATTTTGCAGGTCGGTGACAGATCAACAAAATTTGCGATTTTTTCCCATGACTAACTTACAAATTTCATATTATCTGCAACTGATTGCTGACAGTTTTCTCTTGCATCCGACTGAAAAAGTATGTGATTTTTTTCCATGACTAACTGACGAATTTCGCAATATTTTTCAGCGACTGAAATAAATTTCATGATATTTTCCTGCGACTAATTGTTGCACTTCATGATTTTTTCTAGCGACTGATCGATGAATTGCGAGATTTTTTTCTTACAATTGACAGATGTATTTTGCGATTTTTTTTATGTGACTGAAAAAGGAAACAGAAAGGGCACTAAGGGCCATCAGGATCAGGCAATGCGTCCTGCCAAATTGAAGCATATTTAGAAACAACAAAATAGTTGATTTTTGCAATTCACAGAGATCAGGACGTGGCAATTTCAAGTTAACCTACATTTGTCGTGTAATATGTAGTTATGACATATGTAGTAATATGATGTTAACAATGAACCCCTAATTCTTTCCTACCACTTCCTTTTCTGCATCAGTATTTTTAAAAAATCTTGAATAGGTGGTTGATATTGGAAGTATACAAATGAAATTAACCATGAAATGAACATAGATCATGTAATAACCAAAGAATGCCAAAATTACAGGGTTGTGGGGTCAGAGTTGCTAAAAAAACACAAACTCTGACACCAGCTTTTTGTTAAGACAGTTTGAAGCAAAATTAAAACAGCTATATGTGATTTTATATTTATAAACTGAATTATCATATTCATTTTTAGACTATATAATATATATATGAGGCTACTCTAATTAAAGATGCCCAATATACTACCTAGTATAGGTGAAAAGCGTTTTTGATTGAAAACTAGTAGATGTTTTACAATAGTTTTTTCCTTCAGTTTTTTTTGGGGGTTGCGAAACACAAGATAATAGAAAAATTGCAAATTTCTGCTATTTTTGGAGTCTTTTTTTTTTTTTCTTGCTTTCCGTCAGATTCTTTGGGACTGTGGAACCAGAAGTAATGCCAAAATTGTAAATTTTCTTTCCCATTTTTTTCCCGTGTGACAGGTTTGAAAATAATGTGAAATTGTAAAATTTTTTTCTCCTGAGTCTGCAATAACTGAAGTAACAATGAAATAGTGAAATCGATCTTTATCGATAATGAAATAGATCTTTATTGATAAGTGGAACTCCGTGTGATGTGTGTGTTTCGGCATGACGTGTTCTGGCAACCCCGTTTTTCATCCGAGATTGTGTTGCGAGTTATAGGTGAAAACTGGGAAATTGAGTTAGTAGCCAGTGGCCGGTAGACTCAGTTTCATTAGTGGCCACTTTTTAAAGTTAGTGGCCACTATAATGTTTCAAACTTTCTTGACATCTAGATAAACTATAATCGTTGTATATATACATATTTTTCTATAAATCAGAGTTTTATACCAGACAACTATTCACAATAAGAATAGGGAAGCAGTCGAAATTCAAGAAAATTGCTTTAAAATTGCAATGTCCTTAACCCTTTCATGTCGGATTTTTATTCTTCAGTTTTGATAATAAAATTACTTTTATTTTAATAATGCTAATCGTAGTTATCTGAATAGATTTACTGAAGTTTAAAGATTATCTCATTGTCTGAATTCTAACGAATGAACTTATTTTGTGTACTATTCAATTCATATGATAATAGGAAGGAAGTTTTTGGAGACGTTTGGAAAATATCATTACAACAGAGTTTAACAGATATTACAACTTTCTAATGTTTTTTGTGTTTTATCAGACGATTTGTTCAGAAAAGTAACCTATACTATTTTAAATTTAAAGAGTGATATATATTTATAAAATAAAGAAATCGCCAATGGTGCAAAGAGAATTAAGCAAACTTTTATTGTTATTACTAAATGTCCAAACATAAATGAAATCATAATAAGAGAGGCATAGCCATATACTATCATTACCATATGTAGATAGTAGCAAAAGTAATTGTTAAGACAAAACAATACTCGATGAAAAGACATGTACTATTAACAGTACTCCAAACCCGAAAGGGTTAAAATGCACTTGCAATTTTAAATGTGAAAGAAAAGGAAAAGGCAGTGAAAGAAAAGGAATAAATTATTTGAAACGCATGTGGAATCAAAGCTGATGAATATATTTTGCAGAATAAAACTGTAAAAAAAATAATCCAACTGAAGAGCAAGCACTTGGCGAAAAAATGAAATATTGAAAATGCAGCTAAATCATTGAAATCTACTTGCATACGGTAGGAAAAAAAAAATAACCAGTTTGCTAATTTGATGTAATCAAAGTAGAGATGCATATTTTCATGAAAAAAGTTGTATTTCAGTTGGCGATCGATAACAGATTTTTAATCGCCATTTGGCGAGTGGCGACTATAGTGGCGATCGATGGCCGATTTTTTAATCGCCTCTTTTACAACTTTAATCGCCACGTGGCGAGTGGCGACCGCTAATTTACCCCTATATTGCGAGTATGCGAGAAGGCAGTTTTTGGTTGTGATACGTGTTGTATGTTTCTGTCAATTATTTTTATGTTAAATTTATTGGATGTATTTGATTGAATATGTGGTCTGTAGTCCGTTTAAAGACTCTTGCTGAAGTAATTAAGAAATATGAGGAACTTTTCACGAATAAAGGAGGTCTGTTTACAGTGCATATTCATAAGCCTATTTTGGAAAATGACGGTGATGCTAGCATATTTCGTGCTTGAGCTTTCAAGAAAGCAGATGTCTGTTAAGGTATTAGGGATGCACCGAATATTCGGTATCTATTCGGTATTCGGCCATGTTGCCAAATATTCGGTTTGGCAGATTATCAAACTATTCGGTATGCTAAATATTACGGTTTGGCTGAATATTGAAATATTCAGCCGAACTGAATACTTAAAAAAAACTTTTTAAAATTATTTTTTAAAACATTATACAACTTCTACATTTAACAGTCAACTTACAAAGATATTGAGAATAATTACAAACAGAATCATATTTAAATAAAAGAGAATATTTTTACATTATTTATTTGCTGTTTGTTAAGTATTATTTAAGAAAATTAACCAATCATGAGGATTTTCATAGGAATTAATTATGTACAAATGCAAGTTCCTCAACATTGTCCAGTAAATAATCTGTTTCTTGCTAAGATTTTAAGAACAATGTTTACAACCTCTGAAAATGATTGCCCACTCCAGACACTGATCTAGGATGCATTTAAAAACTTACTTGCTTGATCAAAGGGAGTAGAACAGTTATTCTTGCTAAGTTGTCACCATATAAAATTTGAATCGATTGTATTATTTACTAACTTTTACTTTAATCTCTTCCTGACAAGCAAATATATGTACCTGTACAATTTTTCTTCCAATTTTTTCACAATTTCTCTTTGATTTTCAAATGTTTGTTTTAGAATTTAAGAAAATTTTATTCATTTGTTTTAATTCTCAGAAGAAGCCATGAAATTTACAATTTTATTAATTAAAATTTTTTTATAACTATCCTGTTCTTAAATAACTCAAAGCAATTTTTTTTCAACATAAAGTTCGCTTGAAAAAAGCTCTTGTTTATTAGAATAAAAGTTTCTGTTTTAAATATTATGTAAAATTGTTTTAAAATTTAACATTTTAATGCCTTTAAACTTTGAAATATAAAAGTATTCGACCAAATAGTTACTATTCAGCTAGCCGAATATTCGGTATTCGGTTCACCTGTTGGCCAAATATTCGGTATTCGGCCAAAATCCCTATTCGGTGCATCCCTATAAGGTATGTTGATAATTTTATGTATATTTTGTTGCATTACAAGTTTTGTACATTTTAAGATTGCTACACAGCGAGAACTGCTGAATCCAGTGATGTTTTTTTTTTGGTTAATGAGCACGTAGCGCTCATACGACATTTAGTGATTGCCACTTTAACGAGTTATGTTTATTATTTACATTTTATTTTCGTTAAGCCTAACATACATATAAACCGATGCTTGGCGACATTTACTACTTGGTGGAAAAGGGGTTTTCCTACCAAGAAAAATTCCAATATAGCGGTTGGGGAATTCATGACATTTGTTCCTTTTTCGGGAATGTAGGAAAAAATATAGAAACCAAATTTCAACATTCTTTCCCCCCTCTTCCCTCCTGAGTCCACAGGATCTGAAATAATGCAGAATTAGGTAGTAAAATTTACTTTTTTCTTTTCCCCTAAATTTTTTTGGTTCTGTAAGGCCTGAAGTAATTCTGAAATGGTATTTTTTTTTGCCATCGGATTACTCGAGCGGAAGTTGTGTCAAACTTTGATCTCCATCTTTAACAAATCTGCATAAAAACTTGCTATAGTACATAAATATGACAAGGGCCGATGCAGGTTTTTTTTTTTCTTTGGGCCCATTTTGTGAAAAGTACAAGTTATTTTAGTGAATTTTATTATATTTTTCTGAAAAATAACATTTTGTAATGAAAGTCAGTTACCCAAATTCGAACTAAGCATTTATTAACAAAAACTTCTTTAAACCCTTTTGCTAAAGTTTTCGTTTCTGGCGAAATGGTTTGATTTACAAATCAGACATAATTTTAAAACCTGACAAAATAAAAATTATAAACAGTAGTAAGTTTTTATAAGAAGGAATTTTGTGAAGAGAGGCCTATTTTATTAAAAAAAAATTATTAATTTATTCTCCAGAAAAGATCATTAAAAAATATCAATAATAAAATAATATCTTAATTTTAATACTTTCAGCCAAAATAACTATATCTTATTATAATTTTCAAATTTATCACATAACGATTTTTTATTTAAATCTTTTTATGCTTTGTGACAGCGAATGGGAACAGCCAATCAGATACTTTCGTGCCCAACGACAATTCATGTGAGCGTCTCTCTCACTCTTTCATATGCCTAATAGTGTAGTCGTGATTTTTCAGCAGGCCGACCGTTGAAATAAAAGTTATTTCAATTATGCAGTCGGCCCTGCCCTGCCTTAAGATTAAATTAAATTAAACTTAATATATTTGAATAAAATTATAAAAATAAACTGCATATCAAAATAATCAAATCAAAAGGAATATGCCCTAGCAAGCCCATACAAGCACTTCCTGCGACTATGTATTCGAGATTTCCCTCTTTGCCTTCCGAATTGTCATGTCTAAGTGTTTTTTCATTAGGAGTATTCATCCTGTGGAATGGTACATGATGTTGTTGCAGATTGTCACCATGCAATCTTCCAAACCTCATATTTGAAGATCTACATCAGCTTTTATCACTTATTTCCAGCAGTGAGATTTGAGCACTTAAAACGGATACAGACTGTCCTTGTGAATGTCGATTGTTTAAATGAACAATCGAAAGTCATTCGTGTGACGAAGTTGATATATTAAAGAGATGCCGTGAATAAGATAAATTGAGTGATCGTATAGTAAAGATGATAAGGTTGACTTGCAATAAAAATAAAAGGAATAGTCTTACTTAAATGACAACAGTAGACACATTGAAGAGACAGCAGTTGTAAAAATCTTCTTTATTAGTTGATTCACTTGAGAGGTGGAAGGTAATTAGGAGAAGTAGGTCACTGTACACATTCGAAGAGCGTTCCACGTAGAATTATTAAAACTTGGAAGTAATTCCATGATAAAGATGATTACTGGTTAAAATCATTTTTTAAAGAAGGTCTTGATGATAAAAAGTCCGAAATCAAACATGCGTTAACTTAAAAAAAACAAAGACCGAAGATAAACTTTTAGATATCGAGATAACAGCTATTGAAAAACATCGCTCTTTGAATTTAGGCGCAAGGCCCGAAATTCAAACGACAAATCACGTTGTCAAAAATAATACATACTTTCGTAAATCTTAAAATCTGATCCGATCTTAAAATCTGTTAAAAAACTGGCTGCATTGATATATATACTACATAAAAGGGGTTTACAAAACTACATGCAGAAATGATTTAAATCTATTTGTTAAATTAAATTTACGTATTATGATTAAATCGTATGAAAACAGAGAAAAGAGAAATGAAACTTTACAAGGAGAGAATGAAGCTCTAATTCGCCAAGCGAAGACACACCCCAATATGACGCGGTCGACGTCACTTGCAACACACCCTGGTTCTAAAAATAGATCAGGAAGAGGGGAAAAAGCTGAAATCAAAACTTATCTGCTGCATGCAGTAAAAAGGAGAGAAAAAAAGTGATTTGAACGATGTTTTGCGTTGAAAATAAATAGTTTAAAACATGAGATAATAATGCTGCATTACAATTTAAAAAATAAATAATAAATGTGATTGCTACATCACATTACCCCCATTCGCCGAACAAAATTTTGGATGACCAAAAGGTGAAAAATGTAATTCTTGAAAGAGCTTTTTCAACAAAGGGAAAACAAAATTTTAAAAGCCAATGAGCAAAAAATGTAGAATAAACTTTAAGTTAAAATTTAAAAGTCATAATAAAAATTTTAAGTGCATTTGCACATTTAGGGAACATACATGTACATTGACCTAAAGAGAAAGAAAAAGAATATACATCAAGTAGTACATTCAAATTTAAATAGTATACATAGCATGATAGTATACAATTATAATATATCAAGCCCCATTGCAATCACAGGCAAAGAAAGGCACCTTCCTGTGTAAAATGATCTCTATAAATTAAAATATTACTCTTTTAATATTTTAAAATTTTATAAATCCAAAAGCTAAATAAATTTTTAGCCAAAAGAGACCACAAAAATTTTTTTGAATTCAATAAGATAAAAAATAAGGTACACTTATGAATCAAAATTTATAAAGTTGCAAAAGTAAAGCAACATAAAGTCAGAAGTACCCTCTCTAAATATACTCTGACTGCCTAGGAAAAATAAATCATAAAATTGAAACATTCAAAATGAAAAATCATTTCTACTAATCAATTTTCTCATAATATTGAAACATTCAAAATGAACAAGTCATTTCTACTAATCAATTTCCTCATATATATTGAAACATTCAAAATGAACAAGTCATTTCTACTAATCAATTTCCTCATATATTGAAACATTCAAAATGAACAAGTCATTTCTACTAATCAATTTTCTCATAAATATTGAAACATTCAAAATGAATAAATAAATCATTTCTACTAATCAATTTTCTGCATATTTATAAAAATAAATTGCAATGAGAAAGTCGAGAATATTTTACTTTTATATTCCGACAACCTAGGACTTAAATTTCATTAATCATAATAATAGTTTAAAAAAAAAATTGTCATAATCAGAAAAAAAATTTAAATTACCAAGCAAGTGTACCATAAAAATATTTAGTTTAATTCCTTCAATAATTTACTAATAAAATTTAAATTTCTATGCTTGTAAAGAAAAATTATATTAAATTAACTTTAAACAACAGTTGAAATTAAATTAAAGAGCTGCAAAAATTTAAAAAATATTGTAGAATAAACAGACAATCCTTCATGATACCATGGCCAGTGGACACATTCAGGAACCCTGTAAGGATATCTATATCAAAACACAAAACTACAGTTGGATCCATAAGAGACTTCTGAGATCTTGTGCAAGATAATTAATTAAATAATTCAGCATAGAAAAAAAATGATGTATTTTACAGATGTAAAGAAGCTCTTGGTATAAACCACAAACGGTTGGATATGAATAGTACTGTGAACTATTCAAACACTTCTATTTTGTTGAAAAAAAAGGCACAGTTAGCACAACACTATCACCAATTATGAACATTTAGCAGAATATGGTGATATACTTGAAGGAAAAATCGGTAGACACTGCTGGCAAAAAGAAGACAATGCATGGTGGTACATTTAGGAGTAACACTGCACTTAAGGATGATATAAACACATACACCATGATGAGTAGAGGACAAGATCGGTAGTCAAAATCGGTAATGAAGAAGCACTTTTTTTTTATGATTCTTAGAGAATTGTTGAAGATTCACTGACAAATACTTAAAAAAAAAATGCGCTGGTAAATATGTTCACTAAGAATTAGTGCTTTTCTTCATATGAAAGGTGCAAATAAAAATTTTCTTCATTTTAAAAAAATCTATCTTCATGATCAATTTAAAATAATTTTCTTGCATAAATTAAAAAAGTGAGGCATATGGCAGATTAAAAATTTTGAAGCAATTGGGTTATGAAATAAGGAAAAGGCACTATACTAATAATTGACATATAAAAATCTTCAGAAATAAGTAAATAAACAAACATTCTTGAGCTTAAACATTTTCTGTAATTCAAATAACAGTAAATTTTATAAATAGTCGTGGAATATGGTATGATGTAGAAGTCAAACACTTCCAATGCGAGGATGAAATTTTGCCGCTTACTCCTACGTAAGGATGAAAATTTCCCGTTCACAAGTAAACGTTGACTGGGAAATTAAAAAAATAGATTGCAACAGTAGATGAGTCGAGCACTTTCACCATATAAAGAATAAACTGCATCTTACGAAAACACACAACTCACAAACCTTCACAATCAATTCAAGAACAACTATTGTTTATGAAAAAATAAAATATGTATAGATACTGATTTAGCTTCAAAACGAACTTCAAAAACACACTGGAGAAGATCAGAAATAAATGGATTTTTTACTACATAAATTACTGATAATTCACCAGGAACATCAAAGCCGAAAATGGAGCACAAATCTTTATTGGTCGCTGTAAATGAGGAACAGAATTTTTTTTGCAGGTATGTATTATAATATTTTCAGTACTTTCAGAGCAACATTTCCATACACCAGAGAAGCGTTTCAAAAAATGGATTAATAACAACACTCTTGAAGGCAACTTCAGTAGGT
The DNA here is from genome assembly GCA_963932465.1 of Maratus speciosus. Lineage (NCBI taxonomy): Eukaryota > Metazoa > Arthropoda > Arachnida > Araneae > Salticidae > Maratus > Maratus speciosus. The sequence goes on from OZ010791.1 coordinate 269,937,347, forward strand.
AAGCAAATGTGAATAAGAAAGATGAGTAAAACTATTGTCATTTTAAATCATGTAGAATAAAAAATTTTCAAATTATTTCAGTCATGAGGATGATACAGGAGAATGAATTTTTTTTAATTTCTTCTTTAAGCAAAAAAAAATATGTCATTAAATTTTGATGAAGCTACATAATTCTGGAAAATTGAAGCACTGAGAGTTACGATGAGAACAGTTTGTAGAAAGCAAACAGAGTTCTTGAAATTTAACTTAGTAAAAGAACACTGCACTCACCAAACACCAAAATCGATATTAGCAGTCAAATCGTGCACTAAATGACAAGAATATCTTGAGAATAAAAGTGGAAGGTGGTACAAGAACACGTTATACATATATATTTTTTATAAAAAGTTATTGAAGGTATTTTTGGAACAAAAATTATAAATTGATATATTTAAAAGCAGAGAAGACTTCAAAAAATCATGCAGGATATATTACAGCTACGAATTTCACGAAGAACTTCAGCTCCTTTGCAAGTAATAGATAAGAACAACTTCAGTAAAATAATTTAAACTTCAATAATTATCACAGATTCAAAGGGAAAAAATAATTTGCTTCAATAAATATCTTAATTTTCATAATATATCTTCAAATTCATTAAATATTTCATTGTATAAGTGCCATAAAATAAAATTTAAAAACCCAATATGAGAATAAGTATAAAAACCATAGCCTCTTGTTAAATAAATTTGTTCTTAAAATCTGAGAACAATTTTTAGAATACATTTCAGAATTTCAAAATTCATTAAAGACTTTCTATTATATAAATATCTTTTAATGCACCATAAGAATAAATAAATTAGAGAATAAATAATTAAATTTCTTGATTTTTAAAATAATATTTCATTCTTCGAAAATTTAAAAACAGCAATAATTTTGTCAAGACATATCTCAAAATGGAAACCAGTAACGGAATTTTTAAATTATACAATGCTCAAAAATTTAAAATCATGGAATAAGTATTGCAAATAGAACTTGAGAACAAAATTTTCATTACCATGTTTGATCGATCTTCAGCCGTTAAAAAAAGCAAAATGTTCCATCTGAGAACAACAGAATATTATAATTTTCTTAAAATTCCATATTAAAAAATAATAATTTTAAATCAATTTATTTGAATTTCTGTCAGTATATTTCTATAAAAGTAGCAAATCTTCAAAATTTTATGCAAAAGAAAATTCAGTTAGGAATAATTTTCAGGAACAAAATTTCTTCTAAGATTGAAAAATATTACGTTTTCTTTTTATAAGAACAGAAAATATTGCAAAAAAGAATAACAGCAATTATAATGCTAAAACATTTTCAGAATTCCATTTAAAAAAGCAGTTCTATTTGAGAACAAAAATTTTCTTTAAAAAAAAAATGCATCAATCGTCAAAAATACGGCGAAAAAATATAATGTTTCAACACTTAAAGACTCTTGGTAACTGGACTCTTCAACGTATATTCAATTTTCATACTGAAATCAGATGGTCTCCTCTACAGACATTCACGATTTCAAATAGAAAACTTTTAGAACTACTTAGAATATGTGGAATCTCTTCAACCAATATTTTATTGGAATATACTGAAGCAGAGAAATTGGGTATAACATCAAATATTATTGTTTAAATAAAGAAATAGCTGTTGTGAAATGTTAATGCTTAAATATGGTATGCAATCGTCCTTGTATTTGATGTATCTGTGAGGTTTTGTGCACAATACTTTCACTAAAATTATTAAAATAACACATACTGGAATATTAATAAAAATAATTGATTGGTTAAATGTGTGTCCTTTGTTGATTATCAGTTACATGGAATATTTTATAATGAATATTTAGGTATTTGAGCCCTTGATTTTAAGATAAACAATTCAAATATCTCAGTATAGATATATACTGCACAGTTCTTGTGAGTACTGTTTTAAAATTATTATTTGTGATTCATCATGTATTTTTCTTTTTATTGCAATATTCTTATTCTTCTAGATCACACGAGCCTTCTTTTGAATTTATTTTAATTTTCTGTCCTCTAAAACTATCTTTTCTATAATATTACAAAATGAAACTAATTAAATGAATGTTTAACTATTTTGATATTGTAGATAATTATCACATATTGCAGATAAAAATAATTTTGAAGGTTTAATCAGCGTTTGAAATCCTTGGTGGTCTGCTGGTCCTAGAACATCAAAAATTTAATTGGACCACTAATTTGAAAAATTTAGTGGTCCACGTCCACAGGACTAGTAACTTTTTTCCCCCTCTCTGACAGGCAAACAAATTTTCCCGGCCCTAAGAAAACCATAACCAAACACAAATCACATAATTTTGTTTTATTTAAAAACATAAAATTAAATAATCAAAAAAATATTTGCACTAAACCTTACAGTCAGTTGAAATAAATAATTGGAAATAAAATATCTAACAATTTTATAGTTATAATTTATGTACTGTTGCAGTTGCAGTTGCTTATTTAATTTTTAGCAAATTATAACTTTAGTTTTTATTATGAGGAAAATTTCGGATAATTACAAAGTAAGTTTGTTTTATATACTAGGTGTGTGTGCGTGGGGGGGGGGGGGTGGAAGAGGAAGGTCACTCAAAGTGCTGAAATGACTTGATATAATTTTATGTCGCGGGTTACTGATGATGCCTGCAGACCAGTAAATTCTTGTGGTCACTGGTCCTTTAAAAAAAATTTCTAACGCTGTTTAATGTAGATATTTTTTAAGGTTTTATGTTATTACACTGTTTTGAAGCAAAATTCCATTATAAAGAATGTTTTCTTTAATATTTGTATCAGAGATTATATTCAAAAGCTATGAAAATGCATTAAAAACCAGAGACATACTTTTGAAAATTTAATCATGCAAATTTCCATGATTTACAGTTATTGTTTATAAAGCGTAATTATGATGATTAAATTTGGTAATAACCAGAAATAGAGCTTTTTAATACTTAAGAAGTGACAGAAAATAAACGTTTTTCACCTCTCCTACCCTGCTGCCTTTGAAGATACATGCGCATGAAAATTAGCTTTTTTTCTTTTTGCTGTTGTCACATGGTCCCATTGGCAGTTTCATACAAGGGATAAAGGAGTTCAATTTTTCCTTTTTAAATTTTAGGGTTTTTTCCAACCGATTTGCTTAGAAAAATTAATATAATAGTACAGAATGATTTCCACCTATGAAAATACTCCCAAGATTATCTTCCTGGAACCACCTATGGATTGTTCACCATCATGCTTGGCTTTGTTTTTGTACTTTTTATAAAACTAAATTCATGCCTTCAAAACAAGCCAAAGCACATTTTCACATTATAAAAGAAATCTAGCAATATCTCTGATTATTATGTTTATTTATTTATCTTCGTTATTGTTGTTACTATAGGCACAATTAAAGTTTCTGGCACCTTACCCTATAAACATTTTTGAGATAGACCTCTCATAGAAAAAAGTACAATTTGAAATTTAATACATGTAACTCCAGAACCATAGAGACCTTTTGTCTACCACTTTAAGATTCACTTGCATTACGTTTAAGACGTGTAGTAATACTGTGCGATAATATTGCCATATGTTTTCAGTCATGTGAATAATGGCACTTTTCATTGAGTGCAAAGAGCTGAGGCGTGCCCCTGCTTACTGAAAGGTAGGTATACGTCATCCAGAGTTTCTCCCAGGTTTAAAAAAGGGCATGTTTTGGATTCTTAAGGGCATTTCTTGAAAATTTTAAAGGCATTCTTTTGATTTTTAAAACTACTTTTTAATATTTAATAGACAGAACACTATTTTAAAGACAGCAATGAGTCAATTTTTACTATGCAAATAATTTTTTTAAAATAAACAAAGGAGTAAAGGCACTTTTTTAGGTGGGGGCAACAAGGGAGCTAATTTTTTAAATGAAGGGCAAGAGGGGTGCTATTTTGTAAACCTAAGGGCAGGCAGGGTGCAGCACCCTCCTGAAACTGTCTGGGGGAAACTCTGCATCATCAGACTTTTTATGCAAGCAAATATTAAAACTATCACTATTTGGAGTATTAATGGTATATTTTATGCCTGTTTGGGCTATTTATAACCAGGTCCACAATAAAGTAAGTGATGCTGGCAAAGATGTGCTTTCAAGTGCATGAGAGTTTGAGTTAAAACAAAGATAGTAATTTTGATAAACAAATCAAATTGGCTGTAAATTCGATTATTTCCTCATGCCCGTTTCACTTATGACCAATGGCGGATCTAAGGGGGTGGGGAAGGGGCGATCGCCCCCCCCCCCTTGGGCTAATAAAGGGTCATTCCATGTCAAATCAACGTGGGGTCTGGACCTCAACATCTCAGATTTCCATAATTTTTGGTTTATAGTTTGTATCCATGAAGTATATGAAAAATCTAATTTTTTTTATTTTTTTTCCCTAGCGGATTTGTTTTTACGGAATTTTAAAAATTGCCAAAAGTACCAAATTTAACCAAACTCTCAATCACAAAATCCTTTACAATTCTTTAACAAATTGGGCTAGAGAGTTAAGTTATATCTCATTTGAAAGCTCTTTTTATGGGCTTTAATATGATATGCAACACTAACAATTTTGTGTATAATAAATTTTTTGACAAATTTTCAAAATATTTGAATTTAAATTTTTCAAAAACACCATCTTTAATTTTTTTCAAAAAAATATATGTTAATCTTTGACTTTTTGGCTACAAGTATGCCAAATTTCAAGATGGAGAAATGATGGGGTTTTGAACTATTAATTTTTAAATATGAGTTATACATGAAAAATTTCAAGTATCAGGGCAAAATTAACAATTTCTTTCCATATATAATTCACACTTCTTTTTCATTAAAAATTTCAGAGTTTGATGCTAAGCAAATTTATTTCTAAGGCATGAAAATTTTCTAAAGCATATTTCTCAAAATATAATTATATAATTTGCCCGTAAGGGGACTCTTCATTCACTTGAAAGCACCTGATCGGTAAAGTTAATCCTATGGGCAGGTTGTTTTCGAATTTTCCGTTTAAATTTGAATATTTTTAAATGATTTTCTTTACATAGGGATAGTTGATGTCGATCTCTCATATGTCTATTTTTTACTTTTTCGATTTTGGTTGCAAATTTTTTAATAAAGGTACTTTCACTTTCGGACCGGTTTCGAAAGTTACAGTACCTTTATTAAAAAAATCTGCAACCAAAATCGAAAAATTACAAAAATTCCCTATTAAAGATTGACCTCAGCTATCCTATGAAAAAAAAAATCGTTTAAAAATATTCAAATTTAAATGAGAAATTCGAAAACAGCCTGCCCATAGGTTTAGCATTACCAAGCACATATTTCAAGTAAGTTTGCCATTGACCCCTTAAATAAGTCTATCGAAATGCAGAAGACTCTTCCCTTTCCGCACCCATCCTCTCTACTTTCATGGTTTTCACCAAGCACAATTCCTGCTAAGAAAAGCCAGAAAGCTCTGAATAATCAGATGCATTTTGAGATACCTAAGCAGATTTTCATTGGTTCATTTCAAAATCGTTTGGCACATTCCCAAATCGTTATATTTTTTTTTTTTTTTTTTTTTTTTTTTTACATATAGAAGGATAACTATTTAATAAACAAGCTTCATTTTACTTTAATCAAATGCTTTAACAAAGAAGTCTTGAATTACTACTATTAATGATGTCAGAAGATAAGAAAGACTGGGCATTATTTTCTGTTAAATGCTGCAATCCCTATAAAGATTGGTTGTATTGAGTTTTATTGCACAAAATCCCTTTAGGGACATGCTGTGCCAAACAAAGAATAAAACAAAAGTGAGTTTAAGAAAAAGACATAATTAAATGAGTTAAAATGGAAATAGAAAAACTATATAGATGAGGTAACTCATCCAGATCAATCCCTATAAAGAAACAATTCATTCAAAATCAGGAAAACTTAGGAATGTAACAACTTGGTAGTGCAGTTTAAGATTTAATATTCAAAAGGGCATGAAAATATGTGATGGCTGTAGAATTAAACTATCAAAAGATAGAAGTGCCAGGTCAAAACACTCTTCACTTACTTGAAATATATGCTTGGTAATCAGGGTTCGCAAAGCTGGGCCCAGTTCGAAAAAACCCGGCGGGTTTTTTCAGAATTGACCCACTTGAAAAAGCCCACTGAAAAACCCATAATGTGGGTTTTTTCAATTTTCAGAAATAATTTAAAAATTTGAACAACATATACATTTAATGAATTTAAGTCATTTCAGTTAATTTTGAAAAAAAAAATTAATATATAAAAGCCATTACATGCACATCTGAAGTAAAATAAAAATGTATTTTAACACATTGAAATACTTTACTAACATAGAATCTAGTAGGCAACATACATAGTACATAATTATAGGTAAAGGTTGTATCATAAGAATGTCTTTGTATAAAAAATTCAAATCAACTATATTCATGGAAATAAAAAATATGTATTTTTGTTTTCTTCTATCTTTACAAGAAGAAAGTATTGGATTTGTGAAAAATTTCGACTTCCCGTTTATGATGGATTTATACGTTTTAAAAAGGTCCTGAAGACGATTTGATGGTTTTTAGAAAATGACTGTGTATGTGTAAAAAAATTTGTGGGTGCTCTATCTCAAGAACTAATGCACAGAATTTCACAAAACTTTAGATTGAGATAGACCTTGATGTAAACTGGTGCTGATTAGTTTTTAGTGTATACTGCCCAACAGGTGGCACTGCTATGCTGCATTTATCTCAATTTTTGCAATAGCTTTATCTCAAGAACTAATGCACAGATTTTCATAAAACTTCAGATTCGGTTACAAGTTAACTTGTTGCTTATTGAATTTTGGTGCATATCGCTCAACAGGTAGTGCTGCTATGCTGCTTTTTTCGGGATTTCAGCAATTAACTCTTATCTCAAGAACTAATGTACGGAATTTAATAAAAATTTAGATTCAGTTAGACCTTGATGTAAACTGGTGCTGATTAGTTTTTGGTGTATATCGCCCAACAGTGGCGCTGTTGTGCTGCATTTATCTCCCTTTTTGCAATAGCTTTATCTCAAGAACTAATAATGCATGGATTTTCATCAAACTTCAGATTCAGTTAGACGTCGACGTAAGCTGTTACTGATCAGGTTTTGTTGTAAATTGCACAACAGGTGACGCTTATATCTCCTTGTTAAATGCATCTAATTCAACAAATCTATATTTTACAATCCTCATGATGGGCATAAATTGTCATTTAATTTTGGCACTGTGATAGCGAATTTTGAATTATTAACATGTATGAGATAGAATAAACTTTTGGGATTGGCACATCCGACTAGTTTACCCCCTTTTTTCTTCCTAATTATATAGTATTTTAAATCTTAACATTCATTGTTTGATTTAAAGAAATTAACAATTTTATATCTTCTATTATATTTAAAACTAATTTGTGAGGAACACTGACATTTAATTAACTTAAATTCATCTAATTTATACAATTTATAACTTGTAAAATAGCATTACAATTATATTGCATGTAAGGGAACAATGTATTTTTTTATGTATAGTGTATATAATATATAGAAAATATAGTATACAATAATGTAATTACGCATGTATTATACTTTTGAAAAAACCCGATTTTCCCCGAGGAAATTTGGGTTTTTCATGAAAAAACCCATGTGGGTTGGGTTTTTTCAGAAAAACCCGGGTTTTTGCGAACCCTGTTGGTAATGCTAAACCTATGGGCAGGCTGTTTTCGAATTTCTCATTTAAATTTGAATATTTTTAAACGATTTTTTTTTTTCATAGGAGAGCTGAGGTCAATCTTTAATAGGGAATTTTTGTAATTTTTCAATTTTGATTGCAGATTTTTTTAAATAAAGGTACTGTAACTTTCGAAACCGGTCCGAAAGTGAAAGTATCTTTATTAAAAAATCTGCAACCAAAATCGAAAAAGTAAAAAATAGACATCAACTATCCTATGTAAAAAAAAAAAATCATTTAAAAATATTCAAATTTAAACGGAAAATTCGAAAACAACCTGCCCATAGGATTAACTTTACCGATCAGGTGCTTTCAAGTGAATGAAGAGTCCCCTTACGGGCAAATTATATAATTATATTTTGAGAAATATGCTTTAGAAAATTTTCATGCCTTAGAAATAAATTTGCTTAGCATCAAACTCTGAAATTTTTAATGAAAAAGAAGTGTGAATTATATATGGAAAGAAATTGTACAATTGTTAATTTTGCCCTGATACTTGAAATTTTTCATGTATAACTCATATTTAAAAATTAATAGTTCAAAACCCCATCATTTCTCCATCTTGAAATTTGGCATACTTGTAGCCAAAAAGTCAAAGATTAACATATATTTTTTTGAAAAAAATTAAAGATGGTGTTTTTGAAAAATTTAAATTCAAAAATTTTGAAAATTTGTCAAAAAATTTATTATACACAAAATTGTTAGTGTTGCATATCATATTAAAGCCCGTAAAAAGAGCTTTCAAATGAGATATAACTTAACTCTCTAGCCCAATTTGTTAAAGAATTATAGAAGATTTTGTGGTTGAGAATTTGGTTAAATTTGGTTCTTTTGACCAATTTTAAAATTCCGTAAAAAATAAACCGCTAAGAAAAAAAAAAATTTTAAAATTAGATTTTTCATATACTCCATGGATACAAACTATAAACCAAAAATTATAGAAATCTGAGATGTCGAGGTCCAAAAATTGCATTTTTCTCGTTTATTTGACATGGAATGACCCTAAAGGGTTTGCAAAACGACATTATGTATCCTCGCGGGAAATGACCTGGGGCGAAGCTCGAGCCTGGCGCGACCCGGGTCGGGTCGCGCCAGTTTAAATCCACGAGTCTCGGGCTGGGTCAGGTCTTCTCTCTTTTAGAGCCGGGCCGTGCCCTGATCCTAAATGTTTCTGACGATTCGGGTCGGGCCAGACTTCTACTTCTTCGATGTCGAGCCTGGCCTGGACTTAATTTTCCCTAAAGGTCTGCACTGGCCAAAATTTCCTGGTCGGAGCTCGGTCCAGAATAAAAACTAAATGTTCGGTATGTGTCAGCCCATATAAGCATTATTGTCCCGGCCGCGAACTGTGCACTCCTCTAAATTCTCCCCCCCCCCCCCACCTCCCCGAGCCCAAGTTGATCCAGCATCTTACTTATTTGTTATTCGTAAAACTTATATTTATGTCGTACATTTGTTTAGGGAAATCATAAGAGCTTTAATTTTATTTGATAAGTTACAGCGATGCATTTTAAAAAATCTACAGTAGAGCGGCCGATTATCCGAAAAAGTCGGGACGGACCCTAGTTCGGATAAATGGACATACAATTTAACGGATGATCGTGATTATGCTAAAATCTTCACACTTTATCCACGTCTTAGACTGACAACACTAGTTAATGCTGGCATGTTTAAAAATTGATTTTTGTCTTTTTGTCTTTTTATTTTTTTTGTTTGCTTTTTATTTTCATTTTCTAAACTCCAGAGATTATAATTTAAGCAAAAGAGCTTTCGATTGTTGCTTGCTTCAAAGAAGACATTCTTTTCAATGCTGCCATATCTCGAATTCATTTTAAATACGTTAATTGAATAGGATCAGCATTCTTCTGCCGTTCGAGCCAATTCACAGCTGTTTCCAAACATTCAAAGGCTTCGTTATGTGGTGGACCTTGATCATTTTCAGAGCATTAGTTTTCAATTGATTTTCAATTTTTTTTTCGTCTTGAATATCATCCACAATCTCATCATCATTTGAAATCTGATATTCAGGTCTAATAGGGTGTTTGGATAATTGGAAGTTCGCTTAAAAAAAAAATTTAAGAGAAATAGGCTGTCCGGATAATTGGAGTTCGGATAATCGGCGCTCTACTGTACTTTTTTTCTTTGCAGAGGTTTAAAATTATGATTTTCTTTTATCATCCGTATATTTCATTCTAAACTGATTTTCTTACTAGATTTTCATTTGAATGTAATTGTCTAAGTCATATTTTTACGTAGTGTTTACATGCATAATTGCCTAAATAGTCATTAATATTATTGTTTTCTGTATTCATGAATTTCGAACATCATCTGAAAATAAAATATCAGCATAAGTAAGTGTGCTTTATGAAAAATTTTAATTGCAAAATGCAGGCAGGGCTGGAGTCGATTTTTTTAGCTTTTATACTGGGTCGGGCCAATAACTTTGATGTTGTGTGGGTTGGACCTGGTCTTGGGCCTGGAAACTTCAACGCGAATAAACCTCTGACATATCGAAGCCAGCTTTAATTTTTTTAAATGCTTCTTTCAGCCATCATCCCATAGCTACTGAATATACCGGGTGTCCTAAAATAGACTGACTGATTTTAAAATTCAATAAATTGCAAATGGGGACAGCTATTTAAAAAATACTTGCAGGAGGATTATGTAAGATGTCATGAACAGGGGTGGTTCTGTTCCGAATTTTCCGAAGATTTAACCCTCTCGCAGCGTATCCCGTGATTTCCACGGCCAACGTAACAGTAGCAAAATTTGCGCAACCCGCAATTTCCGCAGCAAATCTCTTTTTTTATGATCTAATTCTATTAAAAAAACAGAAAAACTCTTTCACAAAGATTTCGAACATAATTTAACTCTAAAATATATGCAGATTTTAAATGTGTAATAAAATGAATGTGCAATTTTTAAACCTCTTTGATTTAAAAAAAAAAAAAAAAAAATCCACAGTGAGAGAGTAAAGGCATTCGGTTCGAAAATTAAAAAAATATCACCAATCAGAAAATTTTGACATAAAAATAATCACGAATTTTGACAAATGGGCTCCATAAAAAATCTTTTTAGTCAATCGTTCGCGGAAAATATCTTCAATTTCGCCAAAGAATCACGAAAAAAAGGCGAATTTGGTCAAAGAACGCACAAACAACAAGATTTTTATCAGAGGGCCACAGGAAAAACGTGAAATTCTTCGAATGATCGCGGAAAACGCGAATTTCGTCAAAGGGCAGTGGAAAACTCAAATTTTGTCAAAAGATCGCGGAGAAAATGCAAATTTTGTAAAATAGCCACAAAAAAAAAAAAAAAAAAAAAAAAAAAAAAAAAAAAAAAAAAAATGCAAATTTCGTCAAAGGATCGTAAAAAAATGTACATTTTATCAAATAATCACGAATTTCGTCGTGGAAAATACGCGGATTCCTTCAAAGAATCGCGGAAAGAAGCGAATTTATTCAAATGATCGCTTTAAAAACGCGAATTCCGTCAAACGATCGCTGAAAAAATGTGAATTTTATCGAAGGGTCGCGGGAAAAAAACGCGAATTTTATCAAAGGGCTGCAAAATTAGATTAATTTCGTCAAAGGGTTGTGGAAGAAACGCAAATTTCGTCAAAGGGTCGAAGAAGTGGAAATTTCATCAAAGAGTCGTGGAAAAAATACAGTGGTCTCTTTAGAAAACAGCACACATACATCTATGTTTATTAGTATAGGTATAGTTTTTAACCTGAATTAATATACTGAACTAACTTTGAAAAAAAAAAAAAAACAGGTTAATCCAAACCCAGTTTCAGGAATCTACACTCAGCCTGAAATCGATCCGAATCGAAAACGGCTAACCCGACCTGCAGCACAAAATAATTAGTGCCAGGAGGGAATTCCCCCCAACTGCTGTAACCGTTCATAAAATTTGCTTTGAATTTCAGATTTCTTTTTTTTTTTACTCAGAATTAACCCTGATCAGGAGTTTTTTTTTTACTGTGACTCCTTATTTTAGTTTAAAATAGCAACGATAGATGGCGCTGGAAGCAATACGCATAAAATCGGTTCTCGGTGGAGGTAGGCCGGAAATCGGGCCCCGATTTAACGACTATTGTTTGCAGTGCCATCTACCGCTGCTATTGTAAAGTAAAATCAAGAATCGCAATAAAATATCTTCTGACGTCTTACATGACCCTCCTGCAAGATTTTTTTAAATTGCTGTCACCATTTGCAAGTTACTGAATTTAAAATCCGTCAGTCCATTTTAGGACACCCGGTATGTTTTTTAACAAATTTCAAAGCATTCTTTACTGAATTACAACTGATCATAGATATAGAGAGACAAGCAGTCTTATACCAAATTAGTATTTTTGACATAATCCTGAAGATTAGTATTCCTAAATAATTATTTGGGCGTGTCCGTTATGGAGCTTTTACAGTATGTAGTTTTTATCTTAAAAAATAGTTAGACTTTCCTTACAAAAATCGGGTCAATCGAACACTGCTCGCAAGAGTGAAAACCCAATTCGAAACTGACCCAAACCCAAAATAATGTATGTCAATCTGCTCCAAACCCAACGTGGTAGGCGCAGCTAAAAAGTAGAAGTCAACCCGAACCGCAGCAGAAAAGTAGAAGTCAACCGGGTAGAAACCCGACCCACAGCAAAAAAGTAGAAGTTAATCTGACCCGCAGCAAAAAGTAGAAGTGAACCAGACCCAAACGTGATCCACAGCAAAAAAGTAGAAGTTAACCCGATCAGCAGCAAAAAATAGAAGTCAACCGGACCCAAACGCGAACCACAGCAAAAAAGTATAAGTTAACCCGACCTGCAGCAAAAAATAGAAGTCAACCGAACCCAAACCCGTCCCGCAGCAAAAAAGTAGAAGTTAACCAGACCCAAACGCGACCCACAGCAAAAAAGTAGAAGTTAACCGGACCCAAACCCGACCCGCAGCAAAGAGTAGAAATAACACGACCCGCAGTGAAAAAATTAGCCCCGACCAGCGCATCAGATTGAAGTTTCCAAATTTCTGAAATCGCCCCCCCCCCCCTTGAGGATTCTCCAGATCCGCCCTTGCTTATGACTAATTATTTTTGGTCATCCCTATACCTTTATTTTATTTCATATCATAGTACTTTTTAATAAACACAGGATTTTCTCTCTTTACGTTCAAACACAAATTACTCATTACATGACTGTCGACTAAAAGTCATAATTTTTTAAACTAGGGGAAAGTACCCAGTGTATGATAATCTAAGCTGGATTTGCACTGCAACATTTAATGGTAACGCTGCCCTCCAACTTAGGAAAATAAAGATTGCTGGAATATATCCCTTAGATCGTTTTCTTTTCAAAACAGTACTTGTTAAAAAATATAAAAATGTTTTTGTAAAAAAAAATCAAAATTTAAAATGTCACATCAATATACCCAGTTTTTGATAATCTGTATCCAGTGTTTGATATGCTGAATCCAGTGTTTGATAGGCATTTTAATGTCTGTTAATTATTAGATTTTCTTTCAAAATAACCATTTTAAAAGTAAATAATCAGTATATTTAGGTTACACAGTTAAATGGAACTTCAAGAGAAGGTTATTTTCAAAAATATTTCTGTTTATTAACTACTCAAACAATTATACACATAAGCTTATAAATACTGGTAGAGTCGCCTACTTTGAGGTTATGGCTGCACAAAATTATGATATAAACGTAAAATCAATGTAATATGATAAAAAGTAAAGAACTCATACAAATATTTAATGAAAAGTCAGATATTTTCTGATCATTCATCTTTCGAATCCAAATTATTCTATGTTAGACTCAGAGTCAATATCAGTTGCACAAATGTGGCAGATAAACTGGAGCTCATCTTCATCTCTCTCATCAATCCCCAAATGTGTTTTTGGAATGCATTTATAGTGAAATGTACTTTTACAATCATCACACTTTATCCAACGTCTCCGAATGTTTAAAATCAATTCAGAAGAATAATTCTTGCAGCATATCTTACAGATCCACTCTCCTTCATCATTAAACATAAGTTCTTCTTATAGTTGTTTTTTCTGTGTATAAGGGAACTTTGACTGCAATGGAAAATTTCATGGTCTCTTCAAAATAACGCACTTTCTAAGATGAAAACCTATCTAAATCAGAATATTTCGGCTTTCTTTCAAATTTAATCTGACATATTTTTGGCAAATTTCGGTGGGGGGGGCGATACACCTCTGGGTTTAGCAGTGTATGACATAAACCAGAGGTGTTTGCAGCTCAATGAAAGAATCCTGAATTTATATCAATATTACAAAAAAAAAAGACCTGGAGGTACAGTTAACATTTTTATGATTTTTTTTCATTGTAAACAATAAAATATATAACTAAGAAATTTTTTAAATACTGAAAATATTTTATAAATAGATGCTCTAGATAGTTTCTAAATTTTCATTACTCAACAATAATTTTTTAATAACAATAATTGAAAAATAGTTCCAAAAATTCTTGAAATCAGAAAATTTCTTATGAGCAAACAGCCCTGGCAGGCCTATCAAGAAACATAAAATTATGTTATTCTGTCTTAATTCTTTATCAGCAACAAAATTCTTTTATTTTAACAGTAAAATTAAAGGTCTCAATCACTGGAAAATTAAAAAACCAATTTTTCAAATATATTATCAAACACTAGTTAAATTGGAAGTTTTCTAAACTGGTAATTGAATGTGCCCTCTCTGTTTTCAGGTTAAGGTTAGAAAGCGGAAACTTGGACCATAAGAAAAAAGAATTAAAGCTTTATACAATAGTATGTCACATTATCGCCCAGTGATTAAATTGTCAAGAATAAAAATAGATATAACAAAACTTACCTCTCAGATTTCTTATAAGAACTGACTGCAGTGACTGCAAAACGCAAGGTTGCAAAAAAGCCGGCTAAAATTAAAAAAAGCCATGCCGGTGGCTTTTATTGGTTTTAACCGGCTTTTTTGGCCAAAATTGGCTTTTATACAGTGAAGCATTTTAATTATAGACTACACATTTTAAAGTGTTTTTAATTAGTTTTAATGACATTTAGTTGATTTAAAATACAATAAGTAACCCAATTTCTCAACAATGAAGACATAATACTGAAAAAAAAAAAAAAAAACTTGGATCTGCTAGTGATTTGAAGTGAGAATTGGAAATATGTCAACTAAATTTTAAAAGAGCCATACCAACTGCTTTATCTGGTTTACACTGACCTTTAACCCCCCCCCCCCCCCTTTCTTCTTCATTTTTACTGCTTTATAAAATTAAAGAGGACAATGATTACTAAGTTACATGTTTTATTACTTAACAAATTTTAAGAGCTATTAATATACAAGTCTTATTTTATTTCTCATTAATATTTAAAATCATACATAATCATATAATCACAAGTTCTCACTATTAAAAACAATATTATGAACAGCATATGCATGAATATGTACTCTTTTAAATAGCAACAAACTTTTCAAAATTTTATTTCTATTTTACTTACAGAATGCATTTTATGTATTTATTTAATTTGCATAATTGCTAGATTTACTTTTATACACTTATGTACTAAACTCTCCTTAAATGTTATACCCTTTTCTAATTTCTCTTTTTATGATTATAACATAATCTCTCCATATGGCAAGGTTGCAAAAAAACCGGCTAAAATTAAAAAAAGCCAGGCCGGTGGCTTTTATTGGTTTTAACTGGCTTTTTTTGGCCAAAATTGGCCTTTTTTGGTCATAATTGGCTTTTATACAATGAAGCATTGTAATTATAAACTACACATTTTAAAGTGTTTTTAATTAGTTTTAATGACATTTAATTGATTTAGAGTTTAATAAGTAACCCAATTTCTCAATAATGAGGACATTAATACTGGAATAAAACTTAGATGGTTTTGCTAGTGATTTGTAGTCAGAATTTCAAATATGTCAGCTAAATTTAAAAAGGGCCATACCAACTTCCAATTTTTTCATTTTTATTGCTTTATAAAATTAAAGAGGACAATAGTTACATGTTTTATTACTTAATTAATTTTAAGAGCTATTAATATACAAGTCATATTTTATTTCCAGTAAACATTTAAAATTATATACAGTCATATTAATAAAAACACCATTTCTCACTATTAAAAACATTATGAATAGCATATGTATAAATATGCTTAGCAACAAACATTTCAAAATTTTATTTAAATTTTTTTTCCTTGTTTAAATGATCTATTTTTTATACACTTATGTACCACTCACCTCAAATATTATATCCTTTCAAATTTCTCTTTCAACATATTATAGCTTAATCTCTCCATATGGACGCATAAAGAATATTTCCATTTTGATGTGCTTCATTTTGTCATAATTAAATATAATCTTTAAAATGTATAGTATATGTGGAGCTATGTAATATAGAATTTCAAAACACCAGTTTGGAGCCTAACTTACATTTTTTTCAATGTTTATATATATATATTCCCCCCCCCCCCCCCAGACATAATGTCTTCTTAACAGTTGCCTTCTAGAAGTTATAAAGACTTATTTATTTGAGAAAATCTAATAGAAATCCATAACTTCTTTTAGTAGAAAATATTTATAAATGTATTAAAAATTAATTGATCCAAATTTAAAACGAATTAACTGAAAACCAACTTTAAAAAATAAAAACCGGCTTTTTTAAAGTGGTTAAAACCAAAAAATGCCGGCCGGCTTTTTTGGCCTGGCTAAAAGCCGGCAACCCTGCCATATGGACACGTAAGAATTAAGAATGTTTCCATTTTGATGTGCTACATTTTGTGATTGTTTAATTAAATATGTTTAAAATGTCTAGTATATGTGGGGCTATGTAATATAGAATTTTAAAACACCAGTTTAAAGTCTAACTTATCATTTTCAATATTTATAATTTTTTTTAGATATATGCCTTCTATGTTGAAATTTATAATTCTTTTAGTAGAAAATATTTATAAGTGTTTAAAAAAATAATTAATCGAAATGTAATATGAATTAGCTGTAAACGAACTTTTAATAATAAAAGCCGGCCTTTTTTAAGTGGTTAAAACCAAAAAAAGCCGGCCGGCTTTTTTTTTGCCTGGCTAGAAGCCGGCAACCCTGGCAAAACGCCAGACTAACTTTTCAGCAACTTAATTCCAAAACAATTTCTTAAATAAGAAGAACAAAATTTAGTTGTAAATGAAAATAAAGGCATGAACTATAACAAGGAATGAAGAATATGTAACTCCGTGGTCTGTAAACCTTATAATAAGTAATTTTGTTGAAAATTATCAAACACTGGGTGGTTATCAAACACTGGTTACTTTCCCCTATAAATGTAATACAAAGCTTATTATAACAGTATCATTGTAATTTCGAAATTGAATTTGATACATCACAACCCGGTAGCAGAAAGTTAGAGACGGGAGACGGCGTCGCAGATTTTCTTTTCTCTTTTGCAGATTCTTTTTCTTCGAACTTTTATTTTGCTTTACATTATGTTTACTTCTTTATTACTTAATACAAAAACTTAAGATTATTATTAATAAACATTTATCAAAGGCATAAAAACGCTACAGGTAAATGATTGTTTGATTACTTAATACTTCAATTGTAAAAATATTTTACCTGCAGATTATTTCTTGTCCCTGAAATATCTGTCACAGACACTTGGAGAATTGTCTGCTACTGGGCATCACAATGAAAAAAATAAACATACTTTTGTCATGATCGCTCCCAAAGTTGATATTGATTGAGGCATATTTTGTATTCATCGGGAACCATCACATTGAGTGCAACAAAATGCGGAATTGGAATAGATGTATTATAATCCCGCATCCGCCATCTTGGATTTTTTGGCTTAGATGTTGCATATTCCCGCGGCCGCCATCTTGGATGTTTTGAGATTTCTTGGCGATTTTTTGTTGACGATGTTTTACATTTTATTTTCGTTAAGCCTAACATGCGCATAAATTGCTACTTGGCAACTTTTACAACTTGGCGGAAAAGGGGTTTTCAAGCCAAGAAAAAAATACAAGATGGCGGCCGCGGGAATATATAACATCTGTTCCGATTTCTTTCTTGGCGTGAACTAAAAATTGTTTTTAATTGTTACAATTATCATATTTCAGTTTTTTCACTATTATAGTAATCTATCAACAATATTTAACCATTGGCGACATTTACTATTTGGCGAAAAAGGAGTATTCATGCAAGAAAAAAATCCAAAATGGCGGATGCGGGATTATAATACATCTAAGCCCTATTGGATGGATCTTTCATCTTTCACTGCTTTTATGTCTAACTATTAAGATAGAAAAAGAAGCGTTGCAACGATGTATCTACACATTATCAATAATTAAGTCTATTTCTTTATAATTAAATTCTGAACTTTAAAGGAGACAAGCAGGTGTATAAAGTGAATAATAAATTTAAAAAAAAGAAAAATCTAAATTTATTAAGTGATTAAAGGTATCTTTTCAAATAAGAATAAATTTTAAATTAGTGTGCAGCATGCTAAAGTATGCTATTTGTTTACCAGAAGTATACCGAAGTAACTCTAATTTCATATTTTATAACTTATTAAAAGAACGTTCACCTTGAAAATAGTTATTAATTTAGGAAAGTTTTGCAGAACACTTCTTGTAATACTTTAAGATCATGGGGAAAAGAAAAAAAAAATTAGAGGACAAATAAAATAAGTTAATACCCAATTGTAAACAAACTTAAAAACATGTTTACTTACTCAACATCGCAAAATTAACAACCTATAAAAGTTCAGTTTTTGTAGTAACTACTTTAATATTAAACAGTACGGGCTAAAGTGCTAATAATTTAAACAAACAATATATAAACAAAGTAAATAATCAAGTTCCTGAAACTATCACAAAACTCACTCACATCACACTCGCCAAATATTGCGCAATCAGACGCAATTTCCTTATTGATGCCATAAAAAAGTTCTTCATATAAATTAAATCACAAATCATGGAGGAAAAGGTAAGAGTATCCTATCCGCGACTTGAACCAATCTCTGAAAGGATGACTAATCAGCTCTTTTCTAATTACATGTATGTGCAGCTTTTAAAATTTCTGAAATCCGGCGCGCGCATGTGCATTTGTTTACGCCACAGAAGTGTATCTCCCAGCAGTTAAATACCCTTTTTGTTTATATTATATTTCGTGACTAATCAATGCTAAATAACTAATGTCACTATCAAAGATCACTCTCTTTGCTTTAGCGACTTTAGCTGTGATATCTACTCTTGTTGCAAAGTTGCAGAACATTGTACATATTAGCAATGACATAGAATATCATGATATTAAAAAAGTATTACAAGATGACACATATCCAGATGGACGTCTTCGTCATCTGATGTGGTTTTTGCAGGTATTGGACATGTTTTCTTTTTTAAAATATTGACATGAGTGGCATATTTATGTTGTTTTTAAATTTTACAATAAAAATAAATAAATAGTACATTTTCTTGTAATCATTTAATGTCCAACACAATTTTTCGGAAAAAAGTGTATATATTATTAAGTCAAAATCTTGAAATTTTTGACTGCATGAAAATACATTTGTCGGAACATTTGTCAATTAATATCTATTGGTAATTTTTATTTTATTGTTTCCAATCTAAATTTATGGGTATTCAGAACTATGCTGACATTATGCTCCTCTTTACCTAATCATTTATTATTTTCCTAATCATTAATCTGCCTTTCTATAACTGCGGTACTTTGGGCAAATTTATAAGATGAAAACAGTAAGAAGCATTAAAATTTTTTATAATAAAAATCTAATGGTAAGATTAACAGTGGCACAGCCAGAATTCTGCTCTAAGAGGGGTTTTGAGTTGTTGATAATGGTGGTTGCCTGTTACTTGAATCACCAGTTAATCGAATCAATCTATGTAATCTGTGAAATTATAATGCTTTTCATTTTCTCTGATATGAGAATCATCAGTAACCTTCGTTATGATTCATGAAAACAGCATTTACAATAATAGAGTGGCAAAACATAAAACACACCAATGAAATAACAGGAAACTATGTTAGATTTTTATAAAGTGTTTAAAAAATGATGTGGCAAACTTTAAGAGACGAAAGAGCACAAAGCAAATGTTGTATTGAAAATCAGGGTTGCAATTCAGTCGAAAATGCACAGGGTTCACTCCAAAGCAATCCTGTATTCTTGTTCCTAATTTTGATAACAATGAAATAATTTTCTCAAAAATTTTCTGTAGACTTGCTTGTCAAATGCAATAATATCATAAGAACTGATAGAAGTTATCATCACCCTCATCCAAACAGTGCTGAATTAGATAGTCCATGTTTTGGAATGCAGTTGACGACACTAAATTCAATATCATTGGTCCATCGACCTAATCACTGTGCACTTACAGTACTTTATGTGACATCATCACATTTCTCATATAAAGCAATATAAATCTGTTGAAACTTTCATCAAAATATCTCCTTTATTGTTTAAACTTCTCAATAAATATCCTGGTGCACTTGAAGCCTATACTTGATATTTTTCACTGATCAAACGGATTACAACTTGGTTTCGTATTAAAAAAATTGTTAATGCCAGACTTATCTAGCCTATTTTTTTTTGGCAGGAGATTCATGGTTTGCACTAGGTACTTTTTGCAAACTCCTCATTTTTGACATATTTTTCCTGATTTCTCACATGTTTTTTAATATTCTATAATTTTATCCATAAATGTACTGCAAATTGGAAAAATATGAGTTAACCTGAAAAGCAGAAAAAAAAGTGCCTAACTCAAATTTGACATTGGTTTGGGTTTGGTTACTAAGCAAGGGCGGATCTGGAGAGTCCTCAAGGGGGCGGGGGCGATTTTAGAAACTTGGAGACTCCAATCTGATGTGCGGGTTGGGGCTAATTTTTTTCACTGTGGGTCGGGTTTGGGTCCGGTTGACTTCTTTTTTTTTTTTTGCTGCTAGTTGGGTTAACTTTATAATTTTTTGCTGTGGGTCGCGTTTGGGTCCGGTTGACTTCTACTTTTTGCTGCGGATCGGATTTGGGTCCGGTTGACTTCTACTTTTCAGCATTTTACTACTTTCTTGGGGCAGATTGACATACGTTATTTAGGGTTTAGGTCAGTTTCGGATTGGGTTTTCACTCTGGCGAGAAGGGTTTGGACTATCCGAATTTTGAAAAGAAGGTCTAAATATTTTGGAAGATAAAAACTATATACAGTGAAAGCTCCATAACGGGCATGCCTGAACAATTATTTAATAATACTTTTTAATCTTCAGGATTATGTAAAAAATACTAATTTGGTATAAGACTGCTTGTCTCTTTATATCTAAGATCAGCTGTAATTCAGTAAAGAATGTTTTGAAACTTATTAAAAAGCATACCAGGTGTCCTGAAATGGACGGACTGATTTTAAAATGCAGTAACTTGCAAATGGTGACAGCAATTTAAAAAAATCTTGCAGGAGGGTTATGTAAGATGCCAGGAGATTTTTTACTGCGATTCTTGATTTTACTTTACAATAGCAGCCATAGGCATAGAGTTTTCAAAATTATTGGAGGGGCTCAGCCAGTGGCTTAGCCAAGGGCGGGGGGGGGGGGGGGTCTCATCCCTACCCCCTCCTGGAACAAGGAATTCATTTATTGAATCATGAATACAAAAACAGTAAAAACTGCTAAGACAAAACTACAAATAAATGGTAAAAATTTCTGTTTTATACAGGTTTCCGTCTACCTTAGCAGGTAAAAATTCCTTTTGTTGGGATCATGAAATGTTTGCCATAATACAGGATTATGTTATAGACAGGTTCCGTTTACACAGGCTAACCTTATATCCATACAGTAAAACATTTGTAAAAGCAATCGCAAGCGACCGAAACAATATTCCGTTTCATACAGGTTTCTGGCTAATTAAGTAAAACTGTATAGCAATCTTTCCTTCTGGAGCATCAAAAGATTCTGTTTAAGGCACGATTCTGCTATAGACAGGCTCTGTTTTGAGAGTTTTACTCTACATATAGCATAATTATGTATGTATTTATACTAATAAAAGACAAGATCGCTTTTTGTGTGTGTCTACTGCCGATGGCTAGGAAAATCTACTGCGCGCATAGGTCTAAAAATTTGTATGTGAATAGTCCAAGGCAAGTCTTGATATCCGTAAGACTCAGATTTTTTTTTTTTTATTATTATAATTATCCGAGATATTAATTAAAAACTCATCAAAAAAGCTTTTTTTTTTTTTTGTAAATCGGCGGAGGCGCAAGCTCGTGCATGACCAGAACCTGATTTTCACATGGAAAGGAAGAAAGAACGAAATACAGTTTTTTTTTTCTTTTTACTCATTTTGTTTTAATGCCCATCAGCCGTTCTGTTTACAATATGGAAAAAAGGATGACATATTCTTAAAGTTACATCTGAAACGCCGCAATCAGTTTGAAAAAAATATGGTTGTTTACCCTTTGAAAAGTTTTTTCAAAAAGGGATTTCTCAAACGTCTTTTTCTCCCTTTTGCCGACGCTTACTCAGGGCTCAATTTTAGAGGTAACGATTCACAAAAATACGTTCGGTTTTCAAAAAGACTAATTTTACTTTTTTTTTTAATTCTCGACCTAAGGTCACTTTTTTCTACGCTAAAAGTAACTAAATGTCCTTATTTTGTCACAATCATTTTAGAGCATTTCGGCAGACTGGATTTTACATCTATTACAAGAATTTCGAAATGTTCGGACGAGTAGAAGTATTTTTTTTTTTTTTAACAAAACCTGAGAAAATTTCAACAAAAAAACTAAAAAGCAGGGTGTTTCGCTTGGCTTTGGCTCACGTTTTCACTACTAAATAAATATATTTTTCATGAAATTTTATAGAGTGCTCAGACGCAGTTATATTTATAACTTATTAAAATTTCGGACAGTTCAGACGACGAAGACTATTTTTTCTTTGCTATGTTAAAGAACCAGAAGCGAAAACAAGAAAAAAAGGGAGAAAAAAACACATTTATTTTAAAAGTTAGATATGAATATTTTTTCACGAAATTTACACACGGGTTGCAAAACTGTTATATTTATAACCACTAAAAATTTCAAAGAGTTCGGACAACAAGAGCTATTTAAAAAATAAACTATGATACGACCCTACGTGAAACAACGGAAAATGACTTCTTATATGAGCTCTTTTACCATTAAAAAGTAATATTTTTTGTGACTTTTTTCATTTAAAAATTTAAATTCGGATAAAATCGAATTAAATGTATAAAATCATATAAATTTGAGGTTACTTTAAGGTTATTACCACAAAGCCCGTCAACGCCGGGCGGGCCAGCTAGTGTAATAATAATAAGGAAAGTAGTTTGTCTGTGTGGTTCTGAAGAAATCGCTGCATGCAGAGTAAAATTTGGTATGAAGGTAATTTGGTACAAAATTTGGTATGAAGGTATCTCTATTATGTAGTTACACACCCCGAAGCCCGATTTTTTATTTTTTGATTACATTGTTTTTCAATTCAATTTTTTATGCGATTTTTAGCATTTTTAACGGTTTGCGGCAATTTTTAAAATGATTATTAAAATAAATCCGATTTCAATATTTTAGCCTATTATAGCAAATTTTGTTCTCTTTTCAAAAAAGTGTATTCGTAATTCATACAGCGATTTTTGAATTTTTCGCAAATTTTTGTACGTGATTTTTAGAATTATTTCGTGTTTCGCAGCGATTTTTTTACTATAATAAATAGTACAGATAAAATAGTTTTTTTTTTTTTTTTTGTATAACTGATGGCCATTAATCAAAAATATGGGAAGAACTTCGTTTTGGCACTAGAAATGAAGATCCGGTGAATCCCCAACAAATAAAGTTGTTTTACTGTGTTTTGGAGGTCAAAATGTGGGCAGGGGGTTTTTTCTCCCAAGGAGTGGGGAAATTCAAAAATTTTTAAGTAGGTCAAGTGGGGTATCATATGTATAAAAAATACATAATAAACGATACCCCACTTGACTTAATTAAAAAATGTTGAATTCTCCCAGGAATTAAAATGTCTCCATTTTGCCCCCCCCCCCCCACACACACACCAAAAAAAAAAAAAAAAACGTAAAACAACTTTATTTTGGGGGACTCATCACATCTGCATTTTTGGTGCCAAAACGATGTTCATCCCAAATTTTTATGAATGGCCATCAGTTGTTACTTTAAAAACATGCATTTTACCTGCATAAAGTATTAGTGTCGACTTTCTATTCATAAAACCTGCCGTAACTTTATAAAAAATGATCGTATCCACTCACGGAGGGTGTCATTTGATTCAGAATTTAAAAATGCATAATCAATGATACCCCACTTGTCCTACTTAAAAATTTTTATCCTCTCCCCTTCTCTGAGGTAATTTTCTCCCCTTTCGCCTGCCCGAAAACAGGGTAAAACAGCTTTGTTTTTTGGGGACTCATTGGATCCTTACTTCTAATTCCAAAACAAGATTTTTCCCAAATTTTCGTGAATGGCCATCAGTTGTTGCATTTTACACAATTTTTGGTACATTTTACCAACATTTAGAAAAAGGAATTCGGTTTCAAACTTTTATACGGTAAATTTAGTCCTCCGAAATTTTGGAATTTGATTTTAAATGCGAGTTTTCGCTCTGTTTTTGACATTCGTGAAAGAATTCCGGTTAAAATGTTTCAGAACACTATAGTAATTTTTTACCTTTTATAGATTTTTAATTTAATTTTCAGCGGTTTTTCGCGTTCCGCAGCGACTTTTTTTTACATTGGTAAAAGAAATACGTTTTAAACTTTTAGCCTAATATAGTAAACTTTTACTCCGTAACTTTTAAACTTTTAGTGATTTTTCGCATTCCGTGGAGGTTTTTTGACATTCATGAAAGAATTCCAGTTAAAATGTTTTGGTCCACTACAGTGAATATTGTTCTTAGCGATTTTTGAATTTTTAATGCGCTTTTTTCCGTTCCGTAGTGAGTTTTTGTCATTCATAATAAGATTTCTGTTTCAAACTTTGAGCCAAATTTTCTCCTCCGCGATTTATGAAAAATTTTTAATGATTTTTAACGCAATTTTTAGCATTTTTAAGCGTTTCACGACCTTTTTTTACATTTATAAAAGAAAATCGTTTCAAATTTATAACAAACTATAGTAATTTTTTTCCTCTGTGCGATTTTTAATGCAATGTTCAGCGTTCCGCTGCTATTTTTTAACATTCCTAAAAGGAATTATGTTTCAAAATTTTAGCCCAATATAATAAATTTTGTTATATTTTCAATAAAGTTTATTCGAAATTCGTATAGCTATTTTGGAATTTTTTGCGAATATTTCATGCATCGGTTAGAGATTATTCGCGGCGATTTTTCTACATTCTTAAAAGGAATCCTGTTTTAGCTCATAATAATAAATTTTGTCCTCTGCAATTTTTTACTTTTTAGCTATTTTTAGAGTTTTTCGAATTTCACTACAATTTTTTCACATTAGTAAAAGGAATCTGGTTTATAATATCTTCTAACCCAAAATAGTAAAATTTGTTCTCTTTAAGTTTATTTGGAATTCGTGCAGAGATTTTTTAATTTTTTGCGATTTTTGATTACGATTTTTTTTCGTGTTTCGTACGGGTTTTTGACAGGCCGGATGACACCGCGCACGTCAGCTAATTAGTGTATAAATTTATAATATAAATACTACAAGTACAGATGGATACCTTTATATGAAAATAAAAAAAGTTTGAAAATATCATGGAAATCGAATCAAATGTCAGGACACGACACGAAAAAAAAAAAAAAAAATGAAGTTTAGGCCTGGCCCGGGTTTACAGAAAAAATGTAGACCCGGCCCTATCCAGCCTGATATTAATGAAAGAAAATTGCCAGAGATCGGGTCTCTTGCTAGGTCCGAGTAAGAACAATTGAATATGCACTGTTTATTGTTACCAGATCCTGGTTAATCATCAGTTACTGCAAGAGATCGCTTGATAGAGTTGAACAATTTTAATTTTAATAAATATGAGCTTTATACATAATTTAGAGACAGAGAACATCTCTCTTTATATTCTATGCTTTGGAGACACTGGTGGTTCTTCTACATTGGTCATTTGAAACAAAACTTAACTCTTCAACCCCCCTGCCGAGTTTTTCCAAACTCATAAATAGGAAACTTTTTAGGCCTAGCGATATACTATCTAGTTTTGGGAAATGGCAACCCATCTTATCTGTACTCTAATCAGATTATATCGGACACCATTTGTTGTCCGTCTAAAACGTGAATTTATTGTCCTATGTCTATGACGCCGAAATAGAAAAAGAAATTCTCCTGAGAAAGTGTGTCATTCTCCAAAAAATCCCTGCCGGCATTGGTAGATTTGGAAGTCAAATATACTAATTTCACAAATAAAAACTAAATCATGATTAGAGATAAATCCACTTTAACAATTTTATCTGGCCGCTTTTGACTAGTTTTTATTTCATTTTTATATAATAGCTGGTTTTATCAGAATCATGTTATGGCGGTATTAAAAAAAAAAAATACTTTTGCTCAACAACTCGAAATTTTCTGGCATAATTCCAGATTCATTTTTAATAAAAAGAAATATGAAACTTGCTGACGTGATTTTTGAAGAGATTTATAAGCGACCCGTGTTTTTATTTTTTGTTCAATTAATTAAAACTTGATGTATAAACAATTATTTTCTCAGAAGGACAATATTTTTCGTTTCTAACACAATCGCTTCGGGAAATTCCATTCAAAATGCCCACTTTGACATCACTTTTTGAAATATATTCTGCCTCTATCAAAAAATCGATCATTACGGTACATTATATAGTTTCTGAATAAGCGAATCTACCAATTAAGGGTGTATTCGAAAAAATATTTTTCCACCCTCAACAGCTGAGACATTTTCAGACTCATTTTTAAAAGTAAAAACGTGAAACTTGCTGAGGTGATTTCTGAAGAGATGTATAAGACGCCGTGTGATTTCATTTTTCGCTCAATTAATTAGAATTTGATTTTTAAACAATTATTTTCTCAGTATGACCATTTTTTTCATCCCCAGATCTCCCGCTTCGGAAAATGCGGCTCAAAACGCCAAATTTGACAGCATTTTTTACAATATTTTCTGCATTTATCAAAAAATCGACGAGCACGGCACATTATGTACTTTCCAAATAAGAGAATTTGGCAGTTTGATGTGTTTAAGAGCAAAAATGAATTTAAAAATAAATCGCAAAATAAGTAGTTTGGATTGGAATACACCCTTAAATGCGTTTGAGAGCAAAAATGAATTTAAAAATGAGTCAGAAAATAAGCAATTTGGATTTGAGTGCATCCTTAATACAAAGATTTTCCCAACACAATCTGCTTGGGTAAATTCGGTTCAAAATGCCCTTCTTAATAGCATTTTAAAAAATATATTCTTCCTCTATCAAAAAATCCACCATTACGGTACATTATATAGTTTCTGAGTAAGAAAACGTACCAATTGGAAGTCTTTGAGAGCAAAAATGAATTGTAAAATGAGTCAGAAAATAATCAGTTTGGATTTGAATACACCCTTACTAGGATGATTTTTTTCTTCAACCGCTATGCATTTTTAATTTGTTTTTGCTGTAAGAATTGGTCCTATCCAAAACTTGTTGTAGACAATATTAAGAAGATTTATGATAAATTCCTGGGGATTTTATATCTTTTGGATTGACAGAGTTATGGATTTTTTTCTTCTTCCAACCCCCTTTTTGTTTTCGTTTTTAATTTTTTTTTTTTTTTTTTTTTTTTTTTTTTTTGCAGTACGAATTGGTCCTATCAAAAACTTGTGAATATAAAAGTTGTGGATAATGCTAAGGAGATTTATAATAAAATTAATTGGATTTGATATCTTGAGAATTGACGAAGTTCTGAATTTTTTTCTCCGAAAAACCTTATTTTTTGCGCCCCTTGAGCTCATTTTTAACTTTATCGAAAATCTGTGATACATAAATTTTTGGCCCTATTTTTAGAAGTAATAAAAACTTTAAACTGATTTGATATGTACAAAAATTAAGAAGTTATGGGGGGTTTTCTGTTTTCACAAAACCCCTCCCTATTTCCATCCCCTTGGTCCGATTTTGACCATTAACGAACTTGACCGAGATTTTATGCCCAATGATTTTATGTATCAGTTTGGAAGAGATTGGTGCAGAATTACGAAAGTTATCGTGTCCAGAAGAAAGTGATATATATATACAGTACAGAACCATTTATCCGGAATGCATGGGGTCAGATGTATTCCAGATAACTGGTTTTTCCAGCTGACTGGTTGTGCATTAAAGCAGCATCCATTTGATAAGTTTTGTAGAATATGTGTGGTTGTGGCATTATTTCTGATTTTAAATTATTAGATTACTTGGATTAAAAATCAATGCAAGAAAGATAAAAAGTTAACCAGAGTTTAAAAGAAGGTAATTTATGGAAATCCCTTGGGAACAAAAATTCTTCTGTTTCCTCTGTATAAAAATTAAAACATCTAAAATACAACTAAATATGTTTTCTTTTCAAATGCTAGATGTTGTCATCAAATTATACAATTGTTTCAAGCAAAGCGTATGTCAAACTGGCAGTGTATGACAGCTTTTTCTGCAAAGAGTCTGAAATCAGTCTATTAGAAATATCATTCCGGATAACTGGTTTTCCGGTTAACTGGTTTCCGGATAAATGGTTCCATACTGTATATACATATATATATATATATATAAAGTTTTTTACTGAGGGCTGTTTTGGGTTCTAGGGGTCATGATCGGTTTTTATCTGCAAAAAGTTTTCAGAAATTGTAACATAGGAACGATCCCAATAGGTAGTATTTCATACGAAATCTACCTAAAAAGAAAGGAAAACGCACCATGGAGAGTGCTTGGTTTTTTACCATACGCCACACTAAAAATGTCTCATTGTTTTACTTATTTACAAAAAATAAAAGTAAACAGTGAATTTACAGAAAGAAAAATTATCCTCCGAAAATATTATATGCTAAAAGTTTTGTAAATTATGTAAAAATCCAAAATCGGAATTTTTTTTTTTCTATGTCAGTTGGCGTAAAAAAATAGCCCATCTCAAAAAATTATTGGAGGGGCCCGAGCCCCACGGGCCCATACAAATCTACGCCTATGATAGCAGCGATAGATGGCACTGTAAACAATAGTCGTTAAACCGGGCACCGATTTAGCGCAATTTGCTTGCAGCGCTATCTGTTGTTGCTATTTTAAACTAAAATTAAAAATCACAGTAATGAAAATTCCTGATCAGGGGTGATTCTCAGTAAAAAAATAATTCTGAAATTCAAAGAAATTTTCTGAAATGTTACAGCACTAATTATTTTTGTTGCAGGTTGGGTTAGTTGTTTTCGATACCAGTAGATTTCAGTCTGAGTGTAGATTCCTGCAAGCTGGGTTTGGGTTAACCCGTTTTCTTCAAAAGATAGTTTAGTATATTATTTCAGATTAAAAACTATACCTATAATAATAAACATAGGTGTATGTATTGTATGGTGTGCTGTTTTCTAAAGGGACTACAGTATTTTTTTCACGAGTCTTTGATAAAATTCGCATTTCTTCTGCGACTCTTTGACAAAATTCGCTTTTTTCTGCAACTCTTTGAAGAAATTCGCTTGTTTTCACAGCCCTTGATAAAATTCGCGTTTATCAGTAGCCGTTTGATGAAATTTGCATTTCTTCCATTACCCTTTGATGAAATTTATGTTTCTTCTGCACCCCTTTGACGAAATTAGTGCGATTTTGCAGCCCTTTGATAAAATTTGCGTTTTTTTTTCCTGCAACCCTTTGACAAAATTCGAGTTTTTTCCATGATTCTTTGAAAAAATTAGCATTTTCTACACGATCCTTTGACGAAATTTGAGTTTTTTCGCAACCTTTAACGAAATTTGTGTTTCTTTTGCGACTCTTTGCTGTAATTTGGGTTTCTTTCACGATTTTTTGATAAAATTTGCATTTTTTCGCGATACTTTGGTGACATTCACGTTTTTCCGTGATTATTTGACAAAATTCGCGTTTTCTCAACGCTCCTTTGACGAAATGTACATTTTCCGTGATCATTTAAAAAATTTTGCGCTTTTCCGCGGCTCTTTGATCAAATTCATGTTTTTCACGTGATTCTTTGATGAAATAGAAGTTATTTTTTGTGAACGATTGACGAAATAGATTTTTTATGGCGACCATTTGTCAACATTCGCTATTATTTTTATGTCCGAATTTTTGGATTAATGAATTTTTTAAATTTTCGGAACCGAATGCCTTAACTCTCTCGCTGCGTATATATATATAGATATTTTTATGAAAATAGGTTAAAAAATTTTGCATTTATTTTATTACATATTTCAAATCTGCATATATTTTAGAGTTCAAATATGTCCAAAATTTTTGTGAAAAAATTTCTTTTTTAAATAGAATTAGATCATAAGATTTGCTACGGAAGTTGCGGGTTACGCAAATTTTGTCACTTTTACGTTGGCCGTGGAAATCGCAGAATGCGAAGCGAGAGGGTTAAATTTTTGCAAAACTTGGAACAGAATCAACCCTGTTCCTGACATTTTATATAACCCTCCTTCAATTGTTTTTTAATAGCTGTCACCATTTGCAAGTTATTGAATAGTATTTAAAATCAGTCAGTTCATCTTAGGACACCCGGTATATTACGTAGCTATGGGATGATGGCTGAAAGAAGCATTAAAAAAAAAAATTAAAGCTGGCTTCGATAGGTCAGTTAGAGGTTTACCCGGTCTGAAATTTCCAGGTCCAACCTACACAAAAAAAAATTATTGTCCCGGCCTGGTATAAAAGCTGAAGAATCGACTCCAGCCCAGACTGCATTTGCAATTAAAATTATTCATAAAGCACAGTTACTTATGGCCCCACCAGTGGCTGAGAGGTTCTGCTCTCGAAACTGGTAGACGGGAGGTGCTGGGTTCAAACCCAATCGCGCCCGTCGGCCTAATCGTTCGGAGTTTTCGTGGTTTTCTTCGAACCGTGGATTTCCATGCGTTAATACGGATTAGGCTCCTTTAGAAAGACCTCCACGGAAGGCACTCCCCCTAGTGCCCATATCCCTCGTGTAGATAATTGGCCGTCAAAAATCAACATAACCCAACCCACAGTTACTTATGCTCATATTTTATTTTAGATTACGTTCAAAATTCATGAATACAGAAAAATATTAATATTTGGAAATTTTTCCAGAGAGAAACATTCGCCTTGAATACAATATTTCAAATGAAAATCAAATTTCAAATTATTTTTGCTTAAAAGGCGCAAAGACCAACTTAGTGAAAAATATTCCATGCCGGGAATCGAACCCGGGTCATCAGTATAGCGCACTGACGTTCTACCGCTAAACCACATGGAACGATACCCAGCCTGGAACTTCTCACTATTACAAGTTGGCAAGGCTACAAACGCAGCACAAGATGGAATATTTTCCGCGAGCCACCAACATGGGGCAAACACAGACACTTAATTAAATCCAGCATCGATGAATCTATATTAATATTTGGAAATTTTTTTTTTTTTTTTTTTTTTTTTTTCCAGAGAGAAACATTCGCCTTGAATACAATATTTCAAATGAAAATCAAATTTCAAATTATTTTTGCTTAAAAGGCGCAAAGACCAACTTAGTGAAAAATATTCCATGCCGGGAATCGAACCCGGGTCATCAGTATAGCGCACTGACGTTCTACCGCTAAACCACGTGGAACGATACCCAGCCTGGAACTTCTCACTATTACAAGTTGGCAAGGCTACAAATGCAGCACAAGATGGAATATTTTCCATGAGCCACCAACATGGGGCAAACACAGACACTTAATTAAATCCAGCATCGATGAATCTATATTAATATTTGGAAATTTTTCCAGAGAGAAACATTCGCCTTGAATACAATATTTCAAATGAAAATCAAATTTCAAATTATTTTTGCTTAAAAGGCGCAAAGACCAACTTATTGAAAAATATTCCATGCCGGGAATCGAACCCGGGTCATCAGTATAGCGCACTGACGTTCTACCGCTAAACCACATGGAACGATACCCAGCCTGGAACTTCTCACTATTACAAGTTGGCAAGGCTACAAACGCAGCACAAGATGGAATATTTTCCGTGAGCCACCAACATGGGGCAAACACAGACACTTAATTATATCCAGCATCGATGAATCTATATTAATATTTGGAAATTTTTCCAGAGAGAAACATTCGCCTTGAATACAATATTTCAAATGAAAATCAAATTTCAAATTATTTTTGCTTAAAAGGCGCAAAGACCAACTTAGTGAAAAATATTCCATGCCGGGAATCGAACCCGGGTCATCAGTATAGCGCACTGACGTTCTACCGCTAAACCACATGGAACGATACCCAGCCTGGAACTTCTCACTATTACAAGTTGGCAAGGCTACAAACGCAGCACAAGATGGAATATTTTCCGTGAGCCACCAACATGGGGCAAACACAGACACTTAATTAAATCCAGCATCGATGAATCTATATTAATATTTGGAAATTTTTCCAGAGAGAAACATTCGCCTTGAATACAATATTTCAAATGAAAATCAAATTTCAAATTATTTTTGCTTAAAAGGCGCAAAGACCAACTTAGTGAAAAATATTCCATGCCGGGAATCGAACCCGGGTCATCAGTATAGCGCACTGACGTTCTACCGCTAAACCACATGGAACGATACCCAGCCTGGAACTTCTCACTATTACAAGTTGGCAAGGCTACAAACGCAGCACAAGATGGAATATTTTCCGTGAGCCACCAACATGGGGCAAACACAGACACTTATTTAAATCCAGCATCGATGAATCTATATTAATATTTGGAAATTTTTCCAGAGAGAAACATTCGCCTTGAATACAATATTTCAAATGAAAATCAAATTTCAAATTATTTTTGCTTAAAAGGCGCAAAGACCAACTTAGTGAAAAATATTCCATGCCGGGAATCGAACCCGGGTCATCAGTATAGCGCACTGACGTTCTACCGCTAAACCAAATGGAACGATACCCAGCCTGGAACTTCTCACTATTACAAGTTGGCAAGGCTACAAACGCAGCACAAGATGGAATATTTTCCGTGAGCCACCAACATGGGGCAAACACAGACACTTAATTAAATCCAGCATCGATGAATCTATATTAATATTTGGAAATTTTTCCAGAGAGAAACATTCGCCTTGAATACAATATTTCAAATGAAAATCAAGTTTCAAATTATTTTTGCTTAAAAGGCGCAAAGACCAACTTAGTGAAAAATATTCCATGCCGGGAATCGAACCCGGGTCATCAGTATAGCGCACTGACGTTCTACCGCTAAACCACATGGAACGATACCCAGCCTGGAACTTCTCACTATTACAAGTTGGCAAGGCTACAAACGCAGCACAAGATGGAATATTTTCCGTGAGCCACCAACATGGGGCAAACACAGACACTTAATTAAATCCAGCATCGATGAATCTATATTAATATTTGGAAATTTTTCCAGAGAGAAACATTCGCCTTGAATACAATATTTCAAATGAAAATCAAATTTCAAATTATTTTTGCTTAAAAGGTGCAAAGACCAACTTAGTGAAAAATATTCCATGCCGGGAATCGAACCCGGGTCATCAGTATAGCGCACTGACGTTCTACCGCTAAACCACATGGAACGATACCCAGCCTGGAACTTCTCACTATTACAAGTTGGCAAGGCTACAAACGCAGCACAAGATGGAATATTTTCCGTGAGCCACCAACATGGGGCAAACACAGACACTTAATTATATCCAGCATCGATGAATCTATATTAATATTTGGAAATTTTTCCAGAGAGAAACATTCGCCTTGAATACAATATTTCAAATGAAAATCAAATTTCAAATTATTTTTGCTTAAAAGGCGCAAAGACCAACTTAGTGAAAAATATTCCATGCCGGGAATCGAACCCGGGTCATCAGTATAGCGCACTGACGTTCTACCGCTAAACCACATGGAACGATACCCAGCCTGGAACTTCTCACTATTACAAGTTGGCAAGGCTACAAACGCAGCACAAGATGGAATATTTTCCGTGAGCCACCAACATGGGGCAAACACAGACACTTAATTAAATCCAGCATCGATGAATCTATATTAATATTTGGAAATTTTTCCAGAGAGAAACATTCGCCTTGAATACAATATTTCAAATGAAAATCAAATTTCAAATTATTTTTGCTTAAAAGGCGCAAAGACCAACTTAGTGAAAAATATTCCATGCCGGGAATCGAACCCGGGTCATCAGTATAGCGCACTGACGTTCTACCGCTAAACCACATGGAACGATACCCAGCCTGGAACTTCTCACTATTACAAGTTGGCAAGGCTACAAACGCAGCACAAGATGGAATATTTTCCGTGAGCCACCAACATGGGGCAAACACAGACACTTATTTAAATCCAGCATCGATGAATCTATATTAATATTTGGAAATTTTTCCAGAGAGAAACATTCGCCTTGAATACAATATTTCAAATGAAAATCAAATTTCAAATTATTTTTGCTTAAAAGGCGCAAAGACCAACTTAGTGAAAAATATTCCATGCCGGGAATCGAACCCGGGTCATCAGTATAGCGCACTGACGTTCTACCGCTAAACCAAATGGAACGATACCCAGCCTGGAACTTCTCACTATTACAAGTTGGCAAGGCTACAAACGCAGCACAAGATGGAATATTTTCCGTGAGCCACCAACATGGGGCAAACACAGACACTTAATTAAATCCAGCATCGATGAATCTATATTAATATTTGGAAATTTTTCCAGAGAGAAACATTCGCCTTGAATACAATATTTCAAATGAAAATCAAGTTTCAAATTATTTTTGCTTAAAAGGCGCAAAGACCAACTTAGTGAAAAATATTCCATGCCGGGAATCGAACCCGGGTCATCAGTATAGCGCACTGACGTTCTACCGCTAAACCACATGGAACGATACCCAGCCTGGAACTTCTCACTATTACAAGTTGGCAAGGCTACAAACGCAGCACAAGATGGAATATTTTCCGTGAGCCATCAACATGGGGCAAACACAGACACTTAATTAAATCCAGCATCGATGAATCTATATTAATATTTGGAAATTTTTCCAGAGAGAAACATTCGCCTTGAATACAATATTTCAAATGAAAATCAAATTTCAAATTATTTTTGCTTAAAAGGCGCAAAGACCAACTTAGTGAAAAATATTCCATGTCGGGAATCGAACCCGGGTCATCAGTATAGCGCACTGACGTTCTACCGCTAAACCACATGGAACGATACCCAGCCTGGAACTTCTCACTATTACAAGTTGGCAAGGCTACAAACGCAGCACAAGATGGAATATTTTCCGTGAGCCACCAACATGGGGCAAACACAGACACTTAATTAAATCCAGCATCGATGAATCTATATTAATATTTGGAAATTTTTCCAGAGAGAAACATTCGCCTTGAATACAATATTTCAAATGAAAATCAAATTTCAAATTATTTTTGCTTAAAAGGCGCAAAGACCAACTTAGTGAAAAATATTCCATGCCGGGAATCGAACCCGGGTCATCAGTATAGCGCACTGACGTTCTACCGCTAAACCACATGGAACGATACCCAGCCTGGAACTTCTCACTATTACAAGTTGGCAAGGCTACAAACGCAGCACAAGATGGAATATTTTCCGTGAGCCACCAACATGGGGCAAACACAGACACTTAATTAAATCCAGCATCGATGAATCTATATTAATATTTGGAAATTTTTCCAGAGAGAAACATTCGCCTTGAATACGATATTTCAAATGAAAATCAAATTTCAAATTATTTTTGCTTAAAAGGCGCAAAGACCAACTTAGTGAAAAATATTCCATGCCGGGAATCGAACCCGGGTCATCAGTATAGCGCACTGACGTTCTACCACTAAACCACATGGAACGATACCCAGCCTGGAACTTCTCACTATTACAAGTTAGCAAGGCTACAAACGCAGCACAAGATGGAATATTTTCCGTGAGCCACCAACATGGGGCAAACACAGACACTTATTTAAATCCAGCATCGATGAATCTATATTAATATTTGGAAATTTTTCCAGAGAGAAACATTCGCCTTGAATACAATATTTCAAATGAAAATCAAATTTCAAATTATTTTTGCTTAAAAGGCGCAAAGACCAACTTAGTGAAAAATATTCCATGCCGGGAATCGAACCCGGGTCATCAGTATAGCGCACTGACGTTCTACCGCTAAACCACATGGAACGATACCCAGCCTGGAACTTCTCACTATTACAAGTTGGCAAGGCTACAAACGCAGCACAAGATGGAATATTTTCCGTGAGCCACCAACATGGGGCAAACACAGACACTTAATTAAATCCAGCATCGATGAATCTATATTAATATTTGGAAATTTTTCCAGAGAGAAACATTCGCCTTGAATACAATATTTCAAATGAAAATCAAATTTCAAATTATTTTTGCTTAAAAGGCGCAAAGACCAACTTAGTGAAAAATATTCCATGCCAGGAATCGAACCCGGGTCATCAGTATAGCGCACTGACGTTCTACCGCTAAACCACATGGAACGATACCCAGCCTGGAACTTCTCACTATTACAAGTTGGCAAGGCTACAAACGCAGCACAAGATGGAATATTTTCCGTGAGCCACCAACATGGGGCAAACACAGACACTTAATTAAATCCAGCATCGATGAATCTATATTAATATTTGGAAATTTTTCCAGAGAGAAACATTCGCCTTGAATACGATATTTCAAATGAAAATCAAATTTCAAATTATTTTTGCTTAAAAGGCGCAAAGACCAACTTAGTGAAAAATATTCCATGCCGGGAATCGAACCCGGGTCATCAGTATAGCGCACTGACGTTCTACCACTAAACCACATGGAACGATACCCAGCCTGGAACTTCTCACTATTACAAGTTAGCAAGGCTACAAACGCAGCACAAGATGGAATATTTTCCGTGAGCCACCAACATGGGGCAAACACAGACACTTATTTAAATCCAGCATCGATGAATCTATATTAATATTTGGAAATTTTTCCAGAGAGAAACATTCGCCTTGAATACAATATTTCAAATGAAAATCAAATTTCAAATTATTTTTGCTTAAAAGGCGCAAAGACCAACTTAGTGAAAAATATTCCATGCCGGGAATCGAACCCGGGTCATCAGTATAGCGCACTGACGTTCTACCGCTAAACCACATGGAACGATACCCAGCCTGGAACTTCTCACTATTACAAGTTGGCAAGGCTACAAACGCAGCACAAGATGGAATATTTTCCGTGAGCCACCAACATGGGGCAAACACAGACACTTAATTAAATCCAGCATCGATGAATCTATATTAATATTTGGAAATTTTTCCAGAGAGAAACATTCGCCTTGAATACAATATTTCAAATGAAAATCAAATTTCAAATTATTTTTGCTTAAAAGGCGCAAAGACCAACTTAGTGAAAAATATTCCATGCCGGGAATCGAACCCGGGTCATCAGTATACCGCACTGACGTTCTACCGCTAAACCACATGGAACGATACCCAGCTTGGAACTTCTCACTATTACAAGTTGGCAAGGCTACAAACGCAGCACAAGATGGAATATTTTCCGTGAGCCACCAACATGGGGCAAACACAGACACTTAATTAAATCCAGCATCGATGAATCTATATTAATATTTGGAAATTTTTCCAGAGAGAAACATTCGCCTTGATCTCTCTGGGTTGCTTCTCTCTGGAAAAATTTCCAAATATTAATATAGATTCATCGATGCTGGATTTAATTAAGTGTCTGTGTTTGCCCCATGTTGGTGGCTCACGGAAAATATTCCATCTTGTGCTGCGTTTGTAGCCTTGCCAACTTGTAATAGTGAGAAGTTCCAGGCTGGGTATCGTTCCATGTGGTTTAGCGGTAGAACGTCAGTGCGCTATACTGATGACCCGGGTTCGATTCCCGGCATGCAATATTTTTCACTAAGTTGGTCTTTGCGCCTTTTAAGCAAAAATAATTTGAAATTTGATTTTCATTTGAAATATTGTATTCAAGGCGAATGTTTCTCTCTGGAAAAATTTCCAAATATTAATATAGATTCATCGATGCTGGATTTAATTAAGTGTCTGTGTTTGCCCCATGTTGGTGGCTCACGGAAAATATTCCATCTTGTGCTGCGTTTGTAGCCTTGCCAACTTGTAATAGTGAGAAGTTCCAGGCTGGGTATCGTTCCATGTGGTTTAGCGGTAGAACGTCAGTGCGCTATACTGATGACCCGGGTTCGATTCCCGGCATGGAATATTTTTCACTAAGTTGGTCTTTGTGCCTTTTAAGCAAAAATAATTTGAAATTTGATTTTCATTTGAAATATTGTATTCAAGGCGAATGTTTCTCTCTGGAAAAATTTCCAAATATTAATATAGATTCATCGATGCTGGATTTAATTAAGTGTCTGTGTTTGCCCCATGTTGGTGGCTCACGGAAAATATTCCATCTTGTGCTGCGTTTGTAGCCTTGCCAACTTGTAATAGTGAGAAGTTCCAGGCTGGGTATCGTTCCATGTGGTTTAGCGGTAGAACGTCAGTGCGCTATACTGATGACCCGGGTTCGATTCCCGGCATGGAATATTTTTCACTAAGTTGGTCTTTGCGCCTTTTAAGCAAAAATAATTTGAAATTTGATTTTCATTTGAAATATTGTATTCAAGGCGAATGTTTCTCTCTGGAAAAATTTCCAAATATTAATATAGATTCATCGATGCTGGATTTAATTAAGTGTCTGTGTTTGCCCCATGTTGGTGGCTCACGGAAAATATTCCATCTTGTGCTGTGTTTGTAGCCTTGCCAACTTGTAATAGTGAGAAGTTCCAGGCTGGGTATCGTTCCATGTGGTTTAGCGGTAGAACGTCAGTGCGCTATACTGATGACCCGGGTTCGATTCCCGGCATGGAATATTTTTTCACTAAGTTGGTCTTTGCGCCTTTTAAGCAAAAATAATTTGAAATTTGATTTTCATTTGAAATATTGTATTCAAGGCGAATGTTTCTCTCTGGAAAAATTTCCAAATATTAATATAGATTCATCGATGCTGGATTTAATTAAGTGTCTGTGTTTGCCCCATGTTGGTGGCTCACGGAAAATATTCCATCTTGTGCTGCGTTTGTAGCCTTGCCAACTTGTAATAGTGAGAAGTTCCAGGCTGGGTATCGTTCCATGTGGTTTAGCGGTAGAACGTCAGTGCGCTATACTGATGACCCGGGTTCGATTCCCGGCATGGAATATTTTTCACTAAGTTGGTCTTTGCGCCTTTTAAGCAAAAATAATTTGAAATTTGATTTTCATTTGAAATACAGAAAAATATTTATATTAATGACTATTTAGGTAATTATGTACATAAACATTACGTAAACATCATCACTTAGACAAATACATTCAAATGAAAATCAGTTTAGAATGAAAGAAACGGATGATTAAAGAAAATCACAATTTTAAAGCTCTACAAAGAAAAAAAGTAGATTTTTAAAAATGCATCTCTGTAACTTATCGAATCAAATTAAATTTTTAAAGATTTCGCTAAACGAATGTACAGCATAAATATAATTCTTACAAATAACAAATAAGTAAGATGCCAGAACAATTTAAGGTGCACAAGTCGCGGTCGGGCCAATACTGCTCATCATATGCACTGACATGGACCGAACGGTTAGATTTTATTCTGGGCTGAGCTCCGACCTGTAAATTTTGGCCAATGTAGACCTCTAGGAAGAATGAAGTCCAGGCCAGGCTTGACCTTGAATTATAAGAAGTCTGGCCCGTCCTGAATTTGCAGAAATATTTAAGTTCAGGGCACGGAAGTCTCTAAAATAGAGAAGACCTTACCCAGACCGAGTCTCGTGGATTTAAACTGGTGCGACCCGGGTCGGGTCGCGCCGGGCTCGAGCTTCGCCCCAAGTTATTTCCCGTGAGGATGCATAATGCCGTTTTGCAAATACTTTATTTGCCCAAATGGGGGGGGGGCGATCGTCCGCTTGCTCCCCCCCTCCCCCCCCTTGGATCCACCTTTGTAGCTAAGCAGGTGTTCAATATATTTTCGATCTTGGGTACATCTTATAACTTATACTCATGTGATCTATGAAACTCTAAGCATAAAAAATGAGTGCTATCATTTAAAAATGACAATTTGTGCAATTTTGTTATGCATAGTGTGGATGGCCTCTAAACGTCTAAACCAGGGTTGCAAAAAAGCCAGACCGGTGGCTTTTATTGGTTTTAACCGGCTTTTATTGGCCAAAATTGGCTTTTATACAATGAAACATTGTAATTATAAACCACACATTTTAAAGTGTTTTTAATTAGTTTTAATGACATTTAATTGATTTTGAGTTTAATAAGTAACCCATTTTCTCAATAATGAGGACATTAATACTGGAATAAAACTTAGATGATTTTGCTAGTGATTTGCAGTCAGAATTGCAAATATGTCAGCTAAATTTTAAAAGGGCCATACCAACTGCCAATTTTTTCATTTTTACTGCTTTATAAAATTAAAGGTCAATGGTTACTTAAGTTACATGTTTTATTACTTAATTTTAAGAGCTATTAATGTACAAGTCTTATTTTATTTCTAGTAAACATTTAAAATTATACATAGTCACATTTAAAAAAACACCATTTCTCACTATTAAAAACATTGCAAATAGCATATGCATGAATATGCTTAACAACAAGCTTTTCAAAATTTTATTTAGATTTATTTTTCTTTCTTGTTTAAATGCTCTATTTTTTATACACTTATATACCACTCTCCTCAAATATTATATCTAGGGATTGACCAAAGCAGCAATTTTGCCGAATACCGAAGCTTCGGTCAAAGTGTACACCGAATATTCGGTATTCGGCAACCGAATACTTAAAATTTTTTAACATACATTTTTTCATATATTAGCTTTTTTAGTAAACTTTAATTAAAATTAAATTCTCAATAATTTTATTCAGTTACATTTTTATTCTTAAATCTAATTACACCAAAAAAATTTTATGACTACTTTCCACTCACAGATTCATTAACCCATCACTTATTTTTTATTATTTTATCACTAGTCAATACCCAAAATAACCTATGAAAGTATTAAACTATACAGGCTATTATTATGGGTAAGGATTGTTAGAAAAACTAAAGTTCATTCAAATAAAAAGAAACAATGTTGCCATTAAGCTGATTTACTGATTGTCTAATTATAAACGTATTGAATAGGAATGTTCCCAAATACAAAAGGTATATCAATTTATACATTTAACTATTTTCTGTCAAATTATTGATACATATTTATATTTTGATTAATGGTTTAACATTGTGGTGATGAAGATTAGGGATTGATCGAAGCAGCAATTTTGCCAAATATTCGGTTGGCAAAATTGGCAAATGGTTGGCAAAATGGTTCGAATCAACTATTCGGTATTCGGTCAATCTCTAATTATATCCTTTCTAATTTCTCTTTTAACTTGTAAAACTTAATATCTCCATATGGACACACAAGAATGTTTCCATTTTGATGTGCTACATTTTGTCATTAATTAATTATAATCTTTAAAATGTGTAGTATATGTGGAGCTATGTAATATAGAATTTCAAAATACCAGTTTGGAGCCTAACTTATATTATTTTCAATGTTTATAATTTTTTTTTTCCCCAGACATAATGCTTTTACAGTTGCCTTCGAGAAGTTAGACTTATTTATTTGACAAAATTTAATAGAAATCTATAATTTTTTTAGTAGAAAATATTTATAAGTGTACTAAAAATTAATTGATCCAAATTTAAAACAAATTAACTGTAAACAAACTTTAAAAAATAAAAGCCGGCTTTTTTTAAGTGGTTAAAACCAAAAAAAAGCCGGCCGGCTTTTTTTGGCCTGGCTAAAAGCCGGCAACCCTGGTCTAAACCCAAAACAATGCATAAAATTTAATACAGTAGAAGATCTTTATAACACAATTCTATATAACGCACAACTTTTCAGATGTAAACAATGAATTTTACAATTAATTACCATCGCATTCCCATATAAAAAAATTGCAACCCTCTAGAGGTCTAAATTTGTTACATTAGTTTAACTTTATCTCTTAATTTAAGAGTTTTTTAATGCAAAAGTTGCTATTATTACAATAAACAAGTTTTAAAATGAGTAATAGGGTAGATGTGCCAGTAATGGACACCTTTTGATGTTTTTTGTTCATAAAAAAATAACTAATAAATATTTAGCTTTAATTATTTTTTTTATAAAACTGGGTTATTATTGACACTTTTAATCAAACCAATCATGGGGCAGAAAATAATGTTTCAAAGTTTCACTGTTTTTCTGTGAAAATCTTAATTAAGAGGCTAAGAGCTGACTTTGTTTAATTAATTTATATATTATTTATTTTCTTGCAAAATTTGAATGTCTTTGTTTGAGTAGCAATAGAAAACTTAGAATTTTATGTACTGATGGCCATTTACAAAATTTGATTTATTTTTAAGGTTTTAAGAGGAGGTGTCTATTACTGGGATGGTTAATCAGTCATTTTCCAGTAATGGACACCCCATGTAAACATTGCTAAACATGCAATTTCAGTAATACCCTATTCACACTAGAAACTTAAGATATCTTAGACTGCCAGTTTTGAAGTGGCACCCTCCCGGAATTGGATGCCTGTTCACATCGAAAAACTTACTTAAGATATCTCAGTCGCGTCACTGTGTCTGTGATCTGAAGAAAAGTAAAGTATATGCTTGCGCTTGAAATAAAAACGGCTGCAACAGCCAATCAGTAAAAGCGAAGCTTCATAGCCAACGAGAGTGAGTGGTCATCCCTCTATCTAGCCGAAGTAAGTCGAAACTCACTGAGAGAGTTTGTGGAACTCTCTCAGAGAGTTCGGCGGCCTAAGATATCTTAAGGTATCCAGTGTGAACATAGTATAATGTTTATAGTGCATAAAATATTTTGACTTAACTGCAAACCTAAATAATCAAATTTAATTTTTAAATTATACTTACCAAAATGTAATAACACTAAAACTTTTATAAATAGCTGCTTTTAAGTTATTTTATGTGATTAATAAAACTTGAATATTTTCTTCTTCTTTTTTTTTTTTTTTTTTTCTTTAAATGTATATTATTTCTAATCTGGCAATCATCAAACCAGTCAGAAAGCAGAAAATATTAGGTACTTTTCGGTTAGCCGGGTGCCAGTGTTATATATATACATGTACCGGGTGTCCCAAAAAGGACTGACTGATTTAAAAATTCAATAACTTCCAAACGGTGACAGATATTTAAAAAATTCTTGCAGGAGGGTTATGAATAAAGTCAAAAGTTTTTTTACAGTGATTTTCGATTTTAGTTCGAATTACAAACAATAGATGGTGCTGCGATCAATAGAGGCTAAATTCAGGCTCGATTTTTGGTACTTCGTGGCCCGGATAATACATTTCCATCTCCTTTTTCTGCATGGAACAACAGAAAGTACCAAAAATCGAGCCTGTATTTAGCGACTATTGCTTACAGCGCCATCTATTGTTTGTAATTCGAACTAAAATCGAAAATCACTGTAATAAAACTTTTGACTTTATGCATAACCCTCCTGCAAGAATTTTTTTAATATCTGTCACCGTTTGGAAGTTATTGAATTTTAAAATCAGTCAGTCCTTTTTGGGACACCCAGTATATGTGTATACAAATGTATATATATACATATACAAATATGGGGATACACATGTATATATACATGTATATGTATGTATATACAACACTGGCACCCAGCTAACCGAAAAGTACCAAATATTATTTAAGAGCACAGTCAAAGAGGGGCTCATGGGGCTTAATCCCTCTCCATTTAAATAAAAACAATTAAGTTACAGACTAGGACTGGGCGATGTAGAAATTTCTTAAATCGATATATCATCCAACCAACATCGCGATTTAGTGCTAAATCACGATTTAACACCGATTTTACATTTTAGAATATGGAAGCCTATTTTTTAAGTTTTAGTAACAAAATACGATCTTTATGTGCCCCCCCCCCCCCCCTCCTGTATTATTTAGTATACTTAATTTTGAAAAGAGGTATATTTTACACATAAAAAAGCTTTGAATGTCCCAAAACACTAGGTTTTTTTTTTTTCCATTTTAAAAATTAGTGACCTATTGTAATACATTTTATAAACTCATTCTATAAGAAATAATATAAAAGAAAATGTTTTTTGTCTGACTTGTTATGCATGCTACAATCTAAATTCCTTAAGGGGGGGCTTCCCCTAGCCCACTCAAATAGCACTTCATTGCTAACAGCCTACATACTTTTTTTTTTACAGACACAGATTTAAAAAGTTACTGAGGTAAAACAGAAGCATATTAAAAGACTTCAATGATGGATTTAACTATTCATTTACCACGATGAGAAAAGTAGTAAAAAAAAAAGGGGGGGGGTGAGATATGAGAAATAAGGTGCAATTTTATATCTTTTTAACTTTTAGATTAAAATAAGATTTGTTTAACATAAATGCTGACATTTATATAGCGGATGGAGAAGGATTGAAAGTGTGACCCTTGGAGCACATCACTGAAATTGCTGATTTTTTTCGTGGTTGTTGCCATCCTTTAAGATTAGTAATAAAATATAATCTTAAAATATATCTCTTTTTAATGATAACAAAATGTCAAAAAAGCAAAAAATTGCAGATCTGCAGAAAAATCTAATGAATGCCTCCTCCAGCCCTCCCTCATTCTGCTGTAAAAATAAAGTTACTTGACTCATTACAGAACTTTATTAAAGTATTTTTAATTAATTACAAAATAATAAATTAAAACTAAAATATTCCCATAGTACCTAAACATATGAAAATTAATTTTTCATGAAAATAATGCATAAAAATATAAACTGAAAATGGATGAATTTGGATATAAATAGTGAATCAATTTCAGCAAGATACTCAATCCATGTGACTGGCATTGAAATCGGATGTCAAATCTGATGCATGACTATTTTAAAATATTTTAATTAATTACAGAATAATAGAAAATAAAGAATATGTATTAAAATATTACCCAAACATGTGAAAAATGAATGTTTCATTAAAAGAATGCATAAAAATAAAAACTGAAATTCGATGAATTTGGATTTTAAATATGAAACTTTATTCTTTTTTTCCA
Organism: Maratus speciosus; assembly: GCA_963932465.1. Taxonomy (NCBI): domain Eukaryota; kingdom Metazoa; phylum Arthropoda; class Arachnida; order Araneae; family Salticidae; genus Maratus; species Maratus speciosus. The sequence continues at coordinate 269,982,331 of OZ010791.1, forward strand.
ACCATAAATACTCAATCAATTTCAGGAAAAAAATATTATTAGTAAAAGAAAAATATTTAATGTGGATCACGGCCAAATAGTGATACACAAAACAATGCATGACTATACCTTTAAAATAATTTCATTAATTACAAAATAATAGAAAATAAAAAATAAATGTTAAAATATTACTAAAACATGTAAAAAATGAATTTTTCATTATAAGAATGCATAAAAGTATAAACTGCAAGTCGATGAGTTTGGATTTTAAATATAAAACTTTATTATTATTATTTTTAATCATATAAATGCTGAATGAATTTCAGGAAAACAATCTTTTGAAACAATGCAGGATTCTACTTTAAAACATTTTAATTAATTACAGAATATTGGAAAATAAAAAATACATATTGCAATATTACTCAAATATGTGAAAACTTAATTTATCATCAAAAGATTGCATTAGCATATAAATTGAAATTCGATGAATTTGGATTTTAAGATTTAAACATTACTTTTTCCTTTCAACTTTCACTATATAAGTTCTTAATTTCTGAAAAATACACATTCCAATCTCGTAAACTCTGAATCTTGTTTACAAAATAAATAAATAAATATCAATTCTTACTTAAATTATCGTTTTCTTAAATTGGATCCTGCTAAATCGATTTAACACCAGCTTGCCTTGTTTTCATTAAATCGTCTTTTTCTTAAATCGGAAAGCATGGAGGCTTGCGATGTTTGCTTAAATCGGATCCTCCTAAATCGATTTAACACCAGCTTGCCTTGTTTGTCTTAAATCGGAAAGCATTGAGGCTTGCGATGTTTGCTTAAATCGGATCCTCCTAAATCGATTTAACACCAGCTTGGCATGTAAGTGGTAGATACATCAAAGTAGATAAATCGGTTTTCCGATGTTAGCTCTGAATCAGTATTTTGTTTTAAATCGATTTAAAGCCAATGGCTAAATCGCGATTTAAGACAATGGCTAAATCGCGATTTAAGACATTGGCTAAATCGCGATTTCTGATTTTAGCTTAAATCGATTTAAGACCAATGGTTAAATCGGATTTCCGATGTAAGCTTTAAATCGATTTAAGAGTTAAATCGATTTAAGGCCCAGGCCTATTACAGACGTTATTAAAAATCTATTTTCTCTCTTAAATGTTTCCTTATTCACCTCTGACAGAAAAAATATGTAATATTAATGAAAGTTATAGGTAATATTCATGATGAAACTAGTAAATCTGCAGATCAGTGGCCTCAAACATCAGTTCTACAGTTTTATTTAGTATTTAAAATATTCAACTCACAATACCATTTCTTTCATATTTGTAATGTTAATTATTATAAATGATGTATCAAGTAGTCTCTCGAAGATTAATTGTTAAAAATAGTGAGACAAAATTAAACAATATTCCAAAAAAAAAAAAATTTCAATTACCTTTTAAACCCCCCACTGTTTCAATAATTTGATAGCTGAAATTGACCGATATTTAGTAATTTTAAAATATCCATCTAAAATAATTAAAACATCGATCTTCTGATAATTACAATAATTGATGCAAACAATAAGTGATTATCTCAAACATTTTATTAATTACTGGTATCCTAATTGTTAAATTTATTTGAAAATAACTATTTTGTTTCATTAGTATGTGTTCATTAAATTCTGGTTCTAAATAGAGTCATAAAAGCAATTATATTTATTATTTTTTATGGGGTGTCCATTACTGGACCAGAGGGTGTCCATTACTGGACTTTTGGGTGTTTTGATATATTTCTGTTATTTAAAATTAAATTTCAATTCATATTGGGAAATGAGACTATAAGAATGGTTAAATATTGTTGATAGGTTAATATCCTATTGGGCTTAGATGCCGTATATTCCCAGATGGCCACAATCTTGGATGTTTTGAGATTTCTTGGCGATCTTTATCGATATGTGGTACACCTTGTGAGATGTGTGTTCTGGCAACCCCGTTTTTCATTCGAGATTGTGTTGCGAGTATGCGAGAAGGCCGTTTTTGCTTGTGATATCGTGTTGTATGTTTCTGTCAATTATTTTTATGTTAACTTTATTGGATGTATTTGATTGAATATGTGTTCTGTAGTCTGTTTAAGCACTCTTGCTGAAGTAATTAAGAAATATGATTAAATTTTGACGAATAGAGGGGTTTGTTTACAGTGCGTCAGTTCGTATTCATAAGCCTATTTTGAAAAATGACGGTGATGCTAGCATGTATTTCGTGCTTGAGCTTTCAAGAAAGCAGATGTCTGTTAAGGTATGTTGCAGGACTTGAAATTCAATTTTTCCTAGGAGGGGAGTCTCCCTACCAACATTTATAAATGGAGGGGAGTTGAGCTATTTGGGAGGGGAACTTAAAATCTAAAACCCACTGTTATTTTACGTGTTACTTAAAGATTTACATTAATTATTTTGTCATGTCTGTATTAATACAGACTGTCAGGGTGTTTCTGAGTAAAAAAAAATTGGAAAGTCACAGCAAATTTTATGAAAGGTTACAGCAGGGGATGGGAAGGGATTGGGAAATCCTCTCCAGGCGCTAATTATTTTTTGTTGCAGGTCGAGTAAACTCTCTTTTTTTGGTTCGGTTTGATTTCAGGCTATTTTTTTCTGGAGCCCTTTGACTAAATTCGCGGTTTATCCGCTATCTTTTCACCAGGAGTGATTCTGTTCCGAATTTTCCGAAAAATTAAGGCAGTCATTTCCGAAAATTAAAAAAAATGGGTCATAAACCCGAAAATTCGGACATAAACTATATCGCGAATTTCGACAAATGTTCGCCGAAAGAAACCAATTTTGTCAAAGGATCGCGGGAAAAACGCCAGAGAATCGCGAAAAAACGTCAATTTCGTCAAAGGATCGCGAAAAACGGCAAATTTCGTCAAAAAATCGCGAAAAAATGGCAAATTTCCTCAAAAGACGCGAAAATGCGGCAAATTTTCCCAAAAGATCGCGAAAAACGGCAAATTTCGTCAAATGAGCGCGGAAAAACGGCACATTTCGTCAAAAGATCGCGATAAAATGACAAATTTTGTCAAAAGATTGCAAAAAATACCGCAAATTTCGACAAAGGGGCGCAAAAAAAAAAAACCACAGTTAGTGCCAGGAGTGGATTCCCCCTCCCCCCCCCCTCTGTTGTAACCTTTCAGAAAATTTGCTGCGAATTTCAGAATATATTTTTTTTCACTCAGAATCACCCCCTGCTTTTGACGAAATTCGCGTTTTATCCGCGATCTTTTAATAAAATTCGCTTTTATCCGCTATCTTTTGTCGAAATTCGAGTTTTTTCGCAATTTTTTGATGAAATTCGCGATTTTTTTCAGCGGCCCTTTGACTAAATTGGCATTTATTTAGCGATCCTTTAACGAAATTTAAAATTTTCCGCGATCCTTTGACGAAATTCGCCTTTTTCGCGATCCTTTGCCGAAACTCGCGTTTTTTCCGCGTTCTTTTGCTGAAATTTACGATTTTTTTGCGATCCTTTGATGAACTTCGAGTTTTTTTCTCGCGATCTGATGAAATTTACGTTTTTCCGCGATCCTTTGACAAAATTTGCGTTTTATTAGCAATTCTTTGCGACGAAATTGGCGATTTTTTCCTCGAATGATAGACGAAATTGATTTTTTCGGCGATCATTTGTCGAAATTCGCGATATATTTCTGTTAAACTGATGACCGATTTTTCATAATTTTCGGAACCTAATGTAATTTTCAGAAAATTCGTAACAGAATCGCTCCTGAATTCGCCAATCGGTCGCGGACACTTGTCAACCGATCTCGAGAAAAAAATAACGAAATTTGTCTATAGGTCGCGTGAAAAATTCGTGAATTTCAACGATCTTTCGCGGTAAAAAAGAAAACCCGCAAAATGTGTCAATCGGTAGCGTGAAAATATCAGGAAATTCGCAAGGCGTTCGCGGGAGTTGATCGCATTTCAAAATGCAAAATTTTCAGGAAAATGGTAAGATTTTTTGGACGGGAGCGTCCCGCCCACGATATTCTTTTGGGCGGGATTTCAAAATTTTGGGCGCGAATCCCGCCATCTCGCCCTGAAATTCAAACCCTGTGTTGATAATTTTATGTATACTTTGTTGCCTTACGAGTTTCGTACATTTTGATATTGCTACACAGCGAGAACTGCTGAATTTTGAGATTGCTACACGTAGCACTCATACGACGTTCAGTGATTGCCACTTTAATGAGTTTTGTTTATTATTTACATTTTATTTTCGTTAAGCCTAACATGCGTATAAACCAGTGCTTGGTGAAATTTACTGGTACTTGGCGGAAAAAGGGTTTTCACACCAAGAAAAATTCCAAGATGGCGCCCCCGGGAATTTATGACCTCTTTTCCATTTCAGCTCCAAAATGTCTATTGAATAGTATTGATTTGCGTGTGTTTATCTGGTATTATTGGAGAAAAGTTCTAACGATTCTGAAAGCCATCAATGAGATTAATGACGGTGAAGGGTTGAAAAAGCATGTCAATAGTTTCTCGATTCCATGGTACTTCCAGCAAATCCGGAATTTGGCAGAAAGTCGTGGACTATGATGGTCTCTACTTTAAAGAATAGTCCTTGTTGCTTTCGTTGTTAATTTGTGCATAACAGCGCAACTTTCACAAATTTCCCAGAACTTTTTGCTCAACCTAATAATTTTAAAAGAAATTCCTTAAGGGTGTACATTACTGGCACATCTACCCTATAATGAATGATTTGGCTCAGACATATTTGACCGTTCTTATAAAGTAAATTTAACAATGTGTAGTATGATCTACATTATGAAAAATGTATAATATGCAAGACTCGTGGTCCAAGGAATGCAGAATAAAGAGGCTCTATTGTATTTTGATATGTTTCAGACATATTTACTAGGTAAATTTAATGATATATGAAAGGCGATCCATATAATGCACAGCCTTGCGTTTTTAGGTTTGCGTTATAAAGGTCTTGTACTGTAATATATGATGCATTATTATCAATCAGTTTGTCCTAGTATAATTTTTGTTTATACAATGGTTTGCAGCAGGGGTTGATATTCCTTTTTTTCACCCATAACTGTGTCTGTGGTAAGTTAATCATAGCATAAATAATCTTAAAAATATATTGTTATTAGAGATCAACTGAAAATTTGTTTTCAATCCAAAATCTGAGTTTCACCGAAAATTCTTTTCCAGCAAAAATGCTGCTAAAAATTCAGCTGGACCAAATTTATCTGTATTCCAAAAATCTCGTTTCTTCCTTCAGAAATTTTCAACACTACTCATTGATTTAAGCTGTATTGGCTCAAATGAGACACTCTTTATTTATTGCTATGAACTTTACTGTTTATAATTATCAGCCATGCCTGACTAAAGATGTGAGTGCTAATTATAAAGCAAGCAATGCATATATGACTAAACTTTGAAGATGCTTTTCACATGCTCATTAAAATCTGCAGACTTAATATTAACAGAAAATTTTTAGTTTGAAACCGCAGAAGTGTTGCGAATACTCTTTCATAAAGTTCTAGTATAACAGATGATCATTTACAAAAATCATTATAAAAGATAAATTGAGGTATGTAATGTATACCTAAAACATTTTTTAATTAGATGAAATTGGTATAATTAGAAAATCCTTCTGTGTTGTTGATAAATAAATTGACATTTTATATTGTATGAAAATAAAAAGTTTTGGTCAAAGGCACAGAGTGCTAAATTGAGCCACACGTATAATTAATAATTATATATATTTAATCAACACATATAATTAATTAATAATTATGTATATTTATGCATCTATTGATTACTTGAAAAATTGTTTGGACATTTTCGGTTTTGGCCGAAAATAGGAAGATTACTGAAATTCGGTTAAACCTGTTTCGGTTGATCCTTAATTATTATTATTAATATTAAATTTAGAAAGTTTTTATGTATGATATTACTATATAGAATACATTTACTTTTTAGATATCTGATCTTCATCTTAGTGTTTACTATGAATATAGTCGAAGATCCGATCTTAAAGTATTTTGCAATGAAACCGTGTCTGTGATAAAACCAGCTGTTGTTCTTGCTACAGGTATCTGTTTAAAAATATGATTGCATTTTTATTAATTTAATTGTCTTTAAACTGTTTCTCTGTAATCTAAAAAAAAGTAACTAATGCTGCTGCTGCTATAATTGGATTTATTGCAACTTTTTCACTTTCTTTACATATACTGCAAAAACTATTGCATACAAAAACATGAAAGCTTGTGTTTTAATAGAGACAAGTGTGATAAATATGCTGAAGCAGACAGATTTTAAGTTGAAAAATTATTTCATAGGTTAATTAATGTTTCACATCCTTCAAGATAATTAACCCGTAATAGGGGACGTGCGGTTTCACTTACTGCACAATATGCTCTTTTCATCAACCCCATTTCATGCTTTCTCCAATTGAATGGATTCTTCCCCTAGCTTCATATTTCTTGACCTTCACCCTGACCCTTACTTATCAGAATTAGGGATTGACCGAATAGTTGATTCGGTATTCGGTGGTCCGGCATGTAAACCGAATATTCAGCTTCGGCCGAATACTTAAAAGTATTCGGCCAAATAATTGCAGATAATTGCGTGCTTCGGTTAATCCCTAATCAGAATGCTCTACAGCTGCATCTGTGTGAAATTTCTTCACATTCTTCTAGAACGGTCTGTGAGATGTCACCTCTCTCTCAGTGTTGCAATTTTCGGCAGTAGGTAGTACAGATGACTTTGAATTTAGGCCTGCGGATGTGCATTTATTCTTCTGATCTGCGTTATGCGGAAGAATTGCAAAAAATTCTAAATGAAGTTGGTAGTGATTTTAGTGAAGAATATTTCTGTGAAAGTTCCCACTCATATTATCACATATTTGCTTTCACAAAACTGATACTTCAGGTACTGTCAAAATTTTTCCGTATTGTGCTACATATCATTTTCATATATTAAAATTTGATTTACATATTAAATAAGATAAAAGAGTTGATTCATAATACATACGTTCTTAGTTTTTTTTTATAGAATTTACTGCAGCATTCAGCGAAAAATTTAAGGCTATATGGGAAAAGTTTTATTTCACTTTAAAGTCTAAAAAAGTTATTTTCTTTTGAGAGTTGAATTTGAAACAACATCTAAGTCAAATTTCAGGATGATATTTTAATTAGATGATTTTAAAAAATATATAATGGTTCGCTGTCTCTGAGACCACATGTCCGCTGTCATATCCTACTTTTCACCTCTCCTGTTATGAGTTAAGTTAAATAGGTTTTATAGTATCTATGCATAGCAAAATTAACCATCTTTTGCTAGCACATACTTGATTCAAATGTACTATGTGGTAATCACCTATTGATATCAAAATATGTATTTGCTCTTCCTCAATTTCTTTTAAAAATAACAGGAAAGAACAATTTAAATCTTTATATTGAAAGTAAATAAATAGTAAATGTTTCAAATAAACTTTAAAATCAAAATTAGATTTAAAAAAATTAAAATAATGTCTCCTGTTAACCAAGACGTAATTTCCAACTTAAAACTTTCCTTTATGTATATGATGGGGATGAATGGGACATTTTCACAAAAATATTTATTTTTAAATTTTTATTTAAGTTATTATCAATATTATGTATCACATTTCACACAATAGGTATTCCACTATATCTATGCACAGTATTTATTCTAGATTATTGTTACACTGAAAAATATTTTTAAATAAAAAAAAAAGTTCCTTCCTGTCCCAATCATCCCCACAGTAGGGATGAATGGGACACAAAGATTTTTCTCCCTGATTAAATTTTATAATTATAAACTTACATATATTATAAGTTTATATTTGTAATATATGATTTTACAGCACAAATTGGCACGGTCTTTTTTTCAGTCACTTCTTTTATTGCAGTTTTAAATTTAATGCAGACTTCGGCTATCTATCTGTTTTTTTCCCCCACTTATGTGGCATTTTAAATGTAAATGCAAAATGTCTTTGAAATATGGCATAGCTAATAATTTTCATTATAACTTATCAATTAATATTAATTAAATGTATCTTAGAAACATGCACAACTGAAATTATGTTAGGAATGGGGATTTATTTGTGCAACATTTAAAAACTGAATATAATTTACCACATTTGATCAAAAAACATATATTATTTTAAACATTTTATCGATTTTGATAAAGTTTCAGTACCAATTTTTTGATAAACCATTAATATTTATTACAATACAATAAATAACACACAGAAATTTTGAACAATAGCAATTCATTACTATATAATACTAATAATTAACGTAAAATATTAATTTATCAATCTATATAATACTGTTTAGTTAATAAATAAAATTTTCAACATCTCTAGGGATGAATGAGACAGTCCCATTCATCCCCATGATGATTCAATTGTCAGCCATTTTGCCTCAAAAATTATTTTGTCACTGGTTACTATTCATTCTTTTTAATTATCGATATTTTATCTTGAAATAAATAACTACAACATAGCTTAATTTTTTATATTGTATAGGATATTTCACATCTTCAAATATAAAAAAACTTACTTTTAAGCAGAGATTTCGAAAAATGCAACTTTGAAAGAAAATGAAAACAGCAATGTGGTCTATTTTTAGTTACGAAGCACATTGTGGTATATCCTTATTCAAAAACATTATTGGCAATATTTGCGCACAGCTAATTTAAAAGTACCCATTTTGTCTTATCCTGGAGCAAATGACAAATCACCAAATTCAAGTTTAAATCTTTGAAAATGAAAACTTTTTTTTAAGCCGTACAGAAATTCAGTTCTGTAGTACAAACATTGTTTTTATCTTCAAATTAAATGTTTTCGTTTTACAATATTTATTTCTCATTAAACATTTTTTCTTTGCATTTGAAATAAAATCAGAACTGTTTAGGTATTTTTCCATTATGCCAACACCATTGTCGTCAAGTGTAATAATTGGAGCAAAATGAAATGAAACATTTGAAAAATAATAATAATAATAATTGTTGATAAAAAAATGAGCATTAAAAAAATATAACTTTTAAAAATTGCAGATTTTGACCTACCATTTTTTTAAATCAATAAAAATAAGTACTTAAAATAAAAGAACAGATAAATATTTTTTAAGTACCGTATATTTCCGTGTAAAAGCCGACAATTTTTGGTCATTTTTTTGGCTCCAAAGTGGGGTATCTGCTTATACATGAGTTTAAGAAAATTTCCAAAATTGATATTATACAATAAAAAGATGTTAAATACAAAAAATACTTACAAATATTTTAATAATTCATTCTTTTACAATGAGAAACATCACCAATCATCATTCGCTACCCAAGTCATTATCAGAATTTTCAAGCAACTCTTTAAAATCGCTTTCTTTCATTAATTCCATACATTGCATTACTGATGCAACATTTTTTGAAAGATTGGACGATCCGTTCTTTTGGAAATTCAAGCCAAGCTTTTTTCACCCATTTAGAGATAGTGATGATGTCAACTTTTTAAAAATTACTGCCATTTGTCAAAGCTATACCCCCAGATGACATCCATTATGCCCATTTCGATGATGGTAATGCTTTCTGTTTAAAAATTCTCACTGGAGATAAATGTGCTTCGTCCGACATGCAGTTCAAAACAACTGTGAAGTGTGTTTTCTCATAGCCCATGGATGGCGAACCTATGGCACGCATGCTGAACTTGGCACTCAAGAAAACTTCTCTGCATGCGAAAAAACTTAGATTATATTCAGTTTACGGAGAATAATCCATTTTATGTTTTTTTACTAGTTTTTTGTAACAGGTAAGGGAAGGTGGGGCAAAATTGGGTACCATAAATATTTCTTGTTCTCAAATGCAGTGAAATGGGAAAACAAACTCTGAATACCGTTTTTATTATAAAATGAACCTTTGGCTATAACAAAACATACTCTTTTTAATAAAAAATATAATTTATTATATAAAAAAATAGCTTTTTTCAGATATATGCAAAAATCCGGTTTTACCCCACTGGTTGGGTAAAACCGGGTATCCATTTAAAACTCCTGGAAACATATTTTGGTCACAAAAATTCTTGTTAAATTAGTAAAAAAATACATTTTTGTTATTTTTAACAAAATGAAATTGCAAGTTTTCTTCCACGTGTCAAAATAAACCCATGGCACACAGTGGTGTAGCCAAGGGGTGGGGTCCAGAAGGTGTCCCCCCCCCCTCCCCCCGAACCTGAACCTGAGCGAAGAACTAGTTTACTGAATCATGGATACAACAGTAAAAACGGCTAAGACGGAGTCACAAAGAACCTATGAAAAATTTCGCTTTAAACAGGTGCTCCTATTAGAAGGTATAATTCAAAGGTATGTCATCCGACGGGACTATGAACATTTCCGTTTTAGACAAGTTTCTGTTATAAACACTTTCCATTTACACATTATCCATTAAAACTGCTAAAACAAACTCACTCTATAGTACACCTCTGAAGAGCATAAATGTATTACAATAAAATCTGTGAAGATGACCTATCTCAAAGGAAAACAATTCAAGATTCAACGAAAACAACATTATATATTTATGCTTGCTAACGTTTTAAACCCATCTGAAATGAAACTTGTTCCAATTGTGATTCCTTCTTGGCAGGTTTTCTGTGAACACGGAATCCTCTCGTAAACGGAAACATTTTAATGTCCCAAGACGGAAGGATAACTATGCAAGTATACTTGCTATTCCGTTTACATAAATTTTGTTAACTAGATTAAACATAAAACTTCTTTATCTTGTACTTCGATGGGACCAACTGTTGCCGACACTTATGGGAAAAGACGAGTTTACATGAATGCAATAATGGCACATTGGTTGAGTTTCGCAATCCTTATCTTTGTTTACTTTATAACGATCAATATTATCAATTATTTTAAATCTGCTGCAAGCAATTAGTAAAAGTAATTTTATTTTTGAACTGGTTATTTGTTACCACTTTCAAAATACACTGGCAAGAAAAATTAAAGGAATAACCATAAAAAGGTGCTTTGTGTTAATTCTATTAAGGGAACTTCAATGAAAGGTGATTGATTGGTAACTCAATGTCAATGTTATCACATAGCCCAATGGGATGAACCTTTGCTACAGAAAAATATGCAAATTTTTCAGCCGTTCCTTCGGTTCACGTGTGAAAAGGATTGTTGTGGGTGATTTGAAGTTTAATTTCAAAGATTGCATGTGGATGATTTGAAGTCTAATTTCAAGGATTGCATGTGGGTGATTTAAAGTCTAATTTCAAGGATCGTACGCGTAGTTGGTTAAACTTTTCTCTTGTAGTAGGTGGAATATGTCGTCCAGAAGACATCTGACTGATTGTGAGAAATGGTGTGCGATAGGTAGAATGGAAGCAAGACAGACACTCACAGGGGTCTGTAAATGCATAAAAATAGCCAAAAGCATCATGTCAAAAATATGGAAACGGTTAACAGACACTGGTAATGTACACAGACAATAAGGTCAGGGTAAAAAATGTACCACAATACATTCTCAGGACCGTTATTTGGCAACGATTGCTAAAAGAAACAGGCAACTGACATCAGCTCAGATTGCAAGGGAGTTCGCTGCAGCAACAGGAACTCAACTATCCACATTCACTGTGAGTAACAGGCTGTATAAATAAGGGCTGCATACAAGAAAACCCATTATTTGTATTCCACTAACTCCGGCAGCGAAATGCGCCCGGTAAAGTGGTGCAGAGATCATCATCATTGGAGTACCACTGGCTGGAGCTGAGTTCTCTTTACCGATGAATCCTGATTTTGTTTGGAGAATTATTGTAGACGTGTTATCATATGGGGGGAAAAACACATGCAATAAAGCTGCAAACATCCGTGAAAGGCATCTATACAAAGTTTGTGGAATCATGGTAAGGGTGGACATGATTTTGAATGGCCACACTGACCTACCAGTGTAACTGTGGATGCTGAAATATATAGAGATGAGGTTTTTGATCCTCATGTCAAGTTGTTAATACCTCCGGGACCATGGGTACATATATGCATCTTCAAAAGGTGCTTACAGAACGTGTTTTTAATACCACTAAAAATTTAAATTAAAATTTTCCTTATTTAATTAAGACATTTTCTCGATTGATAAAATAAACTAAATTTAATTGTTTGACAAAAAGTGGTGTCAAAGGAATAAAATTCATGTAAAAGATGCTAGTCCGAACAGGTTAAGGGTGCAAATGAAATATTTGGGATTTTATGCTTATTAATGGTCTAGATGCGCTACACCCTCCACAGAACTCCGAAGTTGCCCTTCTAGAGCTGCAGAAATCCCACACAACAAAAATATCTGGATTCAACATTTCCTTTGACCTCAGTTACTAATTGTGAACACCCAGTTTAACATTGCTTGAAGAAATTTCATGGTGGCAATAACAATTTTGTGTATGGAGAAGGTCTTGAGTGACACCTTGTCTTTAACAATAAGAAATCGAATTGAAGCTGATGCACGTACCAAAGTCTGGAGCTTGCTGCTAAACTTGGAGAATGCTCTAAAACTGTTTTGAAATATTTAAAATAAATTGGTTGTGAAGTACAATAACTTCACCATTATTTTTTACGCATCCTTATACTTCCAAAAGCATGCTAATCCATCACAAATAAATTTGTTACAAAAATTTTACTTTCAAAGATGATCAGATATCTGAAGCAACTATTAAATTGAATATGGTATCAAAAATGGCGAAACATAGAAACCAAAAAGAATTATGGCTGTTTTAGACAATTGTACCAAAACTATTTTTTCCAGCATGAACCAGGGTTGCCAGTTAGGCCTCCATTTTTATTAAGAAAATCGCAGCAGAAAATAAAAATAGCATTTTTTTGCTTTATGACAGAAATTTTGTGATTACAAAAAGATTCTTCTTTCAAAATTTCCTGTGTGAATTTGAAATTTCGAATTAAAAGTGGAGGCCAAACTGGTAACTCTGACATGAACTATATTTGATGTGTGTGCTTCGTACATTACTAGTTTATATAGCTGAAATTGCAAGAGTTTTTTTCTTAAAGATTAAAAGCTTATCTCAAAAACTCGCAACTAACGACTCACTGACACTTATGTGAAATCATTATCCAATGTTTATTACACAGCGCAAGTTCTTAATTCAATGGTAAGAAATTGAACATGGAAATTGCTGTTTTAAACTTAACCACCTGACCCTAAATTTATTCTAGGCAAATGTTATGTATTATGAAACTTGATTTAAATAAATTACTAATAATTGCTAAATAAATTAATACTCTTCATATACGCTCAGTTTTTTACATCATAATATTTGTAAAATCTTTTTCACTGATAAATATTAATGTAACTCCAATGTATTATTAGCTGCAGTTACAGAGATTGATCTTACTTTTTTTTATCAATGCTTTTTTAAAATTAAGAAATTAAATAAGGATATACTTAAATTCTTAAAGTTACTGAAAATACTTCTATTATACATACACAGTCAATCTTGTCAAGACGTGATTGGAAGGGACTGAAAAAAAATTCCATTTTAGACAGGCTTCCGTTTAAAGAAGTGTAATTAATTATACTTCTAAGATACACTACCACAATAAGATCTATTGCTCGTTTTGTTGGAAGCCTGAAACTCTTCCGTTTGAGACAGGATTCCGTTATAGAAAGATTCCACTTTCAGAGGTTTTAATGTGTTTCACTAAAGAGTGGTGAAAATCCCCTTTCAGATAGGTTCTTAGCAAATTTAATTGTATAGCAATACATATTAAGACCATGTAACGCCTCCGTTTAAGGCAGGGTTCTGTTAGAGATAATTACTATTTTGACAGGTTGTACTATTCATATAATATAAATATGTATATTTATATAAATACGCAAAACTTGTAAAAATGAAACCTGCCTATAACGGAATTCTGTCTTAAACGGAAATGTTCCACGGTACTATCGAAAAGAATACTGTGCAATTACACCTGCAAACACGAAAACCTATGTAAAACGGATTTTTTCACCAATATTTGCAATTTAATCTTGACAAGTTTTACTATATATAACTTGAAGGAAAATTTTTGGACCCCCCCCCCCCCCCCCCCACGAAACGAAATCCTGGCTACGCCACTGGTGGCACATTTTCTACATTGTATAGGCCTACCTACTTTACACTGAAAGTCTTAGAATTCTTTTAGTTGCAAAAATCAAAAATGAATATGTAATCATTTTTTTCTGCATTACAATGTGTTTCAGTGCCCATCCGTAGCATTTCAAACATTGTATCCAACCTTCTTTGGATTTAGAATTTGAGCAAATTTCATTGTAAAACATACAGGCTTCATTATCTGCTTCTTCTTCTGAGGATGTCTCCCAATCTTTTTATTATTTCTTTTTTCTGTTTATTCTTATTTTTTTTTTTCTTTTTAAGAACCTTCTTTTTCATTCTTGTAGTTTGTTTGGCTTATTTCTCCTTAATATCTGTTTCGATCTCTCATTTATAGGGTGAAGAAATCAAAACAACGCTTTTGCTCCTTCTTTTGTCAGATCTTTTTTCAATTCTGAAGCCTTCCTGGGGGGGGGGGGGGGGGGTGTAATAACATTTTAAGTGAAATTGGAAATGCTAATTGCTGGGCTACATAGTCTGAAGATGTTAATGGAGTGAATTTAATAATGTATTCTGTAGAGGTAACATATTGAATTGCTGATGATGTCTGTGATATTGTGCTGTCAACTGCTGCATGTGGTAGCAAGCTCGATGTGAAAAATGGTGGATATTGTCAACTGATGGATTTGTGATGTCAACACTTTTAGGTTTGGAAGGTTGAGCTCCATTATCCTGTGATGCTTTAGAAATATTTATTCTGCAGCTATGCCAAACTGTGGCTGCATAGACCAAGGTGTGTTATCACGACTTTTTGGGTTTCTCTGTCTTTTCCGAAAGATCAAAAATATTGTCTGGAAAAACATCTTTTGTAGGGTAAAATCCCTGTTCACTCAAACACTCTGATTGCTGTATTTGCAACTGCTGCTCTTGAAAATGCAGCTTTAAATAATTTTCCAATTTGGTAAATTATTTCAGATCGCTCAAGGCCTGGAAAGTAACCACTTTCTCATCTCTTATTTGTAGTTTGGGTTTAGAGGTGCTTGAATGACATATCAAGGGGCTGAAATCGATGTGTTTAGGGAAGCATAAGATAAAAACATTGCTTTCTCTTACTAGATTGATTAACTCAATGCGTTTAGCATGAGTTGAATGCCCATCAAGGATTAACAGGTTTTCCAAGCAGTGTTTAATTGAGACACTTTTCTCCAGGAGGGAGTTTTGTAGTTTCGGGGGGGGGTGACATTATAGAGTTCCGAGGGGGATTGCGCTTTTTGACTATTGATAACACAAAATCTTAAAACTTTCAAGGTAAGGGGGGATCTCATTGCTCCACGGGGGAATCTTCCCCCTCGGGCCACCCCCTGAATTCAACACTGTTTCCAGGAGAAAGATTGGAAATATATATACATTTTTTGAACCAAATAATGAAAACCTCTTTCGTAATCTAATCCATCCACTTCTATTATATACAGCAAGTGATCCTGGGAAAGCATCATCCATCAAGAGAAGGTTTTCTTTTGTTTGTTTAATATTTATTTGAGAAAAAAAATATTGTTATAAATTATGTAGCCTAGTTATATGGGGTTGAGATTTTATAGATTATTTATCAATTAGGGCAGATTATTTTATTTAAAAAACAATTTACGAAATATATTTTGATTTTTAGGTAGTTATATGGGGTTGAGATTTTATATATTATTTATCAATTAGGGCAGATTATTTTATTTAAAAAACAATTTACGAAATATATTTTGATTTTTAGGTAGTTATATGGGGTTGAGATTTTATATATTATTTATCAATTAGGGCAGATTATTTTATTTAAAAAACAATTTACGAAATATATTTTGATTTTTAGGTAGGTGTATAATGGAATTAATTATACCTCAGATTAGAAAGTTATTTATTAAAATTTAAT
This sequence comes from Maratus speciosus, assembly GCA_963932465.1. Classification (NCBI taxonomy): domain Eukaryota; kingdom Metazoa; phylum Arthropoda; class Arachnida; order Araneae; family Salticidae; genus Maratus; species Maratus speciosus. The sequence goes on from OZ010791.1 coordinate 269,998,342, forward strand.
AAGCATAATATAAAAATATACTTTAATTAGTATGATTATTTTGTTCATTAATAACTGCAGTTCATTTAATTTAATAAATTTAAGCTAATAATTTGTCCCACTTTTAAATATAAAACAAAATCAAAATTAATGTTTTCCCTATAACTAGATAGATTTAAAATTATAAGATAACAGCATTAAAAATGCAATTTAAAGCTGCATGCTAGTTTATTAACTATACTAAAAAATATCATTCCATGAGTGTAGGATAAGACCGTGTATACCCGGTTTTAACTGACTCTTAAGTACCCGGTTTTATCCCAACATGACACAGATCTTAAAACATGGCGTCACTACTCTCAATCCTATAGCAAAAGATCAGTAAAAATGTTAAAATATTAGCTGGAAAGTAAATAATTAGATATAGTACTTACCAATATTTAATATGCTGACAGATAGTTATTATATGCATAAAACCTAGAATCAAACAAAAGAATTTTTAAGAATAATTTAAATTAAATCATTCACACAAAAAAAATAATCACACACATAGTAGAGTTTCGTTCAGCTACAAATGCCATAATGGTTGTCGACAAGTATTTTCTAGTGTTGGCTAATAGATAGCAGTGCAGTTCAAGGAGGAATCTACGCTACCCGGTTTTACCTGCCTACCCAGTTTTGTACAACTCTCCCCTATATAATTTACTTTAAAATAATATGTTATTTTTGAATGCGTTAAGGTATTATAAATTTCAATGATAGCATCCTGTAGTGCCATTTTCTTGCCAAACCTTTCAACATATAGTGTTTTCCAAATCATTTTACTTCTCTCTCAAATTTCAAAGGTTTTATTTTTGAAAATTGGATTTTAAAAGATAGTTTGCATAGTACTATACCTAATTGACACACTTCTTCTTCAGATTAGGTTTTATTTTATTTATTTAGGTTTAGGGTTTTAAGTTATTTTATGTTTTAAAATATTTGGGTTTTAATTTTGAAAATTGAATGTTAACTGTTAGTGTAAATAATTTTGCCTATTGAATTATTATGTCTTCTATCTTACGAACTAAAAATGATCTCATTCGGAAGTATACAATAAAAGAAAAACTCATTTATAGATTAATAAAAGGAAATTAGATGCGACATGGCTATATTATTGAGTAAATGCAGCACAATAAATAAGTCAGGAATCTGATTTAGTATAAGTGTAATATTTAAGTAAAAATTCTATAAAAATTAGTTATTAGATTTTATCAAAGCAAAATGTTTCTTGTCCAATCTTTCTGGCACGTTGGAATGTTGGTACATAATAATTTTGAAATTTTTGGCATGCATGCTCAAAAAGGTTTGCCATCCCTGTCATAGCCAGTTGTTACAACGGACTTTACACCTTCCTTCTCCGGTGTGCGATATGTTAATATATGGTAAATCAAATATGGTAAATCAAAGCATACAGAAGTTTCATTCATGTTTTCTTTTTATAAAAGTTCAAAGTTATATTTCTCTTGAAATAGGATGGCAACTTTTTTTTGGCCAACTAAATTTTACTTGCGTAAAATAAAATATCTTACAAATACTTTAATATGGGCTAAGAAAAAATAAATATGTTTAAAACTGGAAATCATTAAATAATAACAAATAAACATATTGGTTTTTACAGAAAGCCACCACTTTTAATTGTTATCTAACTTCCAGTAAATTAAAAATATGAAGCAATCCTAAAAAGATTGAATTTATAGCTCAATGTTTGACAAGAGTAATTAAATTTTAAACTTAAAAAAAAAAAATGCATTCAAAAATACATTTGTGAACTGTTCACATCTGTCCCCGTATGTTCTGTTCACAAGTGCCCCATCTAGCAACTTAAGCTTAACTTATAAAAAAAAGTTATTTTTAATTGAAATAAGGAAACAAAACTTCTGTAGACTTACCTAATTAATGCCATTATAGAATGCAATGCTGATATTCTACTTTTAAAAATGTCTTGAATGAATTTTTACTTCAATAACTTAGAAGACTGTTTTACTTCACACCTTCTAAAAAAAAACAAATTACAACTGCCAGAAATCAAAATGGCTTATATTGTTCTGAAAATTCAGCCAAAACGTAGTACCAGTACTACCATCTATTGGTAATTTTTTGAATTTTTTTATTTAAAATTAACTGAGTGAAATATGTACTGTTCACATGTGCCTCCCTATCCCCTACGTGTTTGGATGTGCAACATGTGCCTCCCTCTCCCCTATGTGTTTGGATGTGCAACCCATATCGATTCATAAAACAATTCCACCAGTCAACAGATGCGATAAAATTTGCTGGTTTAAACGGCAGTAAATTTGGATCTTTTATCATATTCAGAACCCTGATTCAAATATTTGTATGGGTTACAATATACCCGCTTTGCTGAGACACTTGCAACCATTCTGCCTGTTTTTATGGAAGTGCAGGAAATGACGGTTTGTGTCTATGTGCAGCTTTCATTACTTTTGAATTTTTGAAATTTCGTCTTTCTACTTTTTCATCTTTCTCCATTCTCTCCACTTGTTTTTAATTAAGTGTGAAATAGTCTCTCCACTTGTTTCTCATTGAGTGTGAAATGATGAGAAGCCACTCACTATTCGACTGCTCTGCAAAATTGATGACTTTTAATTTAAAGCCCACATCATAAGCCATGCAGACCACCTTTCCTTATGCCAAAGTAACGTTTAACAATCATCTGAAGTAGAGAATGTTTTCTGATTTATAAAAATATAAGGGTTGCTTTTGTGAATAAAGTTATCTGCTCGCTGAGTACTGTAGACTGAGTACACGAGTAAGCTTGCTGAACAAGTTATAACAGGATGAGGAAAACATAATTAAACAAATTTGGAAGTGCTCCAAGACAGAATGGGAGAGATTAATAATTTCGGAGAGGGCATTTTTTTGTGTTAGCTATGCACAAAAAAGTGCTAAGTTTTTGTTCACTGAATTTTTAAGCAACTTTTTTTAACATCTTATATACGAGTTTCCTATTTTGGATGATTTTTCTCTGAAAAGTCGTATACTCGGCTTATGCACGGAAATATACAGTAATAAAATTTTGTCAATTTAAACTGCAGGCTTGAAATCGTAAATGTCTCTTAGTACTGCAGCGTGGCGTACGTAATACGTATGTTTCACATTTCAGTAAACATTTCATTTTTTGAATGAAGACATTCATGGTTTTTTGAACAAAACATTTTATATGTATAGTTCCTATGTTCTGAAATAATTTTATTGTAGCTTCCTCATCATCAGATAACTGCCAAATGGTAAAAGCCATGTCAGTATCAGTAATAAATGTAAGTTATAATTAATAATAAATATTTTCTAGTAAAAAAATTAATTAAAAAGTTTTGTTAGATTACGATTGAATATAATACTCATAAAAAAAATATTCACATTCAATAAATAGCAAATGTTAATGTTTGACACGGTTTGCAATAAAAATCCTTTGCACGGTTAGGGTTGAAATAAAGGGTGTGATACCATACATTTTGGCATGGTGTTGGTAAAATGAAAAAGTACCACAGATTTTTTTTTTAGTTTTTAAGGCGTTTGTAATTTTTTTCCTAACTGGCAGAGTTGTTTTAATTATTTAAGCAAAAGGATTGATTAAAAAATGATTCAATTTGAATTTCTTCCCTTGCTGTAGTAACAAATGTATTTTTAGAAATTATCACTTGAAAATTTGAGGTTTTGGCGCCAAATTAGAAAAATACAAAATATCTCATGAACTATTAGACTTAAAAGAATTTGGTTAGTACCCTTCGATTCAGCATACAAAAATATGTTATTAGTTGAAAAATAACTATAAAATCTGATTTTTAAAGAATTTTTTTGTAGTTCATTCTCGGGATGGAATTTTAGAAAATCCTTTCTTAACTGCACTCTATGTCATAAGAAGTATTTTTACCCAATTTTCAAGATTTTAGGTTCAGTAGTTTGGGCTGTGTGTTGATTAATCCCTAATCCAGACTTTTTTTCATATATATAAATATAGAATATTTTAAAAATAAATCTCCAGGCAAGACTTTTTTTTCGGGTTTTTTTAAATTAAAAAACCCATTTGGGCCAGAGAATTTTTTTTTTCCGAGCCCTGCATATGATGCAATATTTTTCTTAGAGAACTTCTGGAAAATTGCAAATACAGTAAAGCAAGTAAGACAGAATTGCAAGGGAAGAGATTGTGAAACAAATTGTGAGAAAAGTTTCGAATTATATTTTAATAGTAGACAAGATCCTGAAAATTTTCAATTTTAGAGAAGATTCTGTTTTAACAGATTTTACTGTTACATTTTACAGTTGTACTAGAATTTTTGTATTTATAATTAGGCAGGTAACAAATAGTGATTTGGCCAAATTTTAGGACAAATGCTAACTTTTTTACAAAGACGTATAGTTTGATTATAAGTTTTTAAAATGTTAAATTGGAAATAAATTAAAATAAAAATTGATCTTATATTATTCGTATGCTTAAAATTCATATGTAAAATAATTTAAATTCTCTGTATAAATTACATAGTATCTTATATATATTTCAATTGTAGGCGACCTAGTTGATGCTCGTACTAAAGATTTATTGGGATCAAAACAATTTGAAAAAGAATGGAAGATGTACCAACAGGTTTTGAATGAAACTGGTGTAACCAATAATACTGTATGGCTTGATATTAGAGGCAATCATGGTAATTTCACATATTTTATATTATACACAAAATTTCATTTATGCTATATTTATTTACTATTATACCATATATATTATTATCAAAGTAAAACAACTTGACATACAGTTCTTATACCGGAGCTGCCAGCCTCTGAAACTTCTGTTTAATAATTAGAACCATGATTTTTAATAACAATTCTCAAACTTCAGCAAGTTTGTTAGTAATGTATGATGCTCTGATTTTTCACTTATAAAAGTGAACTTGCTTTTAATTTTATAGTCAAACTGATTATGGTAAATTATAACAATGGGCACAACAATATACAGTAGGCTCCCTCAAATCCACACAGCTTGGGACCAGAGGTTGTGTGGATTTTAGAATTTTGCAGATTTCTGGTTATTGGTTTGTTTGCATTTTTTAAACAGTAATTTGAATAATAACACAATTAAAATTACAACGAATGCTTTCAAATTAATAAAATATTAAAATAATTAAGTAAAGTAATAAACTAAAATGATAAAAAGTAAGATAATTTTAAAAACAATTAAATTATTAGAAGTAAAGACCAAGTAAATAATTAATAATGTACAATTAAATATGCATAATAAAGATGAGATACATTTTCCTTGAATTATTGACTGAAACTTTCCTTATAAAGGTACCCTATTAATTCACATTGAAATAATAAAGTAAGGAAGTTTTATTTCAGGTATAACTAGTCTTAATAACTGAAAAAGCTTGATTAATATATTAATATATTTGGTAAAAAGATTGTGATTACCAGTAATATCTGCAATATCTTGATTTTTTTCAAAAATAAATTTATATTTCCTTCATAAAAAACTACAATATCAGTCATATTATCGAGAATTAAATATTAAAATACATAAGGCATGATATAAATCTAAAAAAATTCTGTAATTTGTCCGTACATCTGAGCTGAAAGTTTCAATGTTTACATCTGCGATGATGTGCAGATTTTAGGCGTTTGTGGGTTGCAGGAAAGGGGGTCTACTGTATTATGTAAAATTGTAGCATCTGGCAACTATGATATACATACAGTTGAACTTGTTAATTCGCACTCACAAGAACTGAATAAAAGTTCAAATTATCTGAATCTAAAAATAACCTGCAATTCTATCACACACACACACACACACACAAAAATTCTATATTAACAAATGATACCTTTTCTATAATTTAAATTATTTTAAACATTTATAAAAGCATATTACATTTTAAATTAAAATTATTAGAAACATATTATCCTTAAAATGCAAAAAATATTTTGCCTTTATTGTAATTAGAATCATTATAACAAAAATAAAGTAGAAGAAACTAAAAAAAATATGTATAATAAGCTGAAATTTTAATGAAAAAATTCTTAAAAAAAAAAAAAAAAAAGGGCAAGTGCGAGTAAAATGAGCACTCTGAGTATCCGTATCATTATGTTATATTACCATAAAGCTTAGTAAGAATCTAGTTTCTTGACAAATATACAAAAAAAAAAAAAAAAAAAAAAAAGAACTGTCTACTTGCATGTTGATGCTTCTTGTAATTGTTGTATCATAAAGCTGAAATTTATTTAATTACACTCTTTTACTTAACTTAACTCGGTTTTAGTATGTAAAGATGGAACTTGTAATTGATTTTTCACTCACTTCCTCATAGACTAGAAAAATAAAAATCATTCCAGCCTGTACCAGGAGTAAAAGGTAGCTTTCCTATTCTTTGTTGTTTAAGAATTCGGATAATTTTATTCGAACACACAATGCTAAAATGTGTTGAACCCATTTATAGAAGATTCCCAGTTTTCGTCATTATTGAATTTGAACAGGAATTTGAAAAATTAGCCAGCTATTGTCGAATTGGCTTCATTTATGGCAACCTATTTTTGTCACCAAATTTGACGAAATTTTAGCAAGTAATCACTATGCACTGTGAGAATTTGATGCTTACGGATATGACTCTGTAATTTTAAGCATATGAGAGTTGGAACAATGATTAAAACAATCAAAGAAAATTTGCATGAAACCACATTCAACAAAACTCATAAAATAAATCCGTTTATGGAGGAATTTGCCATTAGTCCTGATCAGGAAAATTTTTGAGTTTTTCACATAATAAACAAACATAGAATTATAAATTAATGATTTTCAGATTTTTTTTTTCCTTTATATGTTCTATAAGACTTTCTTTCGTGCCATATTTTTAAGATTCTAGGTCAGTGGGAAGTATCTTATAGGTTTTACTCACAGAACCTAAAGGGCACTCCCCATTGAACTGGAACCTTGAAATTTAGCTCAAAGGAAGATTTTAATGACACATGTAAAGCACATAAATGCTGTTTTAAAGCTGTAATTTTTTTTATTGTATCATATTAGAAGCTCGGAATTTTTGTATAACAATGAAACAATGGAACTTGTTATTTGATGTTAATTTCAACATAATACTCTTAGCCATTCCTGAGATCAGTGCTTTTGACAGACAGATAAGCAACAAAGCGATTCAATTTACTATCTGCTGCAGGCTTTATCTGAATGAAAATTTTCAAAATTATTAATAACACTCATTACTGATGAACATTAGAATGACATTTATGTAAACACAAACACAGTGTTTGTATGAAATAAATGTCATATTTTGTAGTGAATCTGTTTTTTTACTTAAAATTTTTTGCAGTTTAATAATATTAGCTTTTTTTGTTTTTAGATAATTTTAATGTTTTGGATATGAATAAAGGTGGTGATTTCTACAGGTAAGAATCTGCATTTAAAAAGTAAAAAAGAAAACAAAAAGTTTTACACATTTTTTGTAGCTAAAATTAAAGTTTATAATGTTTATTTGTATCTATTAAATTGAATTTTTGAAACACTTTTCGATGTATATCTTTTAATTTGCTTGTAGTTAATGTCTACAGCATGACCATAAATAGAAACTATAGTACAATTATCTGGGCAAGAAAGATACACTGTCAACAATGATAAATATTAAAAAAAAAAAATTAATTTATATTGAAACAGTACCTTCATACATCTGTACTTATATAACTACATACATTCATTTTTAACACTTTCCAACAAAGTTGAAAAGTGTTTATGACTTCGGTTTGTCTGTCTGCGCTCTAACTCTCGTAAATATACTCGGATCATTCTGAAATTTTTGGATGTTAGTGACCTCTACCATAGCACGAACCCTATTTCAAATGAACTTTGTAGCATGTTTAGTTCATTTACAGAAACAGTCAAAAGTATTCCGTTACGTTACGGCCAATGTGAAAAAATCGTTTCAAATGATTTTTAATGGTGTTATGCACTTTCAAACATAGTAAAATTGATTTGAATTTATGAAGTCGACTAAAATATGCATTCTGTAGAATATGCAGTACAAAGAATAGTTATTATTCATTTACAGAGCCATACAAAAGAAATACGTTACATAATGGTATAGGGGGAGAATTGTTTGTGGCGTATTTGAATTATGTTAAACTATTTCATATATAATGAAAATGATATACGTCACTGAGCTTTAGTATCAGTTATTTCATGTATAATACGAAGTCCATAGCATTTACAGGGATACACAAAAGATTTCATATATTATATTGTATCCGAATTACTGTATATTAGCAATGATTGCTCCAAATGCATTTTTAATTATGATATGCGCTTTTAAGTTTCACTATATTTATGCATACTATATAGTGTGTATGAATGCTACAGTTCATATACAGGGCTACAGAAAAGAATTTATAAGGGTTACTGAGTATGAGCGTAAATTGCTTAAAGGTGGACTTTAAATGATTTATGCATTGTTACACTGAACTGCATTTAGTTTACTAAGAAATGTTTGTAGATTATAGATAAAATGATATACAGGGCCACACAAAGAATTGGATACATGGCCATCTATGGAAGGTAAACTACAGAGCTGTACAAATGTATTCAAGTATGTTTCCATCATTAGTATAAATTGCTAAAAGAGAAATTTCAACCTATTATGCGTTATCTTACTAAACTAAATTTTCCCATTACATAGTATATATATCAACCTACAGATCAAATACAGGGCTGTTCAAAAGAATTGGAATACATATTTGGCTAGTGTCAGGTGGGGTAAAATGGGTATAAAATTCACTATCATTTTAGATGTTTCGGTTAAAATTTTCTGGCAAATGTTAAATAATTAAAACTTATTTTGGTATTTTCTTTACATTGCACATTCTTGGAATGAAACTACACAATTTTTATCTATTAGGATGCAAAAGTATGTCTACAATAAAACATTTAATAGGTATATGTTTGCTATACCCATTTTACCCCATGCAGGTGAAAATGGGTATAGTGTGGGGTAAAATGGGTATATAAAAGTTTAACAATAAATACTGCATAAATAGATTTGCTAGATATTATATAATGAAGTAATATGGAAAACAGTGTTATATGTCTTAAAATATATCAACTTTTTTTTTTTTTTTTTTTTTTTTTTTTTTTTTTTTTTTTTTAAATATGAAATTTAAGTTAATTGATAAATGAGAAACTTTAATATGAATCAAGTTTAGGTGGAAATGAAAACATTTTCTGGCTACATTTTTTTTTCAACTCTTATTCTCACCTTGTTACATTATAAGTGTTAAAAAAGTGTTAAATAAGTGTTTGTCTATCAAAAGCATAATGACCCAGATTATTAAATGTTGGTTCATTTAATGTTTCTAATATGTGCTTTTTTTTTTCAATAATAATCTGCAAGAATGTCCATTGTTACTCTTGTGAACATTAGAGCAAAGTTTTGGAAAAACTTCCAATTACTTATTATAAAATATAATTGGGATAAAATTGATATAACCAGTTTAATACCATCATGTAAAATATATCTAATTTCAAACCAAAAGCATTTTGCTTGTCTATATAATAAATCAAAATTTTGTTACATATTAGATATATTTTATGTGAGCAAAACACAATAATATTTAACTAGTCACATCAGTTTTTATCTTAATAATAAAATAATTGGAAGTAGTTCTGAAAATTTGCTCTCATGGTCACAAGAGTAATGAATGGGCGTATACCCCTCCTGTACCTTCAGCATCAGGGAAAACATAATATGCAACCAATCTTGGACTTTTCCAAAAATTTTACTTCATATTCATGTTTCATCTTCTTCAATATTACTAATTTTGCCATTGAATTCTTTGACTTTTTCCCCAAATACTGGACCTTCAATCATACACCTACAGATACATTTATTTTTACTTCGGGGATATCTTCCTCACATTATAGTCTAATTTGAGCCTAATTTAACAATTTCTCTTCTTCTTGTCCATTTTAACTATTTTGGTGTTCCGGTTATCAGAATCCTTTTTTAACTGTTTCATAATGTCTTTATTTGTTAGAACTTCATCTGCTTTTGCTTGGACATGCTTATGTTTCAGCTTTGAAGTTTTACTAAGATTATTTGGAGATGCGGCAGATTGACATTTGTTGAGAGAGCAAGGATGTGTCAAAGCCACACAGTTCTTACTTTTGTCAGCAATTGTGGTTTTTAATTTTCTAACTCTTTCGATTACATCTTCTTAAAATTTCAAATCCAATCAGCACCTGATATGCTATCTGGAAGTGGAATATTTCTAGAAATGGGCAATGATATGACTAAATTATATACAGAGAATTTCAAGTCTTTCCGATCTTGAGGATAACGCAGTGTGAATTATATAAACATTTTAAAGTATTTTTTAAAACTTGTATTCTATTCTAATTCCAGTAAAATAAAGAATTTTATTCAGAAAAGTTCTATATAACACTTTAAAAATACTACAAACGTTAAGCCTAACACTATACCCATTTTACCCCATTTATAAGATTTAAGATAAAACAACAAAATTAAAAGACAATTTATTGTTTGTAATTTGGAAAAGTATTAGCAGTGCTTAATGAACAAAATGAGATCAAACAAATGAGTTTATATAAAATATTATGAACTGCAGGAAGGCGTTTAATCAGACCACATATGGCATGAAATTGTCCTCAAACGGTTTTACTGTTGCCACTCAAATAGAACAAACTATAAAAACAAAAATAAAGGAGGAGGAAAAAGCTTAAACATCATAAAGCAATCATATGTAATTTTGAAAACTATAAGTATATTAAAATTGAAAAAATTAAACAATATTTTCTAACTACCCATTTTACCCCTCCTGACCTATGTACAATAATTGCTGAAATCAGTTTTTCAAAAGCTTTATGTGTTTTATAAAATGTTTATTTAGTTATCTTATTTATCTTATTTCCCTAAATAACTAAGTTTTGTTAAAGCTAGGGATTACAATCCCGTATCCTGGGATTCCGGGATCCTGCTTTATTTTTAATCCCGAAAATCCCGGGATTTTTGGGATTGTCTTTTTTTTATATTCAGTTGAAATTACAAAATATATTTATAGACTTTTACTTTTGGAAAAAAAATGAATGAATTTTTATGAAATTTATATATAATTGAAAAAGAATATATATCCCAAGTAGTTTTTACATATATTTCAAAGAGATTAAATCTTTTAACGTGGAAATCTTTTGACTTGCAAACATATGTAACCCGCACAGCTAATAGTCGGGAAAAATTAATTCATTTGTTTATTTCGATTTTGCTGCGTGTTTAGAAAATATCTTTCACTTCAACAGTCATTTTCGAATTAGAGTTTACTCATAAGTGTTGCATTTGTGTATGATAGTCATCTCATCATTATGTATTACATTCTTTGCTTTTCGTGTGTTTATACTTATTTTGCTTTAAGGGTGTCCTCAAATCCAAAAGGGCAACTTTCTGACATAAGTTTTAATTTATTTTTGTTCGAAAATGCATGAAACTAGCTGGTGTTGTTCAGATGCTATTGAGCTGTTTTTTCTATACGTAATAGATCTTTCAGAAAATAGTGTCAAAGTGGGCGTTTTGAACCGAATTTCCGTGCAAAGGAAGAAATAGTACTCAAGAGCGGGCGAAAAACGAGTTTATCACGTGATCAAAATCACTTATAACTCAATAGGTAATTGATTGATCAAAAAATGGAAAAAACAGTTCAATTCCAAATCGGTTTCATGGCCAGGCTTTCCAATTTTATAACTTTCCATTAAAAAATGAATTTGTAAATGTGCCAAAACGTTTTGCGCTTATTGAGCAGAGTGGTTAAGAACAGCCTTAAAGATGTCTAATGAAAATGATTTTGTAGCTCAAAAGAAAAATGATACATTTTCAGTATGGTACTACCATTTAACGTCAAAAGGTGGAAAAAGCACTACATGGAAAAGATGTATAAGCATAGTGCTTAAAACAATAGGTGAATCGACTAAGGGTTATCTACGAAACATGGTACTAAAGTTCAGAAAGAATTTAATGCAGCCTCTCTTCCTTTCACAAGTCAAGATTGCATAGAAGATACATTGTTTTCTAAAACAGGGAAAATAGAGGATTATTTTAGTAGTGATAAGGAATCATTTGATTTAATTTCATCGCGAATGACAACTAAAGACGTTTTCAGCAGTATCAATTCAAAATCGTGTAGTGAACTGTAGTTACATAATAACTGAGCTAATTACAAGAGAAATGCAAACTTAAAAAAAAATCGGGGGAAAAATTAGTTTCACTTTTAATGAATGGACATCTGTTGCAAACAAGAGATATTAATAGCCATTCAAGAAAATTTAAATTTGAACAACTTCTAGAATTTAGGCCTTATGCGCATACATGGATCTTAGAACCTGAAACACAAAAGCAAATGGATTTATCAATAAAAATTACTAGAAATAAGGTGTCTTTTTTTTAAAGTGGAGGAGTCCGCGGCCTTCATTTAGAATTAGCTTATCAATATTTGCTGTCAATTCTTCCTGCGATGGTAGAAGCAAAACGAGCATTTTTAGAAGCAGGTTTTATTGAGAATAAAATTAGAAGTTGACTTAGAGATGATACTTTAGATGCTTTGATATTTCTTAGATCATATTTTCTAAGAAAAACCGATTAGTTAAGAAACAGTGAACTATTCCAGCTAATCTTTTTTCTTCTCGTGGTATATAATAGTTTTTTATATTATGCAACGTCTTGGAATTTTAAACACTATCTCTATTTAGAAATTTAAACTATACATGTATGTAATTTTTTGTTGCACGTGTGTGTATAAGTTCTTTTATTTCAAGGAAAAAAAAGCTTCATGTTAGGGAAAAAATTGCATTTGCGATATCTTATGATTGTAATCTTTAATTATGTGATAATGAGAATATGCAAATTTTAATTAGTGATATTAATTATCTTTTAATATTGTTAATATCAAGCCATTCAAAATCTTATTTAACAGGAAATAAAAGAAATTATCTAGAAGATGAAATATAGACATTGCATGTTTTTTGTTACGTTGTCGAACATCAACAGCATATTTGTTTAATTTTCAATTGTTATAATTTACCGTATACTTTTTGATAATTTATTAAATAAAATTTTTATTTAATACATTTTCATATGTAAGTTAGACTGTATTTTTGCTTTAATTATATCTTTTCTGTAATATTATGATATTTAGACATTGTAAAAAATGGTGATATTAGAGAAATTCTAATTTTCATAATCCCGGGATTACCTCGAGATCCCGGGATTGAATCTAAGCAATATGGAATCCCGGGATTGGAAATTTGTCTCGGGATTGTAATCCTTAGTTAAAGCATTCAGGAAGTGTTGGAAAGTGTTTCATAATCTATGCTTAATGCATGATTTTTCTTTCTTGTTCATCTATCCATCTTATAATTTTGCTACATATATATTACAACATAAACTTAAATTAATTTGAATTAATAACTATCCATATACGTATTCATCTTACATGCTTTCATGTATCTTTAAAATGCTTATTGGATGCATACATACTTTCATGCAGCAATTTTGAATATATTTATCATTCAACATATTTACAGTACATATAATCAGAAATGTAATGGAGGGTACATGATAATATAGGCATATACTCCGTAGATTTTTTAAAGCTCTGTATATCACCTGATTTTCAAGTATAGCTATAGTATAAATCTAGTAAACACCTTCTGCCTATAGTGTGTATGTTACTGTGAAAGACCGAAATCTGGAGAATGTCAACATTCACATAGTCTCATACATTGTCCAAAATATTTGCTAAATATCCTTATTTCTGACTTACACCAGCAAATGTCGACATTCACCATGCACTAATGGTGTATGTTGAATATGTCAGAGATTTGCATTTTATTCTCCATATTTCAGGCGAGATAAAACATCACAAGGTAAAGATGAAAATAAGGAATTTTACTTAGTGGCCACTGGCCGGTAAGTTGATTTTATTTAGTAGCCAGTTACTGGCTAGTGAGAATAATTTTTTTAATTGCCAGTAAATACATTTATGTTACTGAATATTTAATTTAAAAATATGTAAGTTTAGAGTAAATAAGTAATTTATGTAATAAATAAAAATATTTTAATTCATATTGTTTTGAATAAACTTGATATACTAATTTCCAATCTATTTTAAATAAAGTTAACAGCAGAGTTATATGTAACATGCTTATAACTACATAAGTCCACTATACTTAGGTACTTTTCAAAATTAAAAAAAAAAAAAATCTGAAGTTTAAGGCAAATTTTCTGAAATGTAAAGGTTCTCTCCTGGAACAAATTATGCACGCGATCTTTTGACAAAATTCGCACTTTTTTAGTGACTTTTTGATGAAATTTCGCGTTCGTTTTTGCGACTCTTTGACGAAATTCTCTATTTTACGCGATTCTTTGACAAAATTCGGTTTTTTCTGCGATCTATTGACGAAATTTGCTTTTTTTCACGATCCATTGATGATATTTTGCGTTTCTTCCGCGATCCATTGACGATATTTTGCGTTTCTTCCGCAATCCATTGACGATATTTTGCATTTTTCCGCGATTTATTGACGATATTTTGCGTTTTTTTTTCGCGATTCTTTGACGAAATTCGGTTTTTTTTTAGCAATCCTTTGACGAAATACAGGTTTTTCTGTGATTTTTTGACGAAATCTGCGGTTTTTTTCGCGATCTTTTAACAAAATTCTCTTTTTCTTCGCAATTCCTTGACAAAATTCGCGTTTTTTCCGCGATCCATTCACGATATTTGGTTTTTTTCGCGATCCTTCGACGAAATTTACGTTTTTTCCGTAATCTTTTGACGAAATGTTCGTTTTTTCGCGTTTGTTTTTAGCGATCTATTGGCGATATTTGCATTTTTTCCGCGATCACGATATCTGCGTTTTTTCCGCGGTCATTTGACGAAATTTGGGTTTCTGAGCGATCCTTTAACGAAATTCGGGTTTTTCTGCGATCCTTTGACGATATGTATGGTATTTTCGCGATCTTTTGATTAAAGTCTCGTTTTTTTTTTCACGATTCTTTTTCGAAATTCGCTTTTTATGTGATCTATTGATGATATTTGGGTATTTTCGCGATCTTTTGACAAAATTCGCGGGTTTTTTCCGCGATTCTTTGACGAAATCTCTTTGGAAAATTTTGCATTTGGCCGGTACTTTCCATATTTTTAGTCGCCAGTTTTTCACATTTAGTCGCCGACTGGCGAGTGCATATTTTCATCTTTATCACAAGGATTGACGTAATTTTTCCTCTTGCTGAAAGGGACCATGTACGATGAGGAGAGGGGGGTCGTCACTGTGTAGAGTAGTTTTCTCTGTGGGACTAACCCCAGAGAATTTAAAGGCCATGATAGATTTAAAGGACAGTCTGGGATTGTTTTTTTTTTTTTGGACATGTAGATTCGAGTGTGAGAAGACGAAGGGATGCCCGATATTACTTGCCTTCTTAATAATGACGTTGTACTTGGTTAATGTTGAGCAGTAAGATTTTAGTTTTAAGTTTAGACAATAAAACAGCGGTAGAATTGTTAAAAAAAAGTCACTTGTCCCAAGGACCAGTAAACATGAGAATTTACTGGTCCGCAGTCATCATTACTGGCCCGATACATAAAATTCTATAAAGTCCCTTTAACCCTTGAGTGACCTCCCCTTCCCCTCTTAGAATATAAACCAAACTTCCTTTACAGCCATCCAAAATTTTCCGCATAGTAAAATGTAAAATTATAATTTACTAAAAATTAAATAAACAGTATACATAACGAAAAACTATGCAATTATTAATTAGATATTTTATTCATCTGATTATTTATTTCAAATGACTAAGATTTAATGCAATTTTTTTAAATTATTGTGTGATTTGTGTTTGGTTGCGGTTTTCTAGGGGACGGGGAAATTAAGTTTACCTGTGAGAAAGGGGGGAAAGGTTACTGGTCCTGCGGACCACTAAATTTTTCAAATTAGTGGTCCGATTGCATTTTTGGTGGTCTCGGACCAGCGGACCACCAAGGATTTCGAACGCTGTAAAAGTTTGGTATTTATACTGTAGTGGACTTCTCTTCTATAAATCATACTTCATTATTAAAACACATTACAATGTATGTCAAAATAGGAGAAGGATTAAGTAACAGTTCATGGAAATAAACTGTTGAAGTTCATTCTAAATGAGAAGAAAAATAAGACATAAGGTGTCCTGGGGTAATAACGCCATGTTAAAGTTCTACCAATTTTCACAGATTAGTTTTAGATTTTTTTTGCAAACAAATATAGGATTTGATACAGCAACTTTATTGACTATGTATACAAGAAAAAATATTTTAGCAGATATGTATTCATAAAATATAATGGCGTGGGTAAAAACGCCATGCAAACAAAACTATAAAATAATGGCATATAAATTGTTCAATTCTAAAGATACAAACTCTACAGTCCTAGAAATTGACAAATTTCTCTTACTTTACCATGAATTGTGATATCAGGATTCAGTAATAATCATTTGATATTTCATTCTTCTGGCATGGAAAAAATAGCAGAACTTAGGGCATACAAATTTCTCTGTATCCTTTTGGGTTTTCAACAATGACAATAATGCTTTCTCGTGCATAAAATAAAAAACAAATCCTCTTTGGATGTAGTTCCAGCACTGAAAAGAATCGCCATGGATGGTGTTATTACCTTGTATACTTATTGTGCAGTATGTTTTAAACTACCACCTAACTCGCTAACACATCCAAAATCTTCTGCAACATTTTGAAAGTACATGAAATACACTACAAATTTATGTAATAAACAAAGTATATCCTAATAAATATATAGTCTTTAGATCACAGAACTTAACTCTCAAATTTTAGATTGGGTGTTGATTCTTACGTGCTTCATCCAATGATAAGGTATATAAATGGAACAAATGAACTTTTAGCGGGTTTTTGTGATTCAGATGACTCAGAGTCCTTCTGTGCAAAAACCATAGGTGCCATTTTCTGAATTCCTTCACAATTACATGTGATATTAGCACTTGGCGTTATTACCCCAGGACACCTTATAAAAAAATTCCTTAATTATGTGTTTGAAATCTTATTTATTGCATCAACTTAAACCTTATGACACTTTGAGCTGCATAAGAGTCCCTTGCTTTTATAACTGCATTTATTTGTGGAACACTTCCTTTTGCAATGACAGCATGTATAGCATTGCCCTCCATTTCTCGAATTAGCTGCAGCTGCTTCTCTCAGCAACATTTCTTGACAAGAAATCTCATCTATGGAAAGTAACTTTACATTACAAATTATGAACTGATTATGGATATAAAGCTGTTAGAGGTTAAAGTTTTTATTTGCTAGATTATAAAAGTTGGAGTCTTCTATTTCAACAACAACTGGCAATACATTTCAGCCATCTGTACGACCACGGTCGACATCAAGGACTTGTATTCGTATGGTATCACCAATTTGAGCTGGAGGGTTATTTTTTTTTCAGGTTTTTAAGATTTTCATTGCTTGCAGTAGAAGATTCTCATTCGTAGCTGCTCTTTTTATAGAAATAAACTTGTGTTGTTCATTCAGGGCTTGATATGAATACAGGGCAGGTTGCAGGTACCTATTAATATTTTTCTTTAGAATATGGTTTTCAGTATGGCCACTGCTCAAATTTTCTTTGAATGTATTAAGAATTTCTTCAAGCTGTTCTTCAGTTTCAAAAGTATTAGTAATTTCTTCAATTTATTCTTCTGTTTCAATATTTGTGATTTGTTTGTTCGTCAAAAATGACAATGCTATGCCTCTTTTTGGTTTAACGCCAAACATAGCTTCAGAAGGACTTTGTCATATTCTTTAATGGTATGAAGTGTTCTTTTTAAATTGCACAAAGGGCAAACCATCTGACCATTTATTTGTATTGTTATCTTTCTTCCATGCAGTTAACATATTCTGTATACACTGATTGGCTCTTTCAATCGAGCCTTGTGTTTGACTATGATGAGGTATTCCATGAACTGCCTTAACACATTTTCACATAGAGCATTGTTTGGATATGACTTGATTACTGAATTCCCTACCATTATCTGACTGCAATATAGCTGCAGCATCAAGTGTTAAAAATATTGGAAGAATGTAATACGCTACTTCCTCAGTTCTCTTAGTTTTCTGAGGTCGTAGCTGGACAAACTTAGTTAAATGTTCTTGATACACAATTTTGAACATTTATTCGCCATCCCTGTGTGACTGCAGGTCTATAAGACCAACTTCCTATCTTGAATATAACTCAAAACTGATCACTGGTTTCACAACAACACCTTTCTTAAAAGCACTGCGTTTCAGTTGGCATTGTTTGCATAAATTTAAATACTACTTTACAATTACATATATAATATTTTTGTATTTGACTTGCAAATCTTTAAGAACTTCTTCCTCCGTGGTCTATTCTTGTGTGAGTTTCAAATGGTATACTAAATAATTCATCATTGGTAACATAATACTGCATATTCGTTTTTCCTTCTTTTAATGGTACAATTAACTTTTCTTCATCATTAATTTTTAAAACATCAAAATGTTTTAATCGTCTGTGATTAAAAGTTTGCTGCACTTAGTTTCAGCAAAAATCACTTCAGAAAGCAATTTAGAGTACTTTTCTTCAGAAAAATAAAAAAACAATTGTCTTCGTATTTTACTCATAATTAATGCATTTAGCTTTAAAAAAAGAAAAAAAAAATCACGATTCACTGCAGTATCTATTGAATATAAATTGGGATATGGAATAAAAAAATAAAATTTAAGAAAACATAGTGTGCATAATCAAACCTTGCGCAAAACTGACAAAGCTGACTGACTCACAGCAGAACAAAGGTTTTAGTGAGAGACTGTCACCTCTCTGTTGACCTCGGCTTCTCTTTTCGACATCCACCAAAGCATGTCTGTGCTTGGCGACATACACCGGTGATGGTCCAAATGTACAAGAATATAACCAAATGAGGTATTCCATGAACTGCCTTAACACCTTTTCACATAGAGCATTGTTTGGATATGACTTGATACCATTATCTGACTGCAATATAGCTGCAGCATCAAGTGTTAAAAATATTGGAAGAATGTAATACGCTACTTCCTCAGTTCTCTTAGTTTTCAGAGGTCGTAGCTGGACAAACTTAGTTAAATGTTCTTGATACACAATTTTGAACATATATTCGCCATCCCTGTGTGACTGCAGGTCTATAAGATCAACTTCCTATTTTGAATATAACTCAAAACCGACCACTGGTTTCACAACAACACCTTTCTTAAAAGCACTGTGTTTCATTTGGCATTGTTTGCATAAATTTAAATACAGTACAGAACCATTTATCCGGAATGCTTGGGGTCAGATGTATTCCGGATAACTGGTTTTCCCGGTTAACTGGTTGTGCATTAAAGCAGCATCCATTTGATGAGTTTTGTGGAATATGTGTGGTTGTGCCATTATTTCTGATTTTAAATTATTAGATTATTTGGATTAAAAATCAATGCAAGAAAGATCAAAAGTTAACCAGAGTTTAAAAGAAGGTAATTTATGGGAATCCCTTAGGAACAAAAATTCTCCTGTTTCCTCTGCATAAAAATTAAAACATCTAAAATACAACTAAATATGTTTTCATTTCAAATACTAGATGTTGTCATCAAATTATACAATTGTTTCAAGCAAAGCCTATGTCAAACTGGCAGTGTATGACACCTTTTTCTGCAAAGATTCTGAAATCGGTCTATCAGAAATATCATTCCGGATAACTGGTTTTCCGGTTAACTGGTTTCCAGATAAATGGTTCCATACTGTACTACTTTACAATTACATATATAATATATTTGTATTTGACTTGCAAATCTTTAAGAACTTCTTCCTCCATGGTCTATTCTTGTGTGAGTTTCAAATGGTATACTAAATAATTCATCATTGGTAACATAATACTGCATATTTGTTTTTCCTTCTTTTAACGGTACAATTAACTTTTCTTCATCATTAATTTTTAAAACATCAAAATGTTTTAACCCTTAAATGCCTGACTTTTCAAAAATCATTGTAATAATGTTTTTCGGCTTTCATTTTTAAAATAAATCATGGGAAAAATCCTTAAAAAAATCATATTGTGTTTTAAGTATAGTTTACGGCTAAAAAACAGTTTGTTACTAATCGGCAATACTGGTGTTTAATTGGAAAAATAATTTCTCTTGATAAAATTCTATAATATTAAACTCACAAGAATTTTAGGAACTATAATAAGAAATAAATTTTACTTGCTCACTGCAGGCCAAAATAGGGTATTTCGCAAGCTTCCAAACAAAACAAAAAGAACAAGTAGCAACATTTGAAAAAATAAATTTATCTTTATTCTTAAACAGCGCAGATGTTGCCATCTAAATGTTGAAATTCGATTTAATAATATTTTCAGAATGTATTTTACTGGCAATATTAGGCATTATGGCTTCAATATTATTCTAATGGTATTTTAGAGCCTAAATTGGGTATGTTGCCGAAAAGCAACACCAGGCATTTAAGGGTTAATCATCTGTGATTAAAAGTTTGCTGCACTTAGTTTCAGCAAAAATCACTTCAGAAAGCAATTTAGAGTACTTTTCTTCAGAAAAATAAAAAACAATTGTCTTCTTATTTTACTCATAATTAATGCATTTAGCTTTAAGAAAAGAAAAAAAAAATCACGATTCACTGCAGTATCTATTGAATATAAATTGGGATATGGAATAAAAAAAATAAAATTTAAGAAAACATAGTGTGCATAATCAAACCTTGTGCAAAACTGACAAAGCTGACTGACTCACAGCAGAACAAAGGTTTTAGTGAGAGACTGTCACCTCTCTGTTGACCTTGGCTTCTCTTTTCGACATCCACGAAAGCATGTCTGTGCTTGGCGACATACATCGGTGATGGTCCAAATGTACAAGAATATAACCAAATATTCGGTCTTTCACCGACGTATTTGGTATATGTTGACATTCATTGGTGAAAATCGACATTCTCCGATTTCGATCTTTCACAGTAGCATATACACAAAAGTTTTTTTATGACTACAGCATTGTATATACCCATTACAACAGAAGTAACCAAATAATAACTAACCAGTTGCATCTAAGGGAATGTTTCTGGGACAATTGTTGGCAATGTATCTTTTTGGTCCAAGTAATACGTAAATACCAGAATTATTAAATCAATCGTTAATTATTTTTATTAAAGCTATTTTTAAGATGTTAACTGTTAAATGTTTTAGCAGGTTTAATTTAATGACCTATTTATATGTTTTATTATTGTAAAATTTTGAATAGATTGATTTGCTTTGCATAAAATGATTATTGAAATTGAATCTTCTTGAACATTGTCTACCACATTTTTTTTCTCTAAATATGTAAAATAGCATGCATATGCTTATTCTACTTTATTTTCAATCAATTAATTATTACTTTTTTAGTAAGAATTCACATTTAAAAAAAAAATACAAGTCCTAATGTATTTCCTCTTCCAAATCTCTCCTTCTTGCCTTTAGAAATGACTTAAGGTTCTATATAATTCATAATTACACACAAGAGTGTCCCCCTCTTCCCCCCCCCCCCAAAAAAACCCTTTAAAATTCAATATTTCATTTATTATCTATACTAATATTATAAAGAAGAAGCATTTGTAATCTTTGGAACTACTGAACCAATTTCAAAAGTAATGGTTGCAAAATCATAGTGACCATTACTGCTCCAACATAAGCTATATTTTATGTCAGTACCAGTACTTCCAAAAGACTGCAGGACCAAAGAACAGTCTAAAATTGCAATTTTTGTGATATCGTTGGAGCTAGAAGTTTGAAATTTGCTGTGGCAGTTACTTTTATGATGTAAATGTTTGCTAAGAATGGTTTCTAAACAATTTGAAATTAAAAAGGATGCCATGAGCTGAAAATATTTTCAAATTGTGATTTATATGGAATTGTTAAAGATAGAAACTTGAAATTTGACATGGGCTCTTACTCTTAAAACGTAAATGCTTGCACAGAACAGTTCGTTAAATGA
Source organism: Maratus speciosus (assembly GCA_963932465.1). Classification (NCBI taxonomy): domain Eukaryota; kingdom Metazoa; phylum Arthropoda; class Arachnida; order Araneae; family Salticidae; genus Maratus; species Maratus speciosus. The sequence goes on from OZ010791.1 coordinate 270,020,431, forward strand.
TCGAAATTTAAAAGAGAGAGTAGTGTTTAAAGATAATCCACTTCTGTACATGAACCTAACTTTCTTGAAGCATTTCATATTTATAAAAATTATGAAAATATTATTAATTGTGAATTTGCTAATCCCCCATTATCAGATTGTTGCAAATAAATGTTATGTAAAACCTCTTTTTCTTAATTTATTCCAGCATTTTTACACTTTCGGTTCCATTCTATGCTAATTTTCGATTGGCTGTTAGCTGTATTATCTTGTTTTCCTATTTTTCAGTAAACCTTTCACTTGAATCCGCTTCTCTCTTATATATTTGAATAAATTTCCGTCATTCTTAGAACTGATAGTACACTAAATGCTACTGAAATTAGTATGCTTTAAAATTTAAAGTTCTGACTCTATTAACATTGTTTTCCATTTATATAGTTTTTAAAGTCATTTAAACTTGTAATAATGTGATAATTTTGGAGCTTCATAAACCGTTAGTATATTGAGCAGTTTTCTAACAAAGTCTTCCAAATTAACTTTGTAAACCCCCAAAACTGTTGGGTAATGAAGCAGCTCTTTGTTTTTTTGCTTTTGGAAGTATTTTATTTTGCACTCTTCTCTGTAAATTTGCATCACTTTAGCAATATTATAGTAGAAATAAGTTTTTTTATCTTGTAACTTAAACTCTATACAGTTTCCCTGTATTTTTTGGTTTACCAAAAACGGTTTAAATTAGCTGTAGACAAAAATATTTATAACAGAAATGTGTTTTAAGATATATGTAAAATAAAGAGATATGAAGTGTGTTTTAGAAACAAACAGTGAACGAAAAATTAACATTAGTTTTAGAAATATTATAATGAAAATGCACGAAAGGTCTCAGATGCTCAGAGGGTTTAGTACAGATTCAGTTTCCTTGATGTTATCAAGTGAAAATTCTGCTTTATATTCATTAATCTGAAGTGAGGTTTTAGCTGAAATTTCATCAAGTAATTCTTTGCCTTCAAAATCCTCTTCATCTGCAATAATTTGCCTGGCACCAAATATTTAATGCTGCTCCTCAATAGCTTCTTTCTTTGGATTATTAGTAATTTCCCAATTTTTTATAATGCTTTTAAATATAAACTTCCTCTATATATTTAATGCTTTCATATGCTACTATAACAAATCTGTTTCAAATCTAGTTGAATAACTGTCATCATTATAATAATTAAATTGGATTAATGAATAAATTGATTGAATTATTTTAATGTCAGCTTTTTATATAATTTGTTTATATTTATTGTTAGACCAACTTTAACTTTATCAGCTTTAGTTTTCCTAAGTACATGGACATTAATATTGTCCCAGTCATCTACTCAAATTTTACCCCATTCAACTGCAACACACATGGTTAGCTAGAAATAGACCTAAATCCCATGTGTGATCATAACAGAAAAATCTGATAGCATTAACTCTCTTGTTGTGAATCCCGTGATTTTCACGGCAATGTAAAAGTAGCAAAATTTGTGCAACCCACGTTTTCTGCGATCTTATTTCTTATGATCTAATTTTTAATGTTCTATATTAAAAAAAAAACTCTTAACTCTAAAATATAGGTAGATTTGAAATATGTAATAAAATAAATACACAATTTTTGAACATATTTTGATTTTTTTTCTTTTTATTACGCAGCGAAGAGGGTTAATTAGTAGTTCATTTAAATCTTATTCTTTAGCTTTGATAAACATCTTTAGGCTTGTTTACTTTGTAACATACGATTTTTTTTTAAAGAACTTTGAGAAATTTAGTTTGAACCTGTTGAAACAAATTCAAATCCTCTTCTAGCTCTGAATCAGAACAAACAATAAGATAGGAATTTTGGATAAGAATTTAAAATAAAAATTTTGAATATATGAACTAGATCAATAGTGACACTAATCTTCAAATTTATAAACTATTTACATATTTGGTTATTCAGTAACAGGCAATGTTCCATTCATCCTCACTTTTTTCTAATTCAATAAAAAATCTAGGAAGATTATTTTTTAAAAGTTATTGCATTTCTAGACAAATTCTAAAATTCTTCAAATCTGAATCTAAATCCTGAAAAATCTAATAAATAATAATAATTAATCTAAAGATTTTGTTTTTAAAAAAAGGTCATGCTTTATGTATTATTGTTATTATTATTATTTTAATTTTAATTTGAGAGAAATTTTAAGCTTCTTTAAATTTGAATTTGAATCCTAAAAGTTCTTGGAATTTTTCAACCATGTAAGAATGGTTAAAAGAACAAACAGAAAACTTTCTTTTTAAGTTTTTAACATCAAATTAATTTCTCATGTAAATAGAGAAATGTTAAACATAAAGTGTGGGTTCATTTCCAAACATTAAAAAATAAAATAGACACTTTTTTTCTTTTTTTTTTCAATTTTTTTATATTGATTAATTGCCAAAATTTTACCTGGTATTCATTCTTTTAACCTTTGCCTACATTATTAAATAGCTTTTGATCTTATATCCATTATAGAAAAATTATTATTTTTTTTTTTATTAAACTTGTGCTTTGTCCCAAGGTGTCCCACCTGGTGGGGCACCTTGGGACAGTTAAAAATAGATGTGAAAAGTTCAATAATTGAATTACAATATAAATGGAATTGGTTCAGGAAAAGAAATTTATTTAAATCGATAAAAATAACTATTATAAATTTTCTAAATTTTAGGGATGCAACAAATATTTGGTTGATATTTGGTATTTGGTCTTCCTTTTCAGCTTTTTTTAATATTTTTATTCATAAACAAGGGTACGTGCATCATTAATTGTTAGTCCATAGTGATATTTCGAACCTTGTAAAATAGTATTATATTAACTTTCTTTCCTCATCATTGGTGAATATTTTTCGACTTTGTATCATTGATATATACTTGAAGTTAAAATTTGGCTGTTCACTTTTTTAAAAAGTACTAACCTGATGATTCAGAGTGGTCTTATTAACATTGTAGATTGCAGCAGCTTTCCTACGATGACATTTCACCTGATAAAATTTTTGCAGCAGCTTTCTGAACGTTGTTTTTGTTAAATATGTATTTATTTCATTTTCTGGATTTAAAAAAAAAAATTTTAGCGTACAACTAGTTGATAGCATCTTTTAAAAATATTACGCTATCATACATGGCACAGAAATCATGATTTTTTGTTAATTGTTTAATGACAACACCCGAATGAAACACATCTCATTTGTTATTAAACAGCATTTAATGCATCGTCATACCTGTAAGGGGGTTATCATAGGGGGGACCCTGTTCTGTCGCCAACTTGGCAGTATATTCCCAAATTTGGCGATATCTCTAATATTTCGCCAAATTCCCATAGACTTCCATTGTAAACCATTAGGATTTATTTGCTTACAGAAAATCAACAAATTGAGCTATTTTAATGCAACAAAAACTAATATTAGCTTAAGGGATTATATTCATTATATTTAAGGGAGTCCAAGTAAATTAAATTATGAATAAAAGCAACATGATACAATGCATACCATGCTTTCCCAAACATAAATTTTAAGGGAGACCAAACTGGCCGCCAAGGTTAGCTAGTCTTAAGAAAAAATAGAATTCCACATGCTTTACTTTTTATATTCATGCTTTTACTGATTGCAACAATTTTCTTTAATATTATTATTTTAACATTTTTGTTGTACTTTTACAAAAGTGCTTTCCTAATGTTTTGTTAGTAATTTTTATCGGTGATTTAAAAGATTTATATTATTTTTTTAAAATAAATCTTAAATCATTTCAAATTTATAAGATTTGAAAATTCAAATGTCTCCTACTTAAATTTTTGATAAAACTTTGTCAGTATTCTTACATATACTTGATGTAAAATGTATATATATATATATTTTTCTAGAAAATACTCTGTTCAAGGCTCAAAATACAGACGATCTTATAAGTATACATTAAACCATGATACTGAAATTTATAATTTTATTGGTATTGATGCTTGTATGAATCCTGGACCTAAAAGGCCTTTTAATTTTCTTGGTGTTTTGCAAAAGGTAAATATGATTTTTAATATTACACATATATATATTTACATATATATATTATATATCCTTTCCGTAAACGTGTTTGAGTTTTAAGTAGTTTTTAGTTGTGTTGTTGTTATAATGTCTCCACTAATCATGGAAAAGTACACCAAACAGGATAGAAATGGAAAATACTAAAATTTTAAGAGATTAAAAATATAAAAAAGTGTCTATTAGTATCTATAAAAAACTTGTCTATTAATTATCCTTTCAACCACTTTCTGTAAAAAAAAAAAATCACCAAACTATAGTATTTAACACTAAAAAGGGATGATCATGGGGTTGCATTCTGTTGATGTCGGATGCATTTACATGTGTTTGTTAAATCATCAAGAGATTTTTAATATAATGTTTTATTTGTATTTTTAATGATGTTTTAGACTAATTTATAAGTTCTTCTGTTAATTAAAATAATAATTATGTTATCAAACGATGATAAAAGAGAAAAAACACTGAAAAAATATTCAATGCATAGAATCGAACAATTTCACCTGGCATCACAAACATTTATCCACAAGCCAAAATGACAATTAGGAAAAATTTATTGCGAACTGTCGGATTTAACTTCAAAATAACAAAAGTGTGAAATAATGTTTGATTTTTAAATGCAATGCTAGCACTTGATGTACATATTCCATTTTTATTTATTTTGTGGATAAGTCAGTTTAGTGTTTCTAATGAATGATATTAGGGGAGGTAGGGATAATTAGGGTCAGGGTCAATCTGTAACAGATTAAAAAAAATTGACCATGTTAATTATGAAGTCTGACTAATATTCTACCTGCGCAAGTTTTTTGGAGTGATAATGTATGTTTCTGTAGAAGTAATCACTGTTTTCCCAGAACGCTAAGAAAAACGTTGTCTGTCAAAGTGAGAATGTTTTAGTTAAAAAGGTCCTGTGTAAAAAATTGTAGGGGTATTGAAATATAACTATGGATTTAAATTTAGAAAAAGATTGTTTTTAAGAAGAAATGGTTACTTTTGCAATAGATGAAGTATAATGTTAATAATCTGCGTGATTCTAATTACCACAGAATCAGCATTTTCGGGGTAAATAGGATCATAGAGTTTTTGAGTTAAGGGTAAATAAGGATCGCAAATTTTATTTTCTATTTAAATCAAATTGTAATTTAGAATGCACTGTTTAATCTTTCAGTTTTCAGATCCTGTGAAATACCCCTAGTTTGGTTTACATTACTGCACATTTTGTGTTAACAAAACATTTATTTTACAATTTTATTTTGCATTTATTCCAAATTTTAGCCTTGGCTGCATGTTTCAGGCCTAATTAGGCCTCAACACTTTCAATGTAAATGAAATTCCATCTTTCACAACATATGAGCTTTTACTGGTCCCCCCCCCCCTTGCTTGCATTTCATGTTATTTTGATTTAAAAAAAAAAAAAAAAAAAAAAAGAATTGTAGAGATTGATGAAAGTCTCTTTTCAAAGTGAAAAAAATAAAAACAGTCGAAGACAAGAAACTGATGACTGTTTTATAGTAAAAGTTCTTGATAGAAGCACAGCAACATTAATGGGAGAAATAAAAGAATATATAGAAGATGGCTGAAGATTTTTATAGATTCATGGAAGGCTAGTGATGCTGCTAGACTTTTGAAATCCTGTGTCCCTGTGACTCAGACACTTTTAAAAAACTGGGGCCTTTTTACAAAAGTGGGTCCTTCTTGTAAAAATAAGACAGATTCTGTGTATTTAATACAAAATATGTCACTTTTATGATCTTTCAAGAGGAAAATTATGCATCCTGAAGGATCCATCACATTCTTTTTTATGCATCCCTTCTATAAGTTTTTGCTTAAATGATGCACTATAGCAAATCCTTAGTATCACTGTCTTATAAAACTGATGAATTAAATGCTGTAGGATTTGAACATTTTAAAGTAAATCATCGTTATAATTTTGTAGATCCAGATACTGGTGCACGCACATTTGCAAAACATCGAACGGCTTTGGAACTCAGCTAAATTTAGAAATAAGAAATTCTGCAGAACAGCACGTCAGCACTTAGATTTATATTTAAATGAGTTTATATGGCGTTGAATTCTCAGAAAGGATGATTATTTTGTCACTATTTTGAATGGCATTAGGGATTTTGGGCTCCGGAATAATTATTGCAAATTTTGATTTTTTCTTTTTATAATTCCAAGGTTTAATGTAATTAATGTTTATGCAGTGATCATTAAAATTTTTTTCTAATATGGATAAAATGTGCATTAAAACATAGTTTCTTACTGCTCATCTTAACCTTTTTATAGGTATATTAAATGTGTGAAATAAAATATTTATATTTGATACACAAATTCAGTATCTAAAAAAAATATTTTTATTTAAATTTATAATTCTACATTTAAATTCTTAAACTAGTAAATCTTCAGATCTAAGGCCTCAACGTCAATTTTGCAAAACAGTTTAATTTCCATCTCACTTCACTTAATATCTGGTGCATTGAAATCCTCAAGTAATAATATCAGATTATTTGTAAATTTCTAAGCATGTAAGTTTTCTTAAAGGTTCAGAAAATCTAATTTTTAATAATATCAAATTAGCCTGATTTTATATAATTTTCTCTTTGTGATATGCTATAAAATTCACTTGCTAGGCAACAGTAAAAAAATAGGATTAAAAAGACATACATATTATTTCAAAGTTGAAAAAATGATAATGAAAAATCTTACATATTTTTTTAACACATGCACATAATTTTATTATTCCATAAAATTATATACAGAAAATTGCAAAAGGTCGAGGAAATTATTGAAAAAATTTCAAACAAATTTGATTAATTTAGTACATCTCATAGCAAAAATTTAGCATTAATAATGTAACACCAATTATTCTAAGCATTCTTTTGTCCTAAATCATCTGACAAATCAAATTTTATATCTGGTATGTCGTTACTGTCATAAGCAAATACCCTAATCTTCAGTAAACCCATTATAAACTCTAATTTCCTTAATATACTTGCGTATAAAAGTTTGGAATGGCAACATTCTTCAATTTGTTTTTTTTTTGGCAATATTTTTTTAAAAATGTAAAGTAGTCAACGGAATAATAGATAAGGGGCTGTGCACATATAATGTTATCATTTTAGGAAGGGGGAAGGGCATTTTGGCACTTGATATCGTAAGATATCTCTGTAGGGAGGGGAGTTTGTTTTTTGATATTGTTATCATTTTTGATCCAACCAAACTTTTCTTTTTTTCAATAACGTATCTTTACATCCAAATAGTCTGTTACCTGTTTTATTATTATTATTTTTATATGTTGTTAGGAAAATACAAAGCTATTATTAATGCAGTTAAATATTTATAAAATCATTACATTCCAAAATTTGAAATACCCCAATGTTTTGCATTCCTTTTCTTCCGCCGTATGCACATATAATTTGCTGTAAGAAAAATCAGGAGCATAATATGTAGGAAAGGATACCTGCGTTTACCAGTGAAGAAAGACAAAGAATGTTGCCCACTGTTTTGTTGATAAGCTCTGCTTTTAACCTCCCCGGGCAGAGGGCAAGTGCAAGAAGACAATACAGTATAGGATCCGTTATCCGGAATCCTTGGGACCTGGGGCATCCCGGATAAGGGGTTTTTCCGTAATTCGGAACACTACCACAAATATTTTCTAATCTACATAAATATGAAATACAGGTTAGCATAAATAATATTAAAAATACTGTATTACACATTTGTTGAATTAATTCAATAAAACACAATTAAGGAAAAGTTTAATTAATTTTTATTTACAAAAAAATAAAAAAATTAAGTAATAATTTTAAATTATAATACTTACAAATGAACAATATCAAAAATAAAATTTAGTTTTGAGGTTCAGATGCAGATGCTTGGGAATTAGTTTTTTGGAAAAATCCTTTTAAAGTTGGCTGCTTGTAACGTTTTTCTTTTACAAGCTGGTCTTGAATTTTATATAAGGACATTATTTGTTGTTCATGGAAATAACTTCTTTGTTCCATGCCTTGAATTAATTGTTGAGTGTAAAATATTATTTGTTCATTAGATATTTTTTCTACCTCCTCATTCTTGTCATCATCATCACTACTATCATCAGATGCATCTTTAGTCATCATTTCACAAATTTCACTGTATGTCATCTGATGACTAAGTGGAGCATTATTGTCTATATTGAAACAAACTTCAACTGCATCTTCATCCAATAATTGGGGAGTGAGGGAGGGGAATATATTGAAAGTTGACTTTTTATTTATTTTTGTTTTGTTTATGAATTTATCACATGGAAAGCGGACAGAAAAATACAAGAGGGAAAATTATCAACACTTAAAATGCACATTTCCACAAACTTGCGGAGATAAAGAAATGCATAATTACTGTAATATTCTATTAACCCCCCCCTCTCCCCCCAACCTCTTCCCAAACAAAAAAGAAAAAAAAAATCATGCGAAGCGCCGTATCACCTTTCTGCCTTATCCGATCTCTGCTTTTCTACTGTTCCATGGATGGACGCAGCTGATCACGGTAAAACGAGCGTTTCTCTCATTCTCCTAATTGGCCGAATTGTGGATGCGCCTTTAGATGACATCAAAGGTCGGAGCTTGCCAACAGATTTCCGATAGAGGAAAACGCGTTCATGTTTCGAAAATTTTTTTTTCAAAAGGTTAAAATTAAAATTTTTTTATAATGGATTTAAGCGTTTGAAACAGAAAAATACGAAATTTAAGAATATGTAGTTAGTTTTCCCATAGTTTGAAAGGTTATGCCGATGCAAAGTCATAAAAATGATCCAAAAGAGAACTTATGTCCAATGATTGTGTACATTCAATTCTTATCTTTCACGGGAGCATCATAAGTGGGATCCCAGGGAGAGCGGGCTTTTAAGTTCGTGCTTTTTAAGTTCTGTTTTTTAATTATCTTGGTTAACAAAAAAAGGAAAATCTGAATATCAGGGCAGGCTTTGAACTATTCTTTTAAACATTTTCAGATTTCAACAGGCGGTAGATTTTGATAGCCACTTTTAATCCCTGTAAGTGCCCTCCGATTAATTTACGATTTTTTTGCCGCATTTTGGGGTGGGGGGAGGGCTTAATGGGATATTAGGGTACCTTGAGTTGTATGAGGAAGAGTTTAAAATATTCAAAATATCGATTTATAAAGCATGTTAATTCTTCAATAAAATATGAAAAACAAAAACTGCAAATTTTTATGAAATGAAAGCTTTCACTAAGTTTCGGTTTCGGATCGTTTAGCGTTCCGGTTTTTAGAGCGTTCTGGATATCAGGACGCCGGATAATAGATCCTATACTGTATTACTTTTGAATGTCTTATGTAACAATAAGCTATTATTAAGTACTTTTAAATAGTAACTAACTCTTTCAGATGTTATTTGATATAGATTTATTTCATGTATTGATTTTTTATTGACTTTATGAATCCTTAAAGTATACGACTAATAAATGTATAATCATATGAGTATATCACTGCCAGCGTATAAAAAGAAAGGAAAAAAAATAAATATAAAAGAATTTTTAGACATTGATAATGATATCATGCGGTGGGGGGTTGGGGGTGAGGGGTTTAACGAATGATAACGTATAATATCATAAGGGGGGGGAGGTCCTAAATTAGCAAAATGTTGATAATGTTATATATGTATAGCCCCTAAGTACCAGAATTATTTAAAATTCTTTAACTAAAACAATAAAATCAAAACTAGCTGTGAATCAGGACTTTATAATCGAATATACAGTAGAAGATCTTTATAACGCAAACCTAAAAACGCAAGGTACTGCATTATATAGAATTTTGCGTTATAAGGATAATCTTTCACACATCATTAAATTTACCTTGTAAACATGGCCAAATATGTCTGAAATATATCAAAATACATTAGAATATCTTTATATTGCATTCCTTGTTATCCAGATTATAAATTTTGCCTAATATACAACATTCCACACAGTGTTAAGTTTACTTTATAAACAGTGTCCAAATATACTTGAACCAAATCATTCACTATATTACTCATTTTCAAAAATGTTTATTGTAAAAATAGCAATTTTTTCATTAAAAAGGTCTTAAATTAAGAGATAAAGTTGAACTAATGTATCAAATTTAGTCCTCTAGAGAGTAGCAATTTGTTACAGTGTGGAAATGCAAGTGCTTTTTAACTGCAAAATTCATTGTTTATGTCTGAGAAGTTGTGCGTTATATGGAGAATTGCATTATATAGAATTGCGTTATATAGATCTTCTACTGTATATCATAATATTGAATATTTTGATATTTTCAAAAATATCATGATATTTACGAACCCTGATTTCAACAAAAAAGGTCTTTTTGTTTTATTTTTGTGAGCTCAAAAACATAATTAATCAATGAAAATTATACTTTTCTGTGGTATAAGCTCTGGCAAAAATGATTACCCGTTTTTTAAATAAAAAATGAAGGAGATCGCTGGAATACTTCTCGAAAAAAATGGCCGTCCAGTTTGAAAAGCATGGTTTCTAAAAAACAAGTTTGAAATTTTACAGTAGCGTTATGCTCAACAAGCAAAAAAATATTGTAAGGCATTGGAATATCGCAAAACTGCTTTAAGGAAACAATCTACACACCTGAGGAATGAAAAGAAAAAAAATCTGAAATTTTGACCCAAAGAAGTAGAACCTCTCCTTAAGCATGTAGTTTGATTTCACATATCTGTGAAATTTATGTTTTATTTATATTATTCTTTTATTTATTTATTGATAAAGGTTTTATTTTGCTATGGAATATTAGGCGAAAATAAATGCTGGGCTATTTGTATTGTTTTATGTGCGAACAGGTCAATCTTTTGTAAGCAATCACTGAGATAGATTTAAAAAAAAAAAAAAAAAATCATGCTTAAATTATTTCATAAGCCTTAAAAAATCAGTAAATTGAGATTCAGTTTTCAAACCAATTGCATTTGAAAGTAAATGTTTTCTCCTATTCAACATTGTAAAAAAGTAAAATTGTGTGATGTTTAGAAGTTAACAATTTTTCAAAAAAATGAAATTTATTATTCAGATCATTACCATCATCAAAATGATGTCAGCATTACCCCCCACAAATTTATTGTTACTTTATAATATAGATTTGGTCAAAAAAAAAGTGAGAGTTACAAGCTGTGAGTTTCTGATGTTGTAACCTAGATAATTAATAATTTTGTGTTAGTTGAAATTTTAAAACTTCACTTCCAGCTATCATTATGTAGGCAACAATGGCTAAATATTTGCTATTTATAATTTGTGAGGGGAAGTTGTTCCATTTGATTTGCCTGCTTGAAATTTGATTAGCATCCTTTGAACATGTCTGTATATATGTCTGCTTGCATTGAAGTTGAGTAAATTTTGTTATTGGGAGCTGAATGTGAAATCAAGAAATTTTCTCATTCTAGTGATGATCAAAATTAGTAAAGTACAGGTAATATTTGTAGAAAACACTGTTTCTAGAAATGTGATTTTTTAGAGAAGAGGAGACTCTGAAAAATTACGTTAATAGAAAGTGTGACACATTCAAATCTTTGAAAGATTATTATTTATTTTGTGAAGACATTATTGTTGCACCTGAGATAATGCCATGTGCATTACTGAACATAGACAAAATGAATTGATCCTTTGCCTAAGTAAAAATGAACTAAAATTGATGGATGAAACAGATTTTAATAGTGATGAAGTACCTGAAACACAATATTCAACAAAGAGTCCCTCTCTCCCCCCCATCTTTGAGCTTGTTAATACATTGGAAGATATTATGTTAAACCAACTTTTCCATGCTTTTCATATTACTCTTGAATGCATTATTTAACAAAAAGCTATGAAACACTTTTAAGTAGGAACTATTATCTCTTTTGGGTGTTATTTTATATAATATTATTTCATGTATTGGGTATATGCAAAAGTAAGTTCCTTTTTTCTAATAGATGACATAAGTGTTCTTATATGTATTGTGTGTATCTGATGATATGCTTCTGAAAAGTCTCTTGATAACCTCAAAACATAGTGTATGACATTTGATTAAAATGCAAACAACATAGTTTTTTATTCGATTTTAAATGAATAGTTTTGTGCCAAATAATCGTCAGTTGCGGGAAGTTTTGTTATACTTTTATAATTTAAAGAAAAGTGCTGCTGAAAGTCATCATTTACTTGTAGAAGCTTATGGTAAACATGCTTTTTCTGATAATATGTGTAGAAGGTGGTTCAGGCAATTTAAAGAAGGTTTATTCAATGTTGAAGATGTAGAACATGAAGGTAGACTGAAAAAATATAAAGATGAAAAATTGCAAACATTATTGGGTGAAAACAATACACAAATGCAACAAGAATTGGCAGAAGCATTGAATGTTGATCAGTCTGTTGTCAGTAGATGTCTACATGGAATGAGAATGGTTCAAAAATTTGGAAATTGGATACCACATGAATTAACAGAAAAACAGATGAAATGTCGAAAAATCACATGGGAAATGTTTTTTCAAAGGCAACAAAGAAAGGATTCTGCATGGACTTGGAACTGGAGATGAAAAATGGATTTACTATGAGAATCCTAAATGTAAAAAAGTTTGGGTACAGCCTGGTGAAGCTGGTCTATCACAGCAAAAGTGAAATATCCATTCTGATAAGGTTATGCTCTGTATTTGGCGTGATATGAAAGGCATTGTATATTATGAGCTACTGAAACCTTCTGAAACTGTTACTGGCAAAGTCTAATGAGGACAACTAATATGTTTGAAGTGAGCTCTTCAAGAAAAGCAACCAGAATGGGAGAATAGACACAATAAACTGATTTTGGAGCATGACAATGTAAAACCACTTACTAAGAGCGTCCTTAAAACCTACTTCAAAGGGCAGGACTGGGAAGTTCTATCCCATCTGCCATATTTGCCAGACATTGCTCCTTTGGATTACTATTTATTCTGGTCGATGCAGTCAGCCCTTCAAGATGTATGATTCACATCTTATGAAAATATCAAAAATTGGCTTGACAAATGGATCGATTCAAAAGACTGACTACTTCTTCAGACAAGGAATTCGTAAGTTGCCTGACAGATGGGTGAAGGTTGTGGTTTCTGATGGACCCAGTAGCAGAATTTTCGGTGTCCGTCTGCAGCAAACCAAAATTTATCTGCGACCCAACAATGCTGAACCAAGCTACTACATAAATACTTATAGTAACCCATAAAACAAGCAAAAGTTGCATTTTACAAAGAAAATTTAATAAGAAGCACAATAACTCTAAAAATATAACCAATTTTTAGTGACTATTTTAAGCCGAAAATTTATTTTTAAGCTGGTAGATTAATCTGCAAGGCTTAAAATAATCTGCAGCACTGCTGCTGTATGTGAATACTGTGTGTAACTTTAAGATTGAAGACAAATAGTTTTCTTTTTCACATTTTTATATCACACAGCACACAAATGTTACAAACAATCACAAACACTGAAAAACATGTAGAATGATGAGGTGACTTTGGGGTAATAACCCGCTGTTAGAACAAGTGACGTTCATAAAACATATTATGGGGAATACTCCCGCTATAAGCAACAGAATAATTGGGGATAAGACCCGCTATAGCATAATGTGCCACAATGGCAGCTCAAGAACAACATACTATACTTGGGGATAAGACCCGCTCGAATACACAATGTGCCGCAATGGCAGCTAAAGAATAACTATATACTTGGGGATAAGACCCGCTCGAATACACAACGTGCCGCAATGGCAGCTAAGCCACAACTGAACTGGGTCACATGACCACAAAGCTACGGAGCTCGTTCGGCATGCGCACAAGGTCCGAACATGCCGCCCCGCGTTGCAATGTGCGTAGCACATTCAAAATATTAAAAATACACTATAAATACAAGAACTAAATAAAATACCAATACCACAAAATAATATTACAATACAAATACAATAATAATAAGTAGCAACAATAAGGACTATACAATACAATAAAATTAAATTCTTTGTTACAAAATTTAAGCTATTTTCTAAAATAGTTCTATATTGTTCTTAAGAAAAGTTGAATGTAAAATAACATGTAAATCTTAGGTGCACCTTAAAATACATAAACAATGAGAAATAAGTATATACATTAGATTTCATTAAATATCTGAAGAAATATTTTGTTACTAAGCTAACGAAATCGCGATATAAACCTTATGAAAAATCCCTTTTCTTTGATTTTTATTTTTAATCTCTCAAAAAGGCTGGAAAATCAGCTCCTGTATAGTTAAAAGAAAAATTTGGAGTTAATCTTTCCGCTGGGAGGTCACCCATGATCTGTTTAGCAGTAACTGGGTTGTTCCTAAAACAGACAACGTAATCATGCACTACTTTTCGCGCTAAATTTTTTCCACTTACGGGCCAAAACCGCATACGTACGTAATGGATTAAAGTTTGGGGACCAATATGAAAATACTTCCTGTGAAAATGCTCAAATATGAGTTTTGTGAGCTTATGGCCTTTCGGCAAAATGATTTGATGCTTCTTATCAAAGTTTAAATCTGAATTTTCCAACCTACCGCCAACTCTTAAGATATTATCTTGATCCAAAAAGGGGGATAAACATTTAATTTTACTGGAAGGGGGAACCCTTGATTCCCGTTTTAAACCCTTAATCTCTTCCTGAAATTCTGCATTTTGTACTAATCTAATTAGAGAAACTTCTGAATTTTTTATTTCTGGGGTTGTGAGGCTGCCTCTGTGCCGGTCTGCTAACTTACATTTGCAATTGTGAAAAAACCTATAAACATATGCCAGTATGCGAAGAATACTATAGTATTTACCACTTATGTTGAGAAAAAAATTTACTTCTTCAGGATTCCTGAAAAGAGAAAGAGAAATATTAGAATTGAAATCATTACAGTTATTTTTATATTTTGATTTAGTCTCGGGAAAATAATCTGTTTCTGGCACAGAAATAGTTTCTTGCTCAGTCACTAAGTCATCAGCTGCTAGGAATTTTGGTCCCCTAAACCACATTGGATTCTCTACAAGAGAATTAACACTCGCACCTCTGGTCAAGAGATCGGCAGGATTGTCCTTACTAGAGCAGTGATACCAAGAGTTCGAATCTGAAAGTGCATTAATCTCTATGACACGGTTTGCCACAAACTGCTTCCATCGCTTTGATGATCCTTTGATCCAGAATAAGGTTATTTTGGAATCTGTCCAATAGTACACCTTTGATGTGATTTTTTGATCTAGGATGGGTTTTACTTTATTGGTCAGTCTTGCACTTAGTAAGGCTCCGAGAAGTTCTAGCCGAGGCAGAGTTATCTCCTTTATCGGTGCAACACGACTCTTTGAAGTCACGAGATTGACTTCCACACCACTCTCTCTTTTTATTCTCAGATAAATTGCAGATCCATACGCTATTTTACTAGCATCAGAAAAGGCGTGTATTTCTACAGCTATTACTTGATTCAAGCAACCAAGAATTTTCCTCGGAATTTTTAATTCTGCTAAATTTGGAAGTTCTTCGAGCCACTTTAACCATTTTTCGTGCACATTAGTTGGTAACTGTTCATCCCATGCTGTCTTCTTTATCCATAGTTCTTGGAACAGGCATTTTATTCTAATGGTGAATGGCGTCAGCATGCCTAACGGATCGAAGATTTTACCAACTGCTTGCAATAGTAGACGTTTTGAGCTTTTTTGCGATGACAAGAATTCTATTAAACTTTTGACTTCGAATGTCAGACAATCTTCTTCTGTTTTCCAGGACATTCCTAATACCTTGCTTAGATTGCTTCCTAGGCTTATTGCAGCATGTTCTGTTTGAATATTTAAACCTTCCTTTTGCCAACACTTCAGTAACGCTTCATCATTGGTTATCCGTTTTCGAAGAATCATTCCTGCTTCAGACATTATTTTGTTAGCATTCAGGGAAACATCAAGAGCTTCTTGCAGCGTATCTTCGCCAGATATAAAATCGTCCACATAAATATATTTATCGAGTAGGTGAACAGTTCTTGGGTGTAGGTTCGTAAACCGCTTGATGTGCTCCTTTATGGTAGCAGATAGGAGGAATGGAGAGGCATTGACTCCAAAAATAACACGTTTGAATCTGAAGACCTTGAAAGATTTTAAACCATCATCATACCACAGAAAACGGACAGAATCCCGATCTTTTTCAGCTAGTGAGATTTGAAGGAACGCCTTCTCGATATCAGAAGAAAAGGCAATTTCGTATAATCTGAAGTGGATTAAAATATCAAATAGAAGTGGATTTAAGTTGGTGCCGGGCCATAAACAATCATTAAGGGACAAATCATTGTTATCATGAGAGCTGGCATCGAAGACGATTCGGACCTTTGTAGTAAGTTTATCTTCTTTACAGACCGCATGATGGGGCAAATAATAAACTGCCCTGTCTAAAACAGGTTCATTTTCTTGTACCTGCTCTATAATTCCTTGCTTTAAATATTCCGTGATTATTTCAGAATATTGTCGAAAAAGCTCTGGGTTTCGATAAAATTTTCTTTTTAGACCTTCCAAACGCTGTTTCGCAACATTAAAATTATCATTTAAATCCTTCCAGTCTTTTTTCCACGGTAACTGAACTTCATAACGATCGCCTACAAATTTGACAGTTTTATCGAATATTTGTTGTGCTTGATCAGTTTCCGATATTTTCGGATCATCATGTTTAATGCCTATAGACTCAAGCTCGAAAAATTGTTTTAAATTATCATTTATTTCATCGAAATCTCTAACGAAATTGCACATAGTAATATTGTTTGTTTGCGTGTTCTCCTCTAGCGCCCCAGTTGGGATCCATCCAAAAACAGTGTCTTGCAGAAAAAGTTTATCATTTATCTTAATTGAATTATGCTTTAAAATTCTATAAAATAATTCAGCGCCAACCAATGTGTGAACTTTTCCCGGTTTGAAAAATGTGGGGTCTGCCAATTCCACAATATTCGGTAAATTAATGTCCGATACATTTAATTGCTTTGATGGAATTACATCCGTGATTTTGGGAACAATTAAGAAATCTATATTCTCCCTGAAAGAGCCATCTTCGTTTGTAATTACACTCGAAATTTTATTTTTTACATTATAAGTATAACCGTTTAATCCTGTAACGGGTACATTAATTATCCTTTTTTTAAATTTCAGCATGTCAGCGCAATCCTTAGTTAAAATATTGACATTGCTAGCATTATCCAAAATGACTCTAAACCTTCGTTTATTTCCGAAATTATCTTCTATAAAAACAAAGCATGTACTCAATAAAATTGATTTTCTTTCTTTACTTATATTATTCAAGGTCTTTAAAGATTCGTCATTATTTACCGAAATGTTTTTCATTTCTCTATTTACCGCACCTGCAAGAGGGGAGGAAATTTGGGGGGAAGCCAATTCATTTTTGGATTTATTTTCTTTTTCTCGATGAAGCCATGAGCTGTGTCGCAATCCACAGGTATTACATTTATATTTTGAAATGCAAGAATTTACGCAATGAGAATTATTCAAACAATTAATACACAGCTTATTTTTCTTCACAAAATCGTATCGTTCAGAAACATTCATTTTTCGAAACTGAGAACATTTGTTCAAATTATGAAAAGCCAATTTACACAGAATACAAGTTTTTCCATTCGATTTATCATTCGAATTTAGCATGAAATTTTTTTGTTTGTTCGAAAGAGGAATGTTTTTGTTTAAGGGTTTTGAAGCAGAGTATCTATTTACGCTTTCTAACGTAGAACTGCGGTTTTCCAAAAATGACATTAATTCATTAAATTGCGGGTATTCTGATTTTTTAATCGAATATTCAAATAATTTTCGAGATTCCTTATCTACCTTTTGCAATGTAATATTGATAAGGATAGCATCAGACAGATTGTTTTGTTCATATTGTAATACTTTTAAGGCCCTCAAATTTTTATTTACACAATCAATAAAGGATCTCAATTCTTTAGAAGACTCGTAATGTATTTTTTCATAATTAATTATGGCCGATAAATGAGTGTCAATGAGCAAACGTTGATTTTCGAATCTTTCAGTAAGTGCTGTAAACAATGACTCTAAGGAATCGTCTGGGCTCTCTAGTTGTTTTGCTTCATTTTTTAGCGATGCTCGCAAATAAAACAGCTTCTGAGCGTCATTTAACTGAGCATTATTTATAATTAAATTTGTAAATTGTACTTTAAAGATTGACCACTCTTCATATTTACCATTGAATGTTGGTAGTGGGATTTCAGGTAACTTAACTTTAATATTATTCGAACTTATAGATTCAATACTATCAGCATGCACATTTATTTCAGAAACTTTAAGATTTTTAAGAAATATGTTGAGACTTACCTCAAGTTTCTCGAGACGATCTTCGAGTTCATCTAACTCGTTTTCGATTTCTGGTAAGTCCTTAATCTCAGGGATATCATAATATTTATCCCGTATTTCCGATACTTTTGCTTGAAGCTCGGGTAATTTTCGAATCTTTATTTCGAGCTCGGTACTCGAGTAATTAATTTCGTCTGTATTATCTTTTACGAAATTTTCTAATTTCGTTATAGCACCTTTTAGAGCACCTTTTGTTCTATTTAATTTTTCCATAGCAGCTATTTCGCTGCGAAATCGACGGACCACAAAAATGTATGTGAATACTGTGTGTAACTTTAAGATTGAAGACAAATAGTTTTCTTTTTCACATTTTTATATCACACAGCACACAAATGTTACAAACAATCACAAACACTGAAAAACATGTAGAATGATGAGGTGACTTTGGGGTAATAACCCGCTGTTAGAACAAGTGACGTTCATAAAACATATTATGGGGAATACTCCCGCTATAAGCAACAGAATAATTGGGGATAAGACCCGCTATAGCATAATGTGCCACAATGGCAGCTCAAGAACAACATACTATACTTGGGGATAAGACCCGCTCGAATACACAATGTGCCGCAATGGCAGCTAAAGAATAACTATATACTTGGGGATAAGACCCGCTCGAATACACAACGTGCCACAATGGCAGCTAAGCCACAACTGAACTGGGTCACATGACCGCAAAGCTACGGAGCTCGTTCGGCATGCGCACAAGGTCCGAACAGCTGCCATGCTGCATAGTTTCTGCTACGGGGCTGATGGAGCATACTTTGAATAATGTACCACTTGGTATTACATGTGTGGTACATGTAATTTTAACCAAAAAACAGAATGAACTTTTGCATATACCAAATATAATAATGATATTTTATTGACTTCTTATTTTCATTTGAATCAGTAAAGTATGTGAATAATGCACTTTTTAATATGTAGTTTGCATCTTGAGTGATTTGTTACCTAAGCTTGAGTTTAATAATGTAGAGTTAATGTAGTGGTTAATGATAGTAGTCAGGACTCAACAAATTTTCTTCTTAACTAGGCACTAGTTCTAAAAAATTGGCACCGCAAGGACATTAGCCCAATTTCAGTAAAAACTATATGCCTTTGGGATATTGCACTTAAATAGAAAAGTAATAAGAAGGGAATAAATAAGGCTAGGCACAAAATCTCTGTTTTCAGTTACCATGGTGACCTGGCACTCAGATTTTGTCAAGCCTTAATAGTAGTACAGTATAACTTCTTTAACACATTGAGTGCCACCGTGACTAATACTGAAGCTGAAAAATTTACAATGTTTTAGGTAATTTTTAAGAAAGTATAATCCTGTAACAAATAAAAGGTAAGTAAATTTTAAATAAATTTTCAGTAATTAAAACAATATATATATTTTTAGTTTTATATCCTATTTTAGATCGTCAATCATCGGTGAATGACGCATTTTAAACGGAAAATTCAGTGTCAGTCACCGGTGACTGATGTGTTAACTGCTTAACGTGTTAATCCGGAATCATCGCGATTCTGGATTATAGAAAATTCCAGATTACAGAAGTTTTGAAAATAGAATGCATTTAGATAAATAATACTAATATCTCTCATTAATATGGCAATACAAAAATGCAAGGAACTTGATAATTGAAAATAATTGAAAAACATTGAGAAAGATCAATTTAAAATGCTCTAAAATGTATATATTTTTTAAATAGTTATGTATATTTTATGCAGTGTCGCCATCTGTTGTAAATTACAAAAAGCAATAACCGTACGATTTTTTATAAATTACAATTTCTGATTTATAAATACTCAATAAATAATACAAATCACAAGAATAACAGACATATCATTAAAAATATTGAAAAAAAATATTCTAGTGAGAAATTTAAATAAGACTTACAATTAATTTTTAAAATAACTTTATAATTACATTAACATATTTAAAATAGTGATATAAGGCTAATGTCATAAAAAAAATTAAATATATAGCACCTACAAATACCAAAGTAAGTCACAAATTAAATACTTAAAAGAAATAATAATAAAAAAATCCAATTTTGCGATGATGTTTTGGCGTCATCTTCTTATCTTTGGAGAAAGAAAAATAGCAAAATTGCCATTCATTCGGAATTTTTACAACTTAATATTAAAAAAGACACCTATATTAATTACATGTAATAATGGTTTTAGAAAAAGTTTTCAATATTTTTCATGATATGTCTGTTATTCTTGCGATTTGTATCAGTTATTGGGTATTTATAAATCAGAAATTGTAATTTTTAAAAAATCACACGGTTATTGTTTTTTGTAATTTACAACAGATGGTGACACTGCATAAAATATACAATTGGAAAAAAAAGTAGTAAATCAGGTAGTCTTTTCATTTTTCTTAAACATTTTCTTAAATTCTTTGTATATATGTGCTATGGTTCCATCTATTATCTTTAATTGAAAATAAAAATGAATATATGTACCGAAATGTCCGGATTACAGAAGTTTTCGGATTAAAGATGTTATACTGTATTTACAGTTTATCACTTATCCTCAATGGAAACAGGGCATTAAATTTGCCATAATAATATATTTCTAGTGCATAGTTAGTTTATATTGAAATTTCATCTTGAATTATTTTATTTTAAGGATGAGTTTTCTCATATTGAAAACCTAGTAAGAGATAATGAAGGAAACTTTACTGTCTGGTTTGGCCATTATCCTACATCTACAATTGTTTCTCCTCATCCTGGTATTAGAGAACTGATGAGGTATGCTGTGTTCAAATTTGTATTTTTTATTAGCTACTTTGAATTAAAAAAAAGTGCATGCTGTATTGTACCTCATGCTCATGCTGTGGGGTAAAATTAGTAATACTTATTTAAAGCTTTCTGTTTTTTAAATAAAATAATTATTTGCACATGGATATCATTAAAAATGTTCTTTAGAATGCTGAGAATATTAAACAACAGATTTAAGAGAAGAAATAGTTTGAATTATTGTTCATTGGTGATCAGAAGGCACAGCTACAATTTGCAATATATTAAACATGTCATCTTTCTCAGGAAACATGAAATTGGAACATCTACTTATCTTTTGTGAATTTAACTATGTATCCTTGATTATTGTAATCACAAGAATATCTAATTTATTATCTTGTTCAAAAACTCTGACCTAAAATCTTATTCTGATAATTTGTTCGGTGTTATTACTATTTAAATTAGATAAGTTTTTCTCTTTGGAAGAAACAAAACCTTTACTAAATAATCAATAACTTTGTTGGAAAGATTTTTAACCATGATTTAGTTATTATTTCGCTTTTTTCCCCCTGCAACTTTTTAAAAATCTCTTGTATATTGGTCGAAATAAAGCATAAAACTGAAAGTTACATATTTTGCTTTTACTATACAGGGTATCCGGTCTCAACGGTGTCCAATGGCTAATTCCTAAACCGTTAGTCATAGACATATAGTTCCAATTACAAAAATGTTTTAAATCAGGTAAAGAAACATTTTAAAAGCGATTTGGGTCAATAAAAACATTTCTTAAAAAATTACGAAATTTAAATTTTTATACGGTCCCCCGGTCCTATAAGTTATATTTAGTAATTTTTTCCTATTACACTGACAAGTAAGACAAAAAAAGTCCCATTCATATAACGCTAAAATTAAGCGAGTTATGAAACTTTAAAAATGCATGACTTATGCCACTCTTCTACTCTGAAAACAAATGAGTTTGGGTTGGCTTTGAGGGATCATATACTAAGTGTTTAAAGTATTCGAAGATCTTACTTCATGTGTATCTGTGCTTTGAAAAAAAATCCTAAAAGTATTATGATTAAGTCTCAAATTGGCTAAAATAACATATGTTTTATTTTGTCAGGATTTGAGACTGTTTCTCTTATGATTTCTTTTAACAAAAATTATGTTTTTTATAAGTTTTTATGTTACTTCAACAATCATATGTATGTTTTTCCAGTTCAAAATTTGTACTCGAACTTTAACCCACTTTTAAATATCTGATCGAGATTGTATTTTACATACTGGCGCAAATCCGATAACAATCTAATATTATTAAGATTTTCGGTGGTTACCATTTATACTTATTTTACAGGATAACACAAAAAATTTCGGATAGTTTTCTGCCAAGGAGTTTAAGAAAAAGTTTTAGATTAGATAGTACAAGACTGCGAGTGTTGGGTTTTTTAACTTTTATGTATTTTTTAGCACTGAATTCGAAAATTACCTTAATTTTTAACCATCATGTCAGGATATTTCGCAAATCATAAATTTTCAAATTTAAAGAATAACATAAATCGAATACTATAAAGTAGAGGAGATGGTTGTGTTTTTTAACTTTTGATAATTGATTTTTACGCACTTTTTCGCACTGAATCTGAAAATGACCTTCATTTTTAACCATCACGTTAGAATTTTTTTGCAAATCGCAAATGTGTAAGTTAAAATATAGCGAAAATCTCATACTATAAAACATATGTAAAACATTTTTTATTTTATTTTATTTGATTAAAAAATTTATTCGATATTTTTGCTTATCCTGGGATTCTTACAGCTAAACAGCCGAGTGGTCTGATGAGATGGGGGAGGAAATTCAATTTTAACATTGAACTTCTTAACTTTGAAATTTGCAATTTGTGAAAAATCCTGATATGATAGTTAAAAATGAAGGTCAATTTCGGATTCAGCGGTACAGAATATATAAGAATCAATTATCAAAAGCTAAGAAACATGACATAACCCAACTTTTGCAGGCTTGTGCAATCTAATAATATTTTTAAATACGTATCATTTTGTAAAGAATTGAGGCTGTTAATTTAGAATCATTTTATTTAACAAAAATTCTGTTTTTTCTTTCTTCTTAAATGTTTATTACAAATTGTATATTTTCCATTAATATGCCAGAATGATTAAAGATTTCAAATTTATATTGCAATGTTAATTTTACTCCCAAACATTTTTTATATCTGATGAAATTATATTTCGACTAAATTACAACAGCATTACAACAGCATATAATTTGCAGCAAAAAATATGCTCCAACTTTAAACAGCTATTACTCGGTCAATTTTAATCGTAGAATAACGGGCCTTTTTTTTGTATTACTTGTCAGTGTAAAGGGAAAATTTCACTAAATATAACTTATAGGACCGGGGGACCGTATAAAAATTTAAATTTCATAATTTTTTAAGAAATGTTTTTATTGACCCAAATCGCTTTAAAATATTTCTTTACCTGATTTAAAACATTTTTGTAATTGGAACTATATGTCTGTGACTAACGGTTTAGGAATTAGCCATTGGACACCGTTGAGACTAGACACATAGATGCCAATATCTCCGGAAATTCCGGAGTTTCTCCGGAAATGTAGGATAAAATCAGACCTGCCAACTGCTACGAAAAAATCGTAGTTGCTACGATTTGGATCTTTAAACTACGATGCTACGAAAATGTCTCAAACTACGATTAAAAAAAAAAAAAACCACAAACGCATTTTTTTTTCAGTTGAGATTTTTAGTCTACGCAGCAGGAGTGATTCTGCTCTGAAATTTCCTAAATTTTAAAGTATTCGGTTCCGAAAGTTTTAAAAAATTGGTCATTAGTCCAAAAATTCGCACATTAAAAAATGCTCAAGTGAAAAAAAAAATTGGGTTGCAAAACAAACTTCTTAATATAAAACCCCCTTAACGTATATTAACCATGAGTGAATCGTACATCTATAAATATTTATTAAACAGGAATTCCCTTCCTTAGAAACAAGGGTGCCATTTTAAGAGTTTCTTGAGGGGCAGGGTTTGAAATATTGTGTGGAATCGCACGATTTGCACTAAGAAAAGGAAAGTCCTGCATAATGAAAACTGTTGTGCAGTATTTCCCCCTCTGAAAATTCTTCCACAGACCTATGATTCTTCTGCGAGTATATTTTAAAATTTCTTGGAAGTCCGCAATTTATTTTCTTTTATCGAATTTTTTTTAATCAATTCGGGAATAGGTCGTGAAAAAATGTGAGAATTTCTTCAAACGATCATGGGAAAATATCTGATATTTTGTCTCAGAAACAAATAGTGATTATTATCTTCAATTGTTCGCTGAATAAAATCTAATTTTGTTAAGAGTTCAGAAAGAAATAGAAAATTTCGCCAAAAACTTGCGAATTTTGATAAATTATT
This sequence comes from Maratus speciosus, assembly GCA_963932465.1. NCBI lineage: Eukaryota > Metazoa > Arthropoda > Arachnida > Araneae > Salticidae > Maratus > Maratus speciosus. Next base: position 270,045,007 of record OZ010791.1, read on the forward strand.
GAGGGAAAATATTACAAATTTCTTCAAAAAGTCGCGGAAACAAGTAGTGAATTTTGTTAATTGGCCGCGAAAAGATATCGAAAATTTTACCATTTGGTCACGAAAAACTGTTGCGAATTTTGTTGATCGGTTCCACAAAACTGTTGTGAAATTTGCCCCTCTGACGCTGTAAACTATCGCGAATTTCGACAAGTGACCACTTAAAAAATCAATTTCGTAGAAGTATTGCGGTAAGAATGTGAATTTAGTCAAAATATCGCAGAAAGAAAACGCAAATTTCGTCAAAAGATCACGGAAATAAAGCACAAATTTCATCGAAAGATCAGTAAGAAAACACAAATTTCATCGATAGGTCAGTCAGAAAACGCAAATTTCATCGAAAGATCGCGGAACGAAAATACGAATTTCGCCAAAGGATCGTGTAAAAAACACAAAATTCATCAAAGGATGTTCAAAAAGCGAATTTCGTCAAAAGTTCGGGGCAAAAAGTGCGGATTTCAACAAAGAATCGTAATCGAAAAACTTGAATTACGATTGTGGGGAAAAGAATTGTGAACATCGTGAAATGATAAAAAAAAAAAAGAAAAAAGAAAAAACGCGAATTTTGTGAAAATTTACTGGACTGAGCTAAAAAAATTAGAACTGGGCTCCTTTTATAAATGTAAAAAAAAAAAAAAAGCTGCGAAATGAGAAGAAGCTCAAAAAATCGTATAAAAATTTTCAAAGGAAAAAATTTACTATATTGAGTTGAAAGACCGAAACCTTATTCCTTTTACGAACGTCAAAAAAATGGCTGCAAAACACAAAAACCAACCAACCAACCTCCAAATTAATTTTAATTTTGAGTGCTACGATTTCTCATTTTCAAAAGTTGGCAGGTCTGTAAAATACGGAAGTACAGTAACAAGGTAGAAAATGCGGAAATTTGAGGCAAAAAAATAGCGAATTTCTTCTATTGGTCAAGGCAAAAAAGCACGAATTTCGTCAATCGGTCGTTGAAGTATATCGCGAAAATTGTCTATTAATCGATAAAACCGCGAATTTCTACAATCGCTCGCGGCAGAAAATCGCAAATTTCGCCAACCGATCGTTGAAAAAGTTGCAATTTTTGTCAGTCAGTCGCTGCAAATAATCGTGAAATTCATCAATAGGTCTTTGATAAAAATCGCAAATTTTTTCACTCTGCAAAAAACTCTGATTTCGGCTCTCACCCTTGGCAAAATATCGCGAATTGCGTTAATCAGTTGAGGAAAAAATATCCTGAAATCCAGTAATCGGCCAATGATAAAAATCGCGAATTTTTTCAATCACTCGCTGCGCTGCAAAAAAATCTCGAATTCCGTTAGCCATTCGCGGCAAAAAATTGCTGTTTTCGTCAATGAGTCGCGGCAAAAAATTGCTGTTTTCGTCACTGAGTCACGGCAAAAAATTGCTGTTTTGTTCAATCAGTCGCGGCAAAACATCGCGATTTTCGTCTGCAAGTCGCGGCAAAACATCGCGATTTTCATCTGCAAGTCGCGGCAAAACATCGCGATTTCCGTCTGCAAGTCGCGGCAAAGCATCGCGATTTTCATCTGCTAGTCGCGGTAGAACATCGCAATTTTCGTTCGTAAGTCGCGGCGAAGAATTCATGATTTTCGTCAGTCAATCTCGGCGGAAAATCGCAAATTTTGTTAATTGGCCGCAGGAAAAAAAGTCACTTTATTTTTTTGTAGGGGAAAAAATAGTCATGTAATTTCACACAGTTATATCAATCGCGGATTTTTTGCTCTGTAGAGATAAAAATAAAATATTCCATTTTTATAAATTTATTTTTATTTATTTTTATAAAATTATTAATACATTAAAAGTAAAAGTAAATTAAGTAACTTTTATTTAAATTATGTTTGTGTTGATAAATGCAAAAGCTGTAAGAGGACTGAAAATATTTGTAAAAAATATAGCTCGTAAAAAACTATGTGCAACTCCTGAAATGACTCCTGAAACGTGAACATTTTACTCCTGAAGAGTGTCCAAAACTCCTGAAATTTAACTGGTTTACTCCTGAAACCGTCTTTACAATGTTGGCGTCTATGCGGACGCCCTGTATATTAATTTATCAAATTAAATTAATTTGTAATAAACTTATTAAAATAAAAAGTTTTAGAGCACTATATATTGCTTTATTTTTAAATATTACATTAAAAAGTATGATCAAAGTATAAAAAAAGTAAAAAAAAAATTCTATTTGTTTGCTAAACCTAAGAGTATAACTATTTTACCCTACATAGGTTTTTTTGCTCTAAAGAAATAATTTTACTTTATTTTGTAATAAAAAATGCAGGAAGTTAATCTTGAATAAATGTTTTATGCTATACAATGGATAAATAATCTGAAAATGAATTTTTATGCACTTTAAAACAAACCAAGTCGTATCATACGAAATTTAAAAATGGCTGCTAAGTATAATAATATAGCAACAAATAATCCATTATTCATTGAAAAATGATAACTGATACATGTAACACACTAATTTGGCAAAACAATTGCAAAAAATTACAATATGTATTTTTATGAATTTTTTTTCTTTTCAAACCTACCTATTTTACCCCACCTGATCTTATTATTTAAAAAAGTATAAAGCTAATGTTGCTTCTCTCTCTTGCTTTTCTGCTTGTGAAAGATTTTTAAACTGTAATTTATTGCTAAAATTTTAGTACTTTTATATTAATTCACAGTGACCCAAGGTTGAAAAAATGCTGTATAAAATTAGAAAAAGCCACACTGGTGGCTGTTATTGGTTTAAACCGACTTTTGGCTAAAATTTGCTTTTTTTTTGGCCATAATTGGCTTTTATACAGTGAAACATTTTAATTATAAACTACACATTTTTAAGTGCTTTTTAATTAGTTTTAATGACATTTAACTGGCTTAGAATTTAATAAATAACTCAATTTCTCAATAATGAAGACATTAATAATGGAATAGTAACCTAACACATAAATGGAGCTACTAGTGATTTGTAGTCAGAATTGCAAATGCATCAGCTAAATTTTAAAAGGGCCAAACCAACTGCTTTATTTGGTTTACACTGACCTTTAATCTCATCCTTTTTTTTTTATTTTTACTGCTGTATAAAATTAAAAAGCACAATGGTTACTAGTTACATTTTTCATTACTTAACTAATTTTAAGAGCTATTAATATACAAGTCTTATTTTATTTCTCATAAACATTTAAAATCATACATAAAATCATACAATAAAAATGCCATTTCTTACTGTTAAAAACAGTATTGTGAATAGCATATGCAGGAGTGTAAAAATCTAGACGCCAGCAGGCAATCTCTCACCACTAAATTTTATTAGTTTTCTTCGCTTAAATTTAATTAGCATTCTTACAAAAAATTTAGACGCAAAATAACGAATAAAATTTAGTGGTGAGAGACTGCCCGCTGGCGCCTAGATTCTTACATCCCTGAGCATATGCATGAATTTATGTATGAATATGAATTTATTTATAAATATGCACTCTTTTAAATAGCAACAAGATTTTCAAAATTTTATTTTGAGAACATTTTTTTTTTGTTTAATTTTTCTCTTTATTTTATACACTTATGCACTCTCCTTAAATATTATATCCTTCCTAATTTCTCTTTTAACATTGTTTATTCTGTGACTTAATCTTTCCATATGGACATGTAAGAATGTTTCTATTTTGAAGTGTTACATTTTGTCATTGTTTAATTAAATATAATCTTTAAAATGTGCAGAGCTATGTAATATAGAATTTCAAAACACCTCTTTGGACTAAAATTTATATTTTCAATATTTTTATATATTTTTTCAGACATAATGCCTTCACAGCTGCCTTCTAGTGGTTTATAAAGAATTATTTATTTAACAAATTTAATAGCAATTTATAATTTTTTTTAGTAAAAAATATTTATAAGTGTATTAAAAATAAATTAATCCAAATTTCATACGAATTAGCTGTAAACTTTAAAAAAAATAAAAACTGCCTTTTTTCACTTAAAGCCGGCTTTTTTGAAGTGGTTAAAATCAAAAAAAAAAAAAAAAAAAAAAAAGTCAGCCAGCTTTTTTTGGCATGGCTAAAAGTTGGCACCTAATAAGCAACAAGTAGTTTGTACCTTTTGATAATGCATGCTTGTAATGTTATTCTCATAACTCTTTTGCTTAAAACTTTTAAAATATTAATATTTAATTTCAAAATATTGCTAGAAGATTATTTAGACTTTAAATCATCAACAAATATTATTTATAAAATCTATTTTTTTTTAGTCTTTCTTAATGTTTTCTTTAAAAATCTTTAATAAGATGAAAATTTGTTTAAGAATTTTTTCTCTTTAAGTGTTAAATCATTATTTCAAATGAAAATCAAATTTCAAATTAATTGCTTAAAAGGCATAAAGGCCAACCTAGTGAAAAAGATTCCATGCTGGGACTAGAACCCTGGCCATCAGTATAGCGCACTGATGTTCTACCGACTAAACCACATGGAACGATACCCAGCCTGGAACTTCTCACTATTACAGGTTGGCAAGGCTACAAATGCAACACAAGATGGAATATTTTCTGTGAGTCACCGACATGGGGCAAACACAGACACTTAATTAAATCCAGCATCGATTGAATCTATATTAATATTTGGAAATTTTTCCAGAGAGAAACATTTGCCTTGCATACAATATTTCAAATGAAAATCGAATTTCAAATTAATTGCTTAAAAGGCACAAAGGCCTACCTAGTGAAAAAGATTCCATGCCGGGACTCGAACCCGGGCCATCAGTATAGCACACTGACGTTCTACCGACTAAACTGATGGATAAAGTTTTAAGGGATTAAGAATTAAGTAAGCAGCAGAGATAATATTTTAAGCAATGAAAGCGTTACTGCAAATCCCTAAACCTAGGAAATGAAAAAGCAGTGAAGTTGAAAATCTGAAAAGGAAATAACTAACTAATAAAATAAAGTAAGATGGTGAAATAAATACAAGTAAGTTTTAAAACAAACTAACGTTTATTTAAAACAGGATAAAAACATGAAATAAACTTTAACATATAATAAACGCAATAATTAAACAACTTACAACTCACATTATATTTATTAACTTTAAATACATATTGAGATAAAAGAACTAACTTCATGGCTGTTTAAAGGAGACAATCATTCTTGTGGTCAGCAGCAATACAGAATAAAGCTTCAATTCAAATCTCATATCCTTATGGAAGATGACAGAACTTATGTAAAAATAACTTATTTCGAAACACATCGTTGACCTTGACTAAACGTAAACACACCGTAGATCTCGCTCATCATTGAAGACACTGACTCCATTACTACTCTTCACTTCAATGAAGATGGTAGCTAAAATACGAGTCTAACATTAGGGCATTTATTTAAGTGGCCGCTAACTTCGAAAAACAGATAAACATATCAAGTGAAGAAGCGAAGATTGAAAAGAGACAAACGCATGCTTGAGTTGACGAAATTCACCATTATCATAGAAGAGACTTGATCATAAATATATTAGTAACATTTATATTTAAACTTATATTTAGACAAACATTAACTATCAACGTAAAGTAATAACTTAAAGAAACAAGGTAACATATATAGACGAGACATCCCAGACGACAATCGGGAAAAACATTTAGGTACTGAAGGAAAGCGATGGAACGTATTTATCCTAGACGGCAAAACAAAACCAAGCCCATTACACAATGCAACGAGCATGATTCTCGAATGAGGAGTCATCGTGCCGAAACGGCATGATGACGATGTGCTAGCAGCCGGAACAATGCCATCTCGTGGCGATCGCCGAAACATCGTCATATGGGAAATAACATCAGATCACGTAAGGATTGATGATAGCTAGGACTAGGAAATAAATACGTAAAATAAAAGTGAAACGGAAGAGTTTTAATAAAAGAAGGATTTAATAAATAGAGGGATTTAATAGAATGTAAACTAACCTGTTAAATGGAAAGTAGAAAGGTAAAGAGGAAGATACTGCCGGAAAGTGATAAGATCAGGATGGTAAATATTTCTATCATAAACCATATGGAACGATACCCAGCCTCCTTTGTGCCTTTTAAGCAATTAATTTGGAATTTGATTTTCATTTGAAATATTGTATGCAAGGCGAATGTTTCTCTCTGGAAAAATTTCCAAATATTAATATAGATTCAGTTGATACTGGATTTAATTAAGTGTCTGTGTTTGCCCCACTATACTGATAGCCCGGGTTTGAGTCCTGGCATAGAATCTTTCTTTTTCACTTGGTTGGCCTTTGCGCCTTTTAAGCAATTAATTTGAAATATTGTATGCAAGGCGAATGTTTCTCTCTGGAAAAATTTCCAAATATTAATGTAGTGTTAAATCATATTCACAAGAATATGTATAATGAATACAAACTCTGTTAGTATTTTATGATTTAGGAGTCAAATAAATATTTAACAAATCATATTTGAAAATGTCTGAAATTATACTATTAGCAGCATCTATCATTTCATCATTATTTTAGATTTTTATAGCTTAAGTATGTCTTTTATATGTCTCAAGAAATAAAAGTCTGTATTAATAGGTATTAAAGGTAGGGTGAAAATATATCAATATTTTAAAATAAATAAATAAATAAAATAAGATTTTTTTATTTATTCAAATAAGATTTTTGAAATTTAAATGGATTTCTATGATTTTTTTAAATTGCTAAAGTATTGAATAGCTACTCAATAGAACATCAAAATATTAAAATATGCCAATTTTTCCATAATTGTGTTCTTTTTATTATGAATACAATACATTCCTTACACAGTATGTGTACAGGTGTAAAGCAAAAACAGATTAATACAAGGAAATGAAATTTGTGCCTCACTTACATGAAACAAAACTCTCAAAAATAAGCCAATTGTCTATGAACCTAATTACAGAAATTTCCTTATACAAACACACATACATGTGAATACATATATAAATACACATTAATGCATACATATATAAAATGATTGCATACATAGCATTATATTTTTCTCAATTTCTTTGGTTATCCTCCATTGCCATGCAAGGAATATGGAAATATTCAAATTCATAATCTCCGTATTTGTATTAGTTTTCCATTTTTTTCTTCTTAAATGTGAAATTCAAATCAAATTGCATCGATTTTGAAGTTACAAAGAACATAAGGTTTAATTTGGCTACCTATCAGTTTGCACCTTAAAAAAAATAATAAACCATGGTTATTACATATGTAAGAAGTAAAACTTTTAAAAGTCAATCTATATCATAAATCACAAGTGTGTGTGTCAGTAACGTTGATGTCATAATGATCAGAGACAACAATGAAGTTAACATGCATAAGTTACAGCAATGGAGCTAATGTTTTAATTAATAATTCAAAGAATCACAATGTTATATCTATTTGAAAATTTTTGGGTTGATGTTTCGGGACGTTAGGATTGATAAATATTTTTTATTTTCAATCCCTGGCGAGATTTTGGCACTATTGACGTTCAGCTCAATTTTGGTGTCAATGCAACTAATATTTTGGGTGCTACCAAATTAACAAGAGTGTAATTTTTCACAGAAAGCTGAAGTTTTGCTCTGGCAATTAAATATCTGTTGTAATATGAAATTTGTATGAAATAATTTTTAACTGTGTATGCACAAACGATAGCAATAAAAATAAAAATGTAAAAAAAAAAAAAAAAAAAAAAAAAACAATCTTTTATAAGCATTCAATATTCATCTTAAAAACCATGGCTAATTTCATGATTGCAATTCATGTGGTTCCAAAAATTTTTCCATTAAAATACGTTAATTTTGCTAACGTCTCGATTATTGAAAATTCTCTGCTTTGATTTATGCTTTATAGAACGCATGAGCTAGTGAATTTATTAAAAAATTATCTTTTTTGCTCTGTTTCTTTTTTAAATTTTATTAAACTCACTATTCAGGATTTCTAAGTTGTTTTCGCAATATGTAATAATAATTTAATTAATATTTAACTATTAAATGATAAAAGAATTTCTTGTTTTTTAAGATATTACACTCTTTATTTTTTTATTTATTATCTACTTTTTACTGTTTAAAATAGTTTTTGTTGCATTGGCATATTTTAGCTAGAGTGGAAGTTTGACACATCATTAACTCTTGTTTTTGTAACTCGTAAACAGTTGTAACCATAAAGATTATTTCAAGATTTATCACCTGTGCCCAGCTAATGGGAAAATGTCTTAAAATTAATTTATAATTAAGTTCTAAATGTATTAAAATGTTGTATTGTCATCAAAAACAAGTCTGTCTATATAATTTTTATATTTCTAGCAGATCAAGAAGTGATTGAAAAATCAATAATTAAATTTCAAATTTACTTACAAAAACCAAGTTGAGTTAATAAAAGAGTGTAAAAATTGTTTTGCATAATTTAGTAGAAAACTCATATAAAAAGACCAGTTAAAATGTCGAGGCAATTCAGAAAGATACAGGCAACATAGTGAGCAGAATTGCGATTGCTTTCTGAAAGTAGATGATAATAACAGATTTTCCACAAATAGTCACTTTTTAGTAAGTAACATCCAACAAAGAAGTTAGTATTTAATGTATGTTCAAGCATATCTTTTTTTGGAATAGATGTTTTGATCTTGATAATTATTCTTGTTTATTGGGATGGGCTCATATTCTGATGATTCATCCAAGCAAAACTAAAGCATGAACAAAAAATTGCAATAAAAAAAAAAGAATGACAAATTGCACAAAATCCCTTATCATCCAGCTACTTTTAGAAAGCAACCAAACTTCAGCTCCCTTTACTGCCAATATTTTTCTGAATTTTTACGATGCTAGACTGGTCTTTTTATATGAGTTGCCTGTATAGATAACTACTAAATTATGCAAAAACATTTTTGTTATCATTAGCGCATGTACAGTTAAAAATTATTTGGTACAATTGCTCATATTGCATCAAGTATTTAATATATTTATATTCTAATTGCAGTGTGTTGTTTTTACTGTACTGTGTCTCAAATTTCCTGAAGGTGATGTTAAATTTTGTTCAAAACCCTAAATACTATATAAGCAAAAAAAAAAATGCAAAAAATTCTTGTATTTTTTAAAGAAACCTTTATATTTCCATCAATATACATTTTCTTACACAGATGTTGCATAAGATCCACATAGTCATGGGCTACAACTACAAATCATTTTGATCATGCTATTTTACAGGGTGATCACAAATATTATTTTTCTTTATTCAATTTGTTGTTGGTTTCTTAATTGACCTCATGATTAAGCTTTCACTGAAAAACATGAGATAAAACACGGATGGTCTTTATATTCCTGAAGTTCCAGAGAAATTTGTCAAGTATTTCTCCAGATATTTGACAAAATGTCTAAAATCTAAAGTGTCTGGTGACTTTTGCCTATTGTATATAAATATTTGATGATATAAAAATGAAATTCTGCTTGTATATAAATGCAAAAGTTAAAAAAAAAAAAAAAAAAAAAAAAAAAAAAAGAGGTGGAAATACAAATTATTTAAAATGTGTTAAATAATTATAATAAAAAATGTGTCAAATAATTATAATCAATCTATTAAATGTAATTTATATACATTTATATATTTAATTAATAAATGTATATAATACAAAACCAAGTAATCAATACATATAATTCATTTTATGATCTTGTTCAGGTCAAGTGGTCCATACTTATGTGGTCATTTGCATACTCTTGGTGGCATAGTTCCAGAGATGTATACATTGCAATCAAATGGAGTTCTGGAATTAGAATTAGCAGATTGGAAAGCAAATAGGAAGTAAGTTTTTCATACATAAACAAAGTATCTAATTCATAGACATTTACTTTTAAAGTAATAAGATAACATAGCTGTTGTGTGTCTGTGTTGGAATGTTTTTGCATTCATAATAGTTGGTGTTTCATTTATAATTTTTAAATTTGAAAATATGCAGTTAGTATTTAAATAAATAAAAAAAAAAAACTTTGATCATTAAATTAGGTTGAATTAAGAATTCATAACTGAATCACAGCAGATCAGCTTTTGTGTATGAAATTTAGAGAAATTACCATACCACAGCTGAAAGTAGCTCATAAAAGAAAATAACAAAATGAAATGAAAATACTGTATAAAAACATAGAAAAATAAAATATTACTAAGTTTTCGATGGATTGTTTGCACAATTGAGATTTGTGAAGTTTTATTTCCAAACACATTATAAAGATTTTATTGTAAATTAAAAAGATGCTGTAACTCTAAGTGTTTTTGAATCAGTAGCTTCAAGTTAATTGAGGAAAGTTTCATGATTGGGTTTACAGCCAGTTGGCATATTTTAGTGAGCTAGCTTAGCGCAAATTTAATTTCATTGTTATAAACTCTTTTTTTTATATTTTATTTTAATGTTTTTTGTTTGTGTGCATGTGCATGTGTTTGTGTGGAAAATATTTATCCATTTACAGAATTATATCCATTTACAGAATATTAGTATGATAATTTAAAGCAAACGATCAATATTGAAGAATAGGTCAAAGAACGCATTAGACAGTTCTCTTACTTGGAACAGCTGACATATGTTAGTGAGAATTTGTTTCTATTATTGTCCACAATTGCCATATCAAGTGTAAGTCTCTTTGCTTGATGAAGGCTTACACCATATGCCAGAGACACAGGATCGCCCATAGGTTTTACATTAAAACTTTGACCTTTAACTACTCAAGCCATAGATGAAATTTTAAAAAATCAGGCCACATTTATTAACTCTGTCTTACTAAGGTCTATGTTTATAGTAAATTACATAGCTATGGATTGAGCCATTTCTAAAAAATCATTTTCATTTCATGATCTGATTGAACTTAGAAAGCTTTGTTCACCTTTAGCTCACTTTACTTCGGTTATAACATAGAGAAGCATAAATATTGTTCTATTTAGAATAGTCTTCTTTAAGCCTTTCAGAATTAAATAAGTTTAGAGGACTATCTCTATATTGAAGTAGAAACTTATTTAATAATTTCAATGCAAACACTTAATTTTAGAACCAGAAATCAAATCTAGACCTTCAAATTATCTTTAATAGGAATTTTCATGAATATTTTATGAATAATTCCAGAGATGTAGAATAGTTAATATTGAGATAATTTTTGGCAATCTCAAAAAGGAATTTATTATAGCATTATCATACCCATTATTATAAAATTAAAATTTAATAAAAACTGTATTAGTTATTAATCATTAGAAAAATATAGTGTGGAACTGTTTATCCTCAAACCTGTTAACCAGAAAACCAGTTATCCAGAATGATATTTTCAACTGACTGATTTCAAGATCTTTCTAGAAAAAAGTGCCATACAGTACCATTTGGACACTTTATCCTGATGCCACTTGCCACATACAGATCAGAATGATATTGCTAAATGACTGATTTCAGAATCTTTCTCGAAAAAAGTGCCATACAGTGCCACTTGCCACATACACAATGTTTAATTCAATACCAGATGCATAATGAAACTTGATGTCAACATCTAGTATTTAAAATGGAACCATAGATATCGTGCATTTTGATTTGTGCACAGAATTTTTGTTCCTAAGGTATTACCATAAATCACCTTCTTTCAAACTTTGATTAATTTTTGATCTTGTTTTAATCTGATTCTTAAGCTGAATAACTTAGTGATTAATTTGAATTCAGAAACAATGCTGCAGCCACATATATTCTACAAATGCGATCGAATGGATGTTGCTTTAATGATAAACTAGTCCAGAATACTTTTGGCCTCGATCATTCTGGATAAATGGTTCTATACTGTATCAGTAGTGATAGGAAACATAAATCATTTAAACATTCCATTAAATTTGGTTTATTTTCTTAAAAATAGTTTTAATGAAATATTTAGGATTTTATTTTTTTTTTCAGATATCGAATTTGTGCTGTAGACCATGGTATGTTTTCTTTTATAGACCACTACGTAAGGGATTGGCCATTGATTTTAGTTACTAATCCTAAAGATGCTCTTTTGACGATGCCTTCTATTGAACCTCTATATAGAATTATAAAATCAACTCACATAAGGTATTATTAATTTTGATATATTTATACATGTTTGAAAATAACTTTTGTTTAAAAAAATTATGGTCCAATTTGGTTATCTTAATGACACCACATTCATCTGGCATACTTGATTAAAAAAAAAAAAAATACTGTTTCTGTTTCTACCACTAGGTTAGCCCTAGCCTGGTAAGGTTCTCACATGGTTTCTTCTGAGAAATGGTAGCAATACTTATAATTTACTTTATGTAAATAAAAATTTAAGTACTTTGCAGCATTTCTTAATTTTTTTGTAGCTAAAATACTTTTGTTTCAGTGTTATTGAAATAAGAGTAATTTTTGAAATATTTGTTTTGAAAGAGACAAAAACTTTGTTTTATATAATTAACTTGATATTTCAATCTATACTAATATTATAAAAAGGCCCATTTGTTTATTTGTTGCATAGTAGTTAATCTCTGAAACTACTAAACCAATTCAAAAAATGATGGTAACAAAATAATGGTGACACTTTCTACTCAAACATGGGCTACATTTTTTTTTTTTTAAATCTCAGTATCACTAGCCTCAAAAACGTAGAGGAGCAAAAAATGTTTTAAAATTATAATTTCTTTGATACTGTTGGCGATAAAAATTTTAAATTTGGCATGAAAATTACTTTTAAGATGCTCATGCTTGTTAAGAATGGTTTCTAAAAAACTCAAAATTTCAAAAGATGAAATGGACTGAAAACATTCTAAAATGCTGATTTCTCTGGGACTACTGATCTGATTTCAAAAATTCTTTCAATATAATAATGATTAGAGTCTTTGCTCAAACATGCTACTTTTTATCTTGGTACCATTAGCCCGAGGAGTGTGTGTGTGTTTGTGGGGGGGGGGGGGGCAGTAAATGAGTGAAAAATACTCTAAAATTATAATTGCTTTCATGCAGTCATGGTTAGAAACTTGAAATTTGACCTGGGAGTTATTTTTAAGATGCAAATGCTCGATAAGAACAGTTTCTAAAATATTTGAAATTTAAGAATGAAATGAACTAGTAATGTTCTAAAATTCCAATTGCTCTGGAATTATCTAACAGATTTCAAAACTTCTTTTAATGTAGTAATGACAGTATTTCTTTAAAAAAAAACTAGTTTTTTTAGGGTTTCACACTTAAAAAGTATAAATGGAACCATTATAAGATCACTCCTGTGTCTGTCTGTCACAGCCGTTTTACTCGTAAACTATGCAACGTGGAAAGTTCAAATTGGGGGAAGTAATAAAGATTATTGACCCACATATTTACAGATCAATAAATATTCATAAATATATTTAGGAAAAATGTAGAGGGGCTAATTAAGTTACTTGAAAAAAAAATCTTTTCTTTGTACATCGTGCGAAAGCTTTTGTAATGCTGAAATCAAAAATATATTTCATTTAATTTTAGGTATTATATTTTCAAAATTATGGTAGAAAATGTAGTGCAAAAATATGTCCCCCCCCCCCCCCCCCATCTAATTCCGAATCTATTGAAACTATCATTATGAAAAAATTAGAGGGAGTAGACATTAATTTAAACCTTGCAGGAAAATTATAGCGATTACCCTAGGTAACATAGTTTTTGAGAAAATCGCATTTTCCTGTTACACTCAAATTTCGATTTACGGGCTTCAGCAAATGTGTTGAGCAGAGCTGGAGTTACCTATTGTAGCAGAAGTATAAAAGCATTGTTGATCATGAATTTCGGAAAAAATCGTCAGTAATTAGCCAAGATATTAACCCTTAAAGACACAGATGGTTTCGACATACATAATGACAGGGACGGTCTTACTCTATGCTCCATCGGCTTTTAAAGCTTAGATAACAAATTTTAAGGATATATTTATGTAATGCAATTCCCGGTAGCAGTATAAAAGCACTAAACGTCAAATTGTTAAAAACAGACTAATTTAATGAGAATTAATCACATAAATACTATAGGATTTGTGACTAGTTTCCATTGATTGGCTCTCTCAATACACCTACTATGTCTTTAAAGGTTAACTAAAAACCTATATGGAATAACAAATATACAGAATAGCTATATTTGCTATTATTTAGGTTCCATATATCTTTGAACTTTCATGGTATATCCCTTTATACTTTTCTAGTATACAGGGTGCAAAGGTAAGTCCCTTTAACATGAAAATACTTGTGAATGGAGAGAGTTACAGCTATGCGAGTGAGGTAATGGCATAGTAAAGCGACTGCATCCGATTTCATGAAAATAGCAGCGCCATGCAGCGAGATGTGTATATAGGTTTCAAGTGTATTTGTGTAAAGTCATGTTAAAAACCATATAAGTTTGTTTCTTTTATGAATTATACAAATATTAAATAAAAATCTCATAACTGTTTTTTAACCCCTTAACCTACAACTACGTGTGTGACACCGTGGTCTTGTATTCGGGCCAAAACTGATTTTCACGAGCCTGGCCCTTGGTGCGATAGTAAAGGCTAACGGGATTACAGTAACCTCTTTTATCCGAAACTCTCGATTAACCGAAATCCAATTTTAAAGCTTTTTTTTTTTTCCCTATAACTTTTCTCGTGTGCAAGCGGTTCTTTCTGAACTACAAGTACAGATAAATATTTTGGATCTCCTTTCTTAGAATTTCTTCGAATTTAACTTGAGCTCTCGTACAAGATTTTTACTAGAGTAAAAATTTTCATTTTATCATGTGTACGAAAAGAAAACGCATTGCTTTAAGTATAGAAGAAAAAATTTAAATCACAAATTGTGTAGAATCGGGTGTGAGTATGACAAAATAAGTTCAAGAATACAGCATTGGTATTGCAGTGGTTAGTGTTACAAAGAGAGCTGCTGCAAAAATAAAAAAGTTTTATGCAGAAAGACTGTGATACTGGTGAACCATAGTATTAAAAAAACTTCATGATAGAGCTGCAAAGCAAATGCAATCGAAACTTTAACAAACAAAACTTTGTTTCAAACCCTTGTGAAATATGTAAAAGGTACCTAATTTCAAAATTAAAATTCAGGTTATTCATTCTTGTTTCTATTTTGCTATTAATTTATTTCTATTAAGCACTTGTTACCATAATAAGAAATAACGCATATATTTGCCCTTAATCTTAAAATTGAAGCATTCTCGATTATCCGAAAATTTCGATTTTCCGAAAGTTGATTGGTCCCAATTACTTCAGATAATCGAGGCTCTACCTTTTGTGGTATATTTATCACAATTATTATATCAGGTTTTAATTACTTATCAAATATTCCACAAAATTAAACCTATTGTATCTTACACATGTATTTACATTCCATAAGTCATGCACATTTAGTGCAAGGACCGATTTTTGAAACCGTTGAATGGCTCGAAGGGTGCGCTATCTTGTTTTCATTTTGGACCCAGGCTGTTAAAACGTAAATCGTAGGTTAAGGGGTTAAAATACATATTTATGTTAGGTGCTTTCTATTAGATATTTTGCACTATATCTTTTTAAATAATAATAATTTTATCATAATAATAATAAGTTTATTAATATAACTTTATAAGTACTAATAAGTTTATTATAAGCATATGATTTTAATTAATTTAAATTTTTAAGTAAGATGATTCCTACTTTGTTATTGTTAGTTTAGTGGTACAAGAAAAATACATTAATTATTGGCAGCAAGGTAGCTATCTATTATTTTAATTTGCTGAAAAAGTATTGTTGTAAAAAAATTATAGAATTTTCTGATTATGGAATATTCTACAATTTATATATATGACTAAGACTTAACACTTTACCACCAGCGTGATGAAAATGAAGTGTTTTACTGGGCCTAGCATTGTTGAGTACAATAGAACACTCTAAGCCTAAACGTTTCTAATTATTAAGCAAATGAAAAAAAAAAAAAAAAACCCACACAAAAAACTAGATATCATTGAAATACTTCAATTTTGACATATATCTTTTATTACTCTTTATCTGTGCCAAAAAGTTAAACACATCGAATAATGGTACTCTCAGCCTATGCAAAGAAGCATCACTGGGCACAACAGAGACATCTCAAGCATTGCATTAATCCTTTCACAATGAGCGTTCTGTATACTTGACACAATCTTCATTTGTTTCTACTAGTATTTTTTAATTAAAATTTTTTTCTTATTTCATCACAAAACTTCTGTGATTGTTTTCTAGTTATATCATACTTTTCTAATAATTGCATTATAATGAGTATTTTTTTTTTTTTTTTTAAGATGCATATTTTAGCACTAGATGAAAAGGATGATTGTAGAAAAGGGACAGATTTCTCATTTATGGAAAGATTATATTATTTGTAATCTTCTCCCTAATTTTTTTAAACTGCTGATTTTCAGTTAAAAAGATTAAATGGTCTGTAGGTATTCTTAGTCACTCTGATGGCAAAAGCTTACCCCTACTGGTCCGGCACATTTCCCAAATTAAACTTAATGCATTGAAAAAATCATAGTTCATTGTGTTTCACTTATAAAAACGTACAATCATTGTAATGTTATTTCACCTAATGTGTACTAATGATATATTGACAGAGTTATACTTAGGATATATTTTTATGTATTTAAAATTCCTGGTTATGATACTAATATTTTAGAAAATATATTACAATTTATAAAATGCACAAGAATCACTGCATTAAAATAATTTAAAAAGAAAAGAAAGAATAAGATATGTCTTGTCTATAGAAAACTACAACTTTTCATTAAAGTTTAAAGAAAAGTTTTCTGTAATTCTTCTTGTTACAATCTTCTCAATTTAAAAAGATACAGAATTTTATCCCATTTTCATAAAACACATTATAACTAAATTACACACCATAAATAAATAAATATGTGAAGCTAATAAATCTATTTTAAATCACTTATTTAACTTTAAAGTACACTCTACATGCCTTTGCTTACATAAACAGAAGGCCAGCCCTTCCTCGTTTTATCTACCAGGACTGAAAAAAAGACCCTGGTAGGATATGAAGTCCAATACTCGGATGATTACTGAACTCGAGAATTTTAGTAAACTAACACCATCTAGTATTTTAAAAAATTACTATTAAAAATGTCCCAATTCTAAAATTCGTATTTGAACCTGCAGTCCTGTACAGATGGCTTCAATGTGGATCATATTTGAACCTGTGGGGGGAACTTTTTCAGATGCATATATCATGTGCCAGCCTTAAACGGGTTAAGAAAGTTTTGATATTGCACCTCTGTGTTATCATAAGTTTATATAGCATGTAACATTATAAGATTGTATTTATTTATAAAAAGTTACTATTAAGAAATTTGAATCTACCTATGTAATAAAAAGGAATTATTTATCTCTGTGCATGTACAAAAACATTTACAATCTGTCTAGACTTTGTCATTCTTATGGAAAAAAAATTAAGATCTTTTATTAGGCATCAGAATAGTGAACATTTTAAAAAAATGTTATTTTCTTTATAGGTTTATTATATTTACACAACAAATTTAATTATTTAAATTTGAGATGATTTTTTTGCATTCGTTATAAGGCATAATTTGCATTAGATTTATAGACATACTTCTTGCATGTAAAGCAGTCTTTGTAATTATTCTTTACTTTTGTACATATTTTCTCTTTTCTAACCTTTGTGCAATCTCATGCCTGAGTTTAAGAACATGTATTTTATATTTTAAAATATTTCCTTTCAAACTACAAACAGTCATCAGTTCTTTCTTGTTCAGTTTCAAAAGCTTGTATGATTCAAAAATTCATATTTCTATCTCCAATTGCCATTATTCGAATTAATTTTTTTTCTGTTTCATCTGAATTAGTATCTAATTGGTGATGCTCTAAAGACTGTATTATACCCCTCTTATAATTTATTGTCTGTGATTTGCTAAGTGACTGGTGCTTCATTAAGCAAAATTCACGCTATCACCAATTAAACAGGGCCATCTGAATTTTTTTGTTTTTGAATTTTAATGGAAAATTTCATTGTTTACACTGTGAATGATATGCACATGTTAGGTGCTTGTGAATTTTAGAATTGTGGATTTTCGGGAGTTAACAATACGTATATATTACAGTATACAATCCAGGGCTTTACAAATTTGATAAAATCTGGTCTAGTCATCAGTAAAAAATATCCCCCACCCCCATTCATTGATTTTCAAAAACCACAAAAGTATTTTATGAATTAACTGGGAAAAAAAATTACATGTAGAGTTTAGAATTACTAGTTACATAGTGTAGAATAGTATTTAGTACATAATTTAGAAAGGTGATATAAAGTAAGTTCTCTAATGAAACTTAATAAAATTATATATCCCTGGAAATAAAAAAATACTGTAAAGTCTGAATTAACTGGCATGTCTAATAAATGCTGATTGCCAAATGCTTCAAATGTCTGGATAGTTGAATACTACAAAATCTATATCTGATGAGGGAAGATTGGAAAATGAAGATTCAAATTCAGAAAGATTCTAGGGCTCCATGGGGCGAGGCTGCACAAAAGATTTCACTTGCAAAATAAAATGTTATCAAATGAAAAATGTACGCTTAAAAACTTATTTAAAAATTTTTCCCCTCTTTTTAAAATAAGCCACTCACTCTCCACAAAGGAGTACTAAGTTTCATGTGATATAGACTAGACAATTGTCTCCAAATCAGGGTAGAGCTGACCTATTGTGCAATATGTGCGGAGCACACGGGGTGCCTGATAATAAAGGCGCCAAACATTTTAAGTGAGGGAAAAATATTAAAAATATATATATCATCCAATTTTATTAAAATTAATTATTCTTTACATATCAATTAAGTTTTATAGATTTACTTCAAATGAATTACTTACAATCACTTCTGTGTTATTGTTCTTTAAAATAAATATGATAGAAAAAACCCATCTGTTAGCATTGATTGTATCCAATTTTATATATTGCCACAGAGGTTCCATTGACACTGTTTTATTGAAACCTCCCTCCTCCTCCTCTTGCATTCTAATCATGTGGCATGCTAACTGGCTAGAGCAGAAAATAATGGCATTTTCTGTGCATGAGATGGGAAATACCTTTTTAAACTTGACCCTTCCATTAAAAGTGCAATAGAAAAGGAAAATCACTGCTTTCTGTGCTCTAGTAAGAGTGTGCGAGGGGGAAACATTTGTGTTTGTTTCTTTGGTCAATTTTTGTAAGAGAAAAAAAAGCCAGAATAAATAACTTTGTCACCAGATAAGAAAGCTTGGTCACCAGTAGCAACCTGGCGACCACATTTGTCAAGCCCTGTATATGAGCATGTATATATATATATGTAAATATATGTAAGCATAAATATATATTTAAACCTTATATAAAAGTGATTTAAAAATTTCTGAAGATTGCTTAGTTTCTTTTCTCAATGTGATATTTATCTATACTTTAGAGTTTTGATTTTCTCACCATATCCAATTGAGACTGCCAAGTTGAAAATAAATGATGGTGATTGGCAAATGCTAAAATCAGCAGAACCACCTCTTTATACTGTACAGTGGGATCCTCTAAAATATATTGAAGGACTCCATAAAATGGTCATTTTTGCAAAAGTATGTATATACAAAATTATCCTTACATGTAATTAGTTAACTTTGACAGTTAAATCATCTTCTTCTTCTTTTTTTTTTTTTTTTTTTTTTTTTTAAATACTTATTTTATAGTTTATAATTTCCTATCATATATTGTAAATAAATCAGTGTTATTATGCCACCTGGAAAATCTGTAAAACACTGGGAATTAAAAAAAACCACCTAAAAAAGAGGAAAAACACAGGAAATTTTGAAATTTTCTTTAAAAACCTGCAAAATACAAAGAATATTAAATTTCTTAGTTTTTTTGCATCAAAGAAATGTCAGTCTCCATAACCCCCATAAGGAGAAAATGACCTTTGCAAGTATACATACAAGGTAATCACAGAGAATTTTTTTCCAGATTTGAGTAGCAACAGTGTAAAGTTTTCCTTTCTTGTGAAATTATTGTTTAACACTTTTAATCTTTAAACATTATTTGTTTAATTATAAAGGGAAAATGTTCATTAACTGTGATAATGTATCAAACAATGAAAATTACTTTTACCTACACTTTATACATTAATTTTATAGTTTGAATTTTCTAAGTACTTCTTTTCATAGGGACTGTGGCATAACTCAGTTTTAAGAAAATGTGATTTCTTGCCCAATATTATAAGCAGTCATGAAAATAAAACGGCAATTTCTGAAAAAAGAAAAAAACTCTAAGCTTATATGGCTCATTTATCAGGCATGTAGAAGTTCCTCCAAAAAGTGGAATTGCTGTTTTTTGAAAGCGATTTTGGATATTCTCTGGATCAAGCAAAAATAAAATATTGAGAGTATGTAAGAAGAGGGAGGGCAGGGGCATATCAGAAAAAGTGTATACTTATATCTATTTTTCAAACCTTTTGAGTTTCATTAACTGTCATAATGTATCAAACAATGAAATTTATTTTTACCTATACTTTATACATTAATTTTATAATTTGAATTTTTTAAGTACTTCTTTAAACGGACTGTGGCATAACTCAGTTTTAAGAAAATGTGATTTCTTGCCCAATATTATAAGAAGTCATGAAAATGAAACAGAAACTAATGAAAAAAAATTCTAAGCATATATGGCTCATTTATCAGGCATGTGGTAGTTCCTCCAAAAAGTGGAATTGCTGTTTTTTGAAAGCAATTTTGGATATTCTCTGGATCAAGTAAAAATAAAATATTGAAAGTATGTAAGATGAGAGGGAGGGGAGGGGCTTGTCAGAAAAATTGTATACTTAGATCTATTTTTCAAACTTTTTGAGTTTCATTCTGTTTCATTTCTTTTCATGCACTGCATAGCTGTCAGATCAAAAGTTAATTGAGCATGTGGAAATCATGTGATGATATGAATTAGATAAAGTTAATAAAAGAGTTTAAAAGGAAGAAGAATTTCCATAAAGTTCTTTTTGCAACAGAATAGTTTCTCCTATCCATATATAAACACATTTGGATAGTTTCTGTGCAGTGAAGATGCTGTGACTAAGGTAACACCAAAGCAGAAGTATTGGGTGTAGTAAGAAGCTTTAAAGCAAAGATTGTCTGACGTTTACTGTGAAATATCACACCAATGTGTTGACCGCGTTTGTGTCATGTGATAAGAAACAGTTCAGCGTTTTCAAATTGACGCAGAAGATGGGAGAAAAGTGAAAGTAAAGTTGAAATTTCGAAGGTGAAAGATGTCATACCATAAGTCATTTATTCGTCACTGCATTCTTCATGAATTTCACCAAGGAAAAAGTGCTGCAAAAGCATATCAATCAATCTGTTCTGTTCATGGAGAGGAAATCGTATTGAAAAGCACATGCTAATTTTCGTTACGACGTTTTAAAGATGGCGATTTTGATGTTAGCGATCAAGAACGTAAAATTCAGAAGGCAGGAAGATCGGTGCCACATGCATTGAGGCAGAGGAACAAGTGTTGAAGTGCATGAATCTGCTAAACAGGCAACAGAAAGAACCTTTCTTAGAAAAATCGTTACGGGAGGTGAAAAATGGATATGTTATGACAATCTGAAACACAAAAACTATTGGTTGAATCCCGGCGGATCAACAAGATCAACGCCGAAATGAGACATTCACTGCAAAAAAGTTCTCTGAATCTGTAGGGATATGAAGGGGGTGCTCTATTACGAACTGTTGGAACCTGGTGTAAGTGTAACTGCTGAACGCTACAAGGAGCAATTGCTTCAATTGAACCAGGCAATCGGTCGAAAACGTCCATTTATTGGCAAAGGTTTGCGCCCCGTGAAATTGCTCCATGACAACGACAGGCCTCATGTCTCAAAATCAGTCAATGACACGTTAGTATCTCTTGACTGGGAAGTTTTGGCACACCCGGCGTATAGTCTCAACATAGCCTCTTTAGACTATCATTTTTTCGGTCGCTGCAGAATGCCCTGGCTTCTGTAAACTTCCGGACAGTGGACGAAGTGCGAAACTGGGTTGACGACTTCATCACATCAAAAGACGAATCGTTCTACACTGCTGTCATCTGTCAATTGCCCGACCGATGGTGGAAGGTGTTACATAATGATGGAGTTTATTTTATGAATAAAGGTATTATTCTCAGCTCTTAATGGCATATTCATTTCTCGGAAAAACGCTTTAAAACTTCTTACTACACCCAATATTTAGCATTGAGAAAAAAAAAAATTCTTTAAGGGAATAGAAAAATCTATGGTAATCATAAAGTGTCTATAGAAATATATGAGTGTCTATAGTGAAAGAAGTAAAAATGAATATTATTAGCTAATTAGTGAGTTGGACATTTCTTTTGCTGTGTAAATATCCATTAAAATAAAATAAAATTACAAGAATTTGTAGTCGTTGTATAGTCTGAAAGTTTTTCCACCTTTTTTCTTCTTAAACCACTTTTATGCCTGGTGTATGTAATGTAGTCATATAGCATTTTGTAATTCGTTATTATATGACTTATTTATGCGTATATTGAATATCTTATGCATTAAATGGTATAAATATTGAAAAATTACTTTGTGCATTTGATGTTTGATAATTATTTTGTAAAGATATACAGTAGAAGATCTTTATAACGCAATTCTCCATATAACACACAACTTCTCAGATGTAAATAATGATTTTTGCAGTTAAAAAGCACCTGCATTTTCATATTGTAAAATATTGCTACTCTCTAGAGGACTAAATTTGATACATTAGTTCAACTTTATCTTCTAATTTAAGACCTTTTTAGTGAAAAAATGCTATTATTACAATAAACATTTCTAAAATGTCTAATATAAGGGATGGTTGTGTCAGTTATATTTGGATCATATTTATAAAGTAAATTTAACAATGTCTGACCTATATTATGCAAAAATTTATAATTTGGATAACTCTTGGTAACAAGGAATGCAGTATAAAGATATTCTAATGTATTTTGATGTGTTTCAGACCATATTTGGCTATGTTTACAAGGTGAATTTAATGATCTGATCCATATAACGCAAAATTCTATATAACGCACAACCTTGCCTTTTTAGGTTTGTGTTATAAAGATCTTCTACTGTATAACAATCTGATTAGGTTTCAAAATGTAAATAAAGGTTATAAAAAAGTCTCTTTGGAAAATTTTGAAGCCTGAATTCCCCAAGCTTTTTAAAAAAATGCCAAGGCCACTGTACTAGTAAAGTATCATTTAAAATATTTAAATTTGGATAATTTTTTCCTTGTGATATAACACAGAACACTAATTTCATATGAAATCTGAAATTGTGCAAAAAAATAATCATTATGTACAAGTTAAAAATTGTATTCAAGTGTTTGAATTGCCAATATTGGGCAAAACCTGAAAACTGGATTCCTTTTATGAATGCTAAAAAATCGCCATGAAATGCAAAAAAACACTAAAAATCTCATAAAGATTTTGCAAAACTTCAAAAGTTGCAGAGAACAAAATTTACTATAACTAGGCTAAAAGATTAAATCTGGGTTCCTTTCACAAACGTAAAAAAAAAAAAAAAAAAAATCACCATAAAATCCTAAAAAATGCTAAAATTTGAATAAAAAATTCAAAAATTGCAGAATACAAAATTTACTATATTTGACTAAAAAATTGACATGTGACTTTTACAAAAATTACTTTTACAAATGTCAAAAAATCAGTGTAAAATGTGAATAAACGCTAAAAATTGCATAAAAAATTTTGTGAAAAATTCAAAAATCACAATACGAATTTGGAATAAACTATATTGAAAATGCAACAAAATGTATTATATTGGGTTAAAAAATAGAAATTAGATTCCTTTTACTAATGTTGAAAAATCCATACAAAATGCAAAAAATTTAATTAAATCTAATCCAAAAATTCCAAAAACTAGCTTCAAAGTGCATAACTCCAGAATACATGCATTTTCCTGCCAAATCTTACAGCTTAATGCACAGAGGTCTCTTCCAAAAGGACACACAGATAGGCACACATATACAAATATCTATCTTTATGATTATAGATGATCTAACTTGGGCCATGATATTTTTGAAATTTGAAACTTGCATGGATTAGATCATAGGAATGATATTGGTATATATATAAAAAAAATGTGCAAATTTTGATAATTAGTGTATCCCCTTCATTTCAAATGACATCGTTCTTATATTGTGAAAGCACATTGATCATAAATTGTAAAATCTGTGATTTTGTAATTCTCTTTTTTTTTTTTGCTTTCTTTTGACCCCGTGCTACCTAAAAACAGTTTTAAAAAGTATTAAGCTGGTGTGTATATGTTAGCCATTCAAATATTTACTAAAAATTTTAGGATGTACGTGGTAATCAGAAAACTTTACATCATGATTTTGCTTTGGATGGAACAAGACCTACTTTTCCTCTTGGTGCGAGAATGGCGCTTATGGGACACATATCAGTGGTAAGTTTATTTGCCTATCTAATATTATGATCTTAGTTTAGGTTTTTTACTGTATTTTTATAAACCAGCTATGGATACCAGGTAGCTTGGTCATTTTTAAATGTATATATTCTTCAAAATACATAACTTGTAATTCAAATCCAAATCCTTCACCAAATTATGAGTTTCAAGTTTGTCTTCATTGCAGCACTTAATATGACTTTCTTGTTTTTTACATTTTACAGTCTAAAAATTGGTGAAATGGCTAATCTTCTGTAACTGGGTTCACTGTGCATTGGGATATTTTATCGAGTTGTGGTTCGGCATAACAGGGGTATTTTTAGTGGCAATAGTCATTTTACACCACATTGCTGCCAGCATCACTCGTCTTTGATGCCAACCTTGGCTGTGGACTTAATTGTAGAAGATAAGCTGCAAAAACTGCAGCCCTCACTCAAATTTCCACAGTTATTCTCCAGAATGCCCACTTATTTTTCAGTTGCAACATTCTAATTTATGTGGAAACAAAATCTGTTTTGGAATTCATTAAAAATTTTTCCATATGCTAATATATAGAGTGTCCCTTCTCATCATTAACTAATATTTAATTCCTAAAAATTAGTTTTAGAGAAATAATTCAAATTGTAAAAATATTTTAAATGTTGTTCTTGATCATAAAATAATCCATTTATGTCTAAATAGTTATTTTTTAAAATTTTATGAAATTTAAACTTTTATATGGTTCCTAAGTCCTAAACATAATATTTAGAAAAACTTTTTCTATGCTTTAACAAATTAAATAATAAAAATTCCATTCTTCTACAATCACACTAATTTATGTGGAAACAAAATCTATTTTCAAACTCATTTAAATTTTCTCCATATGCTAATACAGAGTGTCCCTTCTCACCATAACCAATATTTAATTCCTAAAAATTAGTTTTAGAGAAATAGTTCAAATTGAAAAAATATTTTAAGTGTTGTTCTTGATCATAGAATAATCCATTTATGCCAAAATAGTTATTTTTTTAAATGTTATGAAATTTAAACTTTTATATGGTTCCTAAGTCCTAAATGTAATACTTAGAAAAACTTTTTCTATACTTTAATAAATTAAATAATAAAAATTCCATTTTTCTATATTCAAAACTTTTCTCGCTATGATACTTAGAATTTTCTAAATCTTTAGTCTTTTCTGGCACTAAAAATGAACAAAAAATGTGTTTTTAGTGTGAGAAAATGTGAAAATTCAGAAAATTCAAAGTATCATAACTTAGTAGATTTTGGTCATACGAAAAATGGAATTTTTATTGTTTTCCTTTTTAGATCATAGAGGAAGTTTTTCTAAACATAATTTTTAGGATCTAGGGACCATATAAAAATTTAAGTTTAATAATAAAAAATAACTATTTTAACATAAATGGATTTTCATATGATGAAGAGCAACATTTAAAACATTTTACAGAATACTGTTCCATTCCATAACATTCCTTTTCATTTATAAACGCTGTGTCTTTAAAATTTAATTTCTGTAGCTTTTAGCTTCATTGTGTAATGACAGTACATCATCAGATGCAAAGTTTGTTTTACGCTATAAAAAAAAAAAAATATTTTGCTGAAATCAATATTTATCTAATCATTTTCTTGTTCTTGAATCGGTACATAAATCTTATTTTATGTAAACCAGGGCCCAATCTAGGCTTTTTGGGTTACAAAACATACTACCAGGTGCAAAGCCACTTATAAAGTTAAATTTTATATTCAACTTTGATCTGCTGTACAGAACATAGGTGAAAATAATTTTTAATTGAAGCCCTGATAGATTTTAAGACTTTCCAACAAAGTTGAAAAGTGTTTGACTTCAGTTTGTCTGGCCGTCTGTCTGCTTTCTAACTCTCGTAAATATACTTGGATTGCCCTGAAATTTTGTGATGTTATTGACATTTACTATAGCACATTCCCTATTTCAAATGAAGTTTGTAGCCTGTTTAGTTCATTTAAAGGGACAGTCAAAAGTATTCCATTTCATTACGGCCAATAGGAAAAAATCGTTTCAAATGATTTTGAATGATGTTGCACGCTTTCAAACATAATAAAACTGATATGCATTTATGAAGTGCACTAAAATATGCATTCTGTAGAATATGCAGTGCAAAGAATAGTTATTATTCATTTACAGGGCCACACAAAAGAATTCCGTTACATAATGATATAGGGGTGGAGGAAATTGTTTGTGGCGTATTTTAATTATGTTAAACTAGTTCATGTACAATGAAATTGATATATGTCGCTGAGGTTTACTATAACTTATTTCATGTGTAATACGAAGTGCATAGTATTTACAGGGATGCACACAAGATTTCAGATACTCTATTGTATCTGAAGTACTGTACATTAGCGATGATTGCTAGAAATGCATTTTTAATTATGATATGTACTTTTATGTTTCACTATATTTATGCATACTATATGATGTGTATAAATGCTATAATTCATATACAGGGCTACACAAAAGAATTTGTAAGGGTTATTGGGTATGAGCGCAAATTGCTTAAAGGTGGTTTTTAAATGAGTTATGCATTTTTACGCTGAACTGCATTTAGTTTACTAAGAAATGTTTTTTTTTTAAATTAATTTTTCAACTACAGTGAAATTACACTTGAAATTATTGAATATTAAAGACGTGAATTATCACATTGCTAACAAGGCGTAAACCAACTTAGTGAAAAATGTCCAAGCCGGGAATCGAACCCGGGCCCCTGTAATAGATCTCCAGTGCTCTACCACTAAGCCACAAGGCGTCTCATGTTACGCCGCTAGATTGTGTGCTCATGAAGACTTTTCCATCTAGTGCTGTGGTAGCAGCCTTACCGACTTATATAAGTGAGAGATGCCAAGCTGGGCATCGTCCTTGTGGCTTAGTGGTAGAGCACTGGAGGTCTATTCCAGGGGCCTGGTTTCGATTCCCGGCTTGGACATTTTTCACTAAGTTGGTTTACGCTTTGTTAGCAATGTGATAATTCACGTCTTTAATATTCAGTAAAAAATGTTTGTAGAATATAGATAAAATGATATACAAGGTCACACAAAGAATTATATACATTACCTCTATCGATGATAATTTCTGGAAATGTGATTTCAGTAGTTTTAAGAATGTTTTAGTTTGAATAAAATTTTAGCTAAATAGTGGCACGTAATAAGGGTTATACAAAAGTATTCAAGTATGTTTCCATTTATTAGTGCAAATTGCTGAAAGAGAAATTTCAACCTGTTATGCGTTTTCTTGCTAAACTAAACTTTCCCATTATATACAGGCATGAAAGAATTCCACTTTTTAAAAAATAATTTTGGTCATTCTCTGGATTGGTGCAAAAATGCAAAGAAAATATTGGAAGCATATAAAGTGTGTGTGTGTGTGTGTGTGTGGGGGGGGGGGGATCTTGAAAATTTAATAATCGGGCATTTTGTCTTACTAAAATCCTTAGAGGTTTTTTTTTTTTTTTTTTTTTTTTTTTTCTGAATTGCTATGCAAAAGAGCTATCAAATCAAAGGAAAGCTTATATTATAAGCATATGAAAGTCATGTAAATAAAGTTGATTGAAGTATCTTTCCAGAGTGAAAGTTTTTCTGACTTGAAAGGAAAAAGGAAGTTTTCATAATGTTCTTTTTGGAATAGAATATTTTCTTTATTCAACACTTTTGATTTAAAAGTTTAAATTTGTTTTTAATACTTTCTAAGCTATGAAAAGAAAATAACAGTTATACATACATTTAGTTCATTTTATTCTATAAATAACTGTTAAAATGTGTCTAAATTTTAAAAGTTTGGTGCCATTCTATATACGGAAAAGATTTTCCACCTTTTTTACTATTTCCCATTTTCATGCCTGTAGATAGTATATATATCAACCTACAGATCAAATACAGGGCTGTTCAAAAGAATTGGAATACATATTTGGCTATGGACGGTAACTGCTCAAATCAGTTTTTCAAATGTTTTATGCGTTTTCTAAAATCTTTACTTAGTTATCTTATTTACCTTATTTCCCTAAATAATGAAGTTTTGTTAAAGCATTCAGGAAATGTTGGAAAGTGTTTCATAATCTATGCTTAATGCATAATTTTTCTTTCTTCTTTATAATTTGTCTGTTTTCTTATATTGCCCACCAATACACGAAAAACCATTTTTGGAATTTTCTTATTAGCTGCATGCCAGCAATTAATTCCGAAAGATTTCAGCATTTATAAACTTTTTGATTTAGATTATTTCATTATTTAAGCACATAGTTCGGTTACATATTTGTTAAATTTGTGTTTTATTCAATTATTTCTGCCTGGACTCGCAAACAATAACATGAAACGAGAAAAAGCTAAAACAATTGCCATAAAAAATTACGATAAATTAAAAAATCGCTGCACAAATTCAAATAAACTTTATTGAAAACAGAACAAAATTTATTATATTCGGCTAGAAGATTGAAAATGGCATCTTTTTATTAACATAGGAAAATTGCAGCAAATTGTGAAAAAAGACTGCTAAAAGTTGCAGAAAAAAATTGCTAAAATTTATTTAAAAAATCGCAGAGGACGAAAGTTACTATATTGGGCTAACAGATTAAAACAGGGTTTCTTTTGCCAATTTCGAAAAATCCCTACGAAAAATGGCATAAAAATATTCTTGAAAAGTTCCAAAAACGTTATACAAATTTCGAATTAACCTTTATTAGAAAGACGACAAAATGTATTATATTGGGCTAAAATATTAAAATTGGATTCCTTTTACTAATGTAGAATTTTTTTTATGACCCCCCCCCCCCCCCCCAAAAAAAAAAAAAAACGCTCCAAAAATTGCATTTAAAATCACTTAAAATCCGAAAACCACAGAGGACAAAATTTACTATGTTGGGCTAAAACATTGTAACTGGAATTCTTTCTTGAATGTCAAAAAATTGAAGAGAAACCCCAAAAAATGCTCCCAGAGGAAAAAATGTACTGAGGAAAAAAAAATCACTAAAAATCTTACTTGGTTCATCATTTTTATCCGCATAAAGTTGCTTAAAGAGATGCTCCTATTTGTCATTACTTTTGACAGATTTTATAATCAGTTTTACTATTTCATTAAGAACAGGAGAAATATTTTTGGATACTAAGTTCACTCTATGAATAACACAAAATACAAGAAATTTTTTATAAATTATCATCTTTCATTAGTTTTAAGTAGCCATTTGTCCCCCACTTTCGTAAATATTTTTAACTGTGAAGTAGAACCTCTCAAAATTAGATGGAATAAAAAATATAAGAAACTGTTAAACCAAACTAAGATATTTACAATAAAAATTCAACCTTCATTGGTTAGTGTAATTCTAAAAATAATTATTCTTTTTAATCTACAGTTATCTTAATATTATTTCGAATGGTTTTAACTTTTCAAATTATTTAAAAAATATATACCTTGTTCATGTAACTAAACAGAGAAGTGTAATAAAGTAAATAATCATGGTAAAGTAATCAATTCAGGCGCTAATCAGTATAATTAAAGAAAAGAAATTCAGTGAAAACTGCTTCACTATGACACCATAATAATAATAATTTTGTTTAAGTTTTAACAATAAAAACTAAATGCAATATTATTTTCACTGTCAGTTAATTTTTATATGTACTTCTCATATTCTAGACCATTTCTCATATTAGCTAATACTTTAACACACAATAGGTTATTAATAAATATTTCAAAAACTGATGTCATGTCTGCAGCAAGGACTTTTCATACAAACTTATTCTGCTCCATAAATATTTTCGCTGACTTAAAAGATCAATATTAAAACGGGTTGAGTAAAAACTTGAGACATTTACGCCATTTAGCCATGCAACATTCATAGAAAAACATTTAGTTTTATGAACTTAAATATTTGTTTCCTTTTAAATATGACTTAATTTTAACTAGTATCAAACATTTTTTAGATTAGGATCACAAATTCAGAAGCAGAGAGTGAAAAATTATTGAAAATCCTTTTAACGCAATATATTGAAATGTAACAACTTTATGAATGAAAAAACATACTTTCTTTTTAATATGGCATCCTTTTATATTTAAATTAAAAATGAAAATGAGCAAATGGAATCAATAACGTTATAGCAATTCCTATTATTTGTAATTTTTGATGCAACAATGGAAGTAACCTGACCACCAAAGCTTGAAGACATTTGTTAAAAACTCTTAAAATTGAAAATGATTTATGAAAATGAAAATAATTTACAAAATAATTAGTGTAGGCTCATATACAACTGAACATTTTTCAGTTAAAAGCATAATTATTGAAATTAGTTCAGTAGAAGGACCAGGGCAGATGACGAAAGAAATCAACTTGTGTTTTAAATATATATATTCTCAAATTGTCCTTCTGTGGAGCATGGGTCTCACATTGGGAACCATAGTTCTAGATTAAGCTTTGTAAAATTAAAAATAATTAAAATTTGTGATTTTCTTTTTTTTCTTTCTACGTACATATGTTAGAATAATTTTTTTATGCAAAAAGGAGATTTAGAATGACATTCAAAACTTATTGCTTCTTTTGTCAATAAAGCATGTAATTCTATTGGTTGCTTGTGGTCACTCAAGATTGCATTAAGGGATTATAAAAAGTTTTAAACTAATACTACTATGAAAGATGTTATTAGGAAGATAGTTAAGGATGGTTAACTTGAGAATATATATTTTCTTTTTATTACTTTATTCTTACTTAAGTCTGGAATATTTAATTTTCAGGGCCAAGCAATTTTTGGAGTAACATTACTATTAATATTATTACCTCTTTGCGGTCTTAGGATTTATCTTTATTTTGCTAAGGGTAAGTAATAACTTTAAATATTTATTATGCTTTTCATTTCTTTTATTAAGAAATGAAAAATGTTGGTGTTTTATTTAAACAATGCATTAACTATCTGAAAAAAATATTATAAAAAAAAGAAAAAGTCAGTGTATTTTTTTAAAGGAAAAAACCTTTAAGGGGGTTGGTCAGTCAGATCTCAAATTTAAATTACAAGTGTTAGTCCCATGGGAGTTGAATGCATTCTCATTTTTAAAATAAATCTCATAAGGAAATTAATATTTGTGTGACTTATTTTTTTTTGTGTACTTGTCTTAAAGGATATCTCTCTCTCCCCCGCCCCTCCTTTTTATAGTTTCTCAAAATATTTCTGAAACACAGGCTTAGTTATATCTGAAGTATTAAAATCTTACTCACATTTCATACAATTTTAATACATAAAATATTTAATTAAGTATATACCTTAGAAATATTTAGCCAATTAAAAAAAAAAAGGATATCTTTTAAGAAGAGAACACAGGAAAAAGAAGTCAAATGTTAATTTCCAGAGCAAATATTTAAAAAATAAAAATGCATTCCATTCCTATAAGTTCAAGATTAGCAAGGGGATTTTGAGATCTGACTGACCAACCCCAAAAACTGAAAAAAATTCTATAAAAAAAGAAAAAAAAATTAATTTTCTTTCTTCAGATTTTCAAAGCAGATGCCGAGGTACTACGAGAAAAGCTAAAGCAAGACAACTTCTTCTATCTTTCTTTTCTTGTAGTGGTAAGAAATTGTGACAGTACAACCATATTAAACACATCTCCAGTAGGCTACCCAATTAATAAGCATTTTGTTCCCTCTCAGAAATTACGCACTAATTTATGTGATGACACCATTCTTAGTATATTATATAGATATCTACTCTTTTATTGACAGTCAAAAATTTATGCTTATTATTACACTGCTTATGCTAGATTCAAAACTGGGAAAGTCAAATTGATTTTCTCTTAATAAACTTAGAATCAGATTTCAAAAGTTATAAGTTGCTTAAACATGTAATGAATGCACTTTAAATCTCTCATAGATTATAATGTTTGTAAAATCTGTGCACTTCCATAAAACCTAATACTATAGCTCACAAAAGTGATAAGACACTTACAGATACAATACAGAATTATTGAATAATTACAAAGTATTAAAAGAATTTAAAATGATTTTTGCTGTTGTAATAAATCATTCACATCTTCATTTTTATATGTTATGAATATTTTTGAGAACAAAGAGAAATTTTATTCTTAAAATTACTAATTTGTATGAAAAGGGTAGAAAATTAAGTCACAAAAGTGTAAGACATTAAGTAAAACTATCTGTTATGAATGCAAAAATGAAATGCATTATACTATTTGGTATTAAAAGTGAGTGGCAACACATTTGACAACCGTTTCTTTTATTTGGAATGTGGAATATTTTATATTTTGACTGGAAAAGACATTATGTTCGATTTTTTGAAATGAAGTTCTTAATTTGTATCTAGATTAGAGTGTAAAAAAAAAAAAATCATGATTTAAAAAAAAAAAAAAAAAAAAAAAAAAAAAAATAGAAAAATCAGATTTTTCTTTTATTTAAATCAGATTTTTCTTTTATTTAAATCAGATTTTTTTTATGTAAATCGGATTTATACGATTTTTTTCCCTGCATTAAAATATGTGTGACGTGAATATTAGAATATTCACAAATTGTTGTGATCGTATTTTCGAATTAGTTTGTTGTAAAAATTCTTCTTTTAGAAATGGAGACAATAACCCTACACTTAGTTCTTTTAGGTCATTTTAAAAGGAGAAAATCGAAACGATCTTACTTGAAACAAGCAGTGTTGAGGAAGAGACAGGAACTACACTTTCTTGAGACTAAATCAATCTTTATTTAAGTATATTTTTAGATGAAGATGAATAATTTTCCATTTTGATCACCCGTAAATGGTTCTTGAAAATACCAGCACTTAGATTAAAAAATTCCCGAGAGAATATCAAATATTTAACTTCGTTGATAAAAAATGGCACAACTACAACCAGATATCGACATCATTGTTTCGGCAATCCCGTCAGAACTTTAACTGCCTAAAAAAATTAAGGGAGACAGTATATAAACATCGCTACGGGGCCTGCAAAAGTAATTAAGCGAGAGGTTTAAAACAATTGACCAAATTCAAAAGCCACCGGTATTCAGAAAACAAATGAGAAAGCGAAACCAAAAGTAACGCAATCTAATTTCTTCGTGAAACGAAACGTCACTCGTTTGAAATCATAGCAAGTGCCCGTTTTCTACTGAGCATGCGCGCACTTACAGCCTCGGATGAAACACGGAGAGAAAAAGGAAGGGAAGAATAATGAATGAATGGCGTGCGTATGCAAGCACTGGGGGAAAGCCAACTTGCAGGTCTACGCTAAGGTTGTCGGCAAGAGAGACGGGAGAAGAAAAAAAAAAAAAAAAAAAAGCACGGCCGCGAAACCGTCACAGATGCAGACCGGTGAATAGGTGGAAAAAAATGTGAGATTTCATCTCACAATACCCCCCAATGTCGAATAAAATTTTGATGTGCCAGACAGATGTAAAAAGGTGACCTTTTGCATCAGGATGGGAAAATCAAAATTTTGAAAGCCAATTAACAAGTCCTAAAAATAAAATGTGGTGATCAAAAAGGAAAAAGAGAAGGAAAAGGAATACATAAATGTTACATCAATGTAGTATATACAATATAAATATGTACATTTAGAATGAGTATTCCAATTGTTTACATGTGGCATGCCATAAAAATAATTGTGCACGTAGTATATCTTTAAAAAGATCTCATATCAAAAAAATATTAAACATTAATATTTCACCAAAAAAAAAGGCAAACAACTTTGCTGTCAAGAGATATCATGAAAAATGTATTATTCGAATAATATAAAATAACAGTTGCAACTATAATAAGTAAAATTGGTCGACCAAGAGTATTATAGAATAACTTACATCTTCAGCTATTCAAGTTTTCATCAATCAAAGTATCTCATAAATCAAGAGTACTAGTATAATTTGTTTACTCATTGAAGATATTTATATAGCTACTCACTACCATTAACATATTAGATAAAATGTATATCAAAATAATATCAACAACAGTAAACAACACGTATAACCTCTAAAATAAAAAAAGTCAACATCAATAAATTACTCTTCAACAAAAATATTTAACATAATTACTCAAAATTCATCAACCTAGGTATGGTACATATATATATATATATTGCTGTATGAAAAAAAAAAAAAAAAAGTGGAGATCTCCAAAAAAGAAAAAAAAAACTAAAAATATACTATCAAAATCATTATACATTTCTATGTAATAAGCTTGATCATGTCAATTTATAAATGAGAAACATGGTACCAAAAAAATAAAAAGGAATAGATAGATAACCTGGAACAGATATTACCATCATGTTTTTGCTAAAATTAAATGAAATTTACTAGAACTTAGAATACTAGGTGAACAAACTATTGCCTTAACATCATCACATTGTCAGGTGCGACTACTCATAAACGTAAAGATAAATACAAAAAAAAAATTAACTATTAATATTTATGAAAATATATATTTAAATGCAAATATTAATGTCTTTTTCGTAAATTATAGTTGTGGGGTAGAGGTGTAATTGGATGAGGACTTTGCAACACTAAGTGTTGTTGGCGTTTCTGTACAGGTATTACTCTATTAATATTTATTGTAAAATTCTTGTCCAGTTCATCTTCTAAAACCCTAACAGAAAGAAGCACATCTGAAATTACATTTATCACAATATAAGGACCAATGTTTCTTGGCTTAAATGCATCATTAGTTCTAATGTAAACGATATCACCACACTGGAACTTTCGTAGATGAGCACGTTTATGTTGACGTTGATTACGTAACTGTTGAGCCTCTTTCATGTTTCCGTAAACTTTCTGGTACACATGTTTCATTGTTGACATATGCTGATAGTAATCGTACGGATATGATAACGCTTCCAGATCAGGATAATCGAAAAGATCAAAAATATTGGATAAAGATCTGCCAAAATGTAGAAAAGATGGTGAGTATCCAGTTGAAGAATGTATTGTGTCGTTATATAGGCTTTTATGTATCATTAGGGACTGTTGAAAATTATATCCCTCCTGAGCTAATGTAGCAATTGATGACTTAATGCTGGTATTTATTCTCTCTGATGATCCTTGCGTTTGAGGATGCCCAGAGGATGAATGAACAATACTGATCTTGAGGCTCTCCGTAAAATTATCAAATACTTGTGAATTAAATTGA
This sequence comes from Maratus speciosus, assembly GCA_963932465.1. Classification (NCBI taxonomy): domain Eukaryota; kingdom Metazoa; phylum Arthropoda; class Arachnida; order Araneae; family Salticidae; genus Maratus; species Maratus speciosus. Next base: position 270,080,606 of record OZ010791.1, read on the forward strand.
GGGCCCAGATCAGACATTAAAGAAGCCGGATGACCATAATAGGTGGTGATGTAGTTGGTCAGGGATTTAACAACAGACTGAGCAGTAGCAATCTTGATCGGGTATAACTCTATATGTTTTGAGAAATGATCCAGGAATGTCAGCACATAAAATTTATTCGAAAAAGGGCCTAGGAAATCCATTGAGACAAGCTCACCAGGTTTAGAAGGGATGAACATCTCTTGTAATGGTGCTGCAGGTATTCTTCGTGGTTTATGTCTAACGCATAACTCACAGGACAGAACAAAATTTTTTGTATCTTTATAAATTCCTGACCAGTAAAATTTTTTGAGTAGTCTTCTATAAGTATTTCCAATACCGAAGTGAGGCATATGGCAAATATGCAAGATTTTTTACTTTAAAATATGAGGCACAATAATTTTAATATGTGGTGAATTTTCAGGTTGTAAGAATTTACGTTTTATCATAAGTAAACCTGTATCAGGATGAATAAAATAATTTTTGAACTTAGGATTAGGTTTATCTGAAGTTATGGAGTCTATTATTTTCATTATTTTAGGATCCTTACGTTGTTCACAGAGGAATGTGGACACAGAAATTTCCATTTTTGGGTCTTGAGATTGTTGGTTTTGATCGTCTATGTGATGCAACTCAATAGTTGGTGACTTTGTAGTGACTGGAAGAATATTTTTATCTCTTATTAAAGCAGGGTTAGTGTTAAGATCTTGAGAATTATTTGTAAAATCTTCACGAGAGAAATAATCTGCTAACACATTACTCTCGCCTTTAAGATATTGAAAGGTGAAATCATAATTGTAAAGGTCAACCAACCATCTCGTAGTCAGATCAACTGGTGAACTAGTAGACTTATAATATTCAATAGGTTTGCTGTCACATAAATTCGTAAAATGTCTATTATGCAGAAAAAATTTAAATGCATTAATTGATTTCACAATTGCCATCAATTCTAGCTTCAGAGCAGGATATTTTCTTTCTGAAGGAGATAAAGATTTACTAAAATAACTCACAGGTAGTAGATGACCATTTCGCTTCTGTAGAAGGACACCGGAAATAGCTATACCACTTGCATCTGTATTGAGGTAAAATGGTTTGGACCAATCAGGCAAGGAGAGAAAAGGTTTTGAGAAAAAAATGTTTTGAACTTCTGTAAAAATTTTATTATGATCTGGCGTCCATGTAAAAGGAACCTTTGGAGAGGTAAGTTTAATTAGTGGATCCATAAGTTTAGAATATTTGGGAATAAGTCTGCGATAAAAACCACATAGACCTGTGATGTAGTAATCACATTTATTATTTATTTTTTAAATTGTAATGCAGCATTATTATCTCACGTTTTAAACTATTTATTTTCAACGCAAAACATCGTTCAAATCGCTTTTTTTCTTTCCTTTTTACCGCAGTTTTGATTTCAGCTTTTCCCCCTCTTCCTTTTCTATATTTAGAATCAGCGTGACGTCGACCGCGTCATATTGGAGGTGTGTCTTCGAACATAGTTTCGTTTTCCCTGCTGTCATTCGTTCTACAATTCATACGCAAATTTTAATTTAACAAATAGATTTAAATCATTTCTGGAGGTAGTTTTGTAAACCCCTTTTATGTAGTATATATATCAATGCAGCCAGTTTTTTAACAGATTTTAAGATCGGATCAGATTTTAAGATTTTAAGATTTACGAAAGTATGTATTATTTTTGACAACGTGATTTGTCTTTTTTGAATTTCGGGCCTTTGCGCCTAAATTCAAAGAGCGATGTTTTTCAATAGCTATATCTCGATATCTAAAAGTTTATCTTCAGTCTCTGGCTTTTTAATTTAACGCAGATTTGATTTCGGACTTTTTATTATCAAGACCTTCTTTAAAAAGTGATTTTAACCAGTATTCATCTTTATCATGGAATTACTTCCAAGTTTTAATAATTCTACGTGGAACGTTCTTCGAATGTGTACAGTGACCTACTTCTCCTAATTACCTTCCACCTCTCAAAGTGAATCAACGAATAAAGAAGATTTTTATAACTGCTGTCTCTTCAATGTGTCTACTGTTGTCATTTAAGTAAGACTATTCCTTTATTTTTACTGCAAGTCAACCTTATCATCTTAGCTATACGATCCCTCCATTTACGGCATTCAAGAAAATGTTTATTTTCGCCACTTACGTTTATTCTCAACATATTATTACGTCACAAGACCAATAAATCTTTTTAAGTGTTTCTTAGTTTTTGGAGCTGGAAAAGATGTAATTTTGGTTATATTAGAAGACACTGGTTGGATAGTATGATTCTGCAAATGAAAACCAAGGTAATCTATGGCTGTTTGATGAAATTTGCATTTAGCAGGAGACAAGGTAAGGTTATGTTTCTGTAAAATTGAAAACAAAACATCTAATTTGTGAATCATTTCTTGAAATGAATCACCAGCAACAATAATGTCATCCTGATATGCATAAACACCTTGTAATTTACTTTCTTCGATTATTGCATCAATTAACATTTGAAATGAAGAGGCTGCGGATCTGAGTCCAAACATTAAACGAGAAAAACTATAAGTACCCCATTCGGTAGTAAAAGAGAGTTTCTTGCGAAATTCTTCTGGGAGATTTATCTGATGCTATGCAGATGGAAAATCTAATGTGGTGAAGTATTTAAATTTAGAAATATTGTTAATAATAGTATCAATTCTAGGTAATGGATAAGAAGAACTACGAATCATGGTATTAATTAATCTTAGATCAAGTGCCATTTGAAATTTAGGTTTTTCATTTGGAGAGGATACTTTCTTTTTAACCATAAGCATTGGACATGCCCATTCGGAAATACTTCTTTCAATAATTCCTGCATCAACTAACGTGTCCAATTGCTGTTTTGCCTCTTCTTGTATAGATTGTGGCACAGGGAAGGGCAGGGTCTTAACAGGAACATCTGAGATAAACTGGATATGAGGTATAACTCTGTCCGTTTGACCCAAAGATTTCAAGGAAGAAGAAAACACTGTATCATATTTAGTTAATAAATTTTGTAATTCTGTTTTCTGATATGGAAGTAGATGATTTAGGCTAAAATTACTAAGTTTAAACTCTGATTTTCTTAACTTTAAAATGTCAGTAGAAGCTTGAATTAAATTAATTTCATGGGGAGAACTAATATTTTGAGTATCAAAATCTTCTTGAATTTCATCTTTCTCGTGAATTGTTCCCAAAACTGAATCTTTATTAATGTGAATGGGTTCTTCAGCATTATTAGTGATAGGAATATAAAAGTAACTACTGAGGTTTTTAGCATTTTTAGATTTCGAGCTAAGTTCTGCAGAAATTATGGATTGATATGCACAAGTTGGTAATTCATACTCCTTTGGTTCAAACAAAAATTGATCACAAGAATGAAAGGAAGACACCGCAGGTACATATACAGTACTGTCAGGTGGAATAACGACTTTCTTTCTTGAATAACAAGAATTATTTGAAGGAAGAGAACTATGTACTTTATTATTGGAATTAACAGACACTGATACATTTTTATTGGAAGATTCAGGTAGAGACCTCTTTTGAGTTAAAGTGTTGACTTGTAAATCCTGTGTTTGATCAACCTCTTGAGCAGAAACAGAGTCTAAGATGTCAAGTAGGTTATTATTTATCTTAATTTGGCTATTATGTAGATCAATAAAAACCCTATGAGATTTCAAAAAATCAAAGCCAAGGATACCAACAAACTTAGAATCTTCAGGAATATCAATGAGAAAAAAAGAATGTTTGTAGAAAAATTTCCCTATCTTAAATGACAAGTTTATACAACCAGAACAAATAACAGCAGAATTTACCGTGGTAATTTTTACATTTGAAGCAATTCTGCTATAATGTACATGCTGTTTTATACGTTGAAAATAATATTTGGATAATAGAGAAATGCTTGCACCTGAATCGAGAAGAAAATTTGCAGGATTCTTGTTAATAGTTAATTGAATAATTGGAAGGGTAGGTTGATCAACTTCCGCATGGAGAAGAAATTCGATGGACTCAACAAAGATTATGTCTTTTCAGATGAGGTTGTTTGTATAGCAGAGTTTGCAAAAAGTGGAATTTCTTTATTTGTTTGACTAGCAACTGATTTCACAAGTCTCTGTGATGAAATCGGATAGTTAATTTTAGTCAATGGAGACCGCGGTACAATAATATCATTCTGGACTTGAAAAGGCATAAAGTCACGACTTAAGGCAGAAAAATCATTAAAGGACGGAAGTTGAGTATTTATGTCTGGAGATAACTCTTGAAAACATTCAGGAGTTATGTTTGAATTATAGAATGTTCTTTCACATTGAAAAACGGGAACAGCAAGGTCTTTAACAGAATTTACATTATTGAAAGAGACAGCTTGAGAGTTATACTGTGGAGAAAAATGACACAGGGGTGAAGCAGCTCCACACCCACTTCTCCCCAAATCGTGTCAGTACCTATGAGGATTTTTATTTGAGTAGTTCTGACGGGAGGTCGAAACTTTAGAGGAAGAATGTCGAGAGTTGGATGAATGTGGTTTATCATCTGAGGAGTTGTGATGCCGTTTTTTAAAAGATGCTTGTTTTGATTTGGAAGTTAAATTTGATTTCAATTTGAAACATCTGTTTGCTGAATGTCCAGGTCTTGTGCACCACTGGCAAATAATTCGTTTATACGAATGTTTGAAATGATGACTGAGTCTTATGTTTCTGGAAGAATTGTGCCTGGACTCTGTATCGCAAGATGAGTTATCACCTAAAGTAGCGGAGTGTGGTTTGTTACACACCTCCGATGAGTCCGCAGAATGACTATTATGAGACAGAGAATCATCAGGTTGTTCATGTAAGTTATGTAACATACTGTATGAAGGTGGGACCGAATTAGAAATTATAGGTGCGTGAACAGAATCAAGAATCTCTTGATATGAAGCAGCAGCTTCAATCATTTTGTCAAACGAATCTATGTGTTGTGTAAGAATGTGAACTTTTAAATTATTAGGGATGAGATCAGTGAATTTTGATATTAGAATCTGTTCAATGGAGGAATCAGGCAACTGAGGAAAATGTTTACGAACAACATCATCTAACCTTGTAGCAAAATTCCGGATATATTCTGAAGGTAGAAATGTTATACTATTGTATTTAAGAGCAATGGAGGTAGCTGGCTCTGTCTTAAAATGTTTTCTAAAAATATCAAACAAGTCTTCAGGAGAAGTTGCCTTTTTACATGCATTAGAGGAAACATAAAATTTTAATGCCTGATCAGAGAGTTTAGACTTGAGGAAAATAAGTGCCTGTTCATTACTGCAGTTAGAATAAGAAATGGTCGCCTTAACTTGCTCAGCAAAAAAATCTAAAAGTTCGGGATCACCCGAAAAAGGTGTCACTATTATTCTTAGAGGTTTAATTTTTGACGTCATGATGAATAAATACAACAAAATTAAAAAATAATGCAATAATTCAAACAAACAGCATTCAAATAAATTACTAATCTCAACAATATATAAATACATCAATAGTTCTAATAAATTGTGCCTTAATATTTGCCATATGCCCCTTCAAACAATGTAAAATTATAGGTCATTGTAAAAATATTTGCATACTAAGAACAAAAATATCTTCTATCACTTCATACAATCGAAAGAAAAATCATGCTCTGCAAAAAGAAAAGGGGATATTTCCTACCATTTACTTCTCAGAACAGAAAAAAAAAATCTCTTCAAAGTACATAAAAATGAGCAATTTGTTCCCCAAATACAAATATAAGTTCAACAAAATAATATATTGAAATAAACTCTTCAAAAAAAGTAACAGCTTCAGACTAAAATATTAAAATATCACAGCATTATAACATATTAATTTTTTTTTTTTTTAAATTAAATAAGTATTTCCGTCTCTCTTATAATTCCAGGGTGCATTTTTCAAGAATTTCTCCAAAGTCGGCACCAAGAATTGTGACGTGAATATTAGAATATTCACAAATTGTTGTGATCGTATTTTCGAATTAGTTTGTTGTAAAAATTCTTCTTTTAGAAATGGAAACAATAACCCTACACTTAGTTCTTTTAGGTCATTTTAAAAGGAGAAAATCGGAACGATCTTACTTGAAACAAGCAGTGTTGAGGAAGAGACAGGAACTACACTTTCTTGAGACTAAATCAATCTTTATTTAAGTATATTTTTAGATGAAGATGAATAATTTTCCATTTTGATCACCCGTAAATGGTTCTTGAAAATACCAGCACTTAGATTAAAAAATTCCCGAGAGAATATCAAATATTTAACTGAAGAACAAAAACTTCGTTGATAAAAAATGGCACAACTACAACCAGATATCGACATCGTTGTTTCGGCAATCCCGTCAGAACTTTAACTGCCTAAAAAAATTAAGGGAGACAGTATATAAACATCGCTACGGGGCCCGCAAAAGTAATTAAGCGAGAGGTTTAAAACAATTGACCAAATTCAAAAGCCACCGGTATTCAGAAAACAAATGAGAAAGCGAAACCAAAAGTAACGCAATCTAATTTGTTCGTGAAACGAAACGTCACTCGTTTGAAATCATAGCAAGTGCCCGTTTTCTACTGAGCATGCGCGCACTTACAGCCTCGGATGAAACACGGAGAGAAAAAGGAAGGGAAGAATAATGAATGAATGGCGTGCATATGCAAGCACTGGGGGAAAGCCAACTTGCAGGTCTACGCTAAGGTTGTCAGCGAGAGAGACGGGAGAAGAAAAAAAAGAAACAAACAAACAAAAAAAAAAAGCACGGCCGCGACACCGTCACAGATGCAGACCGGTGAATAGGTGGAAAAAAATGTGAGATTTCATCTCACAATATGAACTAGCTATAAATACTTTTAGGTTTGTAAAACAATTGAACCTCTAATTATTAACATAATCTATGTTTTTAAGCTTTAGTTATAATTATTAGTTAGTGTAATTAGAGTAATTAGAAAAACTGCATTCATTTTCATTAGTAGTATACAATAATGTTACATGCATTTATATTTTGTAATAATTACCTAAAACTATATTAAATACTGTTGATATTTACAGTTACTAAAATTATTAATCACTGCACTTAATATTAAATTGTTAACAATGGTTGAAATTAATCATTATTTAACGATTTCTTCTATAATTAGGAAAAAAACTATTTTTATGCTTTAAATCCTAAAATGATAATTTAGTATTCATTCTAGAAAAAAAGGGGTGCTAGTTCCCAAAATAGGCATTGGTTCAGTAAAAAGAGAGCATTGCCTCATGAGTAAATATATTAGTAATGTGTTTAGTGTATTTGTTAATAAGATAATTAAGTAACCTTAATTTTTAAGGATTTTATAAATTACAAATTGAAAAATACAATTAAGTAATCACATGTTTAACAATATCTTGTTTTTTCTAACGAAATAAAGTTCTATAATTTTTGCAAGGTCTTTGGCACACTGATTTCGAAATACTGTGGTATGGGGAAGTCTTTTACAATAAATCGCCGATTACAACTAAAGGTGAATTTCACTAATTTTTTTTTTAAAGGGGTGTATTTCGCCAATTTGAAAAAGAGCAGGGTGCTCCTTTAAAAAATGGTCTAGAGGGAACATTAAGTAATTGTAGAATTAATAAAAACTGCAAATAAGTATGATTTCATTAGTTAATAGCACAAATAACAAAACAAGTAAATATGATTTGCAGCTCATTTTGCATTTGTGCTAAGGAATATTACTATTAATTACCTAAATCTAAACTTACACACATGTATATGTGTGTTAACGAAAAAAAAAATATGAAAACTAATTACACATACAGCGTAAATATAAGAATAACCAATTATATCTAAATCCTCAAAATATTAAATAGCAGCATTGTCACAACTCAGTGGGGATTATTAGCATTCAATGCTTCAAATTAAAAACTTCCTTTTCAATTCCTAACTAATTTCTTTATTTGATGTATATGAGTTCAAAAGTAAAAAATAAAAACATTTATACAACCTCTGCTGAAGAAGCTCTTTCTGAGCTTAACATTTTTATACCAATTAGATCTTTTTCTCTTATACATTTTTTTTATAATAGTTGTTGAGCAGGTGTAATTTTTTTTCATTCATCTTTAGCTCCAATTTGCTAAATAACATACTGGTTACTTATTCTTTTACACACAGAAATTTATTACACTTGCTATGAATATTTTATAGAAAAGAAAGAATAACTTGATTAGTTAAAGAAAACAATGACATTGCAAATTAAATATATTAGATTTAAATATTTTTAAATGAAATGCTTTTTATAACAGATAAAAACTTGCTTTTTGCAAATTTAATGTACTTAAATTTTTTTATAAGTCTAAGGAATAGTCTAAGCTTAGAAACAATTATTTGATGCTTTTTTCTCCTTATTTATAATGCAAAATACCAAAAGAAACTTTCCAAATTATGTTCATCTTAGGTTTTAATACTTTTTATGTAATTTTAAACAATTAGAAAATTTATGATTTTAATCAATGATTTTTTAGAAAAAATCAGTTGATTAAAATATCGATTTAAGCACTGATTTAAACCACTTGATTAAAATCGTTGGCACACTTATCTAGTAAGAAAGGCATTAGACAAGTTGCTTAAATGTTTAATTTAGCTGGTTTGCCAATCTTGGATCCAGTTAAATGCCGTTTACTACATCATATGGTTTAAAATCTGACAGACCATTAGAATTGACACATGGTTAAAGGCACATTATTATAAGAAATATTTTTAAAGCCTCCAAATTAGACTTGAAATAAATAGTAATCAAGAAAAAATTGGAGAATGGGCACAGTCTGTAAAATTGCATGGAAACATTAAACCTAACATAATTTTGCCACATCTGTATTTCACTATTGGAAGTAAGCTATGTTTCTGAGAGAGGTGACAAAGTTGTGGTGTTAGATTTAATGTCACCAAATGCAATTTTGCAGATTGCGTTCATTCTTTAAAAAATTTTTATTTATTCCATTTAGTTTACTTAAACAAACAAGAAAAAAAAGTGTTAAAAGTGTAATTTTGGGTTTTTAATAATATGCCTTCAACCATGTATGAACTCTTAACGGTCTACTAGACTATCTCAAATTTGGAACTCTATGATGTACTGAACAGCATTCAACTAGGTCAAATATTGTCAAACCATTTAAATTAAATATTTAAGCAACTAACATCAAAATATAAGATATTCCATATTCCAACTAAAATTATTTTAATAAAATAAGTAAACGATTATCAAAGGTTATTGCCATTTACTTTTATACCAAATAATATAATGCATTTTATTTTTGTATTCATAACAGCCCGTTTTATTTAAGGTCTCACAAGTGTCCCATAACTTTTCTGATATAATTTACTAACATTTTCATATAAATTAGTAATTTTAAGACTCAATTTTCTTTTGTTTCCAAAAATATTCATAATATATAAAGATGAAGATGTGAATTATTTATACAACAACAGAAATCATTTTAAATTCTTTTTAATACTTTTTAATTATTCAATAATTCTGTATTTTCTAAGTACTTAATCACTTGTGAGCTACTGTATATTGTAGTTTTGACTGTCTTGTGGTTCTCTTACTATCCTTTCCCTAACTTTTAAAAACTTATTTTATTACTTATAGCAAGAATTGGCATGGTTTATGTCATTTGTTTTAAACCATAGTTTTTATTATTCTGTTTTTATTTGTTTATTATGGTGTTTTATTTAATCTCTTCTTGTAATATTTGATTGAATATAATTATTCTAAATGGATGGTATTGCTTCTTGATGACTTTTCACTATTCTACAATGGACAATTAATATGAGATTTTTTTTTTTTTCCCTTCAGTGGCAAGCTTTGCTTGTTAGACATAAATCTACCAATGCAGTGCTGGCATCATTTACTTTTTCATAGTGGAAAATCTAGTAGCTTTGATATTAATTCTTACACAATCTCTGATCTCTGTCTCTTGAGCAACCATACCTTAGTCTAGAGCTATTATATATGTAGGTTGGCTCATCAGGATTTTCATTCCTAATGGACTGCCTCACATACTGCATTTCTAATAGTGTAGAATTAGTTTTCTATTTTTAACTTTAAAGGCTTAATTGTGAGTAGTTGTTCTGCTTTTTAACTGTACAAATCATTCAAGAAAGGATCATTGCATGCTTCAGTATCCCCATAAACAAGTAAAAAGGCCAAATTTAAATATTAATTGTAGATTTTATTCTTCTGGAAATTTTCCTTTCATGAATTTTGGCGAAAAAAAAAATAGATTTGAAGAGTTCAGTGCCGTCTAGTACTTTTTCAGGAAAACAATGTTGATTTCCGATTTTTTTCCGATTGAATGAAAATAAACTGAAACTTTATGGGAAACTAGTTTAAACTTTTCAGACAACTAATGACAAATAATTCAGAATATCAACATGTAATTAAATTTGAGATTTTTGAAAAATTTAAGGAAAGAGCTAATATGAAAATAAAACATTTTAAATAAATTTCATTTTGGAAAGTATACATTTTATTTTTAATATTAATTTTCACCAGAAGAATAAGTTCTATTTTAAAATTCGAAATTAAAAAAAAAATTCTGTAAATTTGTTTAAAAATAATTTTATTAGTAATATTTCATCAAAAGACTGTAATATTAAAAATATATAAATTAATGTTTTTAACAATTTTCGTAATTAAATATTATCAAGAAATGGAGTATATCTTTATCACAGAGTAAAAGAAGAAGCAATAGTATTTTTGTTCAATTATACTTTAACATCAAAAATTAATTATAATATTATTATCATTATGCTGTTAACTTATTAAGTGAAGAACAAGCAAAGCTGCCACATAAACTGAAGAAAATAAAAAATCAAAATATTTTTTGGAATGAAGGTACATTGGAAAAATAAATGTTTATTGTTACACTAAGAAATTGTTGTTGGTATTCTAAAAAAAATACATCATCATTCAAATTCTCCATGAACAGTATATGGAAAAATAAAGTCAAACTTTTGGAAATATGTGAGAACACATTTCTACTTATTTCTTTCAATTTCTACTTAATTAAAATCACTAAAATCCTCTTTACTGGATTCTCTTAATTTTAAAGCATCCTTATCATAAATATTATTTTGCATTTTTATGTATTCCTAGCAGGGCCAAAACAGGGGAGGGGGGGGGGGGAGGGATTCTACATATGTACTAGAAATATATAAAAGTTTATTTTTTAAGCTTTCTAATTTTCAATTTCAATGGTGAATTGGTATTTTCTAAGATAAATTTAAAATGATCTAATGCAAAAAAACATCTTCGCTTTCAGTGAGAAATTTCAATTTAGTTTATTTTACCATCTAGTACCCAACAATATGCTAAGGAACAGAAACAAAGCTCTGCAAGAAGTAAAATCTTCAGCAAAATACAATTAGTTATGTTTTTTCAACAACATTTTTACTTGTTTATTATTATTATTATTTTGGTAGCTAAATAATTTCTTAGTTTGTGTTTTCCACTACTAGATAATTCATACTGAATAATCTCATAGAAATAAATGTTTTGAAGTACTTAAATGTTAAAACACCAAATAAAATAAACTAAGACAGACTTGAGCACAGTTAAAAAATAAAATTTATAAAGAATATACTTAAAAACAATTAAAAATACAAAATGTAAACGTTTCGCCAAGCGACACGCAAGGCATCATCAGTACTAAAAAATATCCATTGCATTTCAAATGACAGAACAAATCAAGAACAGAATTATTTTAAAAACAAACAATATTCACTAGGGACAGAATGAGCATCATTCAAAGCCTGCGATTGCAATACAGTGAACCAAGCCTCAAGGAGCATTGGTGTTTTAATGGTTTTTAAATTCAGACGTTAAATGTATATGTACATAAATGTTCATTTAAATTAATCTCACTTTTCTGTGCAAATCTCCCCCCCCCCCTCTTTTTTTTTAAATTTTACCTCGCATGCTATAAAAATGTGGCAACCCTGACCATATCTCTGTGTTCAGTTGTAATTGCTTTTTGTAGGGATTGCTTTAAAAGTCAGTTTAATTACATTTTTATGTAAAATACTAATAGACAATGTGATAAAAGTAAAGATCAATTCTAAATGTAGACAATAAACAGCTGTTTTAAAGTTTCTAAAACCTATCTTTATTGTAAGGTTAAAAAAAACATTAAAACATGAAGAAGGAAGCAAGCTGTGTAGCTGATGGCTAAAAGCGAAATGGGAGGAAACAGCAAAACTGAGTAACATTGATGTGTATGGTGTGGCCATAGAACACCAGTGAGAAGGCAGTACCTAGCTAATTCAGAATTTCAGAATGAGGTAAAAAATGCATGAATGCAGAAGTGTGTGTATAAGAGAGAGAGAATGTAGGTGTGTTTGTGTGTGTGTGTGTGTGGGGGGGGGGGGGGGATGAGCTGAGTGAGTTAAAGAAATAGCGACCAAACTTGTGAGAATCTGGAAGTACTTAATAAGTCATTTACTAAACTGTTTGTTTCTAAATCTGAAAAGCTTCCTAAAAATCAAGATTGTGTATTGATGAACAGTTTTGTAGTATTGAACCTTTCGAAAAGTTGAAAATAAGGTTACTAGACCTACAGTAGTTTGAACAGCAGAACATTTAATATCTTCATTTTTAACACTGCTTTTTCCCCTCATCTTTAGAGGACATTTAATTTGGCCTATTTACATTAGATCAAATTCACAAGATACTTTAAAATAAAATTTAATGAGGTTTTGAGAAATCTGATGGCTAATTTTTGGAAAGTATGATAGTATAGTAAAATATCTATTTAGAACAGGGTTGACACTGGAATGGACATGTTTAATGAATTTATTATAAATTGAATCAATGACTGCATCTGAAAAATTTAATGTAGTTTAATTCTAGTGTAAGTACATTATCGAATAGCAAATGTTTAAGGCTCAATAAACATATATATTAAAAGCAGACATCTTTTGAGTAGATGGATGACAATAAAGATGATAAGAGGGCTAAGAAACTGCAAATGGCTTACAATAAATAGTAGTGTGGAAAGATTTTCATGGAAAACTAAAATGTCATGAAAGGAAAATTGATTGTTATTTTCTTTTTCAAAAGTAAACTGGATATGCTTATCCAAGTAATTCATAGCTGAGATAATTTTAAATAAATCGAGTTCACTTGAATTCAACAAGGCAAAACAATCATCCACATAACAGGTACAAAATGGAAAATTCAAATTGTTGAACAGGTTTAATTCGAAATAATGTATGTAAATGTCAATAAAAATCAGGCTGAGTGGGAACTCATGGATAAATCCTCAGTCATACTGTACAAATTAATATTGAAAATAAACATGTTTGTGATAAGCAATTTTTGATGAGATTTATTAGCTCATTAATTTCAAACTGTGAAAAATAGAATTCCTGAATGCATTTTTAAAGATAACTCAGAGCACCTTGGATAGGTATGTATGTAAAAAGTGATTTTGTCTCGAATGAAATCATACTATGGTTTTGAGTTACATTTTTATAAGTGTATAAATTGTTAGAGAGTAAAAGAGTATTTAGCCAGTTTCTAAGAAGTCCCAATGTTTAACACGATTGGTCTGAAAGGAACGCATAGTTTATGAACTTTATGAACTTGTGGTAGAGCATAAAATCTTACACAGTGTGAAATCTGGGGAATGAAGGAAGATTTGGTACTGTTGGAAATAAGGGAGAAAAACTCAATAATGAATTTAACAATTTTGAGTACTTTTTGAGCAGTATTATTCTTGATCTTTTTATATGAACCATCATCCATCAATTGTTGTGTTTTTGTCAAGTAATCAGATTTAACTGTAATAATAATTTGGCCACTCTTATTGGCCTTACAGATAAAAATATTTGGATTAGTCTTTAAATTCTTAAGAAGTTGCCTTACTAACTTTCGACTTAGAAAGATTTGTATTGATGTTAAACATATTTTGCAATAAGGTGTCTATTAGAATCCTTTTGAGAAGGATTTAACACACTAAATTTGAAAGCTTTTTCAATGCGGGCAATGAGTTTCGAAAAGGACGGTTTTGAAGAAGTGCAAAATTATCATTCAACTTTAGATAATGAACTTCATCTTGACTCAAAGGAGCACTTGAAAGATTAATGACAGCATTCTGGTTGACAATTGGAAAATTGTTCGGAAATTTATGCTGTTTTCTTTAGAAAGTTTAGTGAATTTAGTGTTTAGAGTAGCATTATGTTTACAAGAAGCAGTAACTGCACTATTCCAAGAATGTTTACCTCTAGAATTAAAAACATCATGGGAATTAAAATGTTGGAGATATAAACTGTAAAGTTCTGTTTACAGGTCCTCTGTATGGTGTGGCTCGATAAAACAAGTTTAGTGTGAAAAAGTGTCCTCCTTAATTTTTTTAACTCTGTAAATTGCAATTAAGATAAGGAATAAGTTTATTACATTTACAAAGTTGAATGGCTTAGATATTTGAATTTTTTTTAACATAAGTTCATCTTGCATTCATAACTGTGCGATCTTAAAATTCTCCCAGTTATGAATTCCTTGGATGAGCATGTACAGTTTACTCATGAAAAAGAAAATAACAATCAACTTTCCTTTCTTGACATTATAGTTTTCCATGAAAACTCTTTTCACATTACTATTTATCGTAAACCATTCGCTGTCTCTTTGCCTGCTCATTGTTTTTCATTTCATCCACTTAATCAAAAGTTTTCTATTTTTAATACATATGTTTATTTTGTCTTAAACGTTTTCTCTTCAGAAACTAGAATTAAACTAAATTACAAGTTGCTATTGATTCAAGTTATCAAGTTTTACATATTGAATAATTGATTCCATTTATAAAAAACTCATTAAACTCGCGCATTCCAATGTCAACCCTGTTCTTAATAGACATTTAATTATACTACCATGCTCCCCAAAAATTAGCCATCAACTTTCTCAAATCCTTATGAAATAAAATTTTAAAGTAGCCTATACATCTTTTCATAAATTTAAATGTACAATATTAAACATTCATTAGATAAGTTTTCTGAGTGAGGGATTTATAAAATATCCTGTGAATGTGACCTAATGTATATAGGCCAAGCCAAACACCCTCTAAAGAAGAGGGAACATCGTGTTAAAAGTAGAGATATTAAACGTTCTGATGTTGCTAACCTTTGTTGATCTAGAAACCATATTTTCATCTTTTGAGAACCTTCTTTTCACATCTGGAAAAATTGAAATTGTTTAGTGAATGACTTATCAGTTACTCTCTGATTTTCACAAGTTTGGTTGCCATTTTTTTTAACTCACTCCCCTTCCCGCTCTCACATACACCCTCTCTTTTGCATTCATGCATTTTCTACCTCATTCTGAAATTGTGAATGAGCTAGACACTGCCTTCTCATTGATTTTCTATGGCTACATTATATATTTTGAGATTGGTTACTTAGCTTTGCCGTTTCTTGCTCTTTGCCTTTTCACTTTTGGCCATAGGCTACATTTCTTGCTTTCTCCTTCATATACTGATGCATTTGTTTTTAATATTTTTTTTTTTACTTTTCACTGTAGGTGAAGTTTTAGATACTCCCAAACAGCTATTGCTGTCAAAATTATAATTTATTTGTGTTTCTTACCACATTGTCTATTTGTATTTTAATAGGCACAATGTTCCACACATTTATTGTAATTATATCTCTATGTTCATATGTAAATACCTTTTGTAGGGGATGCTATAAAAGCCATGTCTGAAGTTAATTGCTGTCGACGATTCTTATTTAAAATGAGTCTTCTTGTAAGTGTTGATGAGTTGTTTTGGCCTATTGTTCTTTGTGCACTGTATGTTGCCGTAGGTAAGATGTTTATTTTTTTTCTACTCAGGAAAATTATCAATTTTTATTTTATTGTTTAATATTTTATCTTTTTTTAAAGGTCCTTGGTTTATTGGATACATTATTGATGAAAGTATTGGAATATGTTTTGTGTGGGGTATTATTTTGGCTGGTCATTTTCTACCAGGTGGTTTAACATATTTTGTTGGAACTGCATATGTAAGTACTGCATGTTTATAATTATGAAATGCTTATTTATATGATTTTGCAAAAGATTCAATGCTGTCAGTACTTCAGATTTTAGGTCTGCTCATTATAGTTTTTTTTAATGTATAACTTATATATTTAATAATTAAAAAGTTATAGAAGCACTATCTTCTGATATGATAACTTTTGAAAGAAGTAAAAAAAAAATCACTTGTTCTTCCCAGAAAATCTACCATAAAGAAATAATATAAATCTATATATATATATATATATATATATATAATCCCTCAAAAATGCACTAACATTTTCACTTCCCATAACTCGCCGCAAAAATCACAAGCAGGTCATACCACATGTTAAAAAACTGTTTGTTGATAAAGAGATTTGTTTTTAGAAAGATGTAGCCACCTCCAAACTTTTGTCATAAGGACCTATCTTGATGCCACTTCTCTTAACAGATCGGTTGGAGAATATTAATTCTTTGCTCATTCATTAGACCTCACTCCACTCAATGAACCCTTTTATATGGGAATGTTCAAAAGATCAGGTTTATCTCTCCAACTCTGCCACAGTGGATCAGCTGAATTCAGAAACTGAAAGACAATGAGTCACAGTACTCAAATGAAATAATTTATAATGCTGCTGATTGATTTCCACTATCAGTTATGTTTGGAGAATGTTTGTTAAGTCAATGCTGGTGCTTAAGGAGTACTTACAGTGGGTTGCAACTCCTGTTAAACCTCCAGCGAAAGTGTAAAAGAACATAACTTTAAATTTTATTAAACAAAGCACGGGACAAATAAAATATAGAACTTTTGGAGACTTTGGTCGAGCATTAATCATTCCAGAGTTGATGAGCATCGGGGTTAAATATAAGTGGCGCAATGACTATCTAATTATATTAGTTAATCATTACTTCATTGACAGACTACAATGGTTGATTGAAGACTGGAAACATAAGCATTGAGGGGTACCAAGGGGCCCAGAGAATGGTTGTTATTAGTTTGAACATTTATATAAATGCATTTAGGATTAAACTATTGACTTCCTCAATAAATAAAGCATTTATTCTTATTTAATTTGTGAATATATTTTTTGCGGGAACCTATGTATGTATATATGTATAATTGATAAAATATTTTAAGATTTTGAAGGAATCTGTGTAACAAGTGATTATATTTAAAAAATATGGAACTGACTACCAGTACTCCACCCCTCCCCCTCCTTAAAAAATCCACTTTTTGCCTTCCGTATTTGAATACATTTGGACTTTTGATATGTTTCAGTAAAAGGGAAAAAAAAATCTGATATGATGACTATTTTCAAAATGTAAAATAGTGCTGTGTGTGATAACATATTCAAATTTTGTGGTAATTGGTCTATTTTTATAAAAGTTATGACATGGAAATGAAATACAGACAAACATGCCATTTTTGGATACTAAAAAAATTACATGGGACCAACACAAAAACAAGTCCTTTCCCAAATAAAGAGAATTATCAAAATTCTCTCAAAAATTGTGCAAGAACTACATAAAAAGAAAACCAAACCAAGTGGGTAAGTGTGATCATAGATCGCACAGAAGATTTCGTTTAATATTCCTTTCAAAACGTCCAGTACATTTATTGCCATGGAACACCTTCTAAATTTTGGCAAACCCTTCCTAAACTATCGTAAAGCTTCAAACAGATTCGCCTTGTTATATTTCCTAATTTTGTTTGTGCCCCCCCCCCCTCCCGAAATGCTACGATATATCACATGATGGGTATCTGCCAAATTTAGAAAAGTGCCCCCCTTGGGGGGGGGGGGGGGGATGAAGTGGGTTAATGGTCACCATGATTTTTGACGCGGCCTGATGTTTAAAATTTTTGTTATGTTTTATAAGCTATATTAAAGTTTCAAACAGATCGTCCAGCTATATTTCCTAATTTTGTTCGCGCCACCCCCTCAACCCCCCTCGAAATGCGACACACCATTCTTCTTTATACTTTTTTATCATGTATTATAAAGTATCTTAAAGTTTAAAACAAATCGCATTGTTACATTTCCTACTTTAAATGAAATCGCGATCTGTTAGTTCTACATTCCATCCCCAGGGAGCGCACTATTCTTAACAAAAGCATATCTGAATGGAATTCCTTTACACAACCTATCAGTAGATATGTTACTTGAGAAGGTGGCGGACTTCAGCAAAAATTTAAGATGTTTGTTGAAATGACTATTAGGAAATAGTGGTAATTTAACTTTTGACATATTTATATTTAATAAGTAGCATGGATCTGAGGACTCCGTCAAAAAAACGCACCTGAAACGGTATGAAACAAAAAGATAAAAAAAAGAAATATTTTGCCCCTCCCCCTTTCCCCACCTGCCCGAAATTTCATGAGCCATTTTTTACTTTTTCTTATGTGTTATAAACTATCTTAAAGTTTCATACAGATTGCCTTGTTAGATTTCCTATTTTAAATGAAATCGCAGTCTGTTAGTTCCACATTCCAACATGAGGGAGTGCATTCTATTCTTAACAAAACTGTATCTGAACATAACTCCGTTAAACAACTTATCAGGAGATATGCTAGTCGAGGGGGTGGCGGTCTTAACCAAGAATTTAAGATATTTGCTTAAATTACTATTCGAAAATAGTGGCAAGAACACTTATAAAAGTTTTGATATTGAATAAGTAATAGTTTTCTCATCACGCCATCAAAAAACCGCATCCAAAACAATACAAAACGCCCTGTTATACTGCCTAATTTTGTTTGTGCCCCCCCCCCCCCCAACTGGAATGTGATGCGCCATTCTTTTTTATAATCTTTTACTATTTGTTATAAATTATCTTAAAGTTTCAAACAGATTGCTTTGTTGGAATTCCTATTTTAAATGTAATTGCAGTCTGTTAGTCCCACATTCCACCATCAGTGAGCGCACTCTATTCTTAACAAAAGTGTACCTGAACGAAACTCCTTTACACAACCTATCGGTAGATACATGGGTTGGGGTAGGGGGGGTGTGGTCTTAACCAAGAATTTAATATATTTGCTGAAATTAGTATTCGAAAATAGTGGTATCAATGCTTCTGACATTTTTATCTGGCATAAGTAACATTTATGTTGTATTTTTAAAAATCGGACACCGTTCAAAAGAATACTGCAATGAAACATTACGTGACTGCCTTTTAAAATAAGTATATAATAGAAATTAATCAATTAGTGAAATTAGCGCCCCTCCCCTCCCCACTACCCGAAATTTCACGCACCATTTTTTATAAACTTTTTCTTATGTGTTATAAACTATCTTAAAGTTTCAAACAGATCACCTTGTTATATTTCCTAATTTTAACAAAATCGTGTTATGTTAGTTCCACATTCCACCACCAAGGAGCGCACTCTATTCTTAACAAAACTGTATCGGAAGCAAACTCCATTAAACAACCTATCATTAGATATGTTACTCAAGGTGGTGGCGGTCTTAATAAGAAATTAAGATATTTGCTGAAATTACTATTCGGAAATAGTGGTAACTAAACTTTAGACAATTTTATATTAAATAAGTAGCATATATCTCAGGACTACCTCAAAAAGGCACCTAAAGTGGTCAGAAAGGCTAACTTTTAAAATAGAATTCTAGCGCCCCCGCCCCCCCTCCACGGAATTTCACGCATCATTCTTTTTTCAATTTATCTTATGTGTTATAAAATATCTTAAAGTTTCAAACATATCGACTTGTTAGATTTCCTAATTTTAACAAATTCACGTTATGTTAGTTCCACATTCCACCACCAGGGAGCACACTCTATTCTTAACAAAAGCATATCTCAACGAAACTCCTTCACGCAGTCTTTCCGTAGATACATGGGTCGGGATGGTGGTGGTCTTAACCAAGAATTTAAAACATTTGCTGCGGTAACAAACGCTAAGATTAAAAAACAAATATAGCTCCCCCTCCCCCCACTCCTCAAAATATCATACTCCATTCTTTTTTACACTTTTTCTTATGTGTTATAAACTATCTTAAAGTTTCAAACAGATCGGGTGGTGGTCTTAATTTAAGATATAATAGATTAAGGTATAATTTAAGATATTTTCTGGAATTACTATTCGAAAATAGTGGTATGAATACTTGTAAACTTTCTGATGATGAATGAGTTATACTTATCTCACAGCGCTGTTCAAAACCTCACGCAAATTCTTAGATTTCCTAATTTAAATTATTTAGTGATTAAAAAAGCATGTGTCTCCATTTTAATCGACGCATTTGATAGCAATAAACTGATTAATTAAATAATAATTAATATTTCAGCATGTAATTAAGATAGGACTTAGAAATGGGTATCAATGAAATTAGCGAGAAATTTCCCATCGGGATGCCAAAAAATGTAATTTAAAAATTTAATATTTAAAAAGTTGAAATTTCATATTAAAATATCCTACTATGGGAAACCACTGCATCATCATGTTTGACACCTGCTTTCCTACCGAAATCAAATCTTTTTTCCTTGTCTTTCCAATTAAAGAAATTAAATTTTTATCGATCGATATTTAGTGGATATTTTAACTTATACACATCGCACAAATGTGAACTTTATACCAAATGGAAGTAGATTTTTTTCCGTGTCTGTCTATACCATTTACAAATTTCTCAGACCAATACTTTCTGATATGCGATTTCTCTTTTAAATGTCCACTTCATTTTTTGGCTTAATTTCCTCCGTGGTAACTGTGCATCGGCTGATTTTACTGGCAACCCTTAGTAGGAACTCTGATGATTTGGAGAAAATCCATTTGTACCTGTGTTAAAAAGGTTGATTGGTTAATTTTAGAAGTTAATTAGCCTGTAATTTGGTTAATTACTGACTTTTTCAAAATTTTATGATTTGTCATTTGATGTGAGGTGTTCATCTATAAGTACCCAAAATTTCAAGTCTCCAACATGTATTCTGAGAACGGGCTCTGTGACGGACAGACAGACAGACAAAGGAGTGAGACGAATAGGGTTTCGTCAGATGAACGAAACCCTCCCCCCCAAAAAATACAGTCAAGCTTGATTAATACAAGAAGAAAGAGAAGTCTAAAAGCCCTGGTATAAACTGTTACTCATAATAACTATGAACATTTTATAAATTTGATAAAATTTGATATTCAGTAAAAAATTCTAGTTGCCAGTAAAAAAATATTTAGCCTCTCCCTCTCCCCTGTCATTGATTTTCTAAAAGCACAAAAGTGTTTTTTGGATTAATTAAGGAAAAGTTAATAACAAGCATAGTTTAGAATAGTAGTACATGATTTACAAAGATTAATGCAAACTAAGTTTTCTAATGAAGCTTATCAAATTATATATCTTTGAAAAAAAAAAGGGAAGAAAAGAAATACTGTAAATTCTGAACTAATTGGTATGTTCGGGAAATGCTGACTTGCAAATGCGTCAAATGTCTGGGTAATTAAGTGCTACAAAATCTATATCTTATGAGGTAGGCATCTGTAAAATAGAGAAGTAGTAAAAAAAATTTTTTGCTGTAATTATCTCAATGCTAAAATTAATTTAATATAATAAAGTTATCATAAAATATTCAATCTTTTTCCTTCATGAGTGTCATTTTCTTTAGACAAAATCACAGTACTGAAAAGTCAAAGAAAAAGAACTAGTAATTCCAAAGTCCATGAACAACGTACAATAATGCAGCTGATCAAATTCGACTAACATTATAATATAAAAATAGCAAATAAAGCCTTTGTGCAACAATATTAAAAAGCAGAAAAACCAACGTCTAAAATGCACAAATAATATATGAAAAGCAGCAAACAGCTGTTTCGAATCTACTAGCGAGATTCTTCTTCAGTGCAAAAGGAACAGCGTGCTAGAAAAAGCAAGGCTGAGCAAAATCATAGACAGAGACGCGCTGGCTTTTATACCCTATGCGGGTGGCGAAGGCGCCGAAACAACCAATGAGAGAGAAGCAGTGGAAACGACTGGGTGGACAAGTAGCGACATCTACCGGAGAAGAAGAGAAAAGAAACCAAAAAAGGGGGAATTAAATTAACGCTTTCCAAATACTTGGAAAATCTGGAGTACTAGATAAGTCATTGACTAAAGAGTGAGAATTTTTAATGATATGGTAAGCTTCCCAAAAATCAAGATCAAGGTTAGAAGAACATTTTTGGATAATGATGGCTGAGGAAAAATCGAACCTATGTTGAGAAGACCAAGAATGTTGAGCAATAGAAGAACGTTTGAGCTCCTGATTTTTAACATAACCTTCATGCTCTTTTAAACGAAATCTAAGAGCACGTTTTAGTCTGACCAATATAAGAAAGACCACACTGACAAGAGATCTGGTAAATGCCCCAATTATCTAGGCGATCAACGGGGTGTTTGAGATTTGAAAAAGGGATTTTATTAACAGGAGAAAAAATAACTTTAAAATCAAACCTTCTTAGGATTTTAGCAACTTGCTGACTGATTTTAGGAAAAAATGGTAATACAACTGAAGTATTAGAGTTGGAATTAGAATGCTTTTCAGAATGGTCGGACCATTCTGAAAAGCATTCTAATTCCAACTCTAATACTTCAGTTGTATTACCATTTTTTCCTAAAATCAGTCAGCAAGTTGCTAAAATCCTAAGAAGGTTTGATTTTAAAGTTATTTTTTCTCCTGTTAATAAAATCCCTTTTTCAAATCTCAAACACCCCGTTGATCGCCTAGATAATTGGGGCATTTACCAGATCTCTTGTCAGTGTGGTCTTTCTTATATTGGTCAGACTAAACGTGCTCTTAGATTTCGTTTAAAAGAGCATGAAGGTTATGTTAAAAATCAGGAGCTCAAACGTTCTTCTATTGCTCAACATTCTTGGTCTTCTCAACATAGGTTCGATTTTTCCTCAGCCATCATTATCCAAAAATGTTCTTCTAACCTTGATCTTGATTTTTGGGAAGCTTACCATATCATTAAAAATTCTCACTCTTTAGTCAATGATTTATCTAGTACTCCAGATTTTCCAAGTATTTGGAAAGCGTTAATTTAATTCCTCCTTTTTTGGTTTCTTTTCTTTACTTCTCCGGTAGATGTCGCTACTTGTCCACCCAGTCGTTTCCACTGCTTCTCTCTCATTGGTTGTTTCGGCGCCTTCGCCACCCGCATAGGGTATAAAAGCCAGCGCGTCTCTGTCTATGATTTTGCTCAGCCTTGCTTTTTCTAGCACGCTGTTCCTTTTGCACTGAAGAAGAATCTCGCTAGTAGATTCGAAACAGCTGTTTGCTGCTTTTCATATATTATTTGTGCATTTTAGACGTTGGTTTTTCTGCTTTTTAACATTATAATAGTTGCTGCAATTTTTGACTATTGATTTCACATATCCTTTTCATTTTAACAGTGCAGTAAGAGGCATGAAAAGGCTAGTTAATATGACCCAGAGTCCTGATTTCTAGAAAGAAGCAAATAAAGGTTTTCTTCTACTTTTCTTCCTTTCTGTGGTCTAGTTGTAAATTATATAAAGAAGCGGTATTGGACACATCCTTATCTCTCTCTTCTTTCTTTTATTCTTTCAAGATTTCAGACCATTCCTTTGCTTTTCTTTAGTGGGGAGAAAGTCTCCTTGAAGATTGAAATTCTGTTCATGGTAAAACTGATGAATTACTACATTTTGACAGACTGTAAAAATATTATTGCTGAGAAAGAACAGTGTTCAATAGGAAAAGGATTTCTTTTTTAATTCTACCTTCCTTTTTGATGAAAATCGCATTAATATGAAGAAATGTTTTGCTTCTATTAAACACAATCTTGTTTTTGTAGCTCGTAAAGTGCTAGAAAATTTTAATGTAGTTTATTTCATGGTGAGGAATTTTTAACATGCAAATTGATTGTTTTAATCGTATTCTCGTTTTAGTCATGTTCATATTAAACAAGTTCAACTGTATCTTTGTCTTTCATTTTCCATCCATATATGATTTCTATATTCCTTTTCTGTTCCAATTTATTATTTAAAATTTATTTTGCTACAGTTTTTCGAGTTAAAATCCTTTTTGTTTAATTTAATGGAAGTCTGCATTAATGGGAGTTCACTATAGTATAATATGTAGCAATAAATAAAAATTTAGATCCTAAATTTATAAGGGTGAAATATTTCCACAGGTGAAAATGACCTCATGTTGGAAGAGCATTGTTGCACTGAACCAATGACCTAGGTTTGAACCCTGGCCTAGATAACTTTTCACTCTGTTTGTTCTACGCCTTGTTAACAATTTGAATTAAAAATTCACGAATTAAATTTTATGACCTCATGTTTTATAGAAAATGTGCACTTTCCTTCATAAAGCTTAAAGATTTTCTAATGATATATTTTTCAATAAATTTTCGTTCTGCTCATGCTGAAATTAAGGCCCATAAATAAAAAAAAAAATGATTTAACTAAATTAAGTCACATTCTTTTGAAATATAGTTGTATTGATATAAGATGACCATGAGCAATAAAAATAATTTGAGATATAAGCAAAAATGTTTATCAGTTATCATCTCAGAATGGTTGAAAGAAGGGTTTAAATACCAAATTCATTGGCTGATTTCTTCAAGAATGAAGACAGTTTTTGCAACAGTGGCTTGTAACATATTCATCTAATGGGAACTCAATAGAAAGCATATTTTGGATGCTATCATATTCACTCACACTCACACATGCCAACATCATCGAAATACAGTCGAACCCTGTTAATACGCGAATTAAGGGACCGATCAAAATTCGCATATTAAACGGGTTCGCGTATTAAGCGAAGGTCACAAATTTTCGTCCAGTGGTCCATGCAATAACAACCTATATGGATAAAACACATTTCTTTGAGTTCTGTTGTTTAGCGTTTAAAGACATAAAATGACATTTTTTTTGTTTTAATCATTATGTGCATATTAAGCAGAAACGTTTGAAAGCTGGAAATTCAAATAAGCATTATTGTCTTAGGTAAAAATCCAAGAAGTCTTTTCAAATTTAGATTTTTTATGTATAACACATAAAATGGAACAAAACGAACACAAAAATTTCTGCTAACCATGTTAACTAAAACTAATGTTAACAAAATTAAAATCTGTGTTAGCTATGCAGAACAAATAGGGAACAGTGTTGATAATAATAAAAAATCAATATAAAAAACAAAAGTTAAAATTTAATAAAGTCAATAATGACATAAAAATTACATTTTGGAAAAGTAGTTACAGGATGTGTCCAGAAAGTAATGAGACTGTTTCCATAAAATTCGTTTATCTGAAGATGATTTTACAGACACTTAATATTCTTCAAAATAGCCTCCTCCTGCATTAATACACCTTTGCCAATCACTCCGCCACCCATTTAGGTCCGCATGGAAGTCTTCTGCTGGGGCGCTGTTCAGAACCTACGTTGCGTTTTACTGAAAGTTCATCAGATTGTCAAAATGCTGACCTTTTATGCTGCATTTTTACCGAGGAAACAGAAAAAAGTCTGGTGGCAACAGATCAGGGCTGTACGATGGTTGGGGCAGCATTGCTAGGGCCAGAGTTGCTGTGTTTTGCCAGGAATTGAGTCCCTTTGAAGGAACCAGCTTGGCACAAATTTTCTGCATTTGAAGTTCTTCCATGACGATTTGATGCACAATCGATTTTGTAAGTCCCAACGTCTCCGCAATCATTCACTCATCTGATGACTAGATACCAAAAGCACATTAATTTTAATCACATTTTCTGAAGTTTGAGTACTTGATGGACGCTTAGCGTGTTGTTTGTCATCGACGTCCTCTCTACTGTCTTTCAAGGCTTTGTGCCACCTAAACATTTGAGCCTTGGACAAAGAATCCTTCCGATACACGTCTTGTAACATGACAAGTCGATGTTTAGCATTTTAACAAGTAGCCGATTTGTTTAGCGTTTCACAAAATGCTATGGCGTATCGCTGCTCGACATTCCGTTGAATTCTGAAAACCTAACGCCACTTTCAAACACGTGTCTCCGTGCGCTGCAAAGGCTCAAGGCCAACTCACTTCCACTAGACTTTATAGCTTACATTCATTACCACACGTACCGCCTGCAAACTACGTCTCTTTGGCCTTGTGCTTGGCACAAAAAATCAAGACTCGTTATTTCCTGGACAGACCCTGTATCAATTTTGGCCTGTTTGACATGCAATCGCGTTGATTGCAGCCCTATTCAGGTGATGGTAAAGCTTGCTCGTTGAGGGCCCTTCATCCAGTGACGATGCATACAGAGAAAACTGAATACGTTCGTAATTTTGGAGAATGGGGATGGGGGCCGGATACGCAGGTTCATCATCTTCTTTATCCTCAACATCGGCGATGATGTCATCCAGACTTTTGAGCTCGGAGGTGACTAGATCTTTGTTGATATTAATGAACGTGTCTAAATCGACAAATTCTTCCCATGCAGTTTCTTGTGTGCCTAGCCTGCCTTCTTCAATATTAGAGTGCAAAGTTGGCTCTTTATAAATTATGTCCTCGCTACTTCCGAAATCCGCTTTGCAGAAATAATTTACAATCGTCGTTGATGTGACACTCTCTCATGCTGCGGTAAGCATGTGCATAGTGTCAAGGACTGTAATAAGACCACACTCATGACAAGAAGGGTTGCTGCCGTGTTCCATTTGGTGAAGGTATCGTCGTTCTAGGTGAGTCTTGTAATGTACTTTGGCGCTGTTAATTATTCCTTGGCCCATTGGCTGAGTGACACTGGTCGAATTTTGAGGTAGAAATTCTACTTGAAGATTCTTTAGGCCTTCGTTATCTTTTGGATGTGCAGGACAGTTGTCCACAAGCAATAAGACATGGCGCGATTTTTTTCCCGTACGCCGGAAAAAATTAAGAACCCTTGTTGAAAAAGGTTGCCCGTCATCCATGCTCTGTGCTGACTTCTGTACAGGAAGGGAAGATTCTTGACATTTTTAAAGCATCGCGGGTTTCATGATTTCCCTATGACCAGTAGCTTTAACTTGTCTGATCCATCAGAGTTGGCACGGCATCGAGCAAAAAAGTAGGACGGTCACTAGTTTACTCCCGTGACATGTTTCCCCTTTCATTACCATTGTTTTCTTGAGTGTCATTTTAGAAAAAAGCCCAAATTCGTCCACGTTGTGAATATCCCGGCTTTAGTTTTTTACAAGCTACAGAAGCTAATTTGTTTTCCAACAATCGACATCTTCATTGTTGAGAGCAGCTGACTCACTGCTGAATTCTATTCCGTGGCAAGCTTTAAATCAATCCATCCATTGAGGTATTGAAATCCAGCAATCCCATTTTTGCAGCGACTTCAGAAACTTTATCTTGGATTAGCAGGCCGCTTATTGGGATATTCGTAAAGCAAACTTTAACAAACCTCTCGTGGATGGACTTCTTCATGTCCTCAAACTTGGCGGTTTTTATTTCTTTGTTCTTTGTTCCCCCAACAACAGTTTGATTAACAATGCATCCCTCTTCTTTAACAAAGTTCTTAAAGTTGACTCCGATAAGATTTTTTCTTTGGCGAACGCAGACTTATTCGAGACATCCTGGGCATCATACTGATTTATAATTTGTAACTTCTCAGTGATGGAGAGAGCTTTTGTTTTAACATGTTTTGCTTTTTCCGCCATGGTATAGACTAGATTATAATTTTAAAAGGACAGGTGGATATCATAGATTAGATTCTATCGATAGCGACCCTCTTCTTTTTTCAGGTATTACAGTACTGAGCAGGCAGTGAATGGGAAGACTCACGTGTTTAACCTGCGACTGCAGCGCAGTCTAGCAGTTCATCACAGCTCTAAGTTAGGAGAGGGCATCACATACTTTCTCATTCGTGGTGGGAAAAGTTAGTTTTTTTCTTATTATTGGAGGAGACCTCTTTAGGCCTTTCTGGTCAGGGGAAAAACAGCTTATTTTACAATGCGCTCCTTAGCGGTAAAATTTTCTGTTCTCTCTCCCTGTCCTGTTTGACTATACGAAGTAATCGTGGCTGGCAAAGAATTCCCCTTTAATCGGGAGAGGTTCAAATTGATATTTTTGGTAAAGCTATTCATGGTTGCATTAAATTTTGACAGAAAAAAAGCATTCGTAGTTTAAAGAATTGTCGTATAAAATGCTTGGGAAAATATTCCTTCTAAAACCTCGTCACTTTCCAACCAAGCTCATTCGCGTATTAAACGTAGGTTTTTCTTGCCAGTGACTGATAAAATTTCGCATATTAAGCGAGATTTTTTACATGCATAAGATAGGTGTATTTCAAGGGACTGAAGAAAATTCACATATTAAGTGGTTTCGTGTATTAAGCAGGGCGCGTATTAATGGTGTTCGACTGTATCACTAAAAAATTGAGCTCAGGGCACCTGAAAACGTGAGAAAATTTTAATGTATAAGATACATCCACTATACTATATGTGTATGTAAAGGAAAAAGGAATAGCATTTCTTTTAAGTATATCAGAGTTTCTGTTTGCTTGATGTAAATAACCATGCAAACTATTTAACTAATGTAAAATACTATTCTATTCATTTAATTATATATATTTCATTTCATTATTGGTATAAAATCTGTTCTGGTACAAAGTCTATTGACATCGGAATTTTTAGACACAGTAAGGAAAAAATGAAAATGAAAATTATAAAATATATAATAGGTTCTATCAAAAATTATTTTACTAAAACACTTTGTACAAGTAAAAATAGAATAGGCTGCTACTTGGAGCTTTTTGAAAATAACAAATAAAAATAATTTATATCAAGAGCACAAAGTAAATTTTTTAAATGTAATTTTACTACAAATCTATTTTGTCCATTTTGGTGTCTGAGATACTCATTTTCAATTCTGGTTGCCAAGATTCTATTTATTTAACCTTAACATTAATTTTTAAATTAATATTCTTCTGAGATTTCTCTTTTTATTATGATATTCTTTTAAACTAAGTTTTATTAATTGCACTTTTCAAGTAAATTAGATTTTAGTTGGTAAAAGAAATATGGTTGGTAAAAACATGATTTTTTGAATAAATAGTCCAATCCACTTGTGTTTTAATTTACTGGTTTCATTTCAGCATTTTATAAATCCCTTGGTTAAGTTTTGTTTTTGAAAATTATAATATGAATATTATTGTTTTTGAAACAGTTTTACTTTCTAATTATTTTTTATACAGTAGAAAAGTATAATTAGTTTTAAGTTTTCAAAGTTTTTGTTTTTTCAGTTACTTTTAATATTAGTAAAAGAAAAATTGCTTTTCTATAATGATAAATTTTTGCAATTTTAAATTTATGTTTTGTAAACATTTGTATTCTCAATTTATATGTATATATATATATTCTTTATTTCAGCTCATAACATTCTATATCCCATTCATCTTGTGCCTTTCACATTGCTTGTATCATCACTATCTAAATTTAGCTACTCCTGAGCCATGCAGTGTCTCATATACTATGCGGCACTCTTTGATGTTGTTATTTCTTATTTGGCAAACACTTTCTGCTGTACATTATTTTTACTCATATGGGACAATGGCGCTCTTATTGGGCTTTCTACATTCTTGGTCTATTATATTGGCTTTGATATTGTGGAGGGTAGCAGTTACATTACCAGAATCAAAGCTACATGGTTTACCTCTCTTAAAACCACATCCAAGTGTTGGAGCTCCTTTGATACCTGACGACAAAACCAACAGACAGATGAATGAGCTCTCTTCCGATGCTTTAACTCCTAGCTGATTTAAATATTTCTCAAACATTTTGTCTTTCATTCCTACTTCCCATTTTTTATGAAATTACTTATTTAAAATATGTAATTTTCTATATGGCTCTTATTTATCATATTATCAGTACTCTTAAAATATTGTTGTGATTTATCAAATTTATCACCTACTTCAAAATAATGCCTGCTGGTTCAGTGTCACAAAAGCCTTAAAAATTGAAGTACAAAGTCTGTGGCATATTTTGAATTTTCAATTACGTAATATTAAAATCCCATGATTTAGATAACTTTTTTTTTCTTTTTTTCTGTGCATTGCTATTTTGCAATCGAATAATAATAATAAAAAATTATATAAAGATTGTTTGTTTGTGATCTAATTAAGCAAGGCTTTTGAAAGTGAACAAATTTCATTTGCTTTCATAAAAAGCAAAAAAAAAAAAAAAAAAAAAAAAAAAAAAAAAAAAAATTGAGCATTTATAATTATATTTATATGAAACCTTTTTTTAAAATTTTAAAATTTTGTCATAATGAAAACATTGGGACTCTTAGGATACAAACAAATAAAAAATAAAATTTAGATTTTTTGAGAGCCTTTGATGAGATATCAGAAATGTACAGTGATTTATTAACGATTTCTTTCTTAAAAAATATAATTTATTTACAGTTGTTTATTTTATTATTTTTTATGAGTCTTTAAGTTATTAAAATAACTATTAAAAGTCTTTATATCATTTTATTTGAAAATTACTATTTGTTTATCTGTAATTCTCAAACATTATTTTTTTACTGCATTGTTGTTGTTCATTGTTAATTATTATATATATATGTATATATATGTGTATAAAGAAATGTGTTGTATCTGTTATATGTCTGTGAATTTGAAAACATATGATTGAGCAATTTCATAAAAATTAGACCAAACAATTTAGCAAATTGTAAATCTGTTTTATGTTGTTTAAAGTAACAAAAGTAAAAGGGGAAAAAAAAGGTTAATTGATTTAAAAGATGAAAGCATTTAAAAAACTGTATCTTAGGAACTGGAGAATTTAAGATAATATCAAGTGATTGGGATACTTTGGTAATCATAAAGATTAATTTTTATTTCAAAAAGCAGGTTGAATTTTGTGTCTCTTTTTTAATAACCTTTGAATAACACAAGCCTGCTAAATAAAATATTTTTTTTTTTCAGTGGTGTTTTAGCTTTTTTCTAATGTTTTTCAATATGTTGAGTTCAGTAATTCCAATCTTTTCCCTCTGTCATGTAATTTTTTCTGAAAAAGTGAGAATGAAGATTTAAACTATTATTTTTAACACAATCCAATGATTGGTAAAGTTATCATATGAATTGAATATTTCCAACTGAGAGAAAAAATGCCCAGGCCAGGAATTGAACTCAGATCCTTGACTTACAGAGCCAATGCTCTACCGTTTAAGCTAACTGAGCCAACAACTGGTGAGCATATTTAGCTAAGATAACCTTATTGGTAATAACATCTGGTCTGCCATGTAGACAGCTCAACAGAATAAACTGCAGGTAAAGGAATCCCATGTGAAAATCCGTGATCTGGGTTTGATTCCGAGCCTTGTCATTTTTTCATTCAGTTGGAAATATTCAATTCGAATGAAGATTTAGCATGCCTAAAATTTTTATTAACAAAATACTTGGAAGATTTTTTTTCATCTTTAATAATTAGCTACCACAAAATCAAAAATCTTTATGATGTCTCATTTTTCCTCTTCCCCTCTCCCTGTTCATTTATAACTTTTTCTCTTGGGTACTGCATAGCTCTCAACTTGTACATTTTTTTTTGTTACTGCTAAACTTAAATTTTTGTCTTATTTAATCATTAAAAGGTGTTAGACATCAGCGATTAAATTAGACAAAATTTACAGTATTTTTTGGTTAACCGGGCGCCAGTATTATATATACATATTTATATACATACATATATGTAAATATACATATACACATATTGTATATATACACACACATATATATATATATGTAAATATATATGTATTTATATAAATATGTATATATAACACTGGCACCCGGCTAACCGAAAAGTACCAAATTTACTATTCAATTATGATAAAAAGCCTATACAAGTTGGCAGCTATGGTAATGTGGCCTACTTCCTATGAGCTTGTGGCCGGCTTCCTATGCAGCAACTAACAGTAATCTACTGCCATGTTGCTTAGTGTCTGGTATCTTTAAGATTTAATTTATTATTTATCTATTGGAAAATCTTGTGTCTATATGACTAAATTTATAATTTATGAACCAGACCTCAATTCACGATTTGAGTTGAAACTATGCCTGCTAAAATGTCTTGGCCATTTTTTTAAGTGTAAAAAAGTAATTTGCATAAAAAAATACACAAGAAATATCCTGCACTTTGAAGTAAAAAGTTTCATTGTAGACCTGTGTAGTTAATGTTGCCAGAAAAGAGAAAAAATATATATATGTGTGTGTGTTTAACCAACAGAAAAAGAAAATCTGCAGTACTAAAACTATTCATAGAAAGAATATTTCTGCTAGTATAAATGAATAGACAATTGATGATATTTATTGGTAGTTGGGTGGTAACTTTTATTTTGATTGAGTATTCAGAATACTGGTGGATTTAAATATTGTTATTTTTACACTTAATGTCAAATATACAGAAGTGATGACGGGGATGTGTAACAGGGTCTGTCCAGTAAGTAATGAGATTGATTCCATAAAATTCATTTATTTGAAGATAATTTTACAAACACTTATTATTCTTCAAAATAGCCTCCTTCTGTATTAATACACCATTGTCAACAACTCTGCCACCCATTTATGCTCCCCTAGAAGTCTTCAACTGGAAGGCTGTTCAGAATGTGCATTACATTTTTTTGCATGTTCTCCAGATTATCACTACGATGACCTTTTAAACTGGATTTTAACTGAGGGAGTAGAAAAAGTCAAGTGATGACAGATAGAGGTTGTACGGTGGTTGGGGCAGCATTACGACGCTGTGTTTTGCCAGGAACTAGGCCAATTTGAAGAACCAACTTGTCAAAAATTTTTCGCATTTGCAGTTCTTCCATGACAATTTGATACACAATCGATTTTTTAAGTCCTAACGTCTCTGTAATCATTCGGACACTCGTCTGACGATCAGAGACCAAAAGCACTTACATTTTAGCCACATTGTCTGAAGTCTGAGAACTTAATGGATGTCCAGCACGTTGTTTGTCATCGATGTCCTCTCTTCTGTCTTTGAAGGCTTTGTGCATCTAAACATTTAAGACTTGGATAAAGAATCCTTCCTGTAGGCTTCGTGTAACATGGGAAGCCTCTCAGTAGCCAATTTGTTTAGTTTTACACAATACTTTATGGCGCATCTCTGCTTGACAGTTTGCTTCATTCTGAAAACCTAACACCACTTTCAAACACATGTCTGTATCATGAGTGATCCGTGCGCTGCAAAGGCTCAAAGCCAACTGACTTCTGCTAGAATCTGTAGCTGGCAGACCCCACCACACCTAACACTTGCAAACTCCGTGCGTTCGGCCTTCTGCTTGGCGTGAAAAATTCAGTCTCATTACTTAATGGGCAGGCCATGTATAGTGCATCATTCAAGCAAAAAATAGGAGAAAGGGATGCATAAAAAAAAATTGTGATGTGTCCTTTGGGATGTATAATTTTTGTTTCCTTGGAAGATCACAAAAGAAGCATATTTTGTGCTAAATATATTGAATCTGTTTTATTTCTAAAATGAGTACTCATTTTTGTTAAAAAAGGACCCAGCTTTTTGGAAGTGTCTGTGTCACAGTACAGTATAGGACCCATTATCCGGAATTCTAAAATCCAGAAAGACCCGGAATCCAGTAAAAAAAAGTTATTCAAAAATTTGTAAATTTTTACTAAATTTTTAGAAAAAAAGAATAGAAATTAGAAAAAATCCTTTTTCTCTTAAATTTTAGTAAAAAATTAATTTATATTGCGATTCTTTAGAAAAAAAAATCATCAGATATTTTGCCAGAGCTGATTATGTTCCGAATTTTCCAAAAATTTAAGGCATTCAGTTCTGAAAATTTGGACAAAAAATATTGCAAATTTCGACAGATGATCACCGAAAAAAATCAATTACGTCTATCATTTGCTGGAAACATCACCGATTTTGTCAAAGGATCATGAAAACAATGCAAACTTCGTCAAAGTATTAAAAAAAACGCTAATTTTGTCAAAGAATCGCAGAAAAAACATGAATTTCGCCTAAGAATCGTGAAGAAAACACAAATTTCTTCCAAGGATTCCGAAGAAATGCAAATTTCATCAAGGGATCATGAAAAAAATGCAAATTTTGTCAAAGGATCGTAGGAAATAAAACTAAAATTTTGTCAAGCATCGCAGAAAAAATGCTAATTTCATCAAAAGATAGTTAAAAATGCTAATTTCGTCAAAGAATCGCACAATACGCTAATTTCGTCAAAGACTCGCAGAAAAAATGCGAATTTCACCAAAGGTTCATAAAAAAAATACAAATTTCTTCAAAGGACTACGAAAAAATGCAAATTTCGTCAAGGGATTGCAAAAAAAATGAAGTTTCGTCAAAGGATCGTTGAAAAAAAAGACAAATTTTGTCAAAGGATCGAAGTAAAAAAACGCAAATTTCGTCAAAGGATCGTAGAAAAAAAGTGCAAATTTTGTCAAAGAATCGCGAATTTCGTGAAAGGAACATGGGAAAAAAAATACTAATTTCGTCAAAGAATCTCATAAAAAAACGCGAATTTCGTTAAAGGATCGCGAAAAAATGCGAATTTCGTCAAACAATCGCGAACTTCGGGAGGATCTGAAATCCGGAAAGCCTTCCGTCCTGAGGATCCCGGATAATAGGTCCTGTACTGTATTACAGAAGCCTAATGACAGCATTGTATATAGACCTGTGTGAAATATAAGCTATGACCATTTTAATCTGATGCTAAAATACCTCCCAAATAGTTGTTTATGTTATATATGCTTTGTTAAAAAGTCATTGTCTTAAAATAGAATATGAATTATATTAAGACAGTGTCATGGATGAAATACTAAAGACAGTACAGTGAAATTGTAAATAGCAAAATAGCACATGCACAATTTTAGAATCAGAACTGTGCTTTGTGTAAATTAATTTAGATTGATGATGGTGCACAATATGATAGTAAACTAGATTTTGTATGTGTATGTATTTGCGAAATATGTTATTCATATTGCAGATTGGTTTAAGGGCATGTTATCTGCTAAAGGAATTTTAAATAAGAATTACTTGTTTATATAAAGAAAAAAATCTATAATCATGTCTTTCTTGATGCATGTTATAGTTGGACAGCATCATAATAAATTGACAAGATTTTCATTTCTTTTTTAAATTGCAGACTGTGCTGTATAAACAGAATAAAGCTGAATTCCATTTATTTTTAACTCAAATTGTTACTTCCAAAGTATAGAATATTTGATGGTGAAGTTCTAATTTTTAGGCTTTTCTATAATGCCTCTCAGCTGAAACTTTATTGAATTTAAGTTTTAAGTTGAAACCTTTATTTTCTAATTTTAAACATGTTTTGTAAATTAATGGTATTTTTTTTGTCATAATTTGATTGTGTTACTTTAAAGCAGGGTTCGTAGTCATTAAAAAAAAGAAAAGAAAAATGCCCAAGTTTTCTCTGCCTTATTTTCCAGAATCTGTATGTTTTTATATCAACAACAAAGCATGACAAATAGCAGTGATTTCCAACTAATGTTAATTTAATGTTTTTCCTGAGTAATTAAACAAATTTTCCAAGTTTCTGGATGAAGATGAGAATTTTTTCCCAATATTTCAAAACCAAATCAATTTCTCTGATTTCCTGAAATGTATGAACCCTGTAAAGGTGCATAAATACCACTACATTTTGTTTTCATTCCTTGATTAACAAGTGCTCCTATTACAGTTAGTTACACAAACTTTTATCTACTTTTGATTTAATTTAATTATCAGGAACAAATTTATCATTTTTAAACTGATATACTAAATAATTTACTATACATACATTCATTAAAAATATTACTTATTTTTTTTTTTTAAGTTAAAAGATTAGTATTGTAAGGAAAACATGTTTAGCATTTAATTTATCAATTTCAAAATGTTTTCAGTGTAGTATTAAGCAAGATGTGATTTTTCAAGTTTATTTATAGAAAGTTTTGCATATGAATTGTAATTTTCTTTCTTAATCAAAATTTAAATATGTGCTTTTGTTCATATTGAATGTTTTGTAAGCATGTAAAATACAATTTTCTTCTGTGTTTATATTAATCAACATAGAAATGTGAAGATTATAAAGTCTTGTTTAATTGTGGAATTATTAAAATTAATAAAATGTCATTTATATGGTATAATATTTGTGTAATTGTTTTCCTTAGTTTTTTTTTTATTGTGTGTTTCTTGATTGTCTTTGTCATAACATCTAATTATTATAGATGTGCTCAATATTTATCATATAGTCAGCACCTCAGTGTTTGTGAAAAGGCATAATGCATATAATAACTCATTATTAGTTTATCTTTTCTTGATGTCAGTTATTATTTTTTTATTTGCATTTAGGTTTATTGATAAAGTACGGTATTGTAAAATAATATACTGGGATCTATCTTTTAAC
Source organism: Maratus speciosus (assembly GCA_963932465.1). Lineage (NCBI taxonomy): Eukaryota > Metazoa > Arthropoda > Arachnida > Araneae > Salticidae > Maratus > Maratus speciosus. The sequence goes on from OZ010791.1 coordinate 270,116,967, forward strand.
TTTTTAGTTGAAAAAAATTATTCCAGTTAATATATGAAATAATAAATGAACAAGAAACCAACTTCAGACAACTTTAAATTTAGTTAGACCAACCATCAGTATCTAATTTATAAGTGAATATAACTTTCTAAATTAAAGTGTGATAAATGAGAATGCTTGTTTTCATTATGATTTTGCTATACTTATACAAGAAACTAAATTTTAAATTTGTTTTATCACAATTCATATATTTAATGAAGTTAAACTTATTACTTGCATTTGTTTCTATACTTAAAAATATTCTAGTCATTTTTGTTTTTTAGCTTTTTGCAGTTTTTGAGTATCTAGAATTATAAATAAATGATTTTTTTAAACATATAATTTAATATTGTAGATAATTTGTTACTAACAAATGGCTTTATGTGTATATGAGAATGATTTTCAAATGAGATTTTAAATGGAATGCATTTATTATTTACTTTTTCATGACATCTATTACTATTTTATGTAAATAGACTAAACTTCATATCTATATAAACTTCTATGAATTGATGTTCTTCATCAGTGTCAGCAGCATTTTCTCATGAATTTTTTAACTATTAATTTTTTTATCAACTAGATATACATAGTCAATTTTTTGAAACATATGCATTTTTTTGTAAAAAGTTATTTTGTGTAATTATTTCTTTGGTAAATTTTTGAATAAATTTATTTCTTATTTCATATATGCTAATGAATTGAATTCTGAAAAAAGTTACTTTTTTCAGTATTAAATATAAATGTATCAAATAATAAAGTGTCTGCTAGTAAAGAAAAATACAAATGATGAATTTCACCAATCCAATCATAAATTTCATCAATCCGTCAGTGAAAACTGATGCCCTTTGCTCCACTAAGATTAAGGATAGGAAAGTCTTTACCAATAATCTGCCATTAAAAATCATACTTCACAGTGTTCAGTCCTTTTCCATCCACAATACCATTCATGTTTAAAAAAATTTTAAATCTCTAGCCTAAAAGAAAATGAAATTGCACTTTCTTGAATATACTTTTATTTTTATAGAAGCTTTGTTGTTAAGTGAATAGTAAAATTCATCAGTGAACTCAATAAATACGTTTTTTCTTTATCTATATAAATTTAAAATAGTGTGTTACTAAAGGAAAATCATGTTTGTTTATGAAATAGATTAAGTTTTAATGCATAGTTTATAACAGCATTAAAAGGGAAAATTAATAGTTGGGGCTTAAAGTTAGAATACTGTGTGTTTCTAATATTACCAAAAAAAAAAAAAAAAAAAAAAAAAAAAAAAACCCCTCAACTATTTGATATGTTATAGATTTTAATTTGTCTGTCTTTTCAATCTCTGTTCTCTATTTTTCATAAAAATGCAGATATCTTTATGAATTTTTAGTGTTTGTGACGAGTCTCTTTAAAAATAGTTAACAGAAATACAAATATGTACAATTTGATTATACTGAAAGTTTAATTACACTTTCTTAAAATTATTTTTTTAATGCCATTTTTTTTCATTTAAAGTGATTTTTTTTGCTTTGGCATTGGTTAATTTTTACTTAGATAGTTAATTTAAAGCTTACAAATAGTTTTAAATAATATCATCAAATACAGTAAATTTTAAGAAATTTTAAGAAATTGCATAAAAATTTAAATTGTTTCTTATTTATATCAAATTGTAAGAGTAATGTACTTTTTAATTATTTTTTACACATGTTTGTCAGTATAACGTAACCTTACTTAATCTATACCGCACAGAAAAGTTATTGACTTTGTCTTATTTTTAAAAATCCTTTATTGAGGTAAAAAATATATAATTTGGAATCAAATTACCTTCATTTTTTGTGATAAAAAAAAAAATAAATAAACACATTTTCATATATTTTTATTTTGAAATTTCAATATGAAAAGTTGCTGTCTTTACTAAGCTTTCAATTTTAACATTTAACCAGTTTTATTTTATTTAACTTTTAGTCAATTCATTCTGCATTTGATGGTTACATGAATTTCAATGTGGTTAAATGTATTTTAATGATTTTTAATGCGGGATTACAATTTTAGCCGAAGCTTTACTTGTTATTTTAGAATTTTTTAACTGCTTTCGTGGGTCGAAGTAATCTAACTATGCTTAAATAATCTTAAGTGATGTTCTTATTTTCTTCTAATTAAGTATGGTGTTAAAATGTTTTAAATGATTTATAAATCTCTCGTAAGTTTGTCTTCCAAAATACATTGATTTTTTTTTTTTTTTTTTTTTTTTTTAAATTCTGGTGAAATGGCTATTTATTATCTGTACTTCAAATTTTAAAGAAATTAACACTATTTATTTAAACGATAAGTTCCAAATACTTATTTTCTTTTCATTTAAATGTTTAATTACATATGTCAGTAAGTATATAAAATTTTTAATTTATTGTAAAAGAACACAAAATACTTTTGTTTTATGATGCATAAAAAGTTACTTTAGCTCACTGGATTTAATTTTTTTGATATTTTGTTTCTGTAATAAAATATCATGGCTGGAACCAACAAAGGTGATTTTTTTTTTTTTTAATGTCATTTTTACTGAAATATGAGAATAAGTTCTTAACAGTTGAATAACAGTTCTTAAAATTACCTATTTTTTTTTTTTTATTCATAAGCATGTATGGCTTATCAAAGATCAATTCGAGAGTATGTGGTACCCTAGTCATTTTCTTTCTTTGGTGTCCCTTTACACTCTTTATCCATGAAAGACAACTGGATATTTTTCTTAGAATTATAGAAATACACCCTTAATACAAAGTTTTCCCTAGTCTATACCCTAGTATATTCCTAAGTCTAAATGATCCCTGGTCTACCCAAATTTTCGATGTCAAAGATATGCATTAGATAAATCTAAAGCATATCTTTCAATAAATGTAATGTATTTTCACATGTAACATGTGTTTTTATGATATAACAGATGTATCAAGCAATACATTATAAACTTGATGTATCTGTAAGAAAGTTATATAAAGTCTTAGCAAAAGAGAAAATTCTTTTATAAACTAATTAAGATTATCATTTATACCACCTTTCAAATTTCAATTTAATATGTAGTTTGTACTTGCTGTTACATATTCTAATACCAGTTTTTACTGTCTGAATTTTTCTTATGCAAAAATTGCTCAAGTACAGAAATGTTAATGAAAATTTAGTTAAGAAAATACTGTAATTAAGAACATTTAAGTAGAGATCATTTGTAATGTTATTAAAAAGATGTGATATAGATGTTTCATTTCAATAGAATTGATATTCAAATTTCATGTTCAAATAAGAGTATTTTTAAAAAGAAAACAGAATTATTTCATTTTTATTTTATCTGTTACATATACAATTTAGTATATTTCCAATTACTAAAGTGTATTGGGTAATTAAAAGTATTTTAGTTATTTATTAGTCGCACTTTAAGGAGGAAGAAAACTGAAACAAATTACTTTTTGGTAGGAAAAAAAAAAGTTATTTCAAAACCAGAAAGTACTGACCATATTTGCTACCAATATCGTTAAATAGCTTGTTTATATACTGCAGTATATCAATTGATGACCACTGCTGTAGAGTTTTACCTTTAAAACCCTATTAAATTTCATTATTTGATTACTGAAACTATTATGCAAAAGTAAATAAGCAACATACTGAAATTTGATTCATTATGTGCTTTGTTGCTAATTTACCATCTCTAGAAGACATGAAAAATTTAATTCTAGAATTTTCAATTGTTTTTGGACTTGGACTCAAACTAAACTTTTCAGTCATTTTAGTCTTTTAAATCTATTAGAGAAAGGGGGAAAAAATACTTTTCATAGAAATTTCAGAATCTGTAACCAATATCAATAAGTAATACCAATTGTAATAGACAATATTTCAGTGAAAACCATAATGTGTTAGTGTAATTTACATTAACCCTTTATGTCCCAAATTATGAATTCATGAAAATTTTATCTTTTAAAGCATTTTTCATGAATTTTTGAAACTACATTAGAAGATTCACACAATCCTTTAATAAATTTTAGAAGGATTTTGCCAATTAAAATTAATTAAATTTGAATTTATAGGGATTTTGTGCAATATTTATAACTCTACTCAAATCTTTTATTTAAAATCTTTTTAGTATTTTGTAGAATTAGGAAATATACAAATATAATGTTCCTACAATAGAAAGATTTCGAAACTGATCCCCCCCCCCCCCCCATACACACACACCTGATCTTTCAACATCAAGAAAGCTGAAAAGTTGCAAAGGCAAAAGAAATCATCCTTTTAAAAGTATGTTTTGTGCAACCAATAATGCTTTTGGAACAAGATAAAGTGAAGTATCTATAACTCATTCTAAACTGTATTACTACTAATCGATGTACTAAATGAATTTTATAAAAGCTTATTTTAATGGTAGATTAAAAGTACCATTGGGGCATAAAGGATTAAATAATTTTATGTAAAGTCAAGGTATATCATTATACTTCTTCAAATATTGGATTAGTTAGGTTCTAATCTCTCATTCTTTGGTTTTGGGCAATCATTAATGTTTGAGTTTTTGAAGATTCAGTGGATTCTGATTTGTATATGTTTTACATACATGTACAAAATATGAATGGGCCAAATTTCTCATTTCTTTGGAAACTCATTACATCTTTGTATGAAATCTGATAGTTATGTATTGAGTCTTCCATACCCACTAGGATTAATGAACATTAAACAGAAAACACATTTATCAGTAATAATGTTACTTGTGTAATTTGCAAGGGAATCAAACATAATTATCACGGCTTTAAATTAAAAAAATACTCTTGAATGTGGTTTAAATTTTTTCTAATTCTTATACTCTTCTTATTTATAACACTACTTTTAATATAAATGTTATGGTCTATTAGGATCTGTGATATTATAATAGATATCAATTTTCATTTTTGTGAAGTCTAAAATATTAGACAAATACTAAATCCAATTTTTACTGTGAAAGTTTATTAATAAAATAATAAATATATCTGGAATAATATACTTATATTTCTAGAAAAATTATATTATTTTAAAAGCTGTTTTATGAATAGTGAATAAGTTAGCCGTTAAGGCGGTTCTGAAATCCAAACTGGCTACTTTCTGACACACTTTTAAATTCAATTTTGTTTGCAAATGCATGAAAATGCAAGTGTAGTTATTCTGAAACTATGTAATCAATCTGTTTTTCCCCATTTTGGTAAAGGCAGTACATCTTTTAGAAAATGCTATCAAATTTGATATTTTGAACTGAATTTCTGGACACAACAGTGTGGTAGACGAATAAAATTGCTTTCATAAGACAACAATTGCTTATAACTCAAGATCCAATTAATTTGAACGAAAATGCAAAATATTATAATAAAACACTCATACTACAATATATATATTAAAACACACATACACACATAAATAACGCCTGCATTCAACAGTTAAAGGTATACATAAATATTATACAGACATACAAACAATAAATATTCATCGTTGTCCGGTCATCCAAGGCTGTCATATAGATGGCTGGTGACTTCCCCAACATGGTTTATTAGTGAGAAATTGCAGACTCAGGCATCGGCCGGAGTAGCTCAGTGGTTAGAGCAGCAGTCTTGTATACTGTGGTCCTGGGTTGGATTCCTGGCTCTGGCTAATTTTTCACTCCAGTTGGGTTTATTGTTTGTATGTCTGTATAATATTTATGTATACCTTTAAATGCAAAATATTGTTTGATCACAAATAACTTCAATAATCATACCTGCAAGTGTCATACTTTTATGTTTAAAAATGAGTCAAAGTTTCGCCATGTTGAGCAGGGAAGAATATTTTTTCAAGAACTGCCTTAACAGCTGACAAGAAAGCAAACAAATTTGGATTGTGATTGCTTTAAAAGGTTAATGCAAGTGTAAAGAAATTCAGTTGTATGTGTGTTTGTGCTGTATATTCTTGGAATAACGATGATTTGGATTATATTTTTAAGTGTTGTTAGTTATATTTATGTTTTATTTATTTACTATTTTTTACATATTGTATTAGAATCATGTTGTATTATTTTATGATAAAATAAAGTGTTATAGTTCAATGAAAATAGCTTTAATTTTTATTTGATAAGCTAAAATGCATATTTTAATTTCAAATACACAAACACTGTGCACCTATAGTCAGCTTAATTTTTGCCCTTTTTTGTTTGTTTGTTAGAAAGCTTCTGCGCTAACACAGATGGTTATTAGATGTATTTTCAGATTAATATATCTTTGTAAACTGCTGTGTTACTTCTCACCTTAATTTTTGGATGTTTTTTTACTTTTAGAAATTACATTATTTGATGTTTATTTGTATCAAAAAATATCTTTTCTAAATTTAATTCTAAAATATTTAATACTTTACTGATCAGAGTTAATTACCAATAGGCTCCAGATTAGATTTTTCTGATATAATCTAATGATAGTAATTGAAATCAAAGGTTGCATGTTTATTTTAGATTGCAACAACAATTTTCTTCAATTCTTGTTAATCCTTTAACAATCATTACTGTAAGGCAAAGCAGAGTAAGATTTTAGCAAAGTGAATTTTTAAGCAAGACTCACACATCTGAATTAATCTATGAATATATATGCAATCACTAAAAAATGTAATTAAGATTTTATTATTTTATACATGCATAGTAGTATAAAATTGGAAACTCTTGGAATATAAGTATTTGCCTGAAAATTTTCAGCAAAAAATAGCTGAACATATATCTTAACCTTTTGATGGAACATTTATAATGAATTAAAAAGTTTCTAATGCTGCCACAACTTTTATTGAATATATCATGTTCTTTTCACTTTCTTGGCTTATGTTGCAAAAACTGTTGCATATAAAAACATATAAACTCGTAGTTTTATACAGAAATATGTAATAAGCATGTTGAAACTGATATTAGTTTTTAAATTGGACAATTATTTTAAATGCTATTTAATGTGGAAATTAGTCATTTACATAAGTTTTATAAGATCGAAAACTATGCTTAGCAATTTAACAATCTTTTGCAGGCATATACTTCACTAGATTGTGGTGTGCAATCTCCATTTTTTTTTTATTTCTTAAAAAAAAAAAAAAAAAAAAAAAAAAAAAAAAAAAAAAAAAAATTGTCATTATATGAATAGAGAATTATTTCATACTTTGAAATAGTTGTTTTTTATTTACTGTTGCCACGTTTGAAAAAGCCCAAATAATATTTCTAAACAGTGTAAATTTCACTTGAAATATATATATGTATACACTTGAATATTGAAAATGAAAGAAAATAAACTATTAACATGTGAAAAGAGTTTACTGATGAAAATTACATTATATTTGAAAATGGGGAGGGGGGTAACAGGTTGAGAGAAAGTAAACAATAGTATTTTATTAACCTTCTCAGTCCTGGTATCATCTGTAAAAGACACTAAACCACACTCTTTAAATTATTTTTAAAGCTTCTAGGTTTATCAAATATTCCTTTATCTTTTCAACAGATGGGAGCATATCATAAGCATTCATTTATCCACTGAAACATGTTTGGAGCTGTTTTACAGTAATTTTAAAATGGCTTTTGTGGTCATAGTTTATTTTGGCTTTAGGACTAAAGAGGATAAATTAAAAGTGCTCTTAATGTTTATTTCACTCATTGAGTACATTTCTTAAAATATTATTTATCTTCAAATGGCTGTTCGTCAATACGGAATTTTAATGAGAATTTTGCCAAATTAGTCAGCTAAATCTAATTTGGCTTCATTTATAGATTTATTTTTTGCTGCCAAAATTGGCAATATCTTGCCAAGTGTTAGTAGATATGAACATAATGTTTTATGTATATGAGAGTTGGAAAAATGGTTACAAGAATGAAAGGTAATTTGTGACAAACCTCGTTCACTAAAATTCATGACTCCTTTATTTTTTAATCTGTTGTCTTGTTTCAAAATGTCAGCAACTCTAGAATTTCAAACTGCTATATCTCAGCCATTTTGTAAAATAAAGGTAAAACAAAAAATGCTCCAGAATCCTTGTATCAAGGCCTAACGTTTAAGTACAAAATGAATTTGTATTTCTAAATTTGTTGTATAGATTTTTTAGTTGGAAATCTTTAAATGGCTGCCATTTTGAAACAAGATGGAAAACCAAGCTGGCCAATGAACTTGGTTGAGACCTTTGTAAGCCCAATACACATGCTTAGCAGCCGTGGAAAAAAAAAAAAAAGTAAACACCCCTTACTAACTTTGCAAAAAATTATTGTAGAAGAAAGTTACTGGTACCACACAATTGGTAATAAAGTCTACTTTTAAATGATGTATATAAAATTTGCTTAGGGGGTCATCTACATATTAAAACAAATCATAACTTTGTTTTTTTTCAATACCAATACACAATTCTGACAGCATAAACGTACTCTACACCCTTCAATTAGCCTAAAAACAAATTTTTATGCAATTCATACGATAAGTTTATTATTTTAAAATGAGCGTATTTTAAGGGCTGTATCCAAATTGAAGTTTGGTCTCAATTGTTGACCGAGAGAGCCCCCTTCTTGATCAAGGCACTTAAGCGTCACTCAAGCAGTCATTGAAGACTGCTAGATTGCAGGATAGCATAAGAAAGTTCAAAATATCTAGTTACTTTTATCATAGACAGCCCATCATTTTGCCGTTTTTAAAGCATAATTTGAAAACTACTTAGAAGAAAAATGTGAAATTTTGGATTTCCATAAAGCAGGACTTAATAAATCTAAATCTATCAAAAAAATTGTAGGTTGCAATTCATAATTTTTTCGAATATTAATTTCATAATTCATATCATAAAATTATAAAAATTACAAATTCAACGTATTTATGTTTGGATATTTTAGTGTTATTGCTACACAAAAAATTAGCACATTAGGAGCATAATTTTAGGGGATATTAATGAAAACATGAAAATGTAATTTAACATTAGAAGCACTAAATTTTGAATGTTTATAATTCAAAAACTTATCATTCAAATGACTTGAAATTTGGTGACTAGGCATATTTTGAACCAAAGATTTGAAATATCCTGTTAAAAGACATTGAAAAAAAAAAGAAGTTTGGGTTCGTTTTAATATGTAGATGGTCATCTAAGCAAATTTTATATGCATTATATAAAAGTAGACTTTATTCCCAATCGTTCAGTACCAGTAACTTTCTTCTATGATAATTTATTGAGGAGTAGGTAGGGGGTGTTTACTTTCTTTTCCTCCCGACTGTACATCCAAATCGGTTTATTAATACAAGTGCTATTGTATGACAAATATCAGATATATGCATATGAGGCATTCTCACAATTTTTTAACTTTCAGGAATAAAAATCTGGTGAAATTAAACTTGCTAAAATAACATTTTAAACTTATATGCCTTAATGATTCAAAATAAAGAATGTTCAATGTTTAAAAAATGTTCAGCAGCAAATTTTTTTTTATTTAACTGAGGTTTAAGTTAAACTTGCGAGTTTAATTTTTCTTACCATTTTACCACTATAACTTTTTATTTTCTTCTATTTTTACTTATAATGAATTTGCATAGTACCCACAGGACATTCAAATAAGAAATAATAACAGTGTAGTATTTTTAGTAAAAAATTTTGGTATAACATTGTCTTAAAAGGGTGTTAAAGAAGGGGCGGTAAGGAAAAAAGAAGGGACGATAAGGAAAAAAAAAAAGGGGGGGGGGACGGTATAGGAAAAAAGGGATGGTAAGGAAAAAAAAAAGGGATGATAAGGGTGGGACAGTTACGGAAAATTACCACCTATTTTTAGGCAAATCACGTTAAGACTAAGTGATAGCCACAATGTTCATTGATTTTTAGAAACAATTATTTACATTGGATTAAATAATAATATAAAAAAAATTAATTTACCTCGAAAAGGGCAGGACTAAACCTTGGGGACGGTAAGACTACCAATAAAGCCACGATGCTTGAAATTGATATTTAAATGCTGATTTAAATTCTTCAGTAAATTTCCTGCCAAAGAATTTTAGCCATTCTTTCTCTAACATACTTCTGCATGAGAAAAAAGTTGAAAAAAATTTTGCGGCTGCATCTGAAGTGATTTTCTGTATAATTTTAGCAAGAGTGATGGAAAGGAATCTAAAACCCAGGGTCAGAGTTAAAAGAATAATAACAAACATAAAAATGTGTGCAGGTTAATTTTTTGCTACATATTTATATAAAACAATAGTCCCAGTTTCGGAGAAAAATTACATCGAATTACTTTTATTGAAACAATTTTATACAGACAGCTCCAAACTTAAAAATCAGCATCAGGGACACGGGGCAGTATAGGAATTTCGTGGTATATTTGGACCCCTCAACATCATCCAAAATTTATCTCCTTAATATTGTTATACAGTCATGCAATGGGATGTTTTCCAGTATAAGAAATAAAATAAAACAAGAATATGTACTAAAATAAAAATTATTATTCAGGGACTTAAAAGCCAAAAGATTTTGAGAATGCTTCATGCATATAAATCAAAATTTTAACAGAGACAGGTTTTGGGGATCTAGGGGTCATGACCGGTAAAAATATGCCGAAATTGCTTTCCTCCAGATGGCTGCAATAGGTAGCTTCTTACTTTTCTAATGGAAGCTACCTAAATGTAGTGGACTGGGAAGGAAATTCATACTGTCCCATTTTCCTCTAATTTTTCAAAATTACAAAAGACAGGCAAAAAACTGATTTTCTTAAAAATTTAGACTACAACAATAAATCCAGTAAAACAAATAATGTATCTCCAGTATTAAAAACAACAACATTTTTGTATCCTTAAATTTTTGCTTTGTGTAATGAAAATCTGAATTGGGGTAACAAAACTTATTTACAGAATATAATTTTTAAATCAGGATTTTTAATTAGTTTTTTTACATCTTAAATTAGTATTGGAATAAAAATTTCTACCTAGTTCTTCATCACATTTGAAATTCGAAAAATAATTTAAACGTGACAAATGGCATTATAACTATAAAAAAAAATAATAATTAATATTTCTTACAAGCATTAGCACCATAGAGGTCTGCATGGGCCAAAATTTCCAGGCCCGGGCCCGGCCCAGCCCGTACAAAAATCAGTGAAAACAGGCCCGGCCCGACTCAATTTCTGCAAAAAATTCCGTTTTTTCTCGACATACAATTGAGATTCTTTTAATGAATACTGCATGCATATTTATGGGAACATTTTACAGTATATTTTAAATTACTATGTGTTCGCAAAATAGAAAACACACAATAGTAAACATTAACGATTACTTACAGTGTTTTAGTCAACGTCTCTACAGACGTTTCAAAATTTAAATAAGGGTTCATTAAAAGATTATTGTAGTTTAGAATAAAGGGTTAAAAAACATGATAACTTTTGAAGCTTATAATAAAAAGTAGATTTGTGAAAATATTTCTGCCATTTTTAAGCCTTTTCTCAAATCCAAAGGAGCTACATTTTGAAACATTTATGAATTCATTTCTTTTCGGAAACGCATGAGATTGGCAGGTATTCTTATTCAGAAACCATGTAAGTGCCGTTTTTTTCTTAGATAAAAGTAATATATCTTTCAGAAAATACCGCCAAAGTTAGCGTTTTGAATCGAATTTCCGGAAGCGATAGCACAGGAAAGGAGAAAAACGTACAGTCACGTGACAAGAGTCTCTGTTATCTCTGTACGTAATTTATGAAAAATGTAAACGCTATTCGATTCCAAATGCCTTCAATACTTAGACCTGTCAATTTTATGCCTTTATAGTTAAAAATGAGTCAGAAAATGTGTCTGAAAGTTTCGCATTGTTGAGCAGTAAATATGAGAACCACCTTAAGGTACATTTCCAAAGATACTGTTAACAGAAGTTCATTATTGCTATTAATACTTTTACAAAATATAATGCCTGTCCTACACATCCTGTTTGTTTGTTTGTTTGTGACGGCCGATTATCAACACGTGGGATATAGGCCCTGGGGGGAGTGCCCTTCGTGGGGGTCTTTCTAAGGGAACCTAACCCGTATTTACGCATGGGAAACCACGGTTTCGAAGAAAACCACGAAAACTCTGAAACGGTTAGGCCGACGAGCGCGATTGGGTTCGAACCCAGCACCTCCCGTCTACCAGCTTCGAGAGCAGAACCTCTCAGCCACTGGTGGGGCTCCTACACATCCTGAGAACGATTAAGACCAGTTCCGTCCCGGCACAAGTCTGCCGATAAAATTAAACCCGGGATCAGGCATCATGTAACTGTATGATGCCGATCTCTACAATGGACATGTTACATTTCTGTATTGATGTTGTTAAACTCGCATCGGCTCGTAACGCACATTTATACTTCTCGAAAAAGTCATATTCATTGGAAATGGCCTCGTATTTTATCTGCTTCTCTCAAATTCTTATATCGGGCCACTACCCCCTACATACTAAATGCCTCTCGCATTCACCGTTTTCCCCATATAAGAACTGGAAGTCAGTTTAGCCCCAAAATGCTCTGCCATCTATCGGTGACAACTGACATGATTTTTAAAAACCTATAGATAAATAATGTAAACAAAAGTTGTTTTGAGAATATTTAAATAGAAAATTTTAAAATAAATTAGCTTAAAAAGCAAAATTTGTTAAAAAATTTTTGTTATTTGTTCCTAGAATTTCACTTTTTTTTTTCTATTTTCGTATTTATTTTAATTGTTGTATTAAATGATATTTTTTCTATAAAATATTTGAAAAGAGAAATTATTTCATAATTTCTCTTCAATTTCAAATGATGAATGATAAAATAACGCACATACTTTATTTTATTATATGCATTTTAAATTATATGTTCTTTTTTAAAATTAATTATAATATATAAATTAATAGCACTTACATTTACTTGTAAATAGATTTCCATCAAAAATAAAATAAACAAGGTTTATGAAGTGAAAATATTTATTAACACTATAAAATGGTACATGAATTTTAATCAATGGATCAAAAACTATGAGCAAGTTTAAAAAGGTTATTGCAAAACATAAAAGTATTTGATTAAATTAAATTTTACTAAATAGTAAGACATGTATTTCTTTCAGGCAAAATATTAATAATAAACAAGGTTAATGTGAGGTGAATGTGTCAGTGAAGGACAATCTTAAGGAATTGCTTTAAAAATAATTTTTAATTAATAATTATAATTATTATATTCCTGTTTTTTTACATTATATTAATCTATCAACAATGTTTAACTAACTTCATAGTTGTATTTCCCATTGTGAATTAAAATTTAATTCTAATAATAACATAATTACTTGACACTCCAGTACTAGTACCATACAGTTGCCTCAATAAATAGATTGCAATATTTTTCTGAACTTCCCTATTTAATATTTTCTATCTAAAATAATTAAATCATTGATATTGTGATAATAATACTATAAATATTAATTACCTTTATCATAATAATGAAACTAGCAAGTCTTTTTTTTAAGTGTTTAAAAAACATTTAACTCACAGTTTCATTTCTTTTATATTTGAATTATTAATTATTATAAGTAATCATCAAGTACTTTCAGGAAATTTAAATAGTTGGAAATATGATTCTGTTCAATGATGCTCCAAGGCACTTTTTTTTTCATCTTTTTGACTACCCCCCCTGCCCCCCCCACACACCAGGGCCGAAACTAGCCTTTTTTGCACCCGGGGCAAACATGGATTTTGGCAACCCCCCCCTCCCTCTTCCACAAAGTATATTTACAAAGAGAATTTTACTAATTTTATAATAGACGACTTATTTCAAAATTTAAAATATGTAATACTGAACTACGTAATCTACAGTGGCGGATCCAAGGGGGAGGTCCCTCTGAACACCAGCAAAAATATTCTAAAGATCATTTTAAAAATGAAATATACAGTAGAGTCCCGATTATCCGAGTCCTGCCTAACCGAGTTTCCGCTTTCACCGAGTTATTTTATTCTGATGGACTGATGGCTTCCATTATTATAAAACAGCCATTATAAATGAAGTGTTAGGTGAAGATGAAAGAGCAGTCGTAAAAAGTTAGAACTCTGATTTTCTGGTCAGAATGGGAAAAATATGGGCAAAATTTTTTTTGAAAAAAAAAATTATGGCCATTTTTTTTTTCGAGAACTCTGATTTTCTGGTCAGAATGGGAAAAAAATGGGCATAATTTTTTTTGCCATCAAGTACAGATCAAGTACTTTCAAGAAATTTAATAAGTTGGAAATACGATTCTGTGCACTGATGTTCCAAGACACTTTTTTCATCTTTTTTACTATCCCCCCCCCCCCCCCCCCCCCGATACACACACACGTTGCCTCGATAAATTGATAATAGTATTTTTTTTAATTCCCTATTTTATATTTTCTAAGTAAAAAACTTAATTTATTGATATTGTGATATTAATACTATATATATTAATTACATTTATTATGATAATGAAACTAGCAAGTCTTCCGGTCAAGGCCTCAAAATGTCAATTCTGCAGTTTTTTTTTTTTTTTTTTTAAACATTTAATTTAGTTTCATTTCTTTTATATTTGTATTATTAATTATTACAAGTAATAATCAAGTACTTTCAGGAATGAAATTATTGATATATTTCAATTACATAATATTTATATTGCTTCAAAACACAATGCTATGAATACATATTTATTTTGATCACATTACTAATTCGTATTCGATTTCATCGTGTATCATTTATTATTATTATCATTATAATTTTGCTGGAAGAAATTTAAATAATTTTGAATGTTATTGTATTTTCATTTTCATACAGAAAAGGCTTAGCATAATTATTTGATAAAAAAAAATACTTTGATCTATCATTTTTATTATTAATAATAACATTATTATTTCAGATTCTTTCAGATTAAGGTACTCTTTTCCTTTTAAGACATTGTAAATTAATAAAAATACATCTTATTAATAGCAACTGTACATTAATATAATTTATTATTATACAACGGAATGTTATTAGAAACATGCAAATAATAGTAGTAAAAATATCTATTTGTATTTTTAAAAATACAATGAAAAAAAGTTAAAAAGACTCGTTCTACAAGAATGGTGAAAAGAAATATTTTCCTTTATTTTGCTGGATGAACAGCAGTAAGGCACACAGCAATATGGCAATTTATAGAGAATATATTAACTTCATTAAAAGTAAACATTCTGTTTAAAAAAATTACAAATTACTGCAAAAAAAAAAAAAAAAAAAAAATAGCTTTCAAAGGCAGGTCTATGAGGCGATTCATGTAAATACAGCAATAACATACCCCAAACAGTAGCGCCATCTATCAACCTTGCTGACTTCCATTTTTGAGTCAAATGCGAGAGGCATGTAGTATGTAGGGGGTAGTGATCGGGCCGATAGGCCCGATTAATTTTTTTTATCGGCCCAGCCCGTTGAAAAAATTGCCCTAATTCTGCCGGCCCGGCCCGTTTGAAAATTCTCCTCCATTCCGCCCGGCCCGGCCCGGCCCGCGGGCCGGTCCGGGTACGGGCCCGTGCAGACCTCTATAGCACCATATGAAAATTAAATAAAATATATAAAATCCTTAATTTAAAAAAATGTACTTTGCTTAAAATAAGAATTTTGACGTAACCCATGTATGCTATCTGTATAATATGTTAAATAATACTTTTGTTATCCGTTTTAAAACGCCACATTTATAAGAATGCTGGCCACAAACAAAGAACCAAAAGTTTATACATACAGTAAAGCCTTGATTATTCACAAGCGGATGATACACAAAGCGATTTTTTTTTTTTTTTTTTTTTTTTTCAAGCCAACAGCAAGGAAAATACAATAAACCCTACTAATAAATATAAACAGAAAAATTCATGTATTCGAAAATAACAGAAGAATATTTCTAGATTCGGTTGCCATATTAGATATAAAGTCTTGATGTCTTTTCTTGATTTTATTAACCCTCTCGCTGCGCAACCCGAGATTTCCTTGGGGATGCATTTTTCGTCTAATTAACTCTCTTTGATTATTCCCACCAGTTATTTTTTTATTATAAATTTTGCCTTATTTAATCAGAGCATTCTCCCATTTAAATTATACAAAAATTTTTTGTTTTGAAAAACCGGTGACAAAAGAATAAAAATTCTCAAAAGACACTCGTCGGGAAGCTATTTTGGTAAAAGAATTACGCGGCGAGAGGGTTAACCAAACGTAAACACAGCAATTAAAATATTTAACAATTAAATAAGACTATTATGATAAATTTCAGGACAGCATATTAAGAAGTGATTTTTTTTAAAAGGTGTAACTCAGCTCTTTTTGTACAGTATGTATGGCATTGTTTCTTGTTTACTGTTCTTTATTTTAGTGATTTAGACGCAAAGCAAAGGTTTCTGATGTACCGTGCATATGTATGTATTTTAAACGTTTTATTATGTTTTTTGTACACTAAAACATAGTTTTTATGTTGAATTTTCTTTTTTTCGTGTTTGCACTCCATTTTCCGTTTTTTTTCAGATTATCCACGATTTTTGTTATCTGCAGTGCCCTTGCCACCCAATACCACAGATAATCGAGACTGTACTGTATTTTGTTTATTCAACGCCAGCATATCTGCATCTTGAATGAAAATAAAACATTTGATCTGCATTTTTTACAAAGCTGAGCTTTTTGTGTTATGCTATTGTATTTTTAATGAACGATAAAAGTTTTAATGAAAATAGAAATTTGAGCCAGTTTTCCATGGTATTAAGGCCAAAACTGACTGATGAATAATAAAATTCTCCTGTATCTTTTATGCATTAGCTTATAGCGGAAGTTTATCATATGGTGTCATTTATTGTTCCATAACATGAAAGTATTAAAGTAAAAATGTTAAATAAAACTCTTTTACTAGCATTCAATGTTCTTCTTAAATATCACACCCAATTCCATGATCACAAATCAATTTGTTAAAAAAAATTTCTGTAACAATCTGTTAATTTGGCAGGGGTCCTGATTATGGAAAATTCACCGCTTTGTTTGGTATATAGCATGAACTTTATTAATAAAATTACTTTATTTATTAAAATGCATATAATTTTTTCAATGTTTATTTTTTAAGTCATGGTATAAAGCAGGGTTGGATGGTATTTACCGTCTTATGGTTTTTACTGTCTTTGGAAAAACATGTTTTTACCGTAGTTTTTACCACCTTTGAAAAACTTATGAATTTGACTGTTTTTTGTCATTTTTATGAAAATTTATCTTTCAATCTTTCACTTTCCCAGGGGTGAAAGTTTTCCGGGTATTTTATACTATTTCCACTCAGCAATATTCACCTAATTTAGTTTCTGATGAGGTAATTAAATGAATGTTACATGAAAATAGCTTTTTTTAAGGAATATAAAAAGACCGAAAGACATTCATCCATGTTTACCAGCTACAAGAATTCAAAATTTTAAAGATATTATTGCACATTACAATATTTATTATATTTATCTTAATAGAGACTAGTTTACTATTTTTTTACTGAAAGGAAATGGACAATTATAAGTACTTTTATCATATTTAAAAACGTTAATCATTTTAATAAAAACCAAATGCTTACAATATTAATTGTCACATAATATAGTTTGTA
Source organism: Maratus speciosus (assembly GCA_963932465.1). Classification (NCBI taxonomy): domain Eukaryota; kingdom Metazoa; phylum Arthropoda; class Arachnida; order Araneae; family Salticidae; genus Maratus; species Maratus speciosus. The sequence goes on from OZ010791.1 coordinate 270,134,555, forward strand.
CAAATGTTAGTACAGTTTACCAGTCTATACCCTTGAAGCCTTGTAGCATTTTATAAAAAGCTTTGTAGCTTTCTGTACACCCTAGTCTATTTCTTAATATACTGTGGACATGTGAAAAGATCGAAAAAATTAGCCCTATGGATGAAGAACTATAAGGTATGGAGTGGAGATTCATCATTAAATGTATGAATTCAGAATTCATTTCTTTGTTATTTAGTGCTTTCCACCAAACTTTGGCTATTACATCTTTTGTTTTAAAGAAGCTTTTTGGAAATGGTTGTCCTTCAACTTCATATGCCAAGAGGAGTGAAAGAGAATTTGGCATGAAATCTATGAGCCATTCCCTTTCCATTTCCTTTTATGTTTCACCTAATAGATTTTGATTTTTATGCATTGGATCTGTCATACATGCTCAAAGGTGAAAGGGCTCTAAAGCCAAATCAATTTGCTTTTTAACAAGATCTTTATATGGAATTAATTCAGAACAATGCACTAATTTCAGCCATTCAGAACAATCATCTGCTCTGACGAATATTTAAGGCTTTGGCTACTGGTTGTAGCTGTTGAAATAGATCCTTCACTAGTTTAAATAAATTAGTCATTCACTAATCTTTGAATTCTAATATCAATATCTTTTTCATGATTTTTGCAAATGTCAAGCAATGCAGGACTATTCTTATAAATGTGGTGATACATTCTATATGGTTATTCCACCATACTTCGCTTGGCAACTGGTGTTTTACTTATCAGATAATGATTTCGGAAATATTTCTGTATATCAACATGTTTAGTAATGGATATTGGAGCTTTATTTTCTGCCAGTAAGTTCATCCAATGTGCTGTACATCCATAAAGAATCATATTAGAGTACAAGTGAAATGGAAACCCTGCTTTGCAAAACCGATACTGAACATCTGTAGTTCTATTTATAGATGGGGAATAGAAAATATGGTAAAATTTATGATTAAAGTACTATATCAGCAACTTTAGAGAATTAATTCTTTATTTCCCATCTCTTTATATATATATATATATATGCATCAGTTACATGAAAATACAGCTTCAATAAATAGTATTTAAATACAATTTAAAGACTAGTAGAGTTTATTGTATCCTTAGGTTTTTACCATGTCCTGGTAAAAACCAGTTTTTACCGGTAAAAAGCCAATCCTGGTATAAAGCATGAACTTTATTGATTAAATTACTTTATTTATTAAAATGCATATAATATTTTCACTGTTTATTTTTTAAGTCATAGTTTAAATAAATATTTTTTTTCTTCTTTCCTATTGTTATTTATTCAAGGTTTCTAAACTGTTTTGTCAATGTATAATCATAATTTAATCAATGTTAAACTATTAATTGATAAAAGCATATATTTTTAGAAATATTATTTTTTACTTTTATATTTATATTTTATTTCCTACTTTTTAGTGTTTAAAATATTTCATTGTTGCAGTTTCTCAGTTAGTTGATATATTTTAATGAGTGGGGTTGGGCATATAATAGCTCCATTGTTGAATTGTTATTGTAACTCGTATACAGTTGTAACCATATAGAATATTTGGCAATTTCTCACTTGTGCCTGGCTATTGGAAAAAGTCTTAAAAAATTAATTTATAATTATGTGCTAAATATATTAAAACTAGTGTAAATGCCCGTCCTAGGACGGTGGGTGAAAATTGTGTTTTTCACTTAAAATTTGAAAAAACTGATAAAAATAATTGACAATATGGAAGCATTTAGATGAGCAAAGTTCGGCTAGTTTATGTTCTAATAAACTCAATATTAGCATTTACAATACTGCTGGGTAAACCAGGCTTTCCGGCTATTGTACCGTAACAAAATTAAGATTTCTTAATAAAACAAAAATTTAACAAATATGCAATAAAACTGCGTAGTTAAAAAAAGTCTGCTGTGCTACAACTATTGAAATAATACTAATAATTAATAATTTTTTTAAATAACACTTTGAAATTGTATTTTTATCGTTTACCCCCCCCCCCCCCTCCAAAAAAAATATATATATTGATTAATAAATAGGATAAATTTTAAAGAAATAAAAGTCTCAGTGTGTTTTAAATCTGCCAATAAAACCTGCAAGCAAAAGACGAAAGCTATTTTTATTCAAGGATAAGTTTTATAAATGCCTTTTAGTGTTTCGTAACCTTAATTTTTTTATATATCTATGTAGTTTTTAAATTTTTGCAATACAAAGAAGAATCAAACATAGTTAAAGCTTATTTTTAATAACTGTACAAAAACTTTTTTGCTCGAAAAAAATGTTACATTAAAAAATACTCAGACTAAAATTAGCCCCTCCCTTTTCAACTTATTTAAATGAATTTAAAAATGTTTTTTGCTCGAAAAAGATGTTACATTAAAAAATATCCAGACTAAAATTAGCCGCTTCCTTTTCAACTTATTTAAATGAATTTGACAAAATGATTTTAAATATATGCCTCTTCAAACTTTACTTTTATCAGACATATGAATTTTTATTTATTATTTAAATATTTTTAGTAATGCTTAGTTTGATATTTTTTTTATCAATGTAATTTTTTTATTTTATACAATATTTATATATATAACTAATTATTATAAAATTATAGTCTATTATGTGTATTTACATAATATTTTGCAAATAACACATAAACTATATAAATTTTTTAGAGAATGGAAAACTCATATATGTTAGCTTTATAGTTTATAATTTTAGTATGTATAGATCTCTTCACAATCAGATGTTCTTTTTTGTTAAATATAAATAATAGTCTAAATGAAAAATATAAATAAAAATAATAGTATAAATGCAAAATATAAATAAATATTTTTTTATGCTAAAATAAATATTTAAAAGGATATTCATGGTTATTTATTTAAATTTCATGCTTTCCCATTAAATTATTTTAAAATACACATAAGACATTCTGGTGATATTGTAAACTCCCTCGCCGCCCTCATCGTTTGTTTTGCTATCAGAAATCAATGAAAAATTTCCAGAGCGAAGGCGATCATCTTATTATTTTAGCTTACACTCATCTGACTGACTATCAATTATTCGTAAGTATAACACAACTAATTTTTTTAGTAAATAAATAAATAACAAATAATTCTAGGAATATTGAGCTAAACTTTAGACAGACATATATTAAAGTCACTACAATTAAAAACAGGCATTAACAATTTTTTCTTTTTCGTACTACAACTCTTAAAAACTACATGCATATCTGAAAAATTAAGATTTTTGGGAAACAGCGAAAAGCGTTCATAAAACTTACCTGTTAATAAAAATAGCAATGGATATCCTTTTTCATTCCTTTCAACGAACACCATTTGAAAACAACCGCCAAAGAATCTTTTGCAACCGTTTCGACCTTGTCCATTCTAGAGAACCTGTTTCTCTAGTGAGGGAGGGAGCGTCATCTCCCCAGCATTCTGTTCTTGTTGCCGGATAGGGAGACCTGGGTTTACAGAAGTTGATTTGCGTCAAGAGAAGAATACCTCTATGGTTTAATTTTTTTTCAATGAATCAAGTGAATGACTCGCTACCGCTTGTTTACATTTTATGCTAATGTATGCTTTTAACTCGAGTTCTGAAATTGTTTTTCAACTGCGCAAATCATTTTAATTTTGTTATTTTTGAATCTTTTACAGAAAATTATGTTGAACAGAAGGGATTTCAGGTAGAAAAGATTTGTATTTAGGCAGATAAGTTTTCTCTTACACATCTCAAATCGGAATTAAGCCTAACGTGGCTCCATCTTATCAGAGACTGGTAAGATCGATGGGTTCGCCCCGGCTTCGTTACACCGGATTTTATTATATAGAGATGTTGTATCGAAACCAGAAACACACATCTGTCTACATAATTTTTATAATTCTACTCTAGCATAACAGGAAGCGAGTGAAAAATTGATTACAAAATTCTATCTTTTATATACATGAACCTAGTTAAATAAAAAAAGTGTAATAATAATTAGTATTTAAAAATGAGATGGACTAGTTTCTAACATTGAAATTTTGAGATAAAAGAAAATGAAAAAAAAAAAAAAAACCCTGAGTATTTTAATAGAATTATAGGGAACATCATATAACATGGAGTCAATGGTTTCTCTTTACAGTCCTGTTTAAAAATTTTATTTTTGACACCAATGAAAATTAATTTTTTATTAAACATACTTTATTATTTAGAAAGTACAAACTTATATGATCTGGATAAGCTTATCAATTCTTTGCTCTGTTTAGCTGATTCAAAAGTGAATGACCACTATCTCATATTTCATCCAGCAAAAATAATCAAAACATGATAAATAAATACAATTAGAATCAATAACATAACAATTTTTGGTACTTTCCAGTTAGCCGGGCGCCAGTGTTATATATACTTATATGTGTGTATATAAATGTATGTATATATACATTTACATATATATATATATGCATACATGTGTATATTTACATATATGTATGTATATAAATATGTATATATAACACTGGTGCCCAGCTAATTGAAAAGTACCCAATTTTTTTTTGTTAAATATGTTTTCCATATTCCAACGATAATTGTAATCCCGCTAATGGTCCTACTGTACTTAACCAAGAAATTAAATAGTTAGTTGTTGAGTGATTTTTCATAAAATCTGCAGTATAGCAAGGGTGTATCATAAAATAAGGTATTCCAAGTATAGGATGTTCTTGTTGAGTTATAGTAGACCATTTATCTATTTCACTTAGATAACATTTAGGTATTTTATTCCAGATTTCATCAAGACTTAAAAGTTTCCCATTTTCATGATATGCATTAAAATAAAGCACTGGTACAGAATAACTTGTGCTATATATAATATGATAAACCATCACTGAGAATCCATTTTCAGGCTCTTGGTTGTGTACTTCTGAATTTTTAGAGTTTTGTGCTATTGAATTATGTACAGTATTTCTTTTTTCTAAGTAAAAAACATCTTTATCAGTTCTTTTCAAAGACCAGCCATCATCAATTGAAGATGATAAAGAAAGGAATTCTTTAGCACATTTTTTGAATTCTTCTAAATGAAGAGTCATTTTAATATTGAACTCCAGTACAAGCAACTTTTCAAATCCTGAAATTTAAAAATGATAATAATTTCTTTTTCAATAGACAGAAAGTGATATAATTTTACATTAGAAATATACAAATCTAAGTTTTGTTTAAAATTTTATACATCAATTAAATGTCATTTTAGCAAAGTGTACATGCAGTAGAATACAGAAATACTATATGGGTTTCCATTAAATAAGAATAGCTTTCTTAGGAAAAATTCTCACCCTGTAGAAATCCTTATAACAGACTCATATCAGATCAGATGGAGACTGAATAACCAAAATTGATGGATTACTAACAATTGGTAATATATTGCCAAAAAGGCATTTATATAACATAAACTTGTGTACTGCATTTTTATCACTAAGTAACACACTAAGAAAAACTGAACTTTAAATATGAACATAACAATATATATTTTCAAAATTTGACTGAAATAAAATTACACAAAATCAATGATACGTCCTGTATTCAGAAACATTCATATTCCTTCTTTTCACGCTCATAAAATGTCTCTTACAATACTGGCTTATCAAGTGCACCAGAATAGTATTGGACCAAATTCTACAAAATCATATTACTTCCATTGCAGCATAATTTAGTTTTGCCATGTATAAAATAAACATACTTTCTTGTGTTTTAAATACATTATTATAGATGCCTTAAAGTGAAAATTTATTTCCTTTTATGTGGATAAGAATTGCAGAGGTCTGTTCAGTGTTCAATCTTTCAATAAGCTAATCAGCTATTGCCAAACAATAAAAGGTGCCATTATTTGCATGATTCAAATCTCATCATAGCAGTGGTAGAGATACACACACATCTTATCAGTATTACCAATTTATTGCATTTTTAAAATTCAAGATTTCTATTACTATTTTCGAATAATAATCTTCAATTTTCTTAATCATAGAATGTCTGAAATTAAGCATTGCAAATATTATTAAATGCAGAAATAATAGTAGATATTCTGAATAAAAAACAAGCTAAATTGGCAATTTTGAATGTTATATGATGCCTGTATATCCCACAGTGGTAGTCATAAGGACCTTGGATTCAGAAATTTCAATAAAAATAATTTTAAGAAAGAAAACATAAATCTTAGCAAATTTAGAACACATTTTTCAGAGAAGAGACATATCTCAAACAACTTTGTAAGGGAAGGAACCAGAAACCTCAATTGTGCTTAACTTGTAATAAAAAAAAATATGCAAATATTATTGATTTGAAAGAAAACAACGTTTAAAATGGATTTTTCTTTTTAAGAAAAGCTAGTAAAAGGAAATACATTAGAAAGGTGACAAGAAAACCTTCAAATGAAACATGGCATAACATTAGATAGCCACGATATAAAGTATATATTGTATCATTAGGTACACATCAAACAATAGGGAAAACGGCAAGATTGAATTTGGCAAGAAAAGTAAACTTTTCAAAAGTGCTTTCTAATAACTTTTATTTGACCATTTTAAAATCTCATCAGAAATTTATATCTTTATGAAATAACTATGAATGTATTAAATGCAAGTATTGAACTAATTGCTTGTGCTTTGGAGAAAATTATATGGATTATTCTACATTTTAAATAAATTGTTTGTTATTGTATGAATTAAATGGCATAAGCTGTATAATCCCAAATATATGACACATGATTACTGTAATAGATAGTGATGACTCTAGGAGGCTAATTTGGCAGGGTGCAGTGCTCAGCGGCCCCTTTTAACTATTTTATGCACTTGGCGGCACTTTTAAAATGTTTTACGTGCCTGGTGGCCCTTGCTGCCCTTTTTGACATGACCTTTTGGTTCATTTCCTTTTCTTTTCACAGAAGAAAAAAACCACGAAATACATCAATTGATCGTGGGAAATAAATCATAAATTTTGTCATTTGACCGTGGGGAAATATCACAAAATTTGTCAATTGGCTGTGAGAAAAAAATCGAGAAATTCGTCAGTCAGTTACAGGGAATTAATGAAATCCTTTAGTTGGTCGCTTGAAAAATCATAAAATTCATAAATTGGTTGTGGGAAAAATGCGAAATTTGGCAGTTAGTCGTGGGGTGAAAAATCGTGAAATTTGTTGATCAGTCGCATGAAAAAAACCCTGAGAGTTTCACCAATAGGTCGCAAGAAAAAACAGCATAATTCATCAATCAGTAGAAGGAAAATATTGTGAAATTCTTGATTTGATTGTGGGAGAAAGTTGCTGAATTCATTATTCAGTCGTTGGGAAAAAATCATGAAATTCGTCAGTCAATTGTGGGAAAAAATCTCAAAATTCTTCTGTGGGTTGTGAAAAGAAAATGTAAAATTTGTTGATCAGTCGCAAGAAAAAACTGCAAAATTCAACAATCAGTAAAAAGAAAATATCACAAAATTCATCAATCGATCATGAGAAAAAAAATGCGAAATTCATCAGTCAATTGATGGAAAAATTTGTGAAATTCTTTAAATGGTCGCTGTGAAAAATTGCAAAATTCGTCAATTGGTCGTGGGAAAAAATTGCGAAATTCCTCGATTGGTCTTGGGAAAAAATTGTGAAATTCCTCGATTGGTCTCGGGAAAAGATGGATAGTTCGTCAACTGATTGAAGGAAAAATCTAAAATATTATGAAATTCCTTAATCGGTCACGGGAAAATATTGCAAAATGCTACTGATAAAAGAGAGCTCTAAACATTGGAGCCTGAGCACAAGTTCCAATGTTAATTTGAAAGAAATGATTTGTCCAAGTAAATTTGAAATTTGATTAAAAGCTAAGTTTTTTGAACAAGCTGCAAGATTGTCCTTTTTGAGAACAGTTTGCCTTTTTATAAAAATTCTCACCTGGCGGCCCTTTTTTTCTAGAGTCAACACTAATAGCGATATTAGTTTCGTAACTTTTACTTTGTTTGTCATTTTACCTTTATTACTGTTATGATATTTGCCAGAAATCTCACTTTTTTAAAGACTGTTATATGAACAGCCATATAAAAAGAAAACATCAAAGATATCGATCGATAAGACACAAGATTGCAAAATAGCCTGGAAATTTTATAGTTTTGTAAACATTTCAGGTAATAATTATTTTATATAAAATTTTATAAAACAATAAAGCCATTATGTTTTATGTAATGCAATAAGATTTTGCATTGATAGTACAATGAATTTAATATAATGTAAAAGTGTCAAACATGCTTTGAAAATATGAAATAAATAATCACATTTAAAATTATGTGTATTTTTGGAGAAGCAACAGTACCACTTAAAGAGAAAATTTTAATGAATATAAATAAAAGAACGGAAATATGAATAAATGAAAATAAGTGTTCAAAAGTACCCCTTAATATGAAAAATTTTAGGGTATCAAAATGAGAATGAGGAAGACTTAAATTTCTTTACATATATAGAGAATTTAAGAATAAATTTAATTTAATATAAGCATGTGATCACTCAATGTTGCTTTTTTAAGCAGCGTTGTAAAATAATAACAATAAATAAAAGTTTTCTTTTTAAACAATTGTATTTTCTAATTTTCTTAAACAAATTCAAAATTTAACTACCGTAATTTTCAATGTATAATCCACAGATCAGACAATTCTATTTTGACCAAGAAATTTTATTTAGTAATTGAAGCCAAATAGTTACCATGATCTAAAATTTTATTTTAAGAAATTTCTGCGTCAAAAAATGATTGTTTGATCTGCAGATTATACACCAGAAATTAGGGTAATAAAGTGGCTTAATTTTTGTATGTCTTGTTGAAGGTTACCATAAAATCCATCTTGTCACAAATATCTTGCTCTTTAAAATAATATTACAAAATAATAAATTATATGAAAGTTTTTCCTAAATAAAATATGTTCAGCCTATTTTTGCACATCTTTACTTTTGACAAATTGGAGGAAAGAACTGACAGCTACAAGAATAAAGTAAGTAAGTAAGCACCCACCCTGGGAACCCGCTTTTGGCTTATGGTTAGGTGTAACCCCCAAGCCCAGGGCAGATAAAATTTGCATCGACGAGGATGGGATTCGAACCCAAAATGGCACCCTCGGGTGGGCTTTTTTGATTATATACCAAAAGTATGCTAATGCACCATTTTCAATTCTGACTGTGCGAAGGATTTTTATTGTAAACTGCGCCAAACATTGCGACTCAATATTTATTGAACTTGAAATTTTTAAAAATTATTATTTAATTGTAACATGCAAAATATCTTAAATTGTAATATTTTCAAATCAAACATACTCTTTATTAAGTTAAAACTTACATTTTTCACTGAAGCTGAGATGGACTTTGCCATTTGGCGGTTACCTGATGATGAGGAAGCTGCAATAAAATTGTTTCAGGGATATAGAATTATACAAAAAGAAATTTTTTTTTGTGAGATGCAGGTACAAACATTTTACAGTAAATCACAAATATTGTTTTGTTGACTCTAACATTGGATGCCATACTCAATATGTTGAGAGATATAGGCATCGCAAAATGGCATTAACAAAAGACAGTGTGGCATTATTTACAATCCTAACTCATAGAGTTCATGTGGTAGAGGCCGTGCGAAGGGGGGGGGGGGGGGGAGCAAAGGTACAGAAATTGAGGGGGAATCAAATTTATACTACAAAACTCTTTTTTTCGTAAAACAAAATTGTATATATACATATTGGGGATTTTTTTCCCTATGAAAATACGTACATTTTTCATTTAAAAGTTATTGCATTGTCCTTTACCCCACACCAAAATACAAATTTATGAATAAGGACTTCTTTCTGTTCAAAACTTGTTTTGGGTCTTTATCTTAATCTCTTTTGTTAACCTTCTCTTTTCTGAGTCTGTGCTCGTGACAAAAACATAATACTCTCAAAGTAGCATGGGGTCTCTGTCAGTGGCGAGGCGTGACATTTTGTGATGGTCATTGCTAGTTCACAACCTTGCAGTTCCCCTCTCCATATAATAAGATGGTCAAATTTTATAACAGAACTTTTCAAAAGTTGTCATAATTTTAAAGTTTATAAATTTTTAATCTTTAACTTTTTTAGTCTCACTAATTTTATGGCTTTTTTTAAATAATGTTATAAGTGTTTTAAATCAATAAAACTGTGGAAGCTGAGTGAGGAAACACAGTCCACAAATTTGAGGCCGCCCTTGAATTTAGAGGACATTTGGTCATCCTAGCCTATTTAAGTATTGCACGGCAGCGCAATACTTATTTATTTCCAGTCTCACTTCTCAATGTTAATTTAACATAGAAAAGCCTATGGAGATGGTAACTTTTTCATTTTTTCTTCCCACCTTTTTGTCCCTGATGCCACTCATTTTTTATTCTTTACTAATTCTAATAATATTATAAATTTAAAGTTTAAAAACGTTTGCCTGACGTCAGGGTCGAAACGAATGGAAAAATACCTTTGCATATGGGTAAATTATAACCCAGAGAGAAACAAGGGCCAATTTTTTTGTATATTCAAATATTTTTCTTAATAATTCCAAATTTCACTTTTTTTCATTGAGAATCAACGAACATTTTTAATAGAAAATGTAACCTTTTTTCTTCATTGTTGCAAAAATTTCAAAAGTCGTAATAATAATTTATTTCTTTTTAGTTGAAAGATTTTCACGTGAAATATTAAATTGACATAGTTTTTTTTTTTTTCAAAAATTAAAAAGGTGAATATGGCGTCATAGTGGAAATAAAAAGGATATTTTCAGAATAACTTTTTGCTTTGGTCAAGTTTATATTTTAGTAAAAAGTTTCTAATAGATAGCTATTTTTACGCAGGTAGCGAACTTAGTGGGGAATTACATAACTTAAATTTTAAAATGTATTTTTTTTTTCCGAGATGAGAACTATTTATACCCCAAGTTAAACTTAGGTAATAATTTTCTGATGTGTTTACGTCACCCCTTGGGAGAGAATAAGGTTTAAAAATTTAAAGTAAAACTTTTATTTTTTTATTTTTTACTGTATCACAGCTATAATATTGTTAAATATTAGCAGTAAGGATTCAACACAATTTACATTTACATTCATAGCGTTCCTGAGTGGGAAATAAGGTATCTAAATTTAAGTGAAGTTAATTTTTTATGTTTTGATTATAGATTTTTTACGTTCAGATTAGAAGTTTTTGTCCAAACTACCGCACCCTGCATTACTACAGAAGTGAAACATTTTGAATTACACATTGGTAAATTGCATCCGACATTGTGATGCAATACCACATACATCAAAGCCTGATGATGATACTCTCTATTAATTTTGAAATGCGTTCATCTGAGTGCAGTAGTCATTAAAAAACTTGACATATTAAACAAAAACATAATTTGCAGAACAAATTAAAAAAACAAAATTTATTTCCTACATTGTTTAAGCCCGAGAAGGGACAGATATTAAGTCATTTCATTCAATTAGTTCTACATTTAATGTTAAATTTTTGTAACAAATTGGTTAAGCCAATTGAAGATTAAAAAATAAAAATAAAATTCATACAATATGATACTTAAAACACCCTAAAAAATTAGATTCCGTTCAAATGAAATCGAAATAAATCTTAGACTTTTTTTAATGTTTTGTATTTTGCATGCATCTTATTATTTGATGCACAGTTGTCATAAGCATAATACAAAATCTGCAATACAAATATTTTCAATTAAAAATGGAAGAAGTCTAAGCTTTATTTCGATTTCATTTGAACGGAATCTAATTTTTTAGGGTGTTTTAAGTATCATATTGTATGAATTTTATTTTTATTTAAGTATTGCGCGGCAGCACAATACTTATTTATTTCCAGTGTCACTTCTCAATGTTAATTTAACATAGAAAAGCCTATGGAGATGGTAACTTTTTCATTTTTTCTTCCCACCTTTTTGTCCCTGATGCCACTCATTTTTAATTCCTTGCTAATTCTAATAATATTATAAATTCAAAGTGTAAAAACATTTGCCAGACGTCAGAGTCAAAACGGATCATAAAATGCCTTTGCATATAGATGGATTATAATCTAGAGAGTAACATGGGCTAATTTTTATATACATTATTCAAATATTTTTCTTAATAATTCCAAATTTTGCTTTTTTCATTGAGATTCAACGGACATTTTGTAATAAAATAAAAATTTTTTTTTTCATTGTTGTAAATAATTCAAAAGCCGTAATAATAATTTGCCTATTTTTCGTTGAATGAATTTCACGTGAAACATGAAACTGAAAAAGTTTTTTTAAGAATTAAAAAGAATATGAATATGACGTCATAGTGGAAATAAAAATGACATTTTCAAGCTTTTTTTTTATGTTCAGATTGCAATTTTTCGTGCAAACTACAGCAATATTCATTACTGCACTGGTGAAAATTTTTGAATCATACACAGGTAAATTACATCACAAATTGTGATGCGATATCGCACAAATCAAAGCCTGATGATGATACCCTCCATTAATTTTGAAATGTGTTCGTTTGAATGCAGTAGTTATTAAAAAACTTGACATATTAAACAAAAACCTAATTTGCAGATCAAATTAAAAAAACAAAATTTATTTCCTAAATTGTTTAAGCCCGAGAAGAGGGAGATATTAAGATATTTCATTCAATTCGTTCTACATTTAATGTTAAATTTTTGTAACCAATAAGTTAAACCAATTGAACATTAAAAAATAAAAATGAAATTCCTACAATATAATACTTAAAACACCTATATACTTAGATTCCGTTCAAATGAAATCGAAATAAATCTTAGAATTTTTCCATTTTTAAGTTGTAAATATTTGTACTGCAGATTTTGCATTATGTTTATGATGATTGTACATAATATGATAAGATACATGCAAAATACAAAACTTAAAAAAAATTCTAAGATTTATTTCGATTTCATTTGAACGGAATCTAAGTATATAGGTGTTTTAAGTATTATATTGTATGAATTTCATTTTTATTTTTTAATGTTCAATTGGTTTAACTTATTGGTTACAAAAATTTAACATTAAATGTAGAACAAATTGAATGAAATATCTTAATATCTCCCTCTTCTCGGGCTTAAACAATTTAGGAAATAAATTTTGTTTTTTTAATTTGATCTGCAAATTAGGTTTTTGTTTAATTAATAATTTTCGCGTGTTCTGTTCATTAAAAGATTTTTAAAATTAATTTTCATAAGAAAACAAGAGTTAAGCAAATTTCATTTTATTTCTTTAATATTAACATACATGTTGAAATTGTAAACTTCTTGTAGAATAACGCTCCATTAACCAGTTCATTAACAGTAGAAGTAAGGTAATTTTGAATGTCATTCAAAATGCCTTCAAAATCTGTAGCCGTATCAAAATGTCCATTTCGTACAGGATCCCATCTACTTAAAAGATGCACAATTTTTTATGTAATTACTAATTACCGTTATTAAATAATGTTTCTCTCTCATCCTCAAAACCTCCATGAATCCGCCTCTTCACGAAATAGTAGTAAATTGCTAATAAACAGGTCACATCAATCAATTAAGCATTTGAAAACTTTGCGAATGTTTTTAACGATTTTATTGTAAGGATGTTTTAGATTCATCAGATCTGCTTTCAGATTTGAAAATTCAGTTTATATTCAAACATTATTTGTAAACTTAGACAAGAACAATCACGACTAATCAACTACTTTAAGTAAAATATGACAACTGCATAAGTCTGTTTTGACTCTTGTAAAATATCTAACAGAAAACTTATTTTTTTTTATCTTCGACAATTGCTGTCAGCAAATTTTTTAAGGGATGTGCAAAGCCACCCATTCTTCACAATTAAAGACATTCTCAAATCTAGAGGATACAAACAGCTTGCTTTTATTTGAGAAATAGCATAGCTGTAATAATAATTAATATATATTATAATGAATTTAAAAAATATATATGAATCTAAATTGTAACCAATAGTTAAATAATTCACTTCTTCAAAAAATAAAATGCTGTTACTTTAATTTAAAAATGTCATTGAACCAATCAAATAGATTACACATTTTTCTAATGAAACAAAATATTGCAAAAAATATTTGCATAGAAGTATTAGCTTGATATTTTTTAAATATTAAGGTACTTGTAAAAATTGCAATAGGTAAATTACTTTAATTCTTCTTAATGCATAATTTTACTTTGAATTATATAATTTTCAGAATAAATCGCATGCAAAAAATATTTATTTAATGGTTTATAAATAGTTATGACGTTTTTAAATAATTAAATGCCACTTCCACAAAAACTAAGACAATCTTCATATATTTCCATAATTATTTTTCATCATTTGTGCATTACCAAAACTTAAACAAAATTAAATAAATACGCGTCTTTGTACTTATGAATCAGAAATATGCTGTTATCAGAAATATAACTTACGATTTATAATATTCTAACAGTACAGGTATGTAAAAAAACATTTTAATGCAATGATTTCTTTTCCAATTAATAAAAAATCTTTTATTTAAATGTAATGAAATAATAGAAATACTTTAAATTAGTCAAAGGTATGATCCATGTCAATTCAGGCAGCCAAAGAAAAAATCTTACCTTCATAGTCTCAGAAGTTTTTGAATTTAACATATGTTAAAATTCAGTAAAAAATAAGATACTTGTATATTTTGGTTTTGCCCAAAAAAATTCCTGGCCCGAGATACAGGCCGCCAAAGATGGCATCCCGGGCACCATTTCCAATTCGCCATTTTCGATAAAAATTTTAAAGTGCTCTATCTCTAGAACGGTGCAAGATATTTTGTTGCGGTTTTTTTTATTTTAAAGATAATATTCTTCTGTTTAAAATGATATACCCAATTTTGAAAAATGTATTCAACTTTTCTTGTGGCAACCTTTTGAAAAAAAAATTGTTTTTTCAAAAAAAATTTTTTTTTCAAAAATGCCAATCCTAAAAATTTTGATTTTTTTGCTGTTGATCAATACCATTGGGAACTATCTTCACTGTAAAGGAGAACTTCCACTTTTGAGTTTAACAAATTTTAGAAACATTTAAAAAATTCAGAGAATTTTACAGGAACTGTATATATACAGTTCCAGTAAAAGTCACTGAATTTTTGCTTATTTGTATCATATTTGTAAGGATAAGTCTACTATGTATCCTAAACAAGTTAGAAATTGCAATATCAAATGTGGCAAATGAGGTGCGTGCATAGTATTAACTAGTTTTATAAATATTCAAATCTTGGTGCAATAAATGTTACAATCTTGGGCAAAAAGGCATGAATACAAAATTTACTATACCATATATTAAATTCAGTAATACGGAAGTAATATGAATCCATCTTAAAAGGACTTAATCGCCATGGCAACCTAGAATCATTATCTATCATGGTATATCATTGAATCAATTATGTATTATAGGATTTTTAAATAGAATGAAGAAAACTTTTATTAATGTCTTTTATATTTTAATTTGATTTTCATAGCATTTGAAGTGATACATACTTTATTGCAGAGGTTTACAAAAAATTACTTCCTGTGTCATAGAAAGTGCATAGTGTTTACAGGGACACACAAAAGATTTCGGATACTTTACCTTATTGGAAATACTGCACATTAGCGAAGATTGCTAGAGGTGCATTTTTAGTTGTGATATGAGTTTTTAAGTTTAATTAAATATTTCCATATTACGTTGTGTGTATAAAGCTGTAGATCATATACAGGGCTACACAAAAGAAATCGTAAGGGTATTACTGGAAGTGCATTGTTAGTTGTGTTTGAGTTTTTAAGTTTAACTAAATTTTTCCATATTACGTTGTGTGCATAAATGCTGTAGATCATATACAGGGCTACACAAAAGGAATCTTAAGGGTTTACTGAGTATGAATGAAAGTAGCTTAAAGGTGATTTTTAAATGAGTTATGCATTTTTACACTGAACTACATTTAGTATACTAAGATATGTTTGGAGAATATAGATAAAATGATATACAGGTCCATGCAAAGAATTAGATACATGGCCGTCTATGGATGATAATCTCTGGAAGTGTGATTTCACTGGTTTTAAGGATGTTTTAATGTTAATTAAATATTAGCTAAATAGTGGCATGTATAAAAAGATAGTAGGTAAAATACAGGGTTGTATGAAAGTATTCAAGTATGCTTCCGTCTATTGACATAAATTTTTAAAGTCGAATTCCGACCTATTTATGTGTTTTTAACAATTTCCAACATAGTTGAAAGTCTTTATGGATTCGATTTGTCTGCCCATCTGTCTGAACTCTAACTTGTATTAATATAATTTGTATTGCTGTGCAATTGATATATGTTATTGAGATTGTTTTACTATGTTCGGTATTGAAAATAAAGTATGTATCACTTCAAATGCTATGAAAATCAAATTAAAACATAAAAGACATTAATAAAAGTTTTCTTCATTCTATTTAAAAATCCTATAATACATAATTGATTCAATGATATGCAATGATTCTAGGTTGCCATGGCGATTAAGTCCTTTTAAGATGAATTCATATTACTTCCGTATTACTCAATTTAATATGTAGAATCATAATAAATTTTGTATTCATGCCCTTTTTGCCCAAGAGTGTAACTTATTGCACCAAGATCTGAATATTTATAAAACTATATTATAGTACGCACGCACCTCATTTGCCACATTTGATATTGCAATTTCTAACTTGTTTAGGATATATAGTAGGCTTATCCTTACAAATATGATACAAATAAGCAAAAATTCAGTGACTTTTACTGGAACTGTATATATACAGTTCCTGTAAAATTCTCTGAATTTTTTAAATGTTTCTAAAATTTGTTAAACTCAAAAGTGGAAGTTCTCCTTTACAGTGAAGGTAGTTCCCAATGGTATTGATCAACAGCAAAAAAATCAAAATTTTTAGGATTGGCATTTTTGAAAAAAAAATTTTTTTTGAAAAAACAATTTTTTTTTCAAAAGGTTGCCACAAGAAAAGTTGAATACAATTTTCAAAATTGGGTATATCATTGTAAACAGAAGAATATTTTCTTTAAAATAAAATAAACCGCAGCAAAATATCTTGCACCGTTCTAGAGATAGAGCACTTTAAAATTTTTATCGAAAATTGCGAATAAGAAAGGATGCCGGGGATGTCATCTTTGGCGGCCTGTATCTCGGGCCAGGAATTTTTTTGGGCAAAATGAAAATATACAAGTATCTTACTTTTTCTTAAATTTTAACATATGTTCAATTCAAACACTTCTGAGACTATGAAGGTAACCCCCCTGCCTGAGTTGATATGGATTCAGCCCAAATAATTTTAAGATCAGCACAGCATTAGTCAATAGAATAGAGTATTTTGCACTTTTTAATAAAATTAAATCTGTTACAATAATGCTATGTCCATTGGAATAATATTCAAAATGGAAAAAGCATTACAAAAAGAAATGTTCCTTTTCAAGTGGATTCGCTCAAATTAGCGATGACTAGGCCCGATATGTCTTGGAAAAGGGTGTCGTTTGATTGGTTGCGGGGTGCTGAGAGGGTGTGTGTGCATGCTGTAAAGAGATTCGCAAATCTGGGCACATCCTTTTTAGCCGTAGACGAAATACTACTTACCCTTATGTTTTAGACATCTCATTTTAAAACTGATAGATGGCAGCACTAAAATACACTATTATCGCTTCATGTTACACATAAAATCTTTAAAAAAAAAAAAAAATCTTCAAAATGTGCTTGCAAAAAATTTAAATGTATTATGTTGCCTTTATTTTGTTATGGTCATCGCCGAATCTACCGATGACCGGACGCTTCGCCACTGGTTTCTGTACTGTTAGATACATTTTTTCTGCACCCATTTTCCAAAATATAAGTGCAATTTTCTCTTACGTTATTTAGTTTTTCGAAATTTCTGAATTAAAATTAAACCTAAAGTTTCAAAATAAACGCAAAATATGTATTCTATAGAATTTGTTTCTGTTTCTGCATTTTTCAATTTTATGACACCTGTCACAAAGAAAAGTCAGGAAAGGGGGGCGTGCCAAATTGTAACTTTGCCTTGGGCACAGTTTTCTCTTTGAACACTGCTACATGTGGTAATGCAATCCCTTTATTAAAAAAATAAAATGTTTACTGCAATGCTAAGAGATATTTACAATTTCCTGCCTGCTGTTTAAATTGAGTTTTATTTTATTATTGCATAAATATATATATTGTTTTTATAAGCATGCATTTGTATTGATTTAATAAAACAGTTTGTGAAAGCCTGAAATTTTCAAATGTTATAATTTTTAAATGATGGCCTAGGCACCAATAATGTTAATTTTTTTCAAATGTTTTATTTGGCACCAATTTATTATGCTTGGCAATAACGGTGTTAATATAACAGAAAAGTATCGGATAAAGTTGTTTTCAAATAATAATTTTGAGAGAAATTTTGCAAATGAAGCGATAATTATGAATTTGAGTGAAAAAAACAAACAAAACAATTTAGTCTTACTATCAACTCTAAAATAAAGCCAATAACCTGAAAAAAAAAACAAAAAAAAAAAAAACCAGATATTTTTTGGTTAGCCGGGCACCAGTGTTACATATACATATGTATGTCTATATAAATGCATATATATACATATTTTGATATATATGTAACTATGTGCATATATACAATATATGTATATATATATATAGCCATAATATAATGACAAATCATCATCTAATCCTATAAAATAAATAATTTAATAAATTTAGCAGAAATTATAACTGTAACATTATACTAAATACAGATGGAACCCTATACATGTAATATTAATTAAGCATAATCCACAAATTAGCCATCACATTACATACGATTAATCCATATTTACATATGAAAAACCACTAAAAGATTTTTTGAAAAAAAAAAAAAAAAATGTATTAAAGACTTATGAAACAAGAAACCACCCAAAAAATGTTGAACACTTAAAAGACATATTGTAAGCAATATATATATATATGTATGTATATATAACACTGGCGCCTGACTAACCGAAAAGTACCAAAAATCATTTGAAAACATTTAAAACTCAAATATGTTTTTATTATCTCAAAACTTTATAAAACCATTATTTGCCTTTTTATGAATGCAAATTAGATTTAGAAAATTATTTGTATCATAAAACATAATGTGGGTTAGATAAACAAATTGTGTAATAACACAAAATATTAGTTAGTTTCAATTGTTTATTTGATCCTTAATCATGTACAATAGTACCAAAATATGTGAAGTCCATGAAAATGCACACATTTAAAAATTTTATACTTTTGTATTAGCCACATACCATTGGTGAACTTTGGAACTCTTTACTTTCGCCAAGGCATTAATAATGCTAACTAATTTTATTTCCTTTTTTTTTCTTTGGAGTATCAATATAACATAACTAGACATTTATTAGTATGCATAATATAATAACATATAATGTATTAATATATATAACATATAATTAATTTTTATCTGTTTTTAATGGCTATAAAGTATCAAACAAAGAATAAAACATAATCATTATTTCATCATTAAAACAACAACAATAAAAAAAATTAAGAGTTTAACAGACATGTAATCTAACTATGTGTTTAAACACTACAATAATCAGAGTAAGAAAAAAGTTTGCGATATATTGTGAATCCCTTGGCAATTAAGTGCAGCCTACTACAAAAGTACCATAAAGTGTCCGATTTTTAAATTAGAATGAAAATAGGATTTTCGCACAGAAAAACATTCTAAAATTTATTCAAAAATTTCCATTCCAATCGCATATTTTGATATTATTGAATATGATTAAGGATCAAATCTAACTATTGAAATTAACTAACCCTTTGTTTTGTGATTCAGCATACTTTCCTAACACATATTAAGTTGTTTACTGATACAAATAGTTTCTAAATCTAAATGTTTAACTTGTTTTGTAAAAATGTAAATGGGTCATTCCATGGTAACTCACGTTACATTTAGACATGAAACAACACTGATTTTCAATGTAAAAAAAAATATATTATTTTTTTTTCTGCAAAAATTAAACATATATCACTTTATCTGAATGCAGGCTATTGGAAAACAGCAAGTTTTTTAATGTTATGATTTTTTAGTAAGTTTTAAGTTAAAAACCACAATAGTAACTCACGTTACACCAAAAATACATCTTTTTCTACAGACAGTGATACAATGGTCAATTTCTGCTCACTGAGTCGAGATAAAAATGTTATTCTTGGAGCAAAATGTTCTACTAACTATAGGTTATTAAGTGTAAGAAAAAGCAAGTTTTTAAATATAGCTAAATTTTTATAACATAATTTTTTTTCAGTCACTCACGTTACAGTAACTCACGTTACATTTTGTCCACTGTCAATAAAAATACTTACAGTCAACTCAGAAGTAAAATTAACAAAACAGATATCCCTGTCATAATATATTATTAATTTTTTATTATATTTACCTTTTTTTTTGTTGCTTCCAGACATTCATGGTGTAAAATAACTAAATACTGAGCATTTATGTACAGTTTAAGATAATGATATCTAACTAATTCAAAGTACAAAAAAAGACACTGCTGAATAGGTACAAACTATATTTTAATAAATTTTCTGCAAAGACATTTAGATAGATAGATACAATATTTTTTTAATTCAACCACAGTCCCCCCCCCCCCCCCCTCTCTCCTCAGCCTCACCTACAAAAAGAAAAAATAACAAGTGTAATTTAGTACATCATTTTTCATATACATCAACTGGTTCACCAAACTCATAGTAAATCCTATTTCCTTTTATTTTTAGAGTTGGTGTTGGAAGTAGTCTCACAATTTGATCAAAATTTACATATGAAATATCAGATTCATCCGGACGAAAAATGCATCCACTTGTACCACAAATTTTTAGGCACATAATTTTTACTTCATCGTCATCTTCTATTTCACCTTGGCATATTGCAGCATAACGAAATATTTTTTTATTTGCATGAAACTGAACAAGTACATATGCATCTTCTTTGATGTCCTCAGGATATATGGTTCTTGATATATGATTGTCTTGAATAGGTGTTGCTTTGGCAGGATTTCGGAGGTTTTCTTCTATCTTTTCATTCACAGGGGTTGTTGATCTTTTGGCAATTTTGCCAAACATAGTTTGTGAGAGAATTTCTGTAACAATTTCATCTCTTTCACCATACATACAATGAATTTTTGATATTCCTGGAATTGCTGGAGCGTTGTCAAAAATATCATCCAAATTCAATTGATGCTTCCTTGTTTCAAATTCATTATCATCTACTAACATAACTTCAACCGACGAAACTTCTTTTGCAGCCACTGCAAAGTCTGTTGCGTTAAATACATCACCTTTCCTTTTTATTACAAAATCTCTAATTTGACGTTTAATGGCACCACCGATGCCATCAATGGCACCCTTACCATGAGAAGTGACAAAATAATGCCACCTAATTAATTTATTGTGTTTAATCTGTAATGGAATCAAACTTGCAGCAATAAATTTATT
Source organism: Maratus speciosus (assembly GCA_963932465.1). Taxonomy (NCBI): domain Eukaryota; kingdom Metazoa; phylum Arthropoda; class Arachnida; order Araneae; family Salticidae; genus Maratus; species Maratus speciosus. The sequence goes on from OZ010791.1 coordinate 270,156,066, forward strand.
CTTAAATTGTGAACTTGGTCCATCTGACCACATACTGATTTCTTCTATTATGGGTGGTATGTTTTCTAATAATTTGTCCAAATATGGAACAACAGTGTATTTAGTGTGATTAAGATTGTCTGATGCAATAACAACTGGGTGATGTTTTCCTGAATGCCAAATGCTAACTGTAAACAAGCTGACTTGAGGATGAGCCCAATGAAAGCTCTGTATCTCATCTTGAGCTATACATGTATAATTCTCAGAAAAATCTATTTGTATTAATGCAAATTTAGGATCAAAATTTGCAGAACTAACATTTTCTCGCTGCATTTTGTACAAAGCTGCTTGTTGCCTTTTTATGTAGCAGTGTTCTAGAAATTGTGGCATGATTTTCAAGATGTAATTCCTGAGATCTTGAATTGCTCCCTTTTCTTGAACTTTACAGAATTTACCCTCATCATCTTTCCAAATATTCCAAGTAGTTGTCACTTCAGTTGTGTTAAGTCCTGTTTCCATCATAGACTTTAATTTATTTTCACAGTTTTGACAAAGGCTTTGCCAACATTTTTCTGTTACATTTTCACAAATAACAAAAGTTGGAAATGAATGGCTGTAAGCAGGAAATGTTGGATCAGCAGCATGTAGTGCATTAACTGCCATGATAAAATTTTCGTGGTATCTACAAACACATACATTGTGGGGTAATTTGTTGCTTAAATAGACATAATCTGGGCGAAGCTCGGCAAATTTGCTTTTACCTATTATCTTTCCATATACAGAGCAAAACAACTGATAAGTCTCAAGTACAGACATATACATGTGACGTATTTGCATTTTCTGCTTTGATCCATCCTTATTTCGTACAGTAGTCACATCTTTTATTCCAGGAGCTTGCCTACTTATATCGTCTTGCTCATAAAAACTAATAACACTGTTTATTATATCTGCACCTAAAGCATTGCTATGTTTTGCTGATGATTCATTTAGATTTTGTGATGATGTGCCTAATACTTCAACCTTGGAAAACAACTTCTGTAATACTGCTTGTTTCTTCCTAGGGGATTTGGGTAAAGCTCTTTCAACCCGTGCAACAGCTTTTCCATATGAACACCTAGATTTGTAGGGGGGACTTTGCTGTACGACAATCTTCTTTTTGTTTTGTCTGCATTTTGCAACTCTCAGTCGCACATTTTCTCTTTCTTCTTTGACAATTTTTTCTTTCAGTTTTGGAGGAAGCTTCTGCAATTCGGTAGCTTTCTTGAACCGGCTCTTTTGCATAGTTTCTTTATGCTTTTTTTTATAGTCATCATATTTACCTTCATCTTTTAATTTCTGCCTATGCCTTCTCATTTTCTCAGCTGGTGTAAGTGGCATATTATTCCTAAAAACGAAAAAATACTGTTGTAGAACAAAGCACAATATGTATTTTGACAATAAGTAGCTAATATATAGAATAAATCGCATAATTAGCATACATGGTAACTCACGTTACATAATATTAATTTTATTTATGACTTGTTATTTTTGTCTCAACTTTTTCAAACTTTAGGAGTTACATCTTTATTTAATAACTAAAGATAATACTGATTGCAGTTAATCATAGTACTTCAGAACAAAAGTTATAGAAACAAATTCATGTTTTTGGTAACTCACGTTACATCATTTCAATATCTTTTAAAATCTGGTAATAAGGCAATAATTATTTATATTATAGTATTTTTTAAGATGATTCAGAAAGAGAAATGATCAAATAACAATACTTAATAATAAAAATGTAAATATTCCTTACCTTAAAACAGAGAATCCTAATCACATGTGCAGTCTAAGTCCAACAAGCCAAAACAAAACTGAACCATGTGCTTGCAGGTGTTGACATTCAAAGAAAAACAAATATATGCATGTAATTTTATGCTGCCAAAAGACTATGAACATATTTCTTCCAGAAACAGCCTAAAACTTTAAAAATAAAAGTATTTTGTAAAATCACTTCAGTGTCCACATTATCATGGAATGACCCAAATAATGATTTTATAAAGTTTTGATACACTTATTCTGATGTAAAACTTGCAAATCTGCTTGGTTGACACTCAGGATTTATAATTAAGGATTTAAATAGAGGGCGAATTAAGGAAGGAAATGAAGCTATTTTATGAAAATTAAGTAAAACCACTACTTTTATTGCAAAATATTTAATATAATAGATTAAAAAAAAAAAAAAAAAATTGTGTTTTCGCATTTTATTCTAAATATAAATTGCACTATATAATTTAAAAAGCCTTTCACTGCACAATAACCCACTGCTTTTTTTTTTTTTTTTGTATTTCTAAAATATGTATCAAAATATTAAAATTTATCTATTTAAAGATAAATGTGAATAGTTCAAACAGAGGGATATCGTAGAGTAAATATCATTAATACATATGCAGTTCTACTTTTAAAAGTTAAATGTGTAAAGATCGAATTTTCGATATCTGGAAACAATTTTATATTCCTGATAGTGAATTTTTTTCATGCTTGCGATATAAAATAAATAAATCTTTTTGCAGAACATTACCATTTTCGAATAAAAGCGTTAGTATTCAGGTTTTAACCATTAATAAAGCATCAGGCATTTAAATTTCGCAAAATAATATTTAAATGAACACAATGAAGAATATAAAGTAATTATTTTCACACATAATACGATACTAATAGCTTTGAATTTATTTATACTGACCTATTTTACATACAGTTAAATAGAAAATATGCCTGTTTTTCAAAACTAATAATCGAATGAGCTAAGAAAATATAAGTTTCTAAGCATGGAAATTTCAGGGAAAGTGTAAACAAATTTAAAGTGTAAACAGATTTAAGAATCGAAATTCGAAAGTGAAAACCTCTGAGTGTGTTCGAGATGCACGCGCGCTACGCGCGTGAGCTCAGGAGACAGGAACATGGAGTGGGTAAATATCATGGATTGAATAACACGTAGTGTGTTCAGGAACAGATCATGGATTTGATTGATTAAGGTGCTAATTATAAAGATATTTTGTTGCAAAAGGATTGTGTGCTAGATGGTCGAATGGATAAGGCAGTGAACTCGAGACTAGGGGTTCTGGGTACGAATCCTTCCAGTCCCATCATCGTGTCGCAATTTTTTTTGTTTTGTTTATTGGTTGTTTTATATTTTTCATAATGAATAAGATATTTTTGATGAAGATATATTTTTTATTTTTATTATACAGAAGCACGTGTATTTTTATTATAATAATAAAATACTTATTTAAATGTGAGAAAATGAGGTATTTCGAACTGAAAGTTTTACACCTGAACGCCTTTTAAATATTCAAAGTTTCGTTTCTAAGTGATTATATATGTATATGTATAATGATATAAACATTAAGCAAATCCAAATGAAAAAATAATATATATTGTGCAAAAATATTCTTTTGCACGTAGGATAATTCCTTGATTTTTTTTTTTTTTTTTTTGAATACTTTACGAGTGAATTTTTATCGAGACTAGGCTGGAAATCATATTTTACTTTGAACATTATAAAAATAAAATGTAATAGTTGTAGATTATTTTAACTAAAAATATCTGTACATATATTTTTTAAAGAGATAAAATATATAGGTCTGCTGTCTAGTTTTATAGTGAATAAAGTATGATTAGAATGTTTATAAATTTTCTACTGAAAGTATAAGTATTTTGCTTATACTAACAGAATTTTGAATGCCATTTATTTCTCATGTTTTATGATGTATTTTGGTCTGTTATCCACACGGTATTAAAATATGCAATCATAAAATAAGAAATATATATATTAAAACCTTCTCTGAAAAACTGTCTAACTAACAGTGCAAATTCCATTGAAATCCATCCAGTATAGTAGATTACAAACAAATCTCATATGTTGATATCACAATCTTGGTTTACTAACAGCATTCTATTTATCACAGAAGTTATAAATCAACTGATAAATCATTTTTAAATAAATAAAAAGAAAATTGTTAAAAAGTTAAAATTTTTAGATCACCAGTTGAATTCTTAAATTGTATCAATCAACCTACCAAACAAAGCACAACCACATAAATACAAAGCACATAAGCAGAAAACACACAATCACGTGATCAAATCGCCCACACAATTTTTTTGAGCAGCTTGAGCGGAGTTTGTGTGTGGTTGGTTAACTAATTTTAAATTCTAAATGGGCTAAAGTAGATAAAGAAGGTCACGTGATGTTTTCCCCGACTATTTTAGATTTTATCAGAGTGTACATAGGCATGTATTTCTGTTACGAAAACCATGTTTTGGAAGGATAAAGAAATATAGTCGTTGGTTTTACCTTTTTTGAACCATTAAAAATAATGAAATAATTGAATTACTTTAAAATTCCTTTCTTCGATAAGACCTACTCCATGACATAAACTTCTGAGCGCGCGAAATGCACTTCTGAACACACTCTCTGTCACATTTTCAGAATCGAATTCCCAGCATTAATTAATCCAAAAACCTTTTATTGTACATTTATATATGCTATTAAAATTTCTAAAAAGAGCATCAGTGATCATTTAAATATTTTTATTGCTTTAAAAAGCAATAATTAAAATATGAAAAACGACCACTGAGCTTCATAAAAAAATATAGTATTTATTAACCTTTAGTGGAAACAACTGTGTCAAACAAAACAATTTAAAAAAAATGAAAATGTGGTGTCGCCATCTGTTAACTAAAATGTCAACTATTTTCACAATGGACGTATTTCATCGACCATGACAATAATAGTGAGAAAAACGGCGTTTTCTAAAGCTTCTAAATGATACCATTGGATGAAGTCAAATTTGTTTTTTCTAAAAATTACTTGTCTAATTTATCAACACACATTATTTCATATTTTTACACGTATATATGTTTCATAAAGGAATATACAGGAATAACAGAATATAACATTATATGAAAATCATGTTATATTAAAGGAATTCATAAGGAAATAATTATTTATGAATACTTTCTGCATGGAAAAATGTAAAATAATATGTGTTGATAAATTAAAGAAGTAAATTTTTACAAAAAATAAAACTGATTCCAATTGTTTCGAACAGTTAATACAACTGTGTCAAACAAAACAATTTAAAAAAAATGAAAATGTGGTGTCGCCATCTGTTAACTAAAATGTCAACTATTTTCACAATGGACGTATTTCATCGACCATGACAATAATAGTGAGAAAAACGACGTTTTCTAAAGCTTATAAATGAAACCATTGGATGAAGTCAATTTTTTTTCTCTAAAAATTACTTGTCTAATTTATCAACACACATTATTTTATATTTTTACACGTATATATGTTTCATCAAGGAATATAGAGGAATAACAGAATATAACATTATATCAAATTCATAAAGAAATAATTATTTATGAAAAATTTCTGCATGGAAAAATGTAAAATAATGCGTTGATAAATTAAAGAAGTAAATTTTTAGAAAAAATAAAACTGATTCCAATTGTTTCATTTATGAGCTTTACAAAACGCCGTTTTTCGAAATTTACTTTAATTGTTGTAATCACTGTTGCTACTTACATCTTACATACAATTAAAACTACACAGTAACATAGTCATATCTGCCAGGGTCAAATTCTCGCCCCACTTGGCAATATTCGGAAAATATCGCCAAATTAGGCGGCTAAAAATAAATCGAAATAAATGAAAAGCCAACCTGGCTATAGCTGACCAGGGTTGCCAGTTTGGCCTCTTATTTTTATCAAGAAATTTCGACTTCAGACCGGAACTTTTTGAAAAAGAATTTTTACTCTAAGCAATCCAGAAAAGTTTGACACTGGATAAATCTGAAAATACCTTTTTCATTTTCTGGTGCGAATCAATGACGGATCTAGGGGGGGGGGGGGGGGGGAAGCTCATCGCCCCCCTCTTGGGCAAATTAAGGGTTTGCAAAATGGTATTATGCAACCTCACGGGAAATGACTTGAGGCGAAGCTCGAACCCGGCGTGGGTCGTGCCAGTTTAAATCCACGAGGCTTGACCTGCGGAAGGTCTTCTCTCTTTTAGAGCCGGGCCCGGCCCGGAATAAAGTCTAAACGTTCGGTCCATGTCAGCCCGTATGATAAGCAGTGCAGGAGATGGGCGCCGGTAAGGGATCGAACCGGAGAACCCACGTTCAGAAAGCGAGATCTTACGTGCTGAGCCAAAGGCCTGCGAGATACTCGTTTTACTGACCGCGCAAGATGGCGTCGCCTACTCCACCATGGGGGTTGGAGTACACCAGTGAGAAGAACATCTTGTTGATATAGTACGAGCGATGTGCAATCGTGTTGCGTTGGCATCAAGTGATGCTGTCGTGCTGCCGTGCGCATGTGTGTGCCCCCGAAGATGCGCGGAGTGACAGGCTTTGTGCTATGAGAGTTGTCATAGGCTTTGCGTGCTGTGAGCCTTTCACAGGCTTTGCTTGTGTGCTGTGAGATAGTTTCACAGGCTTTGATTGCTGGTTGCGTGCTGTGAGCGTTTCACAGGCTTTGCTGCTGGGGGTGTTTTCAGTGCTGCCATCTGTTGGTCTCGAAAGAAGATGATGATATTTGTGAAGGTGCGTGCTCGTTTTGTCCAAGGTAACCAATGCAGGTGATGTGTGCGCCGATAGGGATCGAACCGGAAAACCCACGGTCAGAAAGCGAGATCTTACGTGCCGAGCAAAAGGCTAGCTCGATCGCTTCCTGCGAGATACTCGTTTTACTGACCGCGCAAGATGGCGTCGCCACAGCAATATTGGCCCGACCGCGACCCGTGCACTTCTCTAAATTCTTGTCCCCGATCCCAAGTTTGTGTTCTATCTTACTTATTTGTTATTCGTAAAAATTATATTTATGTTGTACATTTGTTTAGCGAAATCTTTAAAATTTTAATTTGATTTGATTTCTGTATTCATGAATTTCGAACATAATCTAAAATAAAATATGAGCATAAATAAGAGTGCTTTATGAATTGCAAAACACAGGCTGGGCTGGAATCGATTTTTTAGCTTTCATACCTGGCTGGGTCAATAATTTTTTTTTGTGTGGGTTGGACCTGGAAATTTCAGCCCGGGTAAACCTCTAACTGACCTATCGAAGTCAGCTTTATTTTTTTTTTTTTTAAATGCTTCTTTCAGCCATCATCCCGTAGCTACTGAATATACCGGGTGTCCTAAAATGGACTGACTGATTTTAAATACAATTCAATAACTTGCAAATGCGACAGCTATTAAAAAAAATACTTGAAGGAGGGTTATGTAAGATGTCAGGAGCAGGGGTTATTCTATTCCGAATTTTCCGAGAATTTAACCCTCTCGCCGCGCATCCCGCGATTTTCACGGCCAACGTAAAAGTGGTAAAATTTGTACAACCAGCAATTTCCGCAGCAATCTTTTTTTAATGATCTAATTTTATTTAAAAAAGAAACTCTTTCACAAAGATTTTGAAAATACTTGAACTGCAGATTTGAAATATGTAATAAAATAAATGCGCAATTTTTGAACTACTTTCAAAAAATATATATGCGCAGCAAGAGGGTTAAGGCATTCGGTTCCGAAAATTAAAAAAAATCGTCATTCCGGAAATTCGGACATAAAAATAATCGCCAATTTTGACAAATGGTCGCCATAAAAATTTCCCCAATCGTTCGCAAAAAATTAACTCCAATTTCGCCAAAGAATCACGGAAAAAACGCGAATTTGGTCAAAGGGCCGCGGAAAAACGTGAAATTCTTCAAAGAATTGCTTAAAAAACGCGAATTTCGTCAAAGGATTGCGGAAAAAACTTGAATTTTGTCAAAGGGTCGCGGGGGAAAAAAAGCGAATTTTATCAAAGGGCTGCAAAATTACACTAATTTCGTCAAAGGGTTGCGGAAGAAATGTAAATTTCGTCAAAGGGTAATGGAAGAAATGCGAATTTAATCAAATGGCTACGGAAAAACCCGAATTTTATCAAAGGGCTGAGAAAACATGCGAATTTCGTCGCGGAAAAAACGTGAATTTCGTCAAAGAGTCGTGGAAGAAATGCGAATTTTATAAAAAAAAAATACAGTGGTCTCTTTATAAAATAGCAGACATACATACACCTATGTTTATTATTATAGGTATAGTTTTGAATCTAAAATAATATACTCAACTAACTTTTGAAGAAAACGGGTTAACCCAAACCCGGCTTGCAAGAATCTATACTCAGCCTGAAATCGACCCGAATCGAAAACAGCTAACACGACCTGCAACAAAAATAATCAGTGCCAGCAAGGAATCCCCCTGCCCCCTCTGCTGTAACATTTCAGAAAATTTGCTTTGAATTTCAGAATGTTTTTTTTACTGAGAATCACCCCTGATCAGGAGTTTTTATTATTGCGATTCTTAATTTTAGTTTAAAATAGCAATGACAGATGGCGCTGCAAGCAATGAGCGCTAAATCGGTGCCCGATTTAATGACTATTGGTTGCAGCTCCATCTATCGCTGATATTGTAAAGTAAAATCAAGAATCGCAGTAAAAAACCTCCTGACATCTTACATAACCTTCCTGCAAGATTTTTTAAAAATTGTTATCACATTTGCAAGTTACTGAATTTTAAAATCAGTCAGTCCATTTTAGAGCACCTGGTATGATTTTTAATAAGTTTAAAAGCATTATTTACTGAATTACAGCTGATCTTAGATATAAAGAGACAAGTAGTCTCAGACAAAATTAGTATTTTTTACATGATCCCGAAAATTAAAAAATATTATTAAATAATTGTTCGGGCGTGCCCGTTATGGAGATTTTGCTGTATATAGTTTTTATCTTCAAAAATATTTAGAATTTCTTTTAAAAATTCGGGTCGGCCCGAATCCTTCTCGCGAGAGGGAAAAACCCAATCCGAAACTGACCCAACCCGAAATAATGTATGTCAATCTGCCCCAAACCCAACGTGCGGCTAAAAAGTAGGAGTCAACCCGACCCGCAGCAGAAAAGTAGAAGTCAACCGGACCCAAACCCGATCCGCTGCAAAAAGCAGAAGTCAACCGGACCCAAAGCAAAAAAATATAAGTTAACCCGACCCGCAGCAAAAAATAGAAGTCAACCGGGCCCAAACCCGACCCACAACAAAAAGTAGAAGTTACACGACCCGCAGTGAAAAACATTAGCCCCGACCCGCGCATCAGATTGGACTCTCCAAATTTCTAAAATCGCCCTCCCCCCCTTGAGGAGTCTCCAGATCTGCCTTTGGTGTGAATCCGAATTTTTTTAACGAAAGTGGAGGCCAAACTGGCAACCCTGTAGCTGACTAATTTGGCGTACTTCTCATTCAGATTTGGTATTGACAAAAACTGGGATTGAATCTTCTATAATAGAGTTCCATGCTGTTTAGCTTCGTGTGTTTGAGTAAAATTAGCTTAATTTTAAAAGCATATTTTTCATCGATTTCAAGAAATGGATGGCTTGAAGCTTGAAGCTTGAAGATCTTTGGAAAATTTGCCTACAAAGATGGATTGATCTTAGAGGGAACTACTTTGATCACGCCTAAGAGTTGGTAAGTTTAATTTGTACCATTTAGCCGTATCGCTAAAATTTCAGTGTGACCCTCGTAAAAGTCCATTATTCTCAAATGACCCTAAAATAACACTAAAAGAAAAAAGAATTACGGATTTTTCATTAGGGATCTCTGCCCTAACCCCCTCGCAAAGATAATTTTAATTTATTTTCTTTTTACCATCATTTGTTCAAAAATTTCATGAACGGAGGTTGATGGGGGCGAGACTCTCCTGGTACAGCGTCTAGAATACCTAGTGTGGAAATATGCTATCCAAACAATGCTAAAAATTTGTATCCCTTAAATGTGCGACGATGCTGCTAAAATCCCAAGTGTCGATCGCAGCGACATCTGCGGGATTTTCGTATTACATTGTATAGACTAGCAATATCTTGCAGTTGTAGAAAATATCCTGCAGATGTCGCTGCGATCTTTATATTTTAGTAGCATCGTTGCACATTTAAGAGATAGAATATTTTAGCGCTTTTTTAAGTATTACAGAGTTAGCCGATTTCCACACTATTTATTCTAGGCGCTATACTCCTGGTGAAAAAGGTATTAAACTATTTCAATTCTTCAATTTGTAAAAAGTCGGTAGACTCTTTTTTTTCTATATTGATTATTACTTATTTATTACATTTCTGTATTGCTTTTAATTCTGATATGTTTACAGTGGCGTAGCTACATATTTAACACAAAGCAAATAAAATTGCTGCGCTCCCTTGTAATTTGAAAGTTGTGCCAAACTTTGTTTTTCAAGTTTATCATACTTCAGTTTGATTTCAAAAAGCAATTTTTTTCAAAGATTTTAAGAACAAGATATTCAAAGTAATATGTAGTGATATTATGAAGAAGTAACGCTTGTTTGTAGGGGCCAGTCCCAGGAACTGCCGAACCAATTTGAAAAGAAATGATGGCGAAAGGATTGTGACCGACTCTGCTCAAACATAGGATATATTTTATGTATGTCGATACCATTATCCCTAGTGGGTACAGGAGAAAAACACGTTCTAAAAATTGCGATTACGGCTATACCTTTGGGGATAGAAACCTGAAATCTGACATGGTGGTTTAAACGGGCCATATTAGTAAAAATAGCCCCAGCCTACAACAACAAATTTCAACAAAACGTTTGTGAACGGGTTTTTTCATTACTAGGTGATCGATAAGAAAAAGCCTACCAAAACCCAACAACCAGAACTGAGTTATTTTCAAAGTGGATGGTAGCTGCTAACCATGAAAATTGGCAATACTCTTCTAACTTTGTTATTTTTAAACGTAGAACAGCTATTTTTCTACCAAACTTATGGTCCTTATGGTTAAGGAATCCATATAAAACAATAAATGGTTTTTAATGCTTAAAATCCTGCATTTTTATATGGTTATATTTTTATTTGATTTTTTTAAATTAAAAATAAAACAAAAATATTGATTTTTTTATGTCATTAGAAATGATTTTTGTGTATTAACCACTTCACCGACGAAGGGTATGGGGAAACAGTGCTTTTACCCCCGAGTTATCTCGGGGCAGCCGGTGAAGTGGTTAAACACTTTATTTAGTATTTCTTGTCTAAAATATCCAGAACTGCCAACAAAAGTTTCTGAGAAGGTTTCACGTGACGCTGGTTCGTTTTATTGTAAGATGGGAAGGTAATTTATGGGCTATTTTGTATTTTATGACAAACGCTAGAGCATTCAGGCGACTATTTTTCTATTCTATTCGCCCCACTATTTTAAATATATAAATTTTGTAATATATTTCTCTTGCAAATGTTGTCAAACTGTATGTCAAAGATTTTTGTTTTGAGAATGTGGGGCGAGGTAGAATTAAAAATTAGTCGCCTGTGGCAGCCCTGAGCATTACTATAAACATCATAACATCATAAAATTTATATCGTATTAAAGTTAATATATTGATTCCACAATTAAAATAAATATTTATTGGATTACTCTAATTTTTAACTGTGCTCAACTTTAATGAAATGCAATTATCTAGTGTCTATAACATATTACATTACAATACAAAATTTGATAGCATCAATTTTGCTTTCGTTTGTTCTACGTTTAGGTCATAAGCGCCAATGCAAGTTCTAGTGACAATTATTTTAACTGCAAAGAAAGTTTGACAGACGGAGCAGAATTCAATTTCATGAGAAGGGTCTTGATGGCATAAATGCAACAAGTATTCTGAGAGGTGACAGCGTTTTTGTCGCTGTTGCAACGCACACTTGAAATGTCATAAACGCTAATAGCTGTAGATACAAAAGAAATTCAATTAAAAAAAACGCCATTTCAGTAAATCCGAAGCGAGGAAAAGTCAACGTGTCTGCCGGGCTTTTAAGGAGTAATCGCGATTGCCTTTTCTGTGGGACACCTGTTCCCCTTTGAGGTTCTGAGTTCGGACTATACCTACGCATGACGCAAGAACAATCACAATCATCTCACCGCTTGGACTTTTTTCTTTGAATTTTAGGGTCCATAATGACGATCTTTTGTTTTCACCCTGCATAGTTAAACGCCATGTTTTAAACAAGCAAATTGACCCCCCCCCCCCCCAAAAAAAAAAGATGTATCGTTATTATGAGATGTAAAGTTTTCGAAAATTTTGAAATATTGAAAAATAAGCCCGCCCTCCCTTTTTTTTCTTAATAAACAGATTTTTTTACAGATAAAAGCTTTTCTTGCAGTTATATTTTCTGAGAAAATATATGTGAATATATTACAAATAAATAAATGCTTTTATAATTAAAATTTTAGCCTTTAAGTTTCAATTTTCACAGTAGATTTTCTTGCTTAATTTAATATCATTGTTTGTAATATATCATCATATTGTTAAGATGATAATTTCAGTTTCATTTTCTATTTTGAATTGTTAGTGATCACAGGAAGTGGAGCTCTTATGCGTCCACTACAATAATTTCTTTGTAATGCTACTCCTTCTAAACTGTTCAACTGATGGCTATGAAGTTCAGTACAGTGATCGCTGCCAAGGCCGAGATGGTTCGCCTGAAAAATATCTGATGTAATTCATGTTCTCGGGGACTAACAATAGATCATAAGTGCCACAGACCTAGCATTGAAATCTTAAAGTGAAACCAGTGCACGCGATTGTTTGCATAATTTAGAACGCGTGAGGTTTCGACTAAGGGGCTTTGCTCTTTGTGCTGGCATAGTGTGAATCAATGGTTGCTTCATGGCCATTGTGACAAACTTACATTTCTTTGTCTTACTGATAGGAACAGGAACACAATATAGTCTTAACACGTGCTATAAATTGGTAGTCCTTGGTCTCTTTTTGATCAAAATTTTAACTATAGGAGTCAAATTTTGAGATATGTAGGCGGAAAAATATATTCAAGACCGCTTAAAGCATAGAGTTTGAAAATCGTAAAAAACACTTTTAGCCGCAGTGCAAATTTGAAAATCGAGTCTTAAATGCTCAAAGACAAACTTTCTTTCGTCAACTAAAGTAATTTTAACGTTCATTTTAAAATTAGAAGTTACCAATGTTTCCTTGGCGACATTAGAAGGAATGTTTATAAGTTAACGGGCTCAGCTCAATTTTGTGTAGGTTCCGCAAGCGCTTTCTGCTTTCTTACTTACAACTTAAAAAAAAAAAAAATATATATATAACAACATCGAAAAAAGTTTTTACAAGTTTCACCCAATATTAGCTGGAATTTGAGTGTATTTACAGAAGAACCTAGTATTCCAACAGAGTCTTTATTTTGAAGCAATGTAAAATCCATACATTCAGACTATTCACAAAATGAAGACAGTAATAAGGATAAATGTAAATTTCGTTCAAAGTTAACTGAAAAGCTTAAAAAACATTTTTCTTTTCATTTTTGAAATTATTCTTTCATAAAAGTTATTGTAATTTAAAAAATGAAAGCTATAGATAAAAAGGGTGGATTTCTGAATACTTAACTTATATACGTTATTTTCAGCAAAATTTTACGCAGAAAATTCCTTTTTTTTCCCCCCACTTTTCAAAGTTTACGTATATGCATTCGTATAAAAAAGAAAACTACAATTATATAAGTCTAAGCACCTATATTTAAAAAAAGAAAAAGAGCTTTTGACATTTGACATTTGAAGTCCACCGAGGTGGAGAACGCTTTGAGGCCTATAGCTACTATGGCTGTCGCCTCGAATGATCCTTATTATAACATAGAAACAACAACAAATCACAACAATTTTTTTATTTTTCCATTACATATATTATGCAACTACAATGGGACATTCACAATTACATCCATGTCTTAACCAGGGACTCGAACCCGGGCCCTCGGGGTGACAGAAGCCTCCGCTTACTGAAAAAGAGCTTATAAGAGTAATTTCAACTGCTTGTTACTTAACACTAGAACCGCCGGTAATTTTACTCAAGTGTTATAAAAATATTTTGCACCAGAATTTTTATAAAAAACTATCTAACTTCTTCATTTAACTTATTTCTCCGTTGTACATATTTAACTTATTTTAGAAAGAAATTTCTGGTTCGAATCGAAGTATTTTTATTTGGTACCGGTCAAAATGACCGCTATGGCGGTTCTAGTGTTAAAGTACATAAACGTAAAAAGAAAACAAGAACTAAAAATGTTCTGCTCGACACTCTGCCCCGCCTCCAACTCTGATGAAAAATCTCTAGATCTTTTTTCTCTTAAGGCTGTTCACAAATCCAAAAGGGCAACTTTATGACGTGAGTTTAATTTTTTTTTTTTTTTTTTTTTTTTTTTTTTTTTTTAGAAATGCATGAAACTAGCAGGTGTTGTTGTTCAGAAACTATGTCACCGAACTGTTTTTCCGTTTTTTTGCAAACGCAATAGATCTTTCAGAAAATAATGTCAAAGTGGGCGTTTTGAACCGAATTTCAGCGCGACACAAGAATAACCACTCAAGAAAGGGTGGAAAACGTCTTTGTTATGTGATCAAAATCGCTTATAACTCAATAAGTAATTCATTGATAAAAAAGGGAAAAATACAGTTCGATTCCAAATCGCTTCCATAGTCAGGCGTTCCAATTTTATATCTTTCCGTTAAAAAACGAATTTGTAAATATGTCAAAACGTTTTGCGCTTGTTGAGCAGATCAGTTAAGAACAGCCTTAATGTTAGTAAAGAAAAATAAATTATGTATAATATTATATTTTATCATTATATTATATATATTTAACGCTGATTTATCACATTGCTAACTAAGCGTAGAACCAACAGAGTAAAAAACGTCCTAGCCGGGAATCGAACCCGAAACCCTTGGAATATCGCTCCAAGTGCTCTACCATTTAAGCCACCAGGACAATACGGAGCTTAGCATCTCTCACTCACGTATGTTGGTAAGGCTGCAACTGAAGCACATGATGCAGCAGAGAGAGATGCTAAGCTGGATATCGTCCTCGTAGCTTAAATGGTAGAGCACTTGGAGCGCTATTCCAAGGGTTCCGGGTTCGATTCCTGGCTTGGACATTTTTGACTCTGTTGGTTCTACGCTTAGTTAGCAATGTGATAAATCACATATTAAATATTCAATAATTTCGAGCGTAATTTCACTGCTAAAAATTATATAAGTTATACATATATTTTCAGAATCACATGAAAAAAATAAAATTTAGTTAATTAAATTTAAAAAGACAGGGGGTGGGCAATGAACCTGCCCTTTTCATGATAAGTTTTAGTCTACACTAATATTATAAAGAAGTAAAGTTTGTTTGTTTGTAGAAGGTAATCTCTGGAGCTACCGAACTGATTTCAAAAGTAATGGTATCAAAATGACGGTGTTACTCCTTGTTCGAACATAGGCTATATCTTATGTCGGTGCCATTACCCCAAAGGGGGTGCGGGAGTAAAAAACGTTCTAAAAATGCGATTTTTGTGTTACCGAAGGGCCTAGCAGGGGCGTCGCCATGGGGGGGGGGTGTATGGGGGGGAGCCTCCCCCTGAATATATGTGAAGTTGGGAAATTCTAGGTTTTTGTGACAATTTCTTTTTTAAAAGTAATAGTAAAAAAATTACGAAATTTTTATTGTTTTGGTGATTATGTTTCTGAGTACTGTAACAGTAAACAAGTTAAATTATCAAAAGAAATCAGCCGCACTCAATTTATCATTGTATTTTTCAGTTATACAAAAATATTATATATCTACCAGAACTAAATTTCTCTACTCCTGTCCATCAATAGCTGACTATCCAGTTCCTTTATTTCCTCCAAAACTTTGTTCCTTTCCCAAAAATTTCAACCTACCTCACCTTCTCGTCCTAAAACAGAATCCAGCTATTTTAATCCAAAGGGATTGCATCTTCTTTTGAAAATTGGAGATCACTTGTAGCATAACAGAAAGGAATGTAGTCACCTACTTGAAACACATCTGGGCAAGAAGATTTGATGAGTTTTCACAAATTGCAATAATTTTTTAACTAATTTCTCGATTTTTGGACAATATTTTACTCATTCTCGTGATTTTTTGCCACAAAAATTAGTTGACCCTTCAAAGTCAAGAAAAGGGCGTTATATGAGCAAATGTGAATATAAGAAGAATTATAGTTTAGATAAATTTGTGCATCTTCTTTTGAAAATTGGAGATCACTTGTAGCATAACAGAAAGGAATGTAGTCACCTACTTGAAACACAGCTGGGCAAGAAGATTTGATGAGTTTTCACAAATTGCAATAATTTTTTAACTAATTTCCCGATTTTTGGACAATACTTTACTCATTCTCGTGATTTTTTGCCACAAAAATTAGTTAACCCTTCAAAGTCAAGAAAAGGGCGTTATATGAGCAAATGTGAATATAAGAAGAATTATAGTTTAGATAAATTTGTGCATCTTCTTTTGAAAATTGGAGATCACTTGTAGCCTAACAGAAAGGAATGTAGTCACCTACTTGAAACACAGCTGGACAAGATTTGATGAGTTTTCACAAATTGCAATAATTTTTAAACTTATTTCCCGATTTTTGGACAATATTTTACTCATTCTCGTGATTTTTTGCCACAAAAATTAGTTAACCCTTCAAAGTCAAGAAAAGGGCGTTATATGAGCAAATGTGAATATAAGAAGAATTATAGTTTAGATAAATTTGTCACATTTTACTTCTATTTGTGCGTGTGCGAAATACACATTAGTCCTGTTCGTTTATATTTAAGGGTGTGTGTGAAATTTTAAACCAAAAGTCCAGTGTTGTGTGTTTAAAGCTGTTCTAAAAAATGACTATAAATATCAGAACGAAAGAACCCTTCATAATAGGAAAAGAGTTTTCGTGGAAGATTTTGGAGCATCTAAAAATCCATTCGAGGATGATAAAGGTAAAAAAAAGGACGATTTTAATTTGGAAAGAAATATGAATATGAAAGCTGTCCATCATCTGAAGAAAAAATCGACATGCGCGGTAACGTTGACACGTTGCACTTGAATAAAATTTTGAAGAAATAAAGATTTCTTTATAGACAAGTTCATAAACAATTATGAATATTAGGATATGACTGAAGAAGCTGACTTCCGAAAGCGCGGTAGGAAAATGGTTTCACCAAAGAGAATAGATAAAAATAATAGCACAGCAATGAACATTGATACACATAATTTTTTCAGGAAATAATTATAAGAAATACGAGAAAATTTCGGCAATTTAGTAATGAGCTTAAATGACAATGTTCCCTATACCAGGAGAATATTGCACCAATACATTTCATATTTAAATTTCAATTGTGCAAGGCAAATTTGAGTATCATTAACTTAGAAAAGTTAATAATGTTTCCACTTGTATATGAGAAACGGATGTACATGACTTGCAGAGTCAAATAGAAATAAACCAAATCCTAACTGACTAGCTGCTATCCGATTCACCAACTTTTCAGCCGATTTTAAACCCAACTTTTTCCCGTTCAAAGGGAGAAAAAGGTTGTCGTTGCTAAAGTTGGAGGAAAACCAGTGCTACTAGTACCAGCCGTTAATATTTATCGCCTATTCGTATCAATCGCTTATCTCTGATTGACTGAAATGTTGAAAGTTGGGGGAGAAAGGCGCGGCTAGCGCATACTTTTTTAGAGCAGTGGATAAAAAGTTGGGGATATTGCTGTTTGCTGTCACACTGGGTGTTGAGAAAATATTTCACGAAAAGTTGGAGGAAATCAAGAGTTGTTCAAAAATTGCTCGAAAAGTTGGTGAATCTGATAGCAGCTTTAAACAAACCTTTTACTCATGCCATGAAATTCAAAGACTATTTGGGTCATGCCGTCAAACTATATGCTCATATCTTAACATTCACAGAAGCTTACCTTTATGGCGTTGCATCTAATGAAAGAATCTTTAGTCAAATAAAAATTAAAAAATATATATATTACAAACTACAATGAGGGATGACAGGCTTGACAGCCTAATGCTTTTAAAATGTGAAAGTCAAATAGTGGATTTTATTAAACTGGATGATGTTATCATCAGGTTGGCTTCTTTGAAGACAAGAAGGATTAATGTTAAATTAAAACAATTCGGGTGTGCCAATCCCAAAACTTTATTCTATCCCATTATGTTAATACCTCAAAATTTGCAACTACAATGCTAAAATTAAATAATAATTCTATGGCCATAATAATGAATTCTAAAGTTATAGATTCGTTTAATTGTGTTCATTTAAAAAGGAGATAGAAGCCTTGCATTTTTCAAACAAATCATTGAATTTCGGCACACACCCTGTTAGATGCAACGAAAATTCCAAACCCAAAGAACACAAAAGTAATATCTTTGGACAGTAAACACCCAAGCCCAATAAGGAAGTGCAACCGAATATGAAGTTTGACTAAATTCCGTGCATTAGTTTTTCAGATATAGCTAACGCGAAAATCGTGAAAAATGCTGCACAGCAGTGCCACCTGTTGTATAATATACACAAAATCCTAATAAGCACCAAATTATGTCTAGGTTTAACAGAATATGAAGTTTGATCAAATTCCGTGCAACAGTTTTTGAGAGATAACTATCGCTGAAATCATGTAAATCGTGAAAAATGCAGCTTAGCAGCACCACCTTTCGGGCGATTTACACCAAAAACTAATCAGCATTAATTATTATCAAGATATAACTGAATCTAAAGTTTTATTAAATTACGCGCATTAGTTCTTGAGATAGAGCACCCACAAAATTTGTGTCACATATACACAGACAGACATTTTCTAAAAACAGTCTAATCGTGTTCAGGACCTGCATGTTTGTTTTTTATTAAACAAACCGATAACTAGAATTTTTACGTTTCCAATTTCAAAAATTTTCTTTGGAAAGGAATTTTTTATGCATAACTTTCATTATCATTATTATACACATTGTGGTGCACGTATTATACACACTTTAGTTGAAAGTTGGAAGAATTTGTTTCAAGTTGGGAAATTTTTGAATTCTCCCCCCCCCCCCCCCCCCCGAAAAAAATATCTGTAGCTACGCCCCTGGGGCCTAGAAACATGAAATTTTGAATGGTGGTTACTTATAAGATATAAATGATCGCCAAGAACATTTCTTAAAACGTTCGAAATTTAAAGGGGGTGAAAATGCACAAAAAGCGTTCTAAATGGCGATTTCTACGCAATCTCAGGAGGTGACAGCCCTTGCTCCAAAATGGGCTATATTTTATGTCGGTGCCATGAGCCCTAAGAACATTTCTTAAAAAAATCGAAATTTACGAAGTATGATAATGCGCGAAAGCATTCTAAAAAACGTTCGAAATGGTGATTTCTGCGCAATCTCAGAAAGTATCAAACCAGTTTAAAAAGCAGTGGTTGGAAATTGATGGTGATGACAGCCTCTGCTTCAACATAGGCTCTACTTCATGTTGGTGTCACTGCCACCTGGGGATTGCAGGAGCAAAAAAAAAAAACGTTCTAAATTGCGATTTCTGTGACACTGAAGAAGCTAGAAAATTTAAATATGACGTTTGTTACTTATAGAATATAAATGCCCTCTAAGAATTGTCGAAAATAAATTCGAAATTTAAAAGAGGCGAAGCGAAGGGAAGTAGCGAAAAGAGTACTAAAGAAAGTCCTTAATTACGATTTCTATGCAATCTCAGGAAATGATAAACCGATTAGAAAAGTAATGGTTGCGAATCAATTGTTACAGTCTCTGATTCCACGCAGGCTATATTTTATGCCAGTGCCACTACCAACTCGAGTTGGCAGGAAAAACAACAAATGCTCTAAAAAAGCTTTTAAAAACTTTCTGAATTACCATTTCTATGGAATATTAGGAAATACCAAACCGATTTCAAAATTAATATTGTCAAATTAATGGTGACAGTTTCCGTTTCAACATAGGCATTTTATGTTAGTGCCACTATCACCCGAGAGGTGTTAGACTGATAGACAAGAAGCTTGGAATTTGAGATGATGGTTAATTTTAAGATGTAAATGCGTACTAAGAACGATTTATTCAAAACTTGAAATGAATACTGAAATGAGCAAAAAAGCTTCAAAATACTTTCTAAATTACCATTTATTTGGAAATAGTTTTAATTCTTCTTATTAATTCAAGTCTCATTTTTGCCTAATGCAGTGTAATAATGAAGTTTAGTCAAACTGTGGCTTAATTAGTAATTTTTGAATTATTCCTAAAAGTATAATTTCTTCCAATAAAAATTAGACATACAAATATCACTTGGCATATTTCAACTGTCACGCGAGCAAAGCCGATGGTTTTGCTAGTTATTTTATAAATAACTATGTTGCTTCAAATTACCATTCTGTATTAGAATTGCATTCGAACATAAAAGTCTGTTCAAAGTTTGCATTCAAAATAAAAGGCACGGAAATTTGACAGTTAAAAGTGTAATCTTTTAATTAAACCCTGTGTGGAAATGATAAGGCATGTAGCAATCAAACTAATTATAGCTTTCTCGTTGCTATTTTCAAGATATAAATTTTCAACTCTGAGAACTATTTCTTGCAAGTGTATAAAACTTCAGAATGCATTTGAGAGGAAATAATCAACTTAAAATTCGACGGAAGATTTTACTGCGTAAAATTAAAATATTTGAAATTTTCGTACTTAATGGGATAAATTGCTTTATCAAAAACTTCAACATATACTTATCAATTGACTAGCTACTTTTTATAGGCGATCCTTAACCCTTGCACTCTGGCGCTGTTAGAGGATGTATGTTACTACCCACCATGTGTTGCCGCAGCTGGCAGATTTTTGATTTTTTAGAAATTTTAAATTCACACCACAAAATTTAATTGTTAATTTTCTTTTACTTTATTTAGGGAAAATCAATCATCTTGTAAAGCAAAAATAAGAGTTAAAACTTTCTGGTGAGAATTCGGAATGTCTAATTGAAAAATCAGCCTAATATCATGACGTATGCTGCGTACGTCATTGTCGGAAATGACCAAAATAGCATGACATAGAGTGCAAGAGGTTAAGGTGAATTTATGAAATTTAAGGATTGTATTTTCGACAATATAAATATAGTAAACTAGTAATATAAGTAAAACATGATACAGTATAAAAAGTTTATTTTTAAATATAATTATAAACTTTTAAACAAACAAAAAAAAAACTTCAATTACTTGATTTTGTATTAAATTAAAAAATTACCAGGGACTTTTGTTCCACCTTGTTATAGCTTACAAATCCCTCCACCCTAAAAATATAGTTTAAATGAAGCGAGTGTATAAGAGAAATGTTAGGCGGATTTTAACGCTTTACATTTTTCATATTTTTCCCTGATTATTTTCGTCATAAAAGTTTTTAACGATTAAAACATTACTTTTTGGTTTTCCCCCAAACAATCCTAGAAACAAAACCGTACTATGAAGAGGGAATAAAATCGCCGGATAGCGACTTTCTCAACAAACAGATAGCGCTGCGTCACTTGATGAAACACGTTGAAAATGAAATATTTGAAAGTT
Organism: Maratus speciosus; assembly: GCA_963932465.1. Taxonomy (NCBI): domain Eukaryota; kingdom Metazoa; phylum Arthropoda; class Arachnida; order Araneae; family Salticidae; genus Maratus; species Maratus speciosus. Next base: position 270,177,464 of record OZ010791.1, read on the forward strand.
TTTTATTTTTTGGTTTTGTGGAATTTTTAAAAAGTTCTGAACTAATTTTCATGAAATTTAAATGGGACCATTTTCGAGGGTATCCTCTTTCAATTTTGTTTCGGAATAATCGGCGAACATACATAAAAAAACAAACAAACAAACAAACGAAAAAAACCCGTACGCGTCGAATTAACCCTTAAATGCCTGATTTCTCAAAAATAATTGTAATACTGTTTTTCGGCTTTCATTTTTTAAATAAATCATGGGAAAAATACTTTAAAAAATCATATTTTGTTTTAAGTATGGTTTACGGCTAAAAAACAGTTTGTTACTAATCGGCAATACTGGTATTTAATTGAAAAAATAATCTTCCTTGATAAAATTCTATAATATTAAACACACAAGAATTTTAGGAACTATAATACGAAACAAAATTTACATGCTCACTGCAGACCAAAATAGGGTATTTCGCAAGCTTCGAAACAAAACAAAAATAACAAGTAGCAACAATTGAAAAAATAAATCTATTTTTATTCTTAAACAGCACAAGTGTTTCCATCTACATCTTGAAAATCGATTTAATAATATTTTCAGAATGTATTTTATTGGTAACATTAGGCATTATAGCTTCGATATTATTCTAATAGTATTTTAGAGCGTAAATTGGGTATGTTGCCAAAAAGCAACACCCGGCATTTAAGGGTTAAGTGGCTGTAAAATTATCTTCAAATAAACGAATTCTATGGAATCAGTCTCATTACTTTTGGACAGATCCTGTATTTTAAGAAAAACAAGTAAAATGTCATTACGTATGCAAAAATATAGTAAATATGGTTTATTTAACATTGTTATTAACCGACTTCAAAAAGACGAAGAGGTCTTAACCCTTAAATGCCGGGTGTTGCTTTTTGGCAACATACCCAATTTAGGCTCTAAAATACTATTAGAATAATATCGAAGCTATAATGCCTAATGTTACAAATAAAATACATTCTGAAATTATTATTAAATCGATTTTCAAGATGTAGATGGAAACACTTGGGCTGTTTAAGAATAAAGATAGATTTATTTTTTCAATTGTTGCTACCTGTTCTTTTTGTTTTGTTTCGAAGCTTGCGAAATACCCTATTTTGGTCTGCAGTGAGCATGTAAATTTTGTTTCGTATTATAGTTCCTAAAATTCTTGTGTGTTTAATATTATAGAATTTTATCAAGGAAGATTATTTTTTCAATTAAATACCAGTATTGCCGATTAGTAACAAACTGTTTTTTAGCCGTAAACCATACTTAAAACAAAATATGATTTTTTAAAGTATTTTTCCCATGATTTATTTAAAAAATGAAAGCCGAAAAATATTATTACAATTATTTTTGAGAAATCAGGCATTTAAGGGTTAATATTCTTCAAAATAGTCTCCACGTGCATTAATACACCGTTGCCAACGACTCTGCCACCCATTTATGCCGACCTAGAAGTCTTCAACTGAAACGTTATGTTTTTCTGCAAGTTCTCCAAATTGTAAAAACGATGAGCTTTTACGCTGGATTTTAACAGAGGGAATAGAAAAAAGTCCGTCGGAGACAGATCGGGGCTGTACTGTGGTTGTGTAAGCGTTGCGACGCTGTGTTTTGCCAGGACTGAGTCACTTTGGAGGATGTGCGGACCGGCGCATTACTGGTCTCCGAGTGGATGCGCGCGATTCGATTACTCAACCTTTGAAGCACTTCTTTGTAAAAATATGCAATAACTGTCTGTCCGTGTGGCACGAATTTTAATTTTAGCCACATTGTCTGAAGTTCGCAAACTTGTTGGACGCCCAGCGCGTTGTTCGTCATCGACATCCTCTCTTCCATCTTTGAAGGCTTTGTGCCACATAAACACTTGGGCCTTGAACAAGGAATCCTTCCCATAGGTTTCTTGTAACATGGCAAGCGTCTCTGTAGCCGATTTGTTTAGTTTTACACAAACCTTTATGGTGCATCGCTGCTTGACACTCCGCTGCATTCTGAAAACCCAACGCCTCTTTCAAACAGGTGTCTGCTTCACGAACGATCTGTGCGCTGCAAAGGCTCAAGGCCGTCTGACTTCCGCCAGACTCTGTAGCTGACATCCTCCACTGCACGTACTGCCCGTTTACTACGCCCATTTGTCCTTCTGCTTGGCGCGAAAAAATCCAGTCTCATTACTTCCTGGAAAGACCCCGTAATTAACGTTATGTAAAATCTAGTTCTTACAATTTTAGATCACACTGTATGAAAAGTATTCAATACATAGATATTTCAAAAAGTTTAATTGCAGGTGTTGGTATGTTTTATTGCGGCCGATTACCTGCGCGAGGGATATAGGCCGAGGAAGGGGGGAGGGGTCTTTCTGAGGAAACCAAATTCCTGTTCACGCAGGTTCGAAAAAAACCCCACGGAAAACTCCGAATGGTTAGATAGATGACCGTGGCATGGATTCGAAGTCACCACTTCCCGTGTATCAACTTTGAGAGCAGAACCACTTAATTACTTGTCGGGTTTTCAAACTGTAGGAGAATTGTGATTTAAAATTTTTCTTATATTCTTTAAAAAATAAATTTTTCCCAAAACCATTTAATAATGTGTAAAAAAGATATAAAACTAGCAAATAAAAAATTGTTCAAAGACACCTAATTCCCTTAATACACTTATGGCGAGTCATAATAAAGGAAAAAAAAATATTAAATGCTAGAGAAAACTGATCATGTCGCATGCAGCAAATAATATTTTTATAAGGCCCTAACGTTAATAAGGCTGTTTAAAAAAAAAAAAAAAAGGAATTAAATAAAAAAGCAAAAAAAAAAAAAAAAAAAATGTACGCTTAACTAACGAAAACTTTATGACATATTCAACAGGTCATCTTTATATATAAAAGCATTAAATTAGTAGTTATAATTATTGAAATAATTTTTAATCGAATGGTAGTTTTCTTTTTTCGATATTATATTTAGATCTATAAATTTAATAATAATAATCCATATGTGAGTAAAATTTTAGAGTCCCTTACAGTTATTAAGCGCGGGCGGCATGCTGTAACGATAATTTATAATTTAACATTAATAAAATCTGGCATAGTTTGTTATAATTAATACAGTCTGTTCAATTTGTTTTTCCCCTGCTCACTCCCTCCCCGTTTTTTACCTTTGCCATTTGCTCCATATGGCAAAGTTGAGACGTTTGTGTACTCTCCGTTCAGGAATTCTTCTGTGCTTTTAGACGTTTATGTCCGTTTTGAACTTTTACACTTGTGCAACATCTTTTTAATCCAGATGACGATCGCGGAAGCGATTCGAAACGTAGATTTTTAATGTGTTTTTAATATCCCTTTATATTTATGTACCATTTAGCAGGTTGTATTTAATTTGGATACAAAGTTTTTAAGTATATTTTATGAAGAAATTGTCCAATACATATTTATTTAGTTCTTGGGTCACAATTGATTACTGGATCATTATCACCTTCCTCGCGCCACGCATCTCATAAAATTGACTCAAAGCGCCGATTTTGACACCATTAAAAAAATTGTCTTTACAAAAATAAATAAATAAAAATGTTATTCCTTTTTATCTTTTCTGAATAAAAGCAAATTTCACGAATTTAAGAATAAAAATGGGTTCGGAGTAGCAGAAAATTCCTTGTTTGTATTTAGGAATAAAATTAACTATTATAATTACCCTTATAATCCTTATCATACGATCAAATTAGATCTCAATTCCCTAGAAGAATTTAAAATTCGGTTGAATATACAGATAACTCTATAATTTCTTTTTCAACAAATTTACAATTATAGGATTAGTTGTCTTTTAAATATCTGTGTTGCCTCATATTAACGTTCTGCATTAGATCATAAAATGTATATTTTGAAGTTCGCGTTAAGAAATAAAACGAACATAAATTTGATCGTTAAAAGGATAATATTCTTTTAATTATAAGCTGCGTGAAGTAAAAAGACGTAACCATCAAACTAATTATAGCTTTCTAGTTGCTATTTTCGAAATATAAGTTTTTTAACTCTGAAAACTACTTTTTACAATTGTATAAAACTTCCGAATTCACTTGAGAGGAAGTAATCAACCATAAATCTGATAGAAGATATTATTAAGCAAAAAGAAAATATTTGAAACTTTCGTATTTAATGGGATAGTAAAGATATAAATTGCTTTCCATATTGAAGTAGATATAAATATTACAAAAAAAAAAAGGCTACAATAAAAACTTAATAAATATATATATTGTTGTTTTTTAAGAAATTAATTTAAAAAGGAGCTATTAAATACGAAACATTTTTATCACCAATTAAAAAAAAAAAAAAATCACAAATAAATAAATAAATAAATAAAATAAACATTCTGTTTTATCACAGAAGAAAAATAAAGTAATTAATATTTGACAGTTTTTTTGTTGTATTTTATTTCATGCCGGATGATTTTACTTTATAGGAAAAATTCATCTTCTGAATATCTAAATAAATTTTACAGCTAGTGTAGCCTTTTAACAATCTTTGGGATATTAGACTACAACTAAACGTACTGTTGTGGAAAAAAGAAAAAAAAAAGAAAAGTAAACATCCCCTACTAACTCCGCAACTAATTATAAGAGAAGAAAGTTACTGGTACCAAACGATTGGAAATAAAGTCTACTTTTAAATGATATATAAAAGTATATAAAATTTGCGTAGGGGACCATCTACAAATCAAAACCAGACCAAACTTTGTTTTTTTCAATGGCAACACCCCATTTTGACAATATATTTTAAATCTTTGGTTCAAACTATGCCTAGAAACGAAATTTCAAGTCATTTGGATGATAAGTTTTAGAATTATAAACATTCAAAATTTAGAGCTTCTAATGTTAAATTGCATTTTCATATTTTTATTAATATCTCCTGAAATTATAATCCTAATGTGATAATTTTTTGTCCTGTTATAATACTAAAAAACTGAAACATAAAAATACATTGAACTTGTAATTAGAAAAATTAATAAATTATGAAATAATAAATTATGATTATGAAAACACTTTTAGCCGCAGTGCAAATTTGAAAATCAAGTCTTAAATGCTCAAAGACAAACTTTCTTTCGTCAACTAAAGTAATTTTAACGTTCATTTTAAAATTAGAAATTACCAATGTTTCCTTGGCGACGTTAGAAGGAATGTTTATAAGTTAACGGGCTCAGCTCAATTTTGTGTAGGTTCCGCAAGCGCTTTCTGCTTTCTTACTTACAACTAAAAAAAAAAAATATAACAACATAGAAAAAAGTTTTTACAAGTTTCACCCAATATTAGCTGGAATTTGAGTGTATTTACAGAAGAACCTAGTATTCCAACAGAGTCTTTATTTTGAAGCAATGTAAAATCCATACATTCAGACTATTCACAAAATGAAGACAGTAATAAGGATAAAATGTAAATTTCGTTCATAGTTAATTGAAAAGCTTAAAAAAACATTTTTCTTTTAATTTTTGAAATTATTCTTTCATAAAAGTTATTGTAATTTAAAAAATGAAAGCTATAGATAAAAAAAGGTGGATTTCTGCATAATTAACTTATGCAGAAAATTCCTTTTTTTTTTCACTTTGCAAAGTTTACGTATATGCATTCGTATAAAAAAGAAAACTACAATTATACAAGTCTAAGCACCTATATTTAAAAAAGAAAAAGAGCTTATAAGAGTAATTTCAACTGCTTGTTACTTAAAACTAGAACCGCCGGAAATTTTACTCAAGTGTTATAAAAATATTTTACACCAGAATTTTTATAAAAAACTATCTAACTTCTTCATTTAACTTATTTCTCTGTTGTACATATTTAACTTATTTTAGAAAGAAATTTCTGGTTCGAATCGAAGTATTTTTATTTGGTACCGGTCAAAATGACCGCTGTGGCGGTTCTAGTGTTAAAGTACATAAACGTAAAAAGAAAACAAGAACTAAAAATGTTCTGCTCTGCGAAGTTCAGAGGAGGGAACAGGACACTCTGCCCCGCCTCCAACTCTGATGAAAAATCTCATCTTTTTTCTCTTAAGGCTGTTCATAAATCCAAAAGGGCAAGTTTATGACGTAAGTTAAATATTTTTTTTTTTTTTTTTTTTTAGAAATGCATGAAACTAGCAGGTGTTGTTGTTCAGAAACTATGTCACCGAACTGTTATTCAGTTTTTTTGCAAACGCAAATAGATCTTTCAGAAAATAATGTCAAAGTGGGCGTTTTGAACCGAATTTCAGCGCGAAATAAGAATAACCACTCAAGAAAGGGTGAAAAACGTCTTTGTTATGTGATCAAAATCGCTTATAACTCAACAGGTAATTTATTGATAAAAAAGGGGAAAATACAGTTCGATTCCAAATCGCTTCCATAGTTAGGCGTTCCAATTTTATATCTTTCCGTTAAAAAACGAATTTGTAAATATGTCAAAACGCTTTGCGCTTGTTGAGCAGATCAGTTGAGAACAGCCTTAATGTTAGTAAAGAAAAATAAATTATGTATAATATTATATTTTATCATTATATTATATATATTTAACGCTGATTTATCACATTGCTAACTAAGCGTAGAACCAACAGAGTAAAAAACGTCCTAGCCAAGAATCGAACCCGAAACGCTTGGAATATCGCTCCAAGTGCTCTACCATTTAAGCTACGAGGACAATATCCAGCTTAGCATCTCTCTCTGCTCCATCATGTGCTTCAGTTGCAGCCTTACCAACATATGTGAGTGAGAGATGCTAAGCTCCGTATTGTCCTCGTGGCTTAAATGGTAGAGCACTTGGAGCGATATTCCAAGGGTTCCGGGTTCGATTCCTGGCTTGGACATTTTTGATTCTGTTGGTTCTACGCTTAGTTAGCAATGTAATAAATCACGTATTAAATATTCAATAATTTCGAGCGTAATTTTACTGCTAAAAATTATATAAGTTATACATATATTTTCAGAATCACATGAAAAAAATAAAATTTAGTTAATTAAATTTAAAAAGACAGGGGGGTGGGCAATGAACCTGACCTGTTCATGATAAGTTTTAGTCTATACTAATATTATAAAGATGTAAAGTTTGTTTGTTTGTAGAAGGTAATCTCTGGAGCTACCGAACTGATTTCAAAAGTAATGGTATCAAAATGACGGTGTTACTCCTTGTTCGAACATAGGCTATATCTTATGTCGGTGCCATTATCCCCAAAGGGGGTGCAGGAGTAAAAAACGTTCTAAAAATGCGATTTTTGTGTTACCGAAGGGCCTAGAAACATGAAATTTGGAATGGTGGTTACTTATAAGATATAAATGATCGCCAAGAACATTTCTTAAAACGTTCGAAATTTAAAGGGGGTGAAAATGCACAAAAAGCGTTTTAAAAAACGTTCTAAATGGCGATTTCTACGCAATCTCAGGAAGTAACGAACCGATTTAAAAAATAACGGTCTCAAAATGATGGTGACAGCCCTTGCTCCAAAATGGGCTATATTTTATGTCGGTGCCATGAGCCCTAAGAACATTTCTTAAAAAAATTCGAAATTTACGAAGTATGATAATGCGCGAAAGCATTCTAAAAAACGTTCGAAATGGTGATTTCTGCGCAATCTCAGAAAGTATCAAACCAGTTTAAAAAGCAGTGGTTGGAAATTGATGGTGATGACAGCCTCTGCTTCAACATAGGCTCTACTTCATGTTGGTGTCACTGCCACCTGGGGATTGCAGGAGCAAAAAAAAAAAAAAAAAAAACCGTTCTAAATTGCGATTTCTGTGACACTGAAGAAACTAGAAATTTTAAATATGACGTTTGTTACTTATAGAATATAAATGCCCTCTAAGAATTGTCGAAAATAAATTCGAAATTTAAAAGAGGTGAAGCGAAGGGAAGTAGCGAAAAGAGTACTAAAGAAAGTCCTTAATTACGATTTCTATGCAATCTCAGGAAATAATAAACCGATTAGAAAAGTAATGGTTGCGAATCAATTGTGACAGTCTCTGATTCCACGCAGGCTATATTTTATGCCAGTGCCACTACCAACTCGAGTTGGCAGGAGGAACAACAAATGCTCTAAAAATGCTTTTAAAAACTTTCTGAATTACCGTTTCTATGGAATATTAGGAAATACCAAACCGATTTCAAAATTAATATTGTCAAATTAATGGTGACAGTTTCCGTTTCAACATAGGCATTTTATGTTAGTGCCACTATCACCCGAGAGGTGTTAGACTGATAGACAAGAAGCTTGGAATTTGAGATGATGGTTAATTTTAAGATGTAAATGCGTACTAAGAACGATTTATTCAAAACTTGAAATGAATACTGAAATGAGCAAAAAAGCTTCAAAATACTTTCTAAATTACCATTTATTTGGAAATAGTTTTAATTCTTCTTATTAATTCAAGTCTCATTTTTGCCTAATGCAGTGTAATAATGAAGTTTAGTCAAACTGTGGCTTAATTAGTAATTTTTGAATTATTCCTAAAAGTATAATTTCTTCCAATAAAAATTAGACATACAAATATCACCTGGCATATTTCAACTGTCACGCGAGCAAAGCCGATGGTTTTGCTAGTTATTTTATAAATAACTATGTTGCTTCAAATTACCATTCTGTATTAGAATTGCATTCGAACATAAAAGTCTGTTCAAAGCTTGTATTCAAAAGAAAAGGCACGGAAATTTGACAGTTAAAAGTGTAATCTTTTAACTATAGCCTGTATGGAAATGATAAGACATGTAGCAATCAAACTAATTATAGCTTTCTCGTTGCTATTTTCAAGATATAAATTTTCAACTCTGAGAACTATTTCTTGCAAGTGTATAAAACTTCAGAGTACATTTGAGAGGAAATAATCAACTTAAAATTCGACGGAAGATTTTACTGCGTAAAATTAAAATATTTGAAACTTTCGTACTTAATGGGACAAATTGCTTTATCAAAAACTTCAACATATACTTATCAATTGACTAGCTACTTTTTATAGGCGATCCTTAACCCTTGCACTCTGGCGCTGTTAGAGGATGTATGTTACTACCCACCATGTGTTGCCGCAGCTGGCAGATTTTTGATTTTTTAGAAATTTTAAATTTACACCACAAAATTTAATTGTTATTTTTCTTTTACTTTATTTAGGGAAAATCAATCATCTTGTAAAGCAAAAATAAGAGTTAAAACTTTCTGGTGAGAATTCGGAATGTCTAATTGAAAAATCAGCCTAATATCATGACGTATGCTGCGTGCGTCATTGTCGGAAATGACCAAAATAGCATGACATAGAGTGCAAGAGGTTAAAGTGAATTTATGAAATTTAAGGATCGTATTTTCGACAATATAAATATAGTAAACTAGTAATATAAGTAAAACATGATACAGTATAAAAAGTTTATTTTATAATATAATTATAAACTTTTAAACAAACAAACAAAAAAAAATCTTCAATTACTTGATTTTGTATTAAATTAAAAAATTACCAGGGACTTTCGTTCCACCTTGTTTAAGCTTACAAATCCATCCACCCTAAAAATATAGTTTAAATGAAGCGAGTGTATCACAGAAATGTTAGGCGGATTTTAACGCTTTACATTTTTCATATTTTTCCCTGATTATTTTCGTCATAAAAGTTTTTAACGATTAAAACATTACTTTTTGGTTTTCCCCCAAACAATCCTAGAAACAAAACCGTACTATGAAGAGGGAATAAAATCGCCGGATAGCGACTTTCTCGACAAACAGATAGCGCTGCGTCACTTGATGAAACACGTTGAAAATGAAATATTTGAAAGTTTTTTATTTTTTGGTTTTGTGGAATTTTTAAAAAAGTTCTGAACTAATTTTCATGAAATTTAAATGGGACCATTTTCGAGGGTATCCTCTTTCAATTTTGTTTCGGAATAATCGGCGAACATACATAAAAAAACAAACAAACAAACAAACGAAAAAAAACCGTACGCGTCGAATTAACACTTAAATGTCTGATTTCTCAAAAATAATTGTAATACTGTTTTTCGGCTTTCATTTTTTAAATAAATCATCGGAAAAATACTTTAAAAAATCATATTTTGTTTTAAGTATGGTTTACGGCTAAAAAACAGTTTGTTAGTAATCGGCAATACTGGTATTTAATTGAAAAAATAATCTTCCTTGATAAAATTCTATAATATTAAACACACAAGAATTTTAGGAACTATAATACGAAACAAAATTTACATGCTCACTGCAGACCAAAATAGGGTATTTCGCAAGCTTCGAAACAAAACAAAAAGAACAAGTAGCAACAATTGAAAAAATAAATCTATTTTTATTCTTAAACAGCACAAGTGTTTCCATCTACATCTTGAAAATCGATTTAATAATATTTTCAGAATGTATTTTATTGGTAACATTAGGCATTATAGCTTCGATATTATTCTAATAGTATTTTAGAGCGTAAATTGGGTATGTTGCCAAAAAGCAACACCCGGCATTTAAGGGTTAAGTGGCTGTAAAATTATCTTCAAATAAACGAATTCTATGGAATCAGTCTCATTACTTTTGGACAGATCCTGTATTTTAAGAAAAACAAGTAAAATGTCATTACGTATGTAAAAATATAGTAAATATGGTTTATGTAACATTGTTATTAACCGATTTCAAAAAGACGAAGAGGTCTTAACCCTTAAATGCCGGGTGTTGCTTTTTGGCAACATACCCAATTTACGCTCTAAAATACTATTAGAATAATATCGAAGCTATAATGCCTAATGTTACCAATAAAATACATTCTGAAAATATTATTAAATCGATTTTCAAGATGTAGATGGAAACACTTGGGCTGTTTAAGAATAAAGATAGATTTATTTTTTCAATTGTTGCTACTTGTTCTTTTTGTTTTGTTTCGAAGCTTGCGAAGTACCCTATTTTGGTCTGCAGTGAGCATGTGAATTTTGTTTCGTATTATAGTTCCTAAAATTTTTGTGTGTTTAATATTATAGAATTTTATCAAGGAAGATTATTTTTTCAATTAAATACCAGTATTGCCGATTAGTAACAAACTGTTTTTAGCCGTAAACCATACTTAAAACAAAATATGATTTTTTAAAGTTATTTTCCCATGATTTATTTAAAAAATGAAAGCCGAAAAACATTACTACAATTATTTTTGAGAAATCAGGCATTTAAGGGTTAATATTCTTCAAAATAGTCTCCACGTGCATTAATACACCGTTGCCAACGACTCTGCCACCCATTTATGCCGACCTGGAAGTCTTCAACTGAAACGTTATGTTTTTCTGCAAGTTCTCCAAATTGTAAAAACGATGAGCTTTTACACTGGATTTTAACAGAGGGAATAGAAAAAAGTCCGTCGGAGACAGATCGGGGCTGTACTGTGGTTGTGTAAGCGTTGCGACGCTGTGTTTTGCTAGGACTGAGTAGTCACTTTGGAGGATGTGCGGACCGGCGCATTACTGGTCTCCGAGTGGATGCGCGCGATTCGATTACTCAACCTTTGAAGCACTTCTTTGTAAAAATATGCAATAACTGTCTGTCCGTGTGGCACGAATTTTAATTTTAGCCACATTGTCTAAAGTTCGCAAACTTGTTGGACGCCCAGCGCGTTGTTCGTCATCGACATCCTCTCTTCCATCTTTGAAGGCTTTGTGCCACATAAACACTTGGGCCTTGAACAAGGAATCCTTCCCATAGGTTTCTTGTAACATGGCAAGCGTCTCTGTAGCCGATTTGTTTAGTTTTACACAAACCTTTATGGTGCATCGCTGCTTGACACTCCGCTGCATTCTGAAAACCCAACGCCTCTTTCAAACAGGTGTCTGCTTCACGAACGATCTGTGCGCTGCAAAGGCTCAAGGCCGTCTGACTTCCGCCAGACTCTGTAGCTGACATCCTCCACTGCACGTACTGCCCGTTAACTACGCCTATTTGTCCTTCTGCTTGGCGGGAAAAAATCGTCTCATTACTTCCTGGAAAGACCCCGTAATTAACGTTATGTAAAATCTAGTTCTTACAATTATAGATCACACTTGTATGAAAAGTATTCAATACATATATATTTCAAAAAGTTTAATTGCAGGTGTTGGTATGTTTTATTGCGGCCGATTACCTGCGCGAGGGATATAGGCCGAGGAAGGGGGGGAGGGGTCTTTCTGAGGAAACCAAATTCCTGTTCACGCAGGTTCGAAAAAAACCCCACGGAAAACTCCGAATGGTTAGATAGATGACCGTGGCATGGATTCGAAGTCACCACTTCCCGTGTATCAACTTTGAGAGCAGAACCACTTACCGGTCGATTCTCCACCAACCTTTAACTCGCGGTTCAACTCTCAGTTGAGAAACCTTCGGTTGACAAATCTAACCGCCGGTTAATATTTCGAATTCATCGATAACATTCAAGCCGCGATTAGTCGACCTGAGTTAGTCAACTCTCGCTTGAAATCTGCGTAGTTGATTGGCCAAAGGAATCACATGACCTAGCAATCCTCTCTGCGAGTTCTGTCCTTCCTTGACACCATCTTAATCTGTTTCCTTTCAATAACGAAACTAAAGGCAGTATTGAAATTGGAAATGCATACTTATCATGTTTAATTTTTAAATAAAAAATTCTTATAAGTAAATGTGCAATTACCATTTTGATTTCATGATTTTGTTCGTTTACACAACAAAAGTTTCAATAAAATTCTTAACAATAAAATTCTTAAAAAACAGTTGATTAAAGAATATCTTGATTAAAAAAATCATTTTCTTTAATGTAAGTTTAATAAACAAAATGCATATACTTATCATGTTTAATTTTTAAATAAAAAATTCTTATAAGTAAATGTGCAATTACCATTTTGATTTCATGATTTTGTTCGTTTAGAGAACAAAAGTTTCAATAAAATTCTTAACAATAAAATTCTTAAAAAACAGTTGATTAAAAAATATCTTGATTAAAAAAATCATTTTCTTTAATGTAAGTTTAATAAACAATTATCTGATCAAACTAGTAGTATTAAGTAGAATAAAAGTAAATAATGCAATAGGTTTATTTATTTATTTTTTACAATGAATATTAGATATGAAGATATTTTTATATAATTATTTCTAATGCATATATATTTTATTTAACAAATGTCTGTACAGATTCAATTAAAATATCTTGGATAAAATAGCATGCCGGTAGCAAAAAAAAAAAAAAAAAAAAAAAAAAAAAAAGACGAGGCCTTAGAAAATCCTGTGTTGATTATTACACATTTTTTTAGAGATCATGTTTAATAACTTTAGAAGAAGGCCGAGAACATGTATTAATATTCTTGATGGATTGCAAAATTATATATAAAAAAAAATCTTCTGAAAAAATGTTTCTTTAAAACAAAAATCATTATTTCAAACTTACTAAGTATGTAATAAAAAAAAAAATTATTTATCTATTATGAACAATTGATCACATATACACAATTCGGTAGAAAATTCATGCTTTAAGCAACTATGAACGAGGGACTCAAATGGAAGAAAATTTGTTTTCTATTTTTTCATTATTATTAAAAAAGAGAGAGAGAAAGAAAGAGTTTTGAATCATATATTTTTACAAAATTGGTATTGAAAGAACATATTTCCATTTAGATTTGTTAGATGGCGCCACCAAAAAATACTTTGTAAATCAATAAAATTTGAAGCTTCGTTTTCGACACACAAATTAGTATAATTTTGCATTCATAGAGCAAAAATATCCAAAAAAAGGGGGAAAAATGTAAGTGACACATTCTTTTATAATACCATCTTTAATAATTAATGCTTTGTTTAATTAGCAAATTCCAAAAAGCTTTGTTTTTAAAAAAGAAGCATCAGCGCACAATTTAAAACGACCGCCATCTTTCTTTCTACTAGGCATGCGCGGTTCACTAACCTACCTACCAGAGCTTGGTTGAGTAAGTCAACCCCAGGTTAGTATTTACCTCGAATTTCGTCAGGTTGGGTAAACGGAGAATTGGATTTCGCATTCAACCGAGAGTTAAGGTCCGAAACGCGAGGTTACTTGTCGGGTTTTCAAACTGTAGGAGAATTGTGATTTAAAAATTTTCTTACATTCTTTAAAAAATAAATTTTTCCAAAAACCATTTAATAATGTGTAAAAAAGATATAAAACTACCAAATAAAAAAATGTTCAAAGACACCTAATTCCCTTAATACACTTATGGCGAGTCATAATAAAGGAAAAAAAATATTAAATGCTAGAGAAAACTGATCATGTCGCATGCAGCAAATAATATTTTTATAAGGCCCTAACGTTAATAAGGCTGTTTTTTTTTTTAAAAAAAAAGGAATTAAATAAAAAAGAAAAAAAAAAATGTACGCTTAACTAACCAAAACTTTCTGACATATTCAACAGGTCATCTTTATATATAAAAGCATTAAATTAGTAGTTATAATTATTGAAATAATTTTTAATCGAATGGTAGTTTTCTTTTTCCGATATATTTAGATCTATAAATTTAGTAATAATAATCCATATGTGAGTAAAATTTTAGAGTCCCTTACAGTTATTAAGCGCGGGCGGCATGCTGTAACGATAATTTATAATTTAACATTAATAAAATCTGGCATAGTTTGTTATAATTAATACAGTCTGTTCAATTTGTTTTTCCCCTCACTCCCTCCCCGTTTTTTACCTTTGCCGTTTGCTCCATATGGCAACATTGAGACGTTTGTGTACTCTCCGTTCAGGAATTCTTCTGTGCTTTTAGACGTTTATGTCCGTTTTGAACTTTTACACTTGTGCAACATCTTTTTAATCCAGATGACGATCGCGGAAGCGATTCGAAACGTAGATTTTTAATGTGTTTTTAATATCCCTTTATATTTATGTACCATTTAGCAGGTTGTATTTAATTTGGATACAAAGTTTTTAAGTATATTTTATGGAGAAATTGTCCAATACATATTTATTTAGTTCTTGGGTCACAATTGATTGCTGGATCATTATCACCTTCCTCGCGCCACACATCTCATAAAATTGACTCAAAGCGCCGATTTTGACACCATTAAAAAAAATTGTCTTTACAAAAATAAATAAATAAAAATGTTATTCCTTTTTATCTTTTCTGAATAAAAGCAAATTTCACGAATTTAAGAATAAAAATGGGTTCGGAGTAGCAGAAAATGCCTAGTTTGTATTTAGGAACAAAATTAACTATTATAATTACCCTTATAATCCTTATCATACGATCAAATTAGATCTCAATTCCCTAGAAGAATTTAAAATTCGGTTGAATATACAGATAATTTCTTTTTCAACAAATTTACAATTATAGGATTAGTTGTCTTTTAAATATCTGTGTTGCCTCATATTAACGTTCTGCATTAGATCATAAAATGTATATTTTGAAGTTCGCGTTAAGAAATAAAACGAACATAAATTTGATCGTTAAAAGGATAATATTCTTTTAATTATAAGCTGCGTGAAGTAAAAAGACGTAACCATCAAACTAATTATAGCTTTCTAGTTGCTATTTTCGAAATATAAGTTTTTTAACTCTGAAAACTTCTTTTTACAGTTGTATAAAACTTCCGAATTCACTTGAGAGGAAGTAATCAACCATAAATCTGATAGAAGATATTATTAAGCAAAAAGAAAATATTTGAAACTTTCGTATTTAATGGGATAGTAAAGATATAAATTGCTTTCCATATTGAAGTAGATATAAATATTACAAAAAAAAAAAAAAAGCTACAATAAAAACTTAATAAATATATATATTGTTGTTTTTTAAGAAATTAATTTAAATAGGAGCTATTAAATACGAAACATTTTTATCACCAATTTAAAAAAAAATCACAAATAAATAAATAAATAAATAAAATAAACATTCTGTTTTATCACAGAAGAAAAATAAAGTAATTAATATTTGACAGTTTTTTTTGTTGTATTTTATTTCATGCCGGATGATTTTACTTTATAGGAAAAATCCATCTTCTGAATATCTAAATAAATTTTACAGCTAGTGTAGCCTTTTAACAATCTTTGGGATATTAGACTACAACTAAACGTACAGTCGTGAAAAAAAGAAAAAAAAAAAAGAAAAGTAAACATCCCCTACTGACTCCGCAACTAATTATAAGAGAAGAAAGTTACTGGTACCAAACGATTGGAAATAAAGTCTACTTTTAAATGATATATAAAAGTATATAAAATTTGCGTAGGGGACCATCTACAAATCAAAACCAGACCAAACTTTGTTTTTTTCAATGGCAACACCCCATTTTGACAATATATTTTAAATCTTTGGTTCAAACTATGCCTAGAAACGAAATTTCAAGTCATTTGGATGATAAGTTTTAGAATTATAAACATTCAAAATTTAGATCTTCTAATGTTAAATTGCATTTTCATATTTTTATTAATATCTCCTGAAATTATAATCCTAATGTGATAATTTTTTGTCCTGTTATAATACTAAAAAACTAAAACATAAAAATACATTGAACTTGTAATTAGAAAAATTATAATAAATTATGATTATGAAATCAATTTTCGAAAAAAAAATGTGAATTGCAACCTACAATTTTTTTGATAGATTTATATTTATTATGTCCTATTTTATGCGAATTCTCAATTTCAAACTTTTCTTCCACGTAGTTTTCGAATTATGCTTAAAAAACATCAAAACGATGGTTTTAGGGACCGTCTATGATGTGCAGAAGAGGATAATTTGAAAAAAAAAAAAAAAAAAAAAAAACCATATATTTTACTTATTTTGTTTAAACATTTGGGCTGGCAATAGTCGAAACATATTAAGCGAATGAAATGGCCATATTGGCAGGAAATAATACATTAATAAAAATGACATAGTCATTCTGTAGCATTTCAACAATCGAGTACCGGACTTCTATTTGGATACAGCCCCTAAAATAAGCTCATATACAAATAATTAATTTACCTGAAACTAATCGTACGAATTTAACAAAAATTTGAATTTAGGCTAATTAAAGAGTGTAGAATTTATTTAAGGTGTCAAACTTGCGGATTGCTATTGAAAAAAAGAAAGTTTGGGTTTGTTGTGATATCTAGATGACTCCCTAAGAAAAATTTATATACATCATTTAAAAGTAGACTTTATTTCCAATCGTTTGGTACTAGTAACTTTCCTCTACAATAATTTGTTGCAGAGTTGGTTGGGGGTGTTTAATTTTTTCCCCCACGACTGTACATTTAAAATTAAACTGACCGCAAAGAAGATGAATCATAATTAAAGAAAAAATTTTATTTTATGTTATTAAAAACTCATTATCCTAGAGACGAATTAAAACTTTGGTTGCATAAACAAAGAAAATTATAATTTCTCTTTGAACAAATGTACAAGTTTAGTTATCTTGTAAATATCTTGTAGCTTCAAATTACCATTCTGCGTTAGATCTACATTCGAACATAAACTAGATGTTTTGAAGTTTGCGTTAAAAAATAAAGCACATAGAATTTCGATAGTTAAAAGCATAATCTTCTTTTAATTATAGCCTGTTTGAAATGATAAGGCATAACCATTAAACTAATTATGATTTTCTATTTACTACTTTTGAGATGTAAGTTTTAAATCTTGGAAACTCTTTCTTATAAACTGTATAAAACTTCCGAATTCATTTCAGGGGAAGTAATAAACCTTAAATCCGATGGAATATTTTGTTACATATATGTATATATATACTAGCAAAACCAGCGGCTTTGCTCGCGTAACAGTTGAAATATGCTAAGTGATATTTGTATGCCTAAGTTTTATTAGAAGAAATTATACTTTTTATAATAATTCAAAAATTATTAATTAAGTCACAGTCACAGTTTGACTAATCTTCATTATTACACTGCATTAGGCAGAAATGAGAGTAAAATTAATAAGAAGAACTAAAACTAATTCTAAATAAATGATACTAATTTAGAAAGTATTTTGAAGCTTTTATGTTTATTTCAGTATTCATTTGAAGTTTTGAATTTCTTAGAACCGTTCTTAGTACGCATTTAAGTCTTAAATTAACCATCATGTCGAATTCCAAGTTTCTTGTCTAACGGTCTACCACCTTTCTGGATGTATTAGCAATAACATAAAATGCCTTTATTTTCGACAGTCTTAGAGGCATTTATATTTTATAAGCAACTACTGTGCCATATTTAAAGTTTTTAACCTCTTCAGTATCACAGAAATTGCAATTTAGGAAGTTTTTTACTTCTGCAACCTTCTGATGGTAGTGGCAACCAGAAGAAATATAGCTTAAGTTTGAGTAGGTTCT
This sequence comes from Maratus speciosus, assembly GCA_963932465.1. Classification (NCBI taxonomy): domain Eukaryota; kingdom Metazoa; phylum Arthropoda; class Arachnida; order Araneae; family Salticidae; genus Maratus; species Maratus speciosus. The sequence continues at coordinate 270,195,684 of OZ010791.1, forward strand.
ATCCCCTCCAATTATCAACCATTATTTTTTTTAAAATTTGTTTGGTATTTCACAAGATTGCATAAAAATTAAAATTTAGAACGTTTAGAACGCTTTTCGCTCACTTCATCTTTTAAATTTGGAATTTTCTTTCGGTGGTTTTTAGAAAACATTTGAATCCTTTAAGTGCCAAATTTCAAAATGTTAGATCTCTCAGTATCACACAAAACGAAATTTAGTCAGTTTAGTCAATTTAATTTTTTTTCTATAATATCCAGTTGGTAGCGACAACGACATAAAGTATGTTTGTTTGTTTGTTGTTTGTTTTATTGGACACATACATCAGACTTGTGTGCTTGACAACAAGGCCCGCTTATAAGTCATCGTCGATATACAGGGACGAGATAGCACAATGAAATTTACAACACAGAGAATTTTTATATCCGGGAGCTCCACAAAGAGTGTGCAATGGAGCCAGCGGGAGTCGAACCCGACAAGCCTCCTACGCTCTAAAGCGATTAGCAGCGTGATGTCTTAACCACTCGGCCACGGAGGCCCCAACATAAAGTATAGCCTATGTTGGAGCAGGAACTGTCATCATCAATTTGCAACCATTACTTTTGAAATTTATTTGATAATTCATGAGATTTAGTAGAAATTACAATTTAAAACATTTTAAAAACGTTTTTCGTTCATTTTTACCCTTTTTAAATTTTGAATTTTTTAGCAAATGTTCTTAGAGATCATTTATAGCTTATAACTAACTATCGTGCCTAATTTCAAGTTGCTAGCCCTGCAGTATCACAAAAATCCCGACTTAAGACTTTTTTGCTCCTGCAATGTACAGGTAGTAATGACATGAAGTTAGACACTATCTTAGAGCAATTGCTGTGACCACCAGTTTCCAACCATTACCTTTGAAATCGGCTTGATACTTCCCGAGTTTGCGTAGAAATCGCCATTTAGAACATTTTTAGAACGCTTTTCGCACATTTTCACCACTTTTAAATTTCGAATTTTCTAAGAAATGTTCTTAGAGATCATTTATATCTAATAAGTAACTACCATGCAAAATTTCATGTTTCTAGGCCCTTCAGTAACACAAAAATTGCCTTTTTAGAAAGTTTTTTGCTCCTGCACCCCCTTTGGTGTAGTGGCATGGACATAAGATATAGCCTATGTTGGAACAGGGACTAACACCATGATATTGATATCATTACTTTTGAAATCGGTTTGATACTTCCTGAGATTGCATGGAAATCGCCATTTAGTACATTTTTAGAACGCTTTTCGCGCATTTTCACCCCTTTCAAATTTCGAATTTTCTAAGAAATGTTCTTAGAGATCATTTATATATAATAAGTAACTACCATGCCAAATGTCATGTTTCTAGACCCATCAGTAACGCAAAAATCGCCATTTAGAAAGTTTTTTGCTCCTGCAATCTGCAAATGGTATAGTGACACCGATATAAAATAGAGCATATGGTAAGAGCAAGGGTTGTCACCATCAATTTCCAAAAATTACTTTTGAAATGGGTTTGATACTTCCTGAGATTGCGTAGAAATCGCCATTTAGAACGTTTTTTAGAACGCTTTTCGCGCATTATCACCCTTTTTAAATTTCGATTTTTTTTTTAAGAAATGGTCTTAGAGATTATTTATAGCTAATAAGTAACTACCATGCAAAATTTTCTTTTTCTAGGCCCTTCAATAACACAAAAATCGCCTTTTTAGAACTTTTTTTTGCTCCTGCACCCACTTTGGGTTAGTGGCACAGATATAAAATATAGCCTATGTCGGAGCGAGAGCTACCACCATCATTTTAACACTATTTTAACATTATTTTTTTTTTAAAATCGGTTCGATACTTCCTGAGATTGAGTAGAAATTGCTATTTAGAACGCTTTTAGGACGCTTGTTGCGCATTTTTACCTCTTTTAAATTTGGAATGCTTTAAGAAATGTTCTTAGAGATAATTTATATCTTATAAGTAACTGCAATTCCAAATTTCATGTTCCTAGGCTCTTCAGTAACGCAAAAATCGCATTTTCAGAACGTTTTTTGCTACCGCACCCCTTTTGGTATGATGGCATGGACATAAGATATAGCCTATGTTGGAACAGGGACTAACACCAACATTTTGATACCATTACTTTTGAAATCGGTTCAGTAGTTCTAGAGATTACCTCGAACAAAGAAAGTAACAAACAAATAAACAAACTTTACTTCTTTATAATATTAGTATAGATACATATTTGTAAGATTGGTATTTAATGGGATAGTAAAGGGATAAATTGCTTTTATATTGTACACATGCATGTTAGAAAAATATCAATACTAATGTTTTACACACTTTTATTTAATTTCGTTTGTATCTTCTTCCTTGGTTAAATCTTGCAGTCGATTTTTCTCAAATGTTGCACACAAATTCATTGTTGATGAGAATACAATATTCATGCATTGTCAGCACCGTACCTCAGCAGGGACATTTTTTTTTCGCTTATGATTGAAATCACATATTTAACGGAAACGATTTTGCTGAAACTTTGTATACAAGTTAATTGTTAATACAACAGTTCAGTATTGATGTAGTTTTAACTTTTTAAGCGTCCTGCAGAACTTTTTATGAATATTTAACAATTCATAAAATAATAGTTATGAAAAGTATTGGTTTGAGGATTTGTATTTGATCACCTTCCATATTTATTTATCTAATGTACAGCAAAAAGGTAGCATTATTATAATTTTTTTTTGTTAAACCAGCCCTTGAATTCAAACATCACGTGACGGAAAAACACGGTTAGGACGCATAAAATGCGGCTGTACTTTATCAGGATAACGGTCCAGGGGCAAAAATATATTTTATATTTTTGATTGAAATCCCGTATCTAACGAAACGATATTGCCGAAATTGTGTATATAAGCTCGTTATTAATGTGACAGTGCAATAATCATGTGGTTTCTAAGCCATCGCTTATCAGGGAAAGGCTCCAGGCTTAAAAACATTCTTTTACATTTTTGATTGAAATTCCACATCTAACGAATCGATTTTAAACAAATTTTGTATACAAGATTCCTTGTTGATATGACAATGCAGTATTCAAGTAGTTGCAAGACCGCACCTAATCAGGGAAAAGCTTCAGAAACAAAAATACAAATTAAGTTTATGATTGAAATTCCATGTCTAACGAATATTTTTTCTGAAATTTTGTGTGCAAGCTCATTGTTGATGACAGTGAAATATTCATGTTGTTTCAAGACCGTACATTATGAGTTAAAGGTTGCAGGGGCAAAACTCTCCTTTTTATGTTTTTGATTGAAGTCGCATATTTGACGAAAGACTTTGTTAAAAATTTGCAAACAATTTCACAGTCGATGACAAGGCAGTGTCACATTTGAGCTAGTCATTTTAGTGTATATGATGTTTTTAACTATGAAAGGCACATGATATTGCACATGAACGAATTGATGATCAGCTGGTCCGTTAGTGGGGAGAAAGAAAGTCGTTATAGCAACATCGCAAATATATGCAGTGTTGCAGTCGTAAACCAATTAGGGGGTATATGCTATAGGCGGATTGTATATTCTACAGAGTATATGTTATAACTTTATTTCAGAAACAGAGGCTATATTGTGTCTCTTTTAATAACTCAGAAGGTATACGGTGTATACCACTGCATACCTTCTCCTACGTCCCTTGTTAGGAGTCAGCTGCACGTTTTCAGAAACAACCCTTTGCAGAAAAGCAAAATAAATAAATAAATAAATAAGTCGGGTATTTTTTAGATGATCACATTCTCTCAGATGGGTTTCGAACTTCGAAAATACATAGCGCTCTTTTATCTTATTTATTTATATATTAATTAATTAGACTTTTAAATAATAGGTTATAACTTCAACTCCTTTGAGAGATGGTGCAATTCTACACGACTTGGAATAATTTTAATTATTTTCCTTATTTCCTGTTTTTAAAGCCAGAAGTATAATGATTTCCCCGTGTTGAAATACTATTTTTTTTATCAAATTTATAAGCGAATCTGTAGATTTCCAGCAACTTCATTAACAACCACATTCCGAATCTCAGTGATGCTATTTTTAGTTTATTATTATTTTTATTATTTTCCACGTTTACATGTGCTGCTGACCATTGACCCTCCTCAGCTGACATGTTTTTGAACATGTTATATTATAAATAGTTTCTGGATAAAGTTTCAGCTGCACTACTATCAGTTTGTATTTTGTTTATTTCAACCTTTTTAGATGTTGCTATCATGGTTGTAGTTCAGGGCATACGGTGGTACACGCCGCATATCTTCTGGCTTTTTTTTGAGGAACTCTGTATATCCTCTGTTTCTCAAATAAAGCTATCGCTATACTCTCTAGCGTATATCCTAAGCTTATAGCGTATACTTTCTGCTTGTAGCGTATAGGTGCTTTTTACGACAACGAGTACATCACTGGTTGCTAGGCTATAGCAACGCTTCTCTCATTTCGCTACTGGTGCGCCAACTGACTGGCAGTTTCTTTATCTTACCATTTATTCTATCATATGTACGAAATCATCGACGTTACTATCTATATTATAAAGGACAAACATATCTGTGCGTAACGCATACGTCATTTGGCGAATGGCAACACTTTGAAATTTGAAATAAAATTTCGGTTTTGCAATTTTGTCTACAGCAAATTTTAAACTTCTAAACATCGCATATTTTAAATTTTTACAGGATCGTATGAGGAAAAAAATGCTCTTTTAAATGCAATTTTTTTGAAAGTTTTATCTCAATTTATTTTTGAGATATTAATTTTTTTGTAGTTTTTAATACTATTTTTCTAATCGTGGCAACAAAAGTACCCCATTTCTATTGAAAGCCATTGAAAGAAAACGGAAAATAGTCAAAAATAGGAGATTACTATACTTTTTTGTTGCCCTTTTCGCATAAAACCTGAAAAAAAAAATTGAAATTAAAATACGGGCTATGTCTACAATATTGTATATTATTCCGCGATAATGACGTCATATGCATACTTTTCTATAGACGAAGACTAGATTGTAAAAGTGGATTGCTTTAGCGGATGCAAATGACGTCATTTTATAAAAAAGCGTGCATTTTAATTCATAAAACTGAATTATGATTTGTAGAAGTGCGTCATTTTCACAGCCGAGCTGCTTTGAAATCCTTCACAGATGAAAATGCATCACTTTTGAAAATAATGTAATCGAAATCGCACACTGATAAAACGCAATGTTTTACAAAAATTTAGAGTGTTTTTATAAATGAGAGGTGGCATGCAAATAATAGCAGTTTATATTTTAGAACTTGATGATTCTCGCCTGGATGGATTTGCTTCGCCGAGTTAGTGAAGCAAACAAAGAAGGCAATAATTTGAGGTTTAAAATAATACTAGGTTCCTCAATTTTTTGTCCAAAATTTTCTCGACTAACAAAATTTTAATGATATTCTTTAGGAGACTCTACTATAATTTTATCAAAATAACATAATTTACTAATTTAATTTTTCGTAATTTTATCTAATCTATATATTTCAAACACAAGTGTGTTTTTTAGTCATCTGCCCTGATCTTCCTGCTGAATCAATTTTACTAATATATTTTTTTTTTAACTGAAAGCTGTTCATTTGTAGATGTGATCGCACTATCTGTTTTTTTTCTAATATTCCCACTTTTATACTTTAATTTTAAAAAGCATTTTATGAAATTTCTTCAAAATGGTGAAAATTAGATAGCTTTCATTATTGCAAATATAGGGAGAAATAATGAGGTATTTTTATCTTTGTTCATGCCATTTTCTGATAAAAATTCAAAATTGTTGATAAAAATTGTGGTCTAGGCTTTAGTGGCGCAAAATTCTATTAGGAGCATAATATTATATTAGGGGAATAATAACGGAAAATGACATACTGCTTTTGAAAACACGCATTCTTACTCATAAATTTTCTATATTGTTTTTCCTTCTGCATGTGTACTGATACTAAGTTTCAGACATTAGGCGAAATGCTTATTTAAGTGAAAATGAAGTCATATTTAAAAGGAAAAGATCATTTTCTTAGATAAAACTAAACATTTTAACGCAAATGCGTCTAAAAAACATAAATTATGGAAATTTTTACTATCCGGAATTGAGATTAGAATCTCAAGTAAAGAGTGCGCCTGTTCACGTCATAAAAGAAGCTGCTGACAATCGTGACATCAAGTTTTGAGTTATAATGATTTTAAAATGATCAAATAAAATAGAATTTTTTATTTTAAATGACGAATATGGATATGAGAAGTGCGTATGTAAATTTTGAAAAGGTGAAAATTGCTGTTTTTCATTCCGGAATACCAAGCATAAGAGCCTTAAATTGATAGCCACATCCTAATAACTGATCTTTATTATATTTTACTGATTACGCATCTATCTATATTATAAAGAACAAACGTATCTGTGCATAACGCTGACGTCATTTTAAAGAACAAACGTATCTGTGCGTAACGCTGACGTCATTTTAAAAGAACAAACGTATCTGTGCGTAACGCTGACGACATTTTGCGAATGGCAACACTTCACGATCAGATTTCAGTCTTGAAATTTTCGCTACTGCAATTTTTTAATCTTCTGACCATCCTACATATTCAATTTTCGTCGCATAGGGAAAAAATTTACTTTCAAATGAAATTTGTAACTGTATCTTAATTGACTGATGTATTATGTTTTTTAAAAATAATTTTTAAGCATGATTTTTTTAAAGTTTATCTTATCACGTGCCGGTTTCACTACATAATAATAATAAAGATTTTGCGCATAAAGCAACAAACATTGTTCAGCATTTGTTTTTGACTATTTTTGCGTAACGAAATTAATACTTCCTTTATGAACAAATTAAAGAATAATATTAAAAACACACCAATTAACATATTTGGGAAAAACAAATTAACGAAATTAATACTCCTTTTATAAACAAATAAAATAATAATATTTTAAAAAAAACCCACAAATCTAACATATTTATAATCGTGCAATTTAAATTTTTAGATCTCCAAACAGGATTTTTTTTCCTTCAAATGGAATTTATTTGTAAAGTTCATCTGAGTTTAATGATTGTCTATGGTTTAAAAAACAATTTTAAAGCATGAAATATTTTTTTTAATTTAATCTATATCGCGCGGAACTCGATTACGAAAGATAAATCCGTTTGCCCTTAAAACAAAATAAAGACTTCATAATTTTCTTACGACTAATATCCATTAAAAAAAATTCCCTATGAATAAATAAATAAAATAATATAAATAAAACACAAATTTAACACACATGTATAAGCTTTGAAATTATCAGAATGTAAAAGGATGCCGTAAGTAGCAAAATCTTGGTCAAATAACTCTTAGCATGCTGCTAATAGACCCCTTGCATTGACGTCACGTTGCTATTAGCAACGACTGATACTATAGCTTCTGGAGAACACACGTGGAGCACAGAAGTCCCCGTTTGCCGTTAAAAGCACGTGTTATCTTTCTCTTTAATTTAGAGCTTTCTTATTTTTATTATTATAGTGCAAATAAGTCTAAAGAATCAAATGGAGAGCACCATATTCGCCTTATATTTGGGCGCCATCTGAAGCGGTTTCAGACATGTGACGTCATGTCTGATGATGAATCTATAAGAAAATATCTCTTTTGATAAATTTCAAAAATTTATTTGATTGTATAATTCGTATTTTCCATATGAAAAATGCTTTTTTAATGTAAGTGGGCAATCTAAAAAAAATATTGCATATAAAATATTATTAGTTTTCAATTTAAAAAAAATGTTTCACCTATATTCTGTAACCCGGGAAGCCCGGGTACGATCCCCTAGTTTGTATTAAAAGTGTGAGGTTATCTCCTGGACTAATATTCAAATATTTTCCGGGCCGTACCTGATAAGGGTCAGGCTTCCATGAGCAAAAACATTCTTTTACGTTTTTTTGGTTGAAATCAAAAATTTAATAAACAGAGCTTGCTCAAATTATTCACTCAAGTTCATTGTTGATTAAAACTCATATTTAAGTATTTTCAGGACAGAACATTATCAAAGGCAGTGTCTAGGGGCGAAATTTTCTTTTACGTTTTCGATTAAAATCACATGTAAAACGAACCGACTTTGTTCAAATTTTGCTTACAAGTCCATGATGTCAATGCAGAATCAGCGCATTAAAGTTTGGATTAAAAAACTGTTATTTAAATTTTTTTATTTCTTGTTTATGAAGTAAATTTTAGAAGAGCTATGCAATGCGAATCACATTAATTATTAACATAAAATCTCCTTCTTGTTTCTATTCAGCTTTAATATAATCAATGTAACAATAAAATTTAACAAAATGAAAAATTGATATTGCGTTAAAAATAAATTTTATTCCAAATTTTACATAAGTGTTTCCTTTTTATTACATTTTAGCAATATAGCATAAAACATTGTATTCACACATTTATACACATTATATTCAACTTTGTATATCACAACCCATCGTTGTAACAATTGAAATCAGTAATTTAAAGAACTACATAAGTCCAAGAATTAAACTGTTTCAAGAATCAATAAAGACTATGCTATGTATGTTATATTTTAAGAAATTTACTATGCTCGCTGCATTTCTAAACTCTTTAAATATGTTTGTCGGTTTTTAATTATTTATTTTTTCACAGGAATTAAAAAAAAATCTTAAAGAACCTTTGGATTTAAGTTTTTTTTTGCAGTCAGTGATATTTAGTGTTCTACAGATTGAAAAAAAGAAAATATATATACAGGGTGATTCATAAATATCAAAACAATAGGCTATCTCCTTAAATATTGCTCCTAGGTGCATACTTCCAATTGCAAAGTTTCATAAAAAAGGTGCAAAATTTGATGAGATAAGTTTCAACTCCATGGGGGGGGGGGGGAATTCTTAAGCGGGTGAGAATGACGTCATTTTACATAAAATAAAAGTGTGTGCTTTGTCTTAAAATTGAAATAGATTTTGTACTATTTATATATACATACATTTTTTTTCATCGGGGGCGACACTAAATTCTGAAAAAGCAGAATTCCTGTTTTCCAGTTTATGATTAATTTTTGGTATTTGGTTTATTTTTCAATAAAGTCATATTTGAATTCATGTTTTTTTTTTAAGTTATTTCAACCAGTCCTATAAAAGCAATCAATGAATTTAACTTGAATATAATTGCATTTTATTCAAAATATGAGTAAAAGATGTAATTTTAGATCATAAAATATAAACGAAAGCTGTAATATTCATTCAGACGATTAGATGCATAAATAAGCCCCGTTCCTGTAATATATGCAAACCAGGTCTAAAACGCGATCCCCCTTAATACGCGATTTTTGTCGAGTCTCTTGAAACACGTCTTAACCTGGTTCGACTGTACTATTTTATGACATAATCAGACTTGATGAAACAGAACCGAAAAACTGGCGATAAACTACAATTACATAATAAAACTTTGTATACAAGTTACAGTCAATTAATTATCAGAATGGTCGCGTACATTCATGCAGGTGTTTGTTGGAGGGTAAATATCTTTTTTGTAGGTTGGCAGCACTGATAAGGAAAACACACAGGCATAAGGAATTCACTTCCGGTACTGTCGGCGTTAGCTGGGGATCATTTCTGACAAAGCGAATTTTCATTCGTCAGATTTTGAAATGTCGTGTTTAGAGCAGCGTGCAAACATCAAATTCTACGTTTTGCTCGAAAAATCACCTTCTGAGACGCTAGAGATGCTGAAGAAAGCATTACAGAAACGATGCCATGAAAAGACGACTGTGCACGAAGACACAGCCGAAGATGACCCTCGGACTGGGCGCCCCTCCTCTTCCACCGCAGATGAAAATGTTGAGCGTGTTCGAGAGCGTCGAGGGTGTACGAGGGCGAAATTCAGTACGAATTTATTCCTGAAGGCCAAACAGTCAATAAAGAACTTTACCTGCAGATCCTTAAATGACTACGAGATGAAATCAGGCGAAAACGACCTGAAAAATGGGCAAGAAACGATTGGTTTCTTTTACTCGACAATGTTCCATCACATCGCGCTTTGATTGTGAAAAATTACCTAGCCAGGCACAGTGTTATCACTCTGGAGCACTTTCCTTATTCCCCCGACCTAGCACCAGCGGATTTTTACCTGTTTCCACGGCTGAAAATGAAATTGAAGGGACACCGTTTTATGGATTCAGATGAGGTGATCGAAAATGCGACGAAGCTACTGAAAGACGTCTCAAAAATGGATTCAAGGAGTGTTTTGAACAATTATACAAACGCTGGATGAAGTATGTGGATGCAGGAGGAAAGTACTTTGAAGGTCAATAAGGTAAAATTATTGTTCTATTTTTAAATAATTTGTAATTGACCTATTCCGAGAATTTTTTGACCCTACCTCGTAAATCACCATAAAAATATAAAAACACACAGGATGCGTTTCGAGTTAGAAATTTTAACAGTCCGTCATCAGCCGAAAAAAGCATGTGTCCGCATGGAGACAAGGTCACGAATGAACTGAAAGGTAGAGAGTAGAGCTTACAAAGAATGCGACAGATGGCGGTAGCGGAAAGATAAAAACCAATCACAGAAGAACACCTGCAGAAGAGGAAAGCGTTGCCAAAATGATAGAAAAAAGGGGAATAAGCACAAATAAATTAAAATAAAAGAAGTAAATTAAAAAGTAAAACAATAAAAATAAAAGAAATAAAAGAGTTTTTTTAACATAGTAAAATGAAAAGAGACAAGAGAACAGGGGACAGAATGACAAAAGTAATTTCCAAGCTAAAGAAAGAAAAGGAGATGATGGGACATCATTGACAAGTTTATCACACATTTCTTCGATTACCTCTCACTTTTGGACTTCCAGTCACTGTTTTGAATTTCTCCAAGGTCAGAATTGTTTCTTCCCCTGTCTCCCCCACTCACTTGGATTTTCACGAAGCATATTTTATTTTTAAAAGTTCTGATAAACTTGTCAATGATCTCTTATCATCTCCCTTTCCTTCTTTAGAATTTTTTTTCTTGTTTTATTTTTTAATTTTCTTATTTTATTTTATTTTAATTTGTTTGTGTTTTTTCCTTTTTTTCTATCATTTTGGCAAGACTTTCCTCTTCTGCATGTGCTCCTCTGTGGTTGGGGTTTACCTTTCTGATAGCACCAACTGTCGCATTTTTTTGTAAGCGCTACTCTCAGTTCCTTTCAGTTCATTTGTGACCTTGTCCTCCTTTCGGACCCGCGTTTATTTCGGCTGATGATGAGCTGTTACAATTTCCAGCTCAAAACACGTCCTGTGTGTTTTATATTTTTATGGTGATTTATACTAAGTTTTATTATTTAATAATCAAACTTCTTTAGATATTTATTAAAAATAAGCATAACGCTTTTTATATTTTGTATTCTATGGTTTTTAAAATCATATTTAAAGTTATGTGTATTTGCACTTAATGCTTGAGAGAAAAGAAGAGGAAGTAAAAGAGCATGTGGGTCCAAGTGGGTCGTTAAAAACGAATTAATGGAAAAGAACCGATATTCGAAGAGCCAAAGTTGTCACTAGTAATGCATCTCCGGGGAAAATGATGATTTTTTTTTCTTTTTTTTTGTACCAGTTTTCTAAATGTCTCGAGGATAAGTTTTATAATTAAAACATAGTATGAATTTTAGTTTTTTTTAAAATGATTATTCCGTTACGAAATAACATTTTAAATAAGCTGTAAATAAAACTTGATGAGCCAACAGTGATAAAGTAAACCCATTTATTCCGAGCAATATTTCTAAAACTCTTTTCTTTGACATCTATTATTAATGCCTGTGGACGTATTTGATATTTATTGTTGAACTATTTGTTCATTTTTGCCCGTAACAAAATTTTTCCAGTGGGAAACAGCGTAATAAAGAGAAGTGAAAATCCTTGGGACAACACCAAATTTCAGGAATTAGATTTTATGCAGAAAACAAAAATTAAATGCAATGGTGGGTTAGTTGCAAATAAGTTGCAAAATGAATTAGTGTTGTGTTTACATTCTGTTACATAATTGCAAAATTCAGGATCCGAACAGTTTTAACTTTAATATAGCGCTATTTTAAGAAAGTGGCCTTTGCAGTTAGATTAATCACAAATTTCCGTCATGTAAGGGGACTTTATATTCTTCATTTGGCGAAAAATGACGAAAATATCAAAATTTCAATTTTTTGCTTGACACGTACTTAGGCATCGCTAGTACACTTTAGCGAAATTACGTAAAGGTCAGATGGTTATAAATATGTAATATGAGAAAAAGACTATTTATTTTCCTTTAAATGATCCAGTGTTGCAATCTTTAAACTAATTTTACTCAGGTTTTTTTTTTCTTCCAATATACAAGGGTATGATTAAAATACTAAAATTTCAGCATACATTCAATTGTTCGTTATTATTATTATTACTTTTTGACGATCTTTAAGATGCATTTAATAAAACTAGCTATCGGATTTTTAGTAATAAGTTGTTTATTTTTATTTTAAATAAAGATGTTAAGTGAATAGTCAATTTTACTATTTTTAAATACGCCATGGCTTTTCATATTTTATTAACTTCTTTGGAAACTTGAGCCCTAACATTACTCTTGTAAAAAAAAAAAAATCAAAAAGTTCAAAATTTTAAGAGAATTAGTTTTAAAAATTAAAAAAGAATTAAAATAAATTTTCAAATTTTATCACAAGAATTGCATTTTTTCTTTATTAAATCATTTGCCTTCATAAAATCACTTAATAATATATTAAAAAGGTATCATAAAATACCCAAATAAAATAATTTGTTCAAAGGGTATTAAGGCCCCCTAAATAAGATAAATTTTACTATAAGCAGCCATTTTTTACAAAGCGTAGTAAGTTTACCGTCCTCAGTAATGCTTGATTAGATGACTCAAGATAGTGGAAACACAATATTTTTTTGAGGCCCCTTTTTATTAGTCGAAAGTTGAGTGGACTCCGAGATATGGTTTTGCCCCTAGGGCCCAAATTTTATTTCAGTAAGCCAATGTTCTAAAATTCACCATCAAACAAAAGTTTTTCTATAAGGGTCTGATAAACCCTGGGATATAGTTTTTCAATCCGCTGGTTGGGAGAAGTTTGAACTTTTAAAAAATAACTTTTTTACCTATGAAATTTATCAATCCGCAAACTTTCATCTTCAACGATTCCACGATATGTTTTTGCATCCCTCCTTTCAGTTGCAGGGGATCGAATTTATAAAAGACAACTCCTTTAAAAATCCCGCAATAAAATTATCACACTGAGAAAAAAAATACTGCCTTCACCTAGAATGAATAAGTAGTCATTTTCGGAATCCTTAAACTACAAATATAGATTTCCGAGCTATTCGAATAGGGTAAACAACTAAACTGAATAGACGAAATGATCTAGAATTTCTAGTCTCTAGTTTTCTAGGTGATGAAACGATAATGAATCGTTTCAGTAGTGAGAAATTATCGCTTGATTTCTGGAATGGTTTCCTAAACTAGAATTATAGTTACTAAAATTAATCTCTTGTGTTCGCATCTATTTGCAGAGATTTTTAAATAAGTTTGATCACGAGAATATAGGAAAACGCTCTTGAATTCTAGTAGGAGACTCTAGAACTCTCTAGCAAGGGGAACTAGAATTTATACGGATGACATGGAACTATTTTTTCTAGAGCCACAATTTAGATTCTAGATGCCAGAACCATTTTTTTTCTCAGTGCATAACATAAAATTTCATCCTTCAGGGAGCGCTCACATGGCTGGAGACGGTGGGATACATTTTCTAATTAACGAGCTTTTTTATACTTGCCTATGTCTTTGAAATTCCTTATCAGAAAAAAATTCATCTGAAAAGCTGATAGCTCCTGAGATTTTGCCTCTCTTGGAGGGGCAGAGTTGATTTTTTAAAACTCGACCCCTTTACCCATGTTTATATTAAAAAATTCATCTTAAATCGCCCGAGGTATGATTTTTAAATCCTGGGGTGGAGATTGGCATTTTTAAAACCAACCCTTTTACCCGTACCTATATTCTAACACAAGGGAAGAAAATATTCAACAATACCGCCCAAACATAAATATCATAATGAAATTAATTCTGCGGTTTCTGTGGCATATAGGGAAATTAATTCCGCGGTTTTTGCGGCATATAGGGAAATCCATGTATGCCCTTTCAGTATCATAAAAACATTATATTACTCACTGTCGGAGGTTGCCAGTGAAAACCGAAAGGAAGGATGTATGAAATTTATCGCCTTGTTGCATAAACACTGTTTATTCTTTCTTTCCCTCTTTTGAAAATCGTTTTGGCTGGGAGTATTCGCACCGCTCGTATTCATGAATTCATTAAACCAGGGACTGAGGTTTAATATCGCAGGATCGCATTCGCGATAAGATATCGGAATGACGATATTCGCAATGGATTTTTTGATATCGTTATCAAGATTTGTATTTCATATCGATTTCAACTGTTTTATCGATATAACATCAGCCTTTTAAGTTAAAAATATTTCGCGACTCGCATATTACATAAAATTTTAAGAGGCTTTTGTTTAATCTAACCTACGGAAAAGAGGAACTTTTGCACAAAGTATACACACGAGAACAATAATAGGTAATACTAATGTAAAAGTGGAATAATGGATACATTATTTTACTAAGTGAAGAAAAATACGTTTGTTAATGAACGCATTAAAAAAATATAGTTTGAAGGTTAATGAAATTTATGGCATTCATCTGTACCAACGGCTGAGTCTATATCGATATTGAAATTTTAACGTTAGCACTAAGCTTCTCTTTTACACACAATTTAAGAAAACACTGATTTTTCACGAAGTTATTTATCTACATTATTATTTATTTTTCCCCGATGTTTTCCCTTAAAGTTGCAACATATTTGTTTTGTTATATTTTTGCATTACATAAAATTAATTATACATTTTGGAAGATCTAAACGATTGATCTTCAACCCATCAAAGTATCGCCGCGACCCAACAGTGTTTCGCCACCCATAGTTTGGAGCCACTGATATATAGTGAATGGAATAAAGAGAAATTAGATTTGATTATACTCATACTAAAATTTAAAGATGTTCAATGTGTCTCGCTCGATCTACACGAATAATATGATAGACGAGGGTTTACCAGTCTGTGGTACGCGAACTGTAGTGTTTTTGTTTAGTTTAAAAGTTTGTAGATGACAGAACCAAACTTAAGGATAAGTATTCCTACACCATCAATTTAAAAGATCTACTTTTCTTGTAGATGTGGTTAGTCTCAGAATGTTTTGATTTGTATGTGCTTCCTATATTTATGTACTGTAACAAAAAAAAAAAAAAACCTCTATTAGTACCCAGTGCTATTCGTTTAAATCGGTTATTTTATGTAATTAATTTTTAATATAGTATACGCACTCCTGAAGATACGCGGCGGACCGGATGTTGCAGGCCCGTAGGTAAGGGCAGGTCTAAACAGACACCTCCCATTTTATAAAGAACCCATTATTTTTACAGTATATTGTTTTAAAGTTTTTTACTTAACTTTCTTAACTTTGGACATTATTTTAACTATTGCATGCACAAAGAGAGGGGTTTGAACCTGTTGAAGCCATCACTTACCCCCACGTCTACGTCGAAGGCACACGAAAATAATATTATCAATGGAGGAAAATAGAAGAAATAAAGGTTAAAATGAACACAGAAACTCTGTTCATCAAAATAAGCTATATATTTGTTATTTTAAATCTATGCAACTACAAGTAAAACGATTCTGGTCTAAAACCAATGAAGGTATTTCATAAGCGAAAGAAGAAATGCAATACTTTAAAAATGATAGATTTTCTTTAGAGAAATAGGAAAAATGTCTCAAAACAAATCTTTATAATATTTCTAAAAGAAATTTTTGTTGACATTAAATGTTAGCTTTCAAGTCCACAGAAAGAAAATCAATATGCTGAAATGTCAAAATATGTAAGGATGAAAAAAAGGAGAATAAAGAATAATTTAAAATCCTCAAGGATGGATATTAGTTATTCTTATGTCAGAATCTTGGAAAGGTATTGTCGTTCTCAAGATTTATGACTCAACCTTTTTAAAATAATTTTTTAAATATTCAAATGTTATTGATTTAAAATTTATTCTTTATAGGTATGTGGGTTTGTTTGTTTCACATCTCTTAATAGATTATTATAGCCATCTGATTGTCTAGTCACGAGGTCTCAAATGATACTATGTTCGAATCTCGATAGATATATGAATGATTGTAGTGGCTTCGAAATTAACTTTTATTGTTACTGCATTTTCACGGAGTTTTAAATAATTTTCTTCAATACAAACTCTTTATCTTAGTTCCTGAGATCACCATATATATGATAAGAGTATTAATCAAATAAAACACCACTAATACTTTAGACAAGTTTATAAAGTGCGTTTGAAAAGTAATCGCCTATTTAAATACGATTATTTATTAAGATTATTTATTCATACTATTATTGTAAAACCTTCACCAATTCATGTGTAATAATTTAACCCCTTGAGGAGCGGTAGGATATATTATATCCCACCTCATTTTAATTCAGATTTACACCAGAAAATTTTAATTAAATTTTACTTTTATAACTTTGCTGGAAAAAAAGCTGAAAAATCACTTTTCCTTATTTTGAAATAATTTTTTTTTTAAATTTACGGTGTGAATTCAACATTAGAGAAACGTAATTGCTTACCCCTTAAGGGGTTAGTAAAATTGAAGATTCACCAAGACAGCCAGGCAGTAAATAAAGTTGCTGCAATTTGTTTTTGGGGATAGAATAATTTTTAATGGTTTCTAATGATTTTTAAATGACAGCGTTCTGATTTAAAAAAAATGCAGGCAATTAGTATGAGAATTTCATACAATGTACATTTAGTTTAAAATTAAGGATTTTAAAATCTTTTTCTTTCACGAAAATTTATGCATTTACGAATTAAAATCACTTAATGAACTGTCTGAAAGCACCCAAATTCGATTTCAAAACAGGCGTAAATAAAACGCGAAAAATCTTCCTCTCCTTTTGTTTAAATTTTATAAATGGGTTTTTTCTTTAAACATAACATCATTTTTTTGGGTGGCAACATTTCATTTTGTCACAAGCGGAAATTTCCCGTGTGGGTGGTTCCCGATAAATAACTTGTACTGGTGAGATAAAAAATTAGACATGCCTCTGAAAATAAAAAAACGGTAAAGTAAATTTAAATAAAAAATATTTACAGCTTATTAGAGTACATACTAACGGGCTTAGGCTCACTGCCTACACACATCCGATTCAGAGAGCATCAAAAATAAAAACATGGAACGTCCATGAACACCACTGGAAAAAAAAAAAAAACATTTGTGACCGTGCTGGTCTAGTGCTCTCCCTCTCTCTTCTCCAAGTTCTGTTTTTTTTCTCTTGTGGCCACCAACACTCAGCATCTCAGATTAGTCCATCTCAAAATTCCAGAGATGCTCTGGGGTGAGGGGGGGGTTGCAGATTGTGGGAACATGCAGGAGCCCTTAGAGGCACAAACGTGACACATTTCTTTGAGATTCAGTACCAATGACAAAGAAAGTAATGTGCCATTACAAAATCGTGTCATGTGAAGAGTCTAAACACTAGTTTTAGAATGGTGGAATGCTTCCATCAGTAACTTGTACTGTGGCCATAACAAAACATTTTTGTATGTTATTATAATATATTAATTTAAATAGCATTGTAAGATACCAAAAATTACAAAGTATTGTGCACTTTTTTTTATATTTAACTCGTAGTTACAGTAATCAGTGTATAAAAAAAGGCAAAATTCAACAGCTCACCTTTCCCTGTTGCGCGTTCAAATACAAAATTGGATCGACAAATATAATTTTAATTAAAAACTCCAAAAGGAAAATTTAGAGCATTTCTACTCATTAGAAACTGAAATAGAACTACAATGTTCATCGTAAAAATACAGCATACACCCTGTTGGGTGAGCAAAGTGCAAATTGAATCAACATAATGTTAAAACTTACATATTAAATTTGACGAAAATCCATCCCTTAGATACCGGGATATAGCTATCACGGAAATCGGGAAAAACACAGCATAGCAGAGCCCTCTGCTCAGGGAACAAAGCCGAAATTGGAACAACATAATTTTTAAGGGAGGATCTACTTCTTTGGCCTAAAATTACGTGATTTTTACTACACTGGCCTCCAAAAGTTAAGGTACAGGGACTGGATGCTTTCGATTGCACACGGTTTGTCAAATATCTACCAACATTATTGACGAATTGTTCTTGAACATCTGGGATGTAAAGAAGATGTTTGATTTCATATTTCTCGATGAAGATTTAGTCTGGCCGACAATTAGGGGGCTAATAATAAATTTAATAATAAAATAATATTTGCGATCAGCTATGAAACAGAAAATGTTGGAAATGATTTGTCACTGCGTTAAATCACTATTTGGGTCCTGTTCAACGTTTGTGTGCATTTGTGTAAGAATATCACTCATATTCGTAAAGATGTTAACGTTTTTGTGAAAAATTCAAAAGTTTTTTGTTTATAGCATACAGAGTTTTCAACCAAATTTAACACAACTTTCCGAAAACCTGACAAAGAACAGTAGCAACAGTACACTTCAATTAAAACATGAATATATTGAATATTTGATGAGATATGGGTACTTGTATGAAATCATTTTTAACTGCGCATGCGTGGAAGATTTCAAAATTTTTATTTCATAATTTGGTAGTCAGATATTTAGGGCAACTTATCTAAAATGTCCAGTCAAATATCGAGAAATTTCACAAAGATAGGGGCGATATAGTGAGTTACTCTCTAAAAATAGCTTTATTATAAGGGTTTTTCCACAACTTTTCGATCAACTCAGTATATCTTTCTGAGTTTTCACAATATTTGACTGGACTTTTTACAGAAGTTACCCAAAATAGCTGGCTACCAAATTATGAAATAAAAATTTTGAAATCTTACACGCATGCGCAGTTAAAAATTATTTCATACAAGTGCCCATATCTCATCAAATATTCAATACTAGCTGTTTAACCCGTTCTATGGACGGGTGTTCATGAATTTAATTCTAAAACCAAAATTCAATAATATCTTCTCCGAGTTCATAATCATTAGTCAACCAACCATCCCCCAAGCGAATGAGCCATTCCACGAAATCAAGTTTCTCCGGTACCGTTCGCATATTTGTAACCAGATTGAACTGTCAAAATGTTAGCCAGAGAGAAGAATTCTTGATACAACTTTCAAAAATGAGTGTTTTGTTTGCATGTATATCCACAGGCAAAATCTGCTACAGTCACCTCCAAGAATAAATACTTTGCCCCAAAATGGGACATCATTGCCATCCAAATCTCACAGAAGTCTATCAACAGCATTCAAAGCATGAATAGGTGCCATGGTACATTCATCCAATATAATGAGCTTAGCCATATTCAGTAATCTTCCTTCAGATGTATTTTGCCGAATTTTTGAACATGAATTATCCAATATGGGAACCGGTATTTTAAACTGAGAATGTGCAGTTCTTCCAGCTTGAAAGAGTATCGATGCGATGCCTGCCCATGCAACGGGAATAGCAGTATGTCCCATTCCTCTGACGTAATGCAGCAAAGTATTGAATAGGAACGTTTTTCCTGATCCCGCAAAAGCATTGACAAAGAAAACCTCAGCGAGAGTAGCATAATCATTTTGAATATTTTCAATGACAGCATCAAAAATTATACGTTGTTCCGTATTCAGTATGTTTAACAATAGTTTCCCCTCTGCTCTTTCTTCTTGTAAATCATAGACATCGCATTCCACAGAGTTCTCTAGGTTTGAGGGTTCAGGTAATTCAAGGTTCTGAAGTGTCTCGTTGTGTATGCGTAGATGATTGGCTATGTCTTGAAGGGCTCTGTCTCTATTCTCCTGTAGCGGCAGATGGCGAGAAAAATCTTCTGAGAGTTCTGACTTAAACTGTTCCCATAACTGAATCGGTAAATTTGGATTGCCAAAGACACATATGAACGAAAACCGTTATCTCAGTTTGGGTGGAATTTCAAAACCACATGCTTCAGTTAAACAATGTTGCCATTCATCATCATCTTCTAATAAATTTCTAGCATGGCATGCTCCCTTAATGTTTCATGGATAGTATTCTCATACGTCCTTAACTCCTTGAAAGACTTGGCACCGGGAACATGACAAAGGTGCATACGAAGATGGAATAGCCCAATATCCTTTGAGCTTACAGAATACATCCTGATACTATGAAGTCACCTAATATAACACGCCTTTGCCACACATTGCCTTTCCATACAAAGTGCTTTGGAATTTCTGTATAGAGATAGATGTTTGCTGAAGGATCAGAACTGTTAAGTAGAAACCAAGCAGTGAGCATGGTGTCTTTATTTCTTGCTCTTTCAAAAGCTTCACGTTTCTCCGCTTCCCTAAAATACACAGATTGCATGTCTTGTAGATGCACCGGCAATCCAATAATAACATGAGACTTGTCCTGCATGGGGCCTCTCAAGAAGTCGCCTCATTGCCTCTGGTGCCGAAACATATCGTTCATTTAAGCGTGGAATACGTAATAAGTATATCTCGAAAAATATTTTTCTACTACTGTGCATTTTTTGAAAATGAAATTTAATTTATTATATTGCTATGGCAGCAGACGTTATAAAATGATACCTTTGGAATAAGAGAATAAATAGAATAAAAAGTTTTGTTGATGTTCGTGATAAAAAGTTTTCTTTATTTTTAAAATAAGGTAATAATTAAGCGCAATTAAATAATATCTAATTATTTGCATGCGACCTAAAAGAATTATCGTAATACCCGCTACATCTTCTTACTATTGCAGCGTGGCCTACGTAATATGTATATTTCACATTGCAGTAAACATTTAGAACTGGTTTGAACTCGCGCGATTACGGATTGAACACAAAAAAAGGCAAAAACTCGTCAAAAATATAAAATATAAAAAAATCTATTTAAAATTTTCGAATTTTTTGCCCCAATCGTACATGGGTCTCCTACCGGCAACCCGTGTGTCAAATTTCGTAGCCCTGCGCCCTTTGGTTTCCGAGTTTTTTGTGGTTACAAGCGTACGAGCACAGATTTTAATAGTATAGATATTCATGTTTTAATTGCAGTATACTGTTGCTACTGTTCTTTGTCAGGTTTTTGGAAAATTGTGTTTAATTTGGTTGAAAACTCTGTATGCTATAAACAAAAAACTTTTGAATTTTTCACAAAAACGTTAACATCTTCAAGAATATGAGTGCTATGCTTACACAAATGCATACAAACGTTGAACAAGACCCAAATAGTCATTTACCACAGTGACAAACCATTTCTAGGCCTTTTCTGTTACATAGGTGATCGCAAATATTATTTTATTATTAAATTTGTTATTAGCCCCCTAATTGTACCCCGATAAATCTTCATCGAGAAATATGAAATCAAACATGTTCTTTACATCCCAGAAGTTCAAGAACAATTCGCCAATAATGTTGGTAGATATTCGACAAACCGTATACAATCGAAAGCATCCAGTCCCTGTACCTTAACTTTTGGAGGCCAGTGTATTTTTTTTCGGCTACAAAAGAAAGAGATAACATCTTCGGACTTTTTAAATTATATTTATTGACATTTTAATTATATATTTAATTTTTTTTGTGTTAAAAAAAAGAAAAAAAAGGTCTTGTGCGCCTACAGATACACGCCATGGACTTCCAATTGGGGAACCGTTTTTCTACGATCACAAAGCATATCAAACAAATTTGGTCACCCTATTATGAAAAGACATTAAATTCTCCGGAGCTTATGCCAACATTTGGTTTATAAAACAGATTTTTGACAAAATGGCGGTCATTTGAACAAAAAAGGTCACTTTTTCGCTTTTTTTTCTTCATTCCGAGAGCTCTAAAAAATATTTAATCAATGAAAATTTTATTTTTCGCTGTTATAAACTCCACACAAAAACAACTAGAGTTCTTTTAAATAAAAAATGAAGGAAATAGGTCTAATAGTTCTCGAAAAAAATGATCGTCCTGTTTGAAAAACAGTGTTTCGATGAAAACAAGTTAAAACTTTTACCATAGCATTACGTTCAAACAGCGGTGTTACATTCTATCAGGAAAAAATACTGTAAAAAAGGCTAGTGGCGCACCCAAGATTTTATCTTGGAGGAGCCAAACATTGGCGGCGAAACAAAATGAATTTAGTGGGGGTAAAATTTCTCTAGTTTTGATTACAATAAGAAATTACAAAGAGACACTAATTAATCACGAAATTACGATAATTAATTCACTATCAATTAATTGGTTATTTATTTTAATGAAAATTAAAATTATTATACTTAAAATTGAGTTTAATTAATAATTTAAGGAATTACTAATTTTTGAATGTGCAGAAGTTAAACATTTAAAGAGCTCATAAATAAACATTTATAGAATTTCCTATTTATATCTATCTAATTGTCAGACATATTGTAGTTTAAGAAAAATATCCAAAATAGCCTTGGGGGCCACATCAAATCAGGCAGTAAAATACCAATATGTAACCCACCACCACAGATTTTAATGAAACTGCGTGTGTTTGTTCTTACTATTAAGATATGATCACCAGTAATTTTTTTTGCTCCTCGGTGAAATAGTTTCTGAGGAAAAAATTGTCAAAATTTTGAAAAACTGGCGTCAGTTGGCATTCTTGACTGCTCGGTTTTCAAATGTAGCATGTCATATATATAATCATATTTCAATATCTACTCTACAAATCATCTTCAAATAATTTATGCATAATATTTAGGGTACGCAGTTTATGAAAAAAATATATTGTTACGCTTATAACATTTTAAGTGGGTCTAAAAAAATGTTTAAACTTTGAAGTCGTAAATTTTTTATGAAAAATAATGCATTAACAAAAAAAGCATTATCAACAAAAGGCGGTATTTTTATTAAATTTATTTTTTATGGGAGATATACTTAAAGGTGTCCTTTACCTGATTCTGAAATAAAAATAGTGGGATTTTGGGTGTTTTTAGTAGTATTTTCTAATTAAAAATATTTTGAGGTGCATTTCAAATCAAATCAAGCAGAGTCATTCCATGTCAGTTCCCTTAAGCCATTTAATCACTGTCACAAATTTCAATGAAACTGGGTTTGTTTATAGCTCATTTTAAGACGTAATCACCTTTAATTTTCTTGATCCTAAGTAAAATATTTTTTAAGACAAAATTTTGAAAAATTGCTTAAAATTTTTTTAATGACAGTTCTATATTCAAAGACTGCATTTAAAAAAAGGTCATTTCAATATAAAATCACTAAATAGGTTTCAAATAATGCATATGCGACAAATACTGTTGGCAGATTATTATTTCTTGTTTTTTGTCATGTTTAAACACTAAGAGTGTGTATCTTGTTGAGAGTGTTTTATCTTGTGAATTTTTTAAATCAAGAATTTTGTCAAAAATAATGTGTTAATCAAAAATTTATTATCAACCGAAGGCAGGGTGTTATTGCTTTTTACGTAAAAATATCTTTTAATTGGTTATAAAATAAAAAAAATGAAAATATGAGAAAAAATTATCAAAGTTTTGGAAAATTGCCACGAGTTGCCGTTAATCATTGTTCAATTTTCAAAGGCCTCATTTTATATATAAAATCATATTTAAATAACTAATAAAGAAATATTCTTGAAATAATTTAAGCAAGGTAAATAAAGTATGTAGATTATGAAAAAAATATTGCTGTAATGTTAAAAAATATTTAAACGTGTCTAAAAAATTGTATAATCTTTGAAATCAAAAATATTTTACAAAAAATAATGAAATTATTATAAAAGCTTTATCAATCAGAGGCGGAGTTCCTATGACTATTTTTTTAATTTTAAGTTGTACATAATACTACATTATAACTGGATCTGAAATAAAAATAGTGGGATTTTGGTTGGTTTTAGTAATATTTAAATCATATTTAAAATTATCAATGTCTTCAGATGTAAAATCTATCCAATGTATAATCCCTGGAAATATTTTTATTTATACCGTAATTTCGGGTGTATAGCCCGCAGATCAAACAATCCAGCTTGGACCCAGAAATTTTATTCAGCATTTGAAGACCAATATTTACCGTGATCTAAAAAGTTACATTTTATTTTAAAAAAATTTCTGTGTCGAAACACGATTGTTTGATCCGCGGGCTATACACCGGAAATTACGGTACATTTATTTTATTTTTCAAATTATCCTTTATGTTCGTTTATTAAGGAAAAGAATAAACAATATTGTTTTTTAGTAAAACTTCTAGGGTGAAGAGCAATTATCCCTTTCCAAAAAAGAGAAAAATCACTAGCTCCTCACCGTCCAACAGAAATTTTCAAAATGAAACTCCTAATCTTTAAACTCATATTTGGCTGCTAATATTGAAATTTAGCATTGAGCTGCCAATATTGAAAAAAATACCAAATTTCACTCCTTTGAAGAAAATTTTGACATATTGTTCTTTAAATATATGCAAAAAATGCATAATCTGAATTTATATCTTTCAAATAACTATATCTAAAAAATTATTTAAAACTTAATGAGTTGCACCTTTGTAACTTTATTCAGTTTCTATTGATATGTAATTTGATATATTTCATCACAATATTGCTGAAAGATGGATTTTCAACATATATTGTATGTATATATATATGCGTGTATATATATCACTGTTCTCAAACAAATTATTTAAAAATTATTCATTTATGTTTAATAAAGCATATATATTGTTTATAGACTTATAGAAAATACGTATGGTAAATTTTATGATATTATGTCAATAATATCTAAAAGTAAAGAACTTATCTAATAGTATGTAACGAAAAATTTAACATCTGGTGTAATGACAACAAAATTTTATAATTGTTTTACTTAATTTGGATGAATGAGAAAAGCGTACATGTTTATATTTTATTAAAGTACAGGTGAAAATGTCACAAAGACATTCCTATCTCAACAACAACTGAGTATGTCACATTCACACTACAGCTGATTTTTTCTTTTTGATCTTTCGGGTTTGATTTCAGATGGTAATGAATTAATTAGTTTTGTTAGAAGTGTCATTGCAGTCAGCATATTAGGTTCACTATTTTATTTTTTATAATTTATTTTGATTGATTCGATGAACAGCAACATTTAAAGCGACCATTTCATGAATTTTCAATTAAAAGCTGATTTATAAATTCATTATGTTGTTTAGTTATTATTATCGTCTTAAGATAATTAGTTGGTATTAAGATTTTTAAATTTAGTTTATTTATTATTTGAACAGTTGAAAGTATTTTTCAATAAGAGTGGGCTGTTGATTTTAAGTCGGCTGTTGAGCAGTGTAGTGTTGGTAAAGGAACTGGTACTGTTTAATTTAATTTTTATTGCTATAAATAATATTTGTTATTTTATTATTGTATGTATTATATTTAAGCAAGAGTAGCAATACACGATATCGTGGTCATTATAGTACATCTTAGCATAAAAAGCTTCAATATTTATCATTAAACATTCACATTTTATGAAAATTTTGTTAAAATTGCTCATATTATCACTATTTTTATTTTATAACTATTGAAAAGATATTTTTACGTACAATTAAAAAAAGTAATAACAGCCTGCCTTCGGTTAATAATAAATTTTTGATTAACACATTATTTTTCATAAAATTCTTGATTTTAAAAATTCACAAGATTAAACACACTCTTAGTGTTTAAACATGACAAACAACAATAAATAATAATCTGTCTACGTTATTTGTCACATATACATTATTTGAAACTTATTTAGTAATTTTATATTGAAATGACTTTTTTTTATGCAGTATTTAAATATAGATCCGTCATTAAAAACATTAAAAAAAAATTCAATATTTAGATATTTCTTTATCTTAAAAAATATTTTACTTAGGATTAAGGTGATTACGTCTTAAAATGAGCTATAAACATACCCAGTTTCATTGAAATTTGTGACAGTGAATTAAATGTCTTAGGCGAACTGACATGGAATGACTCTGCTTGATTTGATTTGAAATACGCCTCAAAATATTTTAAAATAGGAAATACTACTAAAAACACCCAAAATCCCACTATTTTTATTTCAGAATCAGGTAAAGGACACCTTTAAGTATATCCCCCACAAAAAATAAATTTAATAAAAATACCGCCTTTTGTTGATAATGCTTTTTTAGTTAATTCATTACTTTTCATAAAAAATTCATGACTTCAAAATTTAAACATTTTTTTAGACACACTTAAAATGCTATAAGCGTAACAGTATTTTTTTTTTCATAAACTGCGTACCCTATATATTGTGCATAAATTATTTGAAGATGATTTGTAGAGTAGATATAGAAATTTGATCTCATTTATGTCATGCTACATTTGAAAACCGAGCAGTCAAGAATGCCAACCGACGGCAGTTCTTCAAAATTTTGACACTTTTTTTTCTCAGAAACTATTTGACCAAGGATTAAAAAATATACTGGTGATCATATCTTATTAATAGGAACAAACACACGCAGTTTCATCAAAATCTGTAATGGTGGGTTACATGCCTGCCTGAACTGACATGGAATGACCCCTTGACGAGATGAATTATTAAAGGCAAATTTTTGGGCTAGTTCAAAATTAAACTCGTCACTCAGAATTATATTGGAATTTATAAACTAATAGAGATTTAATCTCTTGTGGAGCATGACAGTAAATTCTTGTAGAGGCATTGTCTATAGTCGTGGAAAGGGTAGATGCCCCTACAGCCCCCGTGGCTTATTCGACTATGGGTCTGAGTTAAAAGGATAAAAAATTATTTCAAAAAATTCAATAAAATTTAATTAAAAATATTGTTACACATTTATTTATTTATTTATTATTTTCTTTACGAAGCTTTGAATTAAGTTACATTAATCTCTCTGTGTATATGTAACAAAGCCAGTTCGTTTAATCTTGATTTTGTCATTGTGGATCTAAAGTAAGTTTTTAAAATGTGTAATGTCAAAAATTACCTTTCGCTGAGATAAGTTGTAACGGGAAGCGTTGCAGATATCTTCAGTCATTTGTAGACGTTGGGGTACAACATTTTGTTACATTTCGAAACTGCTTCAATGGCATTCTTGCATCGAGTTATTGAAAGCTATTTCTCAAATTTTCTGTAGCTGAACTCAAATTCGGTATTCAAAATTTATAAATTTGTAGAAAGCAAATCATGCAAATAAAATTCGCACAATTGACGAAAATCTTTCATGTCACTTGCTGTTGAAGTTTTTTTCATTATATAGAAAAAAAAATTCAAAATGTTGCAATGCCGAGTGAAACGTTTATTAAGTTGAGTGAACGTTTGATCAACGAATAGAATAAAAATATTTTCCTGAAATGCTCTTCAATAGAATCGGCTGGTACATTGGATCTTTGTGTTTGTTTTGATGCAGTTTTTGGAATTTTAATGTCAATATGAGTTATTGGCTTTCATACAAGCTTCATCATAAATATCCTTGAAAGAAATATCTGGGGCTTTACAAATAGTATTTAAGTTAGCCACAAAACCGTCAACGAAATTTCAGGCAATTAAAAGGTCACTGGCAGATTTTTGCAATAATTTAAACAATGGTAAAGTGTATGCAAATATATTCTGTAAGCTAAATAAAGAAATTAGGAACCAAATTCACATAACGAATTTTCCACAAGTTTTGCCTTAGAAGACGAGTTTCTGTCTTCACAAGTTGCGATTGTTTCAAAGCTATCAATCATATAATTCTATCATGGTCATAATGGCTTTATGGCGTCCCACCCACCTAGTTGGACAAACTTTTTGTAGTTTTTGGTTATTAACCCTCTCGCTGCGTAATTGTTTTATCAAAATAGCTTCAAAAATTGCATATTTAAGAAATTTTATTCTTTTGTCATCGGTTTTTCAAAACAAAAAATTTTGTCTAATTTAATCGGGAAAATGCTCCGAGTAAATAATGCAAAATTTACAATAAAAAAAAACTGGTGGGAATGATCAAGAAGGTTTAGTTAGACGGAAAAATGCATCCCCGAGAAAATCTCAGGTTCTACAGCGAGAGGGTTAATTTCCGGTGTATGTTTGTCAATAGTGTTGAGGAGGATGTTTTGTCTATTAGGAGTATTGAAAAATTGCGTGTAATTTCAATTATGCCAATGTAGTTTTTATTTCTGTCAGAGATACAACATTTCAAGTGCTAAATTTAAACTATGTGAGGCATAATGAACACATAAAGCTTGCGGATATATATTTATACGTGAGACTTAAATCCGTTAAACTTTCCGCTCATTGATGGGACAACATCATAACCTTGCCCATACGTAAATAGGACAAATCGATATCATATGTCTTTAATCGCTCTAATATTTTTCCGGGCAAGTTTTTTCCTGCTGTGCTTTCTAAAGGACTTGGCCCATCGTTAGTAGTTGGTAGAAACTGTTGAGAAGTAGTAGGGTCAGGAAATGGTAGGTACAGAGACTCTTTCAACCATCTGAGCAGGATTCTGAGAAGCTAACGGTTGGATCATCAATTATCCATCAATTAACCAGCGCTTATCCAAGTATTTGTGCTTCTTAGGTTTGACAGATTGAAAAACATTGAAAAAAGTATATATTTAACAAGTAAAAATTAAATTTAAAAAATCAAAAAACCCCACTGCGTAAAAAGCGAACTAATTAATTATTTCTCATCAATGTGAAACTATTTTTTATATTACTTACTTATTTTTCTTATTTACTTGTATTGATGACTTTTAAGTTGTGTTTAATTGTTGGTTCTATAAACACTGTTTTGATGAGGCCTATAGATGTCTATGAAGGTTAGAGTTGCAGTAAAGCTAGAGATCCTACCTACCCAACTTAAAGGTTGTGTAATATTTAAACGGAGCTTCTGTCTGTAAAATAATGAAACATCGTCTTCATTTTGAAAGACCTATCCAATGATATGCCACTCAATAGGGTGCGTAAAAATGTTTTTTTCGTATCTACCGCCATTTGTATTTTACGGCCGCCATTTTGAATTTATAAAAACAAAACCTAGCCTATAACCATCGAACTGTTAAGACGAATCGATAGAGGCTTCATTCATTAAAATCCATCCAGCCATTGGGATGTTTCGAGGGTATAAAGAAATCCACATATCCAGATAGGCGTCAAACACGTAACCCTTCTTGGCAGTCGGGTAATAACAGCAGGATTCATTAATAAATTTTGCGCAAATTATACATAAGTTATTTTGAAAAAACGTGCTTTAATATCTATTAATTTTGATGTTGCATAAATGTTTTAAGCGCGAATATTTAAAAAAGTATTATATTTGAATTTAATTCATGAATGTGCTTGGTTCATGGTCTTTACTAACATATTCAAACAATGTTGGCAGCTTGAGAGTTAGTAAATAGAAATATATCTTGCGTAATGGATTTTTTCCTGTCTGTACCAAAGTAATTTAAAATTAACTATGAAGTGTATCCTTATTTACTACAGCCACTGTGATCAAAACGTAAGAGGTAAAGGGCTAGGACGTACTATAGTCCGTCTCAAAAGTTTAAGCACTCTGCAAATCTGGTTTTAAAAAATTGAAGAAGAAATTATATGAAGTCAGTTTACAATGAATACTCGACATTTAATGAAATAAAATAAGCAATAATCAAATAAAATAAGCAATTGCGTCTCAAACGTTTAAGCACTTTATGCATTTTTTAAAGAAACATTGGATTGGATGGTGTAACGACGTTGTATGACATCGTATTCCAGTTTTATAAAAGTATAAAAGCGGATGAATCATTTCCACTCGTTTTAAGAATGCGGAAGGGTGTAAATAATTCACAAAAGGTGAGATTTTAAAAGTTTTTAAATTGAAATCACAAAATAAATCTGTTTCTAAAATTACAAAATTTTTAATAGATCAAAGTGATGTATAGATCAAGTATTTTCTGGAAATGATAATTTCAACCGGAAACCAAGATGTGGAGAAACACGTATGACGACTGTTCCGACGGATCGGAGAATACGGAGATTTGTATCTAGACAAAGTATGCCCATATGGCAAATTATACAAATCTCGGTGTACAGGTGTACAAAGACACTGTACATAGACGTATTAAAGAATGTGATTACATCATACTAAAGAAAATGGCTCGCGAACCGTATCTCAAACTACACTACAAACAAACAAGAATGAACTGGGCTAAAATACACATGTCCTAAAGGAACAAGTATGGCTTACTGTTTTATTCAGTGATGAGAAAAAATGGAATTTAGAATGGCCCTGATGAATGGAATACGTGTTGGCATGATCTACGAAAGGAACCAATGGCTTTTTTCAGCAGGCAGCAAGGTGGTAAATCTGTTATAGTTTGGGGGAAGGGCATTAGGCATCAAAAGCTAGACTTCTCTTGCTTTTCTAAATGGAAGACCAAATTCTCAAAAATATCAAGAGACGCTGAACCAGCATTTGCTTCCATTCGGTGATTTTTTTTGGGGTGGGGTCCTAAATGGATCTTTCGACGAGATAATACCTCAATCCACATATTACATTCTGCAAAACCATGGCTTTCACAGAAAAATGTTAAAATTATTGACTGGCCACTGCTCAGCGTTAAATTCAGGCATAAACCCGATTGAGAATGTATGGGGCATTTTAACCCATCGTCAGGTTTACAGCAATGGAAAGCAGTATGGATCACTTGAAGAACACCAGGAGGCCATTGAGAAAGCATGGTAGTCTCTGCCATTAGAAACCCAGCAAAAACTAATAATTTCGATGGACGCACGTTTATTTGAACTAATCCGAAATCACGGAAAAATAATTTGTATGTAAGAGTTTTGTAAAAATGATAAATGTAGTTGTTTTTGTCATTGTGCATATACTTTTGAGACAGTTTTGTTCGAATATGTTTTAAATTATATTTTTTACAGTTATGCAATTTATTTTTTTCTGCTTTTGATATCATTTATTTAAACGAAATTTCGAAATCCAATGTTATTTATTTTTGCTTTTTACTATTCTTTAAAAATCGATATTTTATGCTTGTGCTTAAACTTTTGAGACGGGCCTCATCCAGAATTATTGTACAGGGAAAATTGGAATGCTTTATTAAATGTAATTAAAACATCTGTGATTTCCACATATTAGTAATTTTGTCAGTAATGAAAGATGATCAGATTTTTCATGTACAAATTTAGAACATGTTTCTAATTTTACGAGAAAGAAATTTTAACAATTACGGAGGATTCGGAGGATTTGTTTATCGTAAACATTTCGTAAGTCAAATTACGTTTTTAGTTTTACGTAACTTTTGAAATTTAGCAATATCTTTATTCGGTAAATAAACCGAGTTTCAATAACGTTACAACACTTAGTGTTTGAAATGAAGCGTAGTAATACTAGAGAAATTCTTGTTTATTAAATCGCAGGATATGGCTTAGGAAACCGGGACTAAATCAAATTGATCCCGAAGTCCAGAGATGATAAATTAGTCTCGATAATTTATACCTATGCATGACTGATGTTTTGTTACTTTCCGAAAATTCTACGTAAACAAATAACTACATATACATCAAAATAAGGTAATTCGTAAAAATCACTACTAACTACTATATGTATGAATTATTTTAATCCAAGTTTATTCCAAAATGCGTGAAATAAAATTATCTTGAAAATATTTTAATACTTGAAAAAATAGCAATTTATTTAATTTTTCCGGTTTTGAAAAGAAAAAAATAAATTTACTGTGCAGATAATAACCTATTACCTAGAAAAAGGAAAGCATTGGATTCGAAATTATTTTCCTTTTCCTATATTACTGTAATTTAAAGGAAAACATTTTCTTATAAAGTGTATGTGAGAGGTGTTGCGGAGATACTTTAACTATCTGATGGTCGTTAAAGGCACTATCAAATGTGGATAATACCAGAGTTTATATTCAGCATTCAAACATTTCTCTTATTTCTTGACCTATTATGGGCTGTTCTCACATTAAAGCAAATGTTACTCCGTTTATAGATTTCTATTATTTTCTGGAGGTTGGGTAAGGGATAAATAAAAGGTGTCTCTTTTAATAAGATGTGCATTCATTATATCTGACGAGTTCATGAGAAAGGAATTTAATGAGCAGCTGATTTGAGAAATTGAAAAGAATGTACAAAATATTTTGAAAGTATTTGATTTAGGATGATAAGGGAATTTTAAATAAATTTTTTTAGGTTATTTCTTTAACGCCTTGGAAATTATGGTAATTACAACCTGATGTAATAATTGTGGTAGATATACCACAAAAGATTTATCATCAATCACTAAAATATAACATAAATTAATAACTAATAGCCTGAATTTTTGTCGTACAGAACGTATAATGTCACCACTGTCATTTTCGGTAGCAGAAGTATGAACATAACTTTCAATGTTCTCATCACAAAATCTTTTTTTTGAAAGCATCTTGTGCGAATACTTCTCTAATATTTAAGAAAATATATTTCAAAGTGCAAACGTAACCAAGAATAACACGTAACTGATTAAAATACAAAGAGATAATAAGAATCTATCACGAACCTAGTTTGTGCTGTTTGTGGTGGGTAAATTACAAACCGCGAACGTCCCACCACGGGACATGCCCGTAATATTTACATTTGGGCCGATTGACGTACTACGGGCCAGGCCCGTGATAATCGGTTTTGGCCCAAAATTCAAGACCACGTGTCTCAAACGTAGTTGTAGGTTAAGGGGTTAAAATTCGACCACTTTGTTTATCTGTCTATATATGCAGGGTGTCCCCGAAATAATGGGCCAAACTGTAAGAGAAGATAGGGACGATAAAATACACATAAAAAAGCAATTTTAGTATAGCTATGTAGAGTCAGAAATGAAAAATGTTGGCGAAAAACAAGAAATGCGGAGGAAATGAAAACAAGTGTTTTATTGACACAACACAGTAAGTGCTCAAATGTGCCACCAACGCCAACATACCTGGCAGCGTCCAGCAAGTGATTGGCGAACCCTTTCAAAGGTTCCAGATGTTTCACCTATGAGACACCAGTTGACTCTGATGAGGATCTCATTGAAAGAATTTCAGTCGTTGCTGAAAATGTTCGTGAAAGACTTGGAATCTGCGAAAAGGTACGCCAATCACTTGCTAGACGTTGCTAGTGTCACATTTGAACCCTTACTGCAATTGTTATGCCAGTAAAACGCTCGTTTTCATTTCCTCCGCATTTCTTGTTTATCGCCAAAACTTTACATTTCCGACCCCACATTGCTATAACAAAATTGCTTCTTTATGTGTACTTTACCTTCCGTAACAGTTTGGCCCATGAATTCGGAGACACCGTGTATATGCAAACCTTGCCATCAAGATAACGTCCGAAATACTGAATTAATTCACAGCTAATTGGGAACACGAATGAATCTTGCCAATAACTTGGATGAGTTCGTTAACCAAGTATGTAGCTGTTATAGTTTGTTTACAGGGACACACAAAATAAAAAAAAT
Organism: Maratus speciosus; assembly: GCA_963932465.1. Classification (NCBI taxonomy): domain Eukaryota; kingdom Metazoa; phylum Arthropoda; class Arachnida; order Araneae; family Salticidae; genus Maratus; species Maratus speciosus. The sequence continues at coordinate 270,229,206 of OZ010791.1, forward strand.
GAAAATTTGTCGTCATGATAATGTACGAAACAATGAATTAGAATCTAATTAAAATGTATACTGATCTTGCTAGTATTGTGGATGAGATCCTTAATAAAGTACGTAGCTTTTGTAGTTCGCCTACAGGAACAATCCAAACCACTGCAACAACAAAACTACAAAATTTGTCATCACGATAATGTCCGAAATACCAAACCAATTCAAAACTAATTGGGAAAACGTATGGATCTTGTCAGTACCTTGATTGGGTCCATTAACTATGCAGTTTGTTTACAGGGACACACAAAAGCAGAAAACTTGAAAAATTTTCATCATGATAACGTGAAAAATACTGAACCAATACGAACTTAGATGGAAAAGGTGTATTGATCTTACTAATATCGTGGATGAGTTCGTCAATAAAGTATGTAGCTCTTATAGTTCGTTTACAAAACACCACCCCCCCCCCCCCAAAAAAAAAAGAAAATGCAAAATTTGTTAGTCCGAAGTACTGAACCAAATCGAATCTAATAGGGATAGTGCATTGATTTTGCAAGGTTTTGGATGAGTTCGTTAATAAAGTATGTAGCTCTTACAATTAGCTTACCCCCTCCCCCCCCCCAAAAAAAGAGAAAAAATCAAAATTACGATAACGTTCGAAATACTGAACCAATTAGATTCTAATGGGGACAGTGTATTGATCTTGCAAGAATCTTGGATGAGTTTTTTAAATAAAGTATGTAGCTCTGATGGTTCATTTACAAAAAGACCCAAAGCAAATAAAAGAGCAAAATTTGTCATCACAATAACGTCCGAAATACTGAATCAATTGTAATCTAATTGAGACTATGGTATTGATCTTGAAAGTATTTTGGGCGAGTTAATTAATCAAGTATGTAACTCTTATAGTTCGTTTACAGGTCAAAAGCAAACCAAGCTGTGGCTGACATTGCAAAGATTTTAATGAAAATCAGCATATAAGTAGTTCATATTCATTTATGAGTAAATGCAAAATAGTAGATTTCAGGACTGTTTATTTAAGTAGTAAACTTACATTAAAAGTTGATTCAAAATCGAGGGGTTTTTTTCTACATGGTTGAAATTTAAATTTTGGTTGGTTGGCTGGTTGATTTTTGACGGCCGATTATCTACTCTAGGCATATAGGCCCGAGGGGGGAGTGCCCTCCGTGGGGGTCTTTCTAAGGGAACCTAACCCGTATTTACGCATGGAAATCCACGGTTCGAAGAAAAAAACGAAAACTCCGAACGATTAGGCCGACGGGCGCGATTGGGTTCGAAGCCAGCATCTCCCGTCTACCAACTTCGAGAGCAGAACCTCTCGGCCACTGGTGGGGCAATTTCAATTTTGATTATTAGCCTTAGAAATGGAAAGACTATATTAAAAGTTATTTATAATTAAGAATGAATAATAAGTAAAAGTTTGGAGTAATTTACTAATCGTATTTTTATTCCTTAATGAGAAAAAATATATATAAGGAAAAAAATTTTGAGGGGGGAAAATGCAATATTTCTATTACTTGTTTGAACATGAAGGAAAGCTCTTAAAATTTTTAAATTATTTGACGTTATAGATAAAAATATATATTTTAAATATAGAAATTTTCATTCTTGCCTTTTTAATTCCATAATGAGAAAAAAATGACAAATTTTGAGGAGAGCATGCAATATTTCTATTACTGGTTTCAACATGAAGGAAAGCTCTTTAAAATTTTAAATTAATTGGTATTATAGATAAAAGTGTATATTTTAAATATAGAAACTTTCATTCTTGCTTTCAGTTTATTTTTGCCTCAAGCATATTTTAAAGTACTGTAGAACAAATGATTGAGCTGAACAAATAATTACATATATAGTAATCATAAACCAATATAGATGGCAGCACTAATTTTTTTTAAATTGTTTGCAAGACGGTAAAAAAGACGCACAAGTTTGAAATTGTATAGCCCATAGAATGTAACAAATATTAGCCTTTTGAACCCAATTTTGTTATGTTTGGAATCGAAAGGCAATCTTGAAATTTTTAAAGCTTATCATGGGCTTATTGATCTTCATGCCTTTGCAATATTGTTGATGTTTGACTTTTCCTTCATTTGAATTTTTATGCCTACGTAAGAGAAAAAATTGTGATTCTGTAATTTTTTAAAAAGTTTCTAAGCTATTTTGAAGATGAAAGAAATAAGTGGCAGCTTCCAAACTTTAGTAATTTGCTTTTTATATGTAACATTACATCAGGCATCAATTTCGCAGAAGTTTTTAAGTTCCTTTGATTTTTTATAAAGTTTTTAATTTTCTCAAAATTGACAAATTTTCAAATTTTACAATGACTTTACGTTTAACCATGGGGTTTCCAAATTATTATTACTAAATAAATATGAAGACAATTTTCCAGAGGTTACAATATTATAAAAATTTTAATTTATGTTAAATAGTTTTCAAGATACGGACCTTCGAACTTTCAACTTTGAACGATTGTGCACATGACATTCTATATCACAGTTTTTTAGGTAGATTTCGTAAGAAATACTACCTGTTGCATTCTCTCCTATGTTGGAATTTCTGAAAATTTTTTGCTGATCTACGCCGATCATGACCTCTAGAATCCCAAACCACCTACCAGTTAAAAACTTTATCTATCTATCTATCTATCTATCTATCTATCTATATATAATGACCATGATAACTTCCATAATTCTTCACAAATGTCTTCCAAACTGATACATAAAATCAAGGGGCAGAAAATCTTGGTGAAATTCGTCACTCGGTGAAGTTCGTCGCAATGTTAAGTCTACGGGCATTTGATGCATTCGCATATTTAAAATATCTCCTTAGGAAAGCACTATTTTTAACTTCTTTTTTCTGTGTACTCTTCTTAAAGGATGTCTCTTTTTTCCTTAGTTCTCAAAATATTTCTAAAATCTGTACTTAATTTTATATGAAGTGTTAAAATTTTACTCCCAGTTCATCCGCTTTTAACACATAAAATATTAAATTAAGCATAGATATTAGAAATAGTTTGAGAAGTAAGAAAAAAGAGACACCCTTTAAGAAGAGCACACAGAAAACAGAAATAAAAATATTAATATCCCGAGAAGATATTTTAAATATAAGAATGCATCAAACGCCCATAGACTTAACATTACCGAGGGAAATTCAGAAACGTGGGTTTTTGTGAAAATAGAGAAACCCCATGACTTCTTAATTATAATACATATCAAATCAGTTTAACTCTTTATCACTGACGGTACTTATGAGTACCATTAAAATAACTTGTTATAAAATTCATTTAATACATCGATTAGTTGTAATACAGTTTAGAATGCGTTACGGATACATTACTTTATCTTGTTCTAAAAGCATTATTGTTTACACAAAACAATTTTTTTTAAAGGATGATTTCTTTTGCCTTTGCATCTTTTCAGCTTTCTTGGCGTTGGGGGGGGGGGGGAGGGATTTGGAAATATTTCTATATTTCCACCGTAAGAACATTATATTTGTACATTTTATAATTCTACAAAATACTAAGAAAAATATTTAAAATAAAAGATTTGAGTGGGGTTATAAATATTGCACAAAATCCCTATAAATTCAAATTTAATTAATCCTTCTAAATCATTCAATCCTTCTAACATTTATGAAATGATTATGTAAATCTTTAATGTAGCTTAAAAAATTCACGAAAAATGCTTTAGAAAGTAAAATTTTCATGAATTCATAATTCAGTACATAAAGGGTTAAAGTTATTATTACTTCTAGGAAAAGGGCCAAAAATTTATGTATAAAAGATTTTTGGTATCATTAAAAATGAGTTCAAGTGACGCAAAAAACAGGGTTTTAAGAAGAAAAAAAATTCATAACTTCGTCAATTCACTACGTATTAAATCCATTTAAATTTATTATAAATCTTATTAATCTTATCTACAACTTTTATAGTGACAAGTTTTTGATAGGACCAATTTTTACAGCAAAAAAAAAAAGAGAGTTGAAGTGGAAGAAATTAACATATTAACATGGTTCTGATAAAATCAGCTCTTACAGAAAAATGAAATTAAAAACTCGTCAAAAGCGGCCAAATAAAATCGTTAAACTGGATTTATCTCTAATCCTGCCTTTCGGTAACACACCCAATTTAGGCTTCTAAAATACTATTAGAATAATATTGAAGCTATAATGTCTAATTTTGAAAATAAAATACATCCTGAAAATATTATTTAACCGATTTTCAACATGTAGATGGCAATACTTGTGCTGTTTAAGAATAAAGATAGATTTATTTTTTCAATTGTTGCTAAATGTTCTTTTTGTTTTGTTTTGAAGCTTGCGAAATACCCTATTTTGTTCTGCAGTGAGGAAATAAAATTTATTTCTTATCATAGTTCTTAATTTTCTTGTGTGTTTAATATGATAGAATTTTATCAAAGAAATTTACTTTTTCAATTAAAAACCAGTATTACCGATTAGTAACAAACTGTTTTTTAGCCGTAAACTATACTTAAAACAAAATAGGACTTTTTAAAGTGTTTTTCCCATGATTTATTTAAAAAATGAAAGCCGAAAAAATTTTTAAAAATTATTTTTGAAAAATCAGGCATTTAAGGGTTAAGGCGGTTCACAAGTCCACTGCTCAACAAGCCCGAAACTTTCTAATACATTTACTGATTCATTTTTAAACGTAAAGGCACAAAATTGGCATAGCCAGTTGCGGAAGCGATTTAGAACCAAAAAACGTTTTCCTTTTTTTTTTTTTTTTTTTTTTTTTTTGTAAATAATTTATTTTTGAGTTATATGTGATTTTCAGTTACGTGACAATTGGTTTTTCTCCCTTTGCTGACTGGTATTTCTCCTTTCGTCCGGAAATTCGGTTCAAAACGTCAACTTTGACAGTATTTTCTCTAAGGCCTTTTGCGTTTACCGAAAAAATGAAAAGCATTGTGATCACATACTTTTTGAATAACAAGACTCCTCAATTTACGAACAAAAATGAATTAAAACTTGTGACATAAAGTTACCCCTGATTTGCGAACAGCCTTAACTTCAAAATCTACCTGCGCCTGCAGGCCAAGCCGGTAGGGATTTTTAAATATTCAGAATTGCCAAAATATTTATTTTTTGATAAGATATTTTGCATAACTCAGTTTAAATATGATTGAATCTCTATACCAAATTTTATTAAAATCAGTTTCTATGTGGTAACGACTTTTTTTTTAAATTTTTGCTCCTTTTGTATGGAATGTCCCTTACCTGTATTTAGGATATTATCGTGAGGACAAGTTGTGTACTTCAAGAAAAGCAAAATAGTTTATGATTTTTTTTGAAAGCAAATGGCTCAATTAAGAGACTTAATTAAAAGCTGAGTTGTTCATCTGCTGTCATTGTTTGCGAACTGTAAAAACTTAAAAAGAAATTTATAATTATACGGAATTCAACATTTGTATCTGATTATTACTTGCAAAGATATATTAAAAGTATAAGGATGTTCAATACTTTTTTTTGATCGAGGTTATTTGTGTTCTCGATGCAAATGTTGTCGCTTATGTGGGGACTCACTAGCAACACGCATCCTATATTTATCGCCATGCAAAATATCTTTATCTTTAACACATGACCTTCTTCTGATCATAGTAGAACGGTGGACGTCCAGTTTTGTGTAACATGTGTCTTCTGAATTCATCCATTACCTGTGCTCAATTCCTCGTCATTGTCAGAGACTTCAAACAAAACGTTTCATCTTTGACTCTGTTCCTTCTCTTTCCCACGTATCTGTGTACTCTTCTTGCTCCCTCCCTTCCCTTCCTATTGTGTTCCATCTTTCTTATTTTTTCTATTTTTTAGGGTTCCGTACTTAAAAAGTAAAAACGGAACCATTATAAGATTACTCCTGTGTCTGTCTGTCACAGCCATTTTACTCGTAAACTATGGAACGTGGAAAGTTCAAATTGGGGGAAGTAATAAAGACTATTGACCCAGATATTTTCAGAATATTAAACACTAGCAAACCCCGCGGCTTTGCTCGCGTAATATTTGAAATATGCCAAGTGATATTTATATGTCTAATTTTTATCAAAAGGTACTAACTAAATTTTTATTTTATTAAAAGGTAATATTTTATTTTATTAAAAGGTTTTTTTTTATTAAAAGGTACTTATTACTTTTAGGAATAATTCAAAAATTACTATTTAAAATACAGTTTGATTAAACATCATTATTACACTGCATTAGGCAGAAATGAGACTTAAATTAATAAAACGAAATAAAACTAAATAAATGATGATTTAGAAAATATTTTGAAACTTTTATGCTCAATTAATACGCTCATTTCAGTATTCGTTTGAAGTTTTGAATTTTTTAGAAACCATCTTCTTACATCTTAAAATTAATTATCACGTCAAATTCCAAGTCCTACCACCTCTCTGAACATAAAGGGCTATGTTGAAACAGGAACTGTCACCATTAATTTGCCAACATTAATTTTGAAATCGGTTTGTTATTTCCTAATATTCCACAGAAGCGTAATTTAAAAAGCTTTTAAAGCCCTTTTTTAGAACGTTTGTTGTTCCTGTGAACCCCAGGTGGTAGAAGCACCGGCATAAAATATAGCCTGTGTAGGATCAGAGACTGTTACCATATATTCGCAACTATTATTTTTATAATCGGTTTATATTCCCTGAAATTGCATAGAAATCGTAATTTAGGACTTTTTTAGAATGCTTTTCCCACGTCCCCTTCGCTTCATCCCTTTTTAATTCGAATTTATTTTCGACGTTCCTTCGAGGGCATTTATATTTTATAAGTAACTACCATGTCATATTTACAGCTTCTAGCCTTTTCAGTATCGCAGAAATCGCCATTTAGAATGTTTTTAGCTCCTGCAACCCTCTGGTGGTAGTGGAACAGACATAAAATATAGCTTATGTTTGAGCAGGTTCTATCACCAAAATTTGTCATCATTATTTTTTTAATCGGTTTGGTAATTTATAAGTTTGCTTAAAAATTGTAATTTATAACGCTTTTCATTCACTTCATTTTTGTAAATTTGGAATTTTCTTTCGACTGTTCTTAGAAAGCAGTTGCATCTTGTAAGTAAATACCATGCCATACTTCAAAGTGTTAGACCCCCCAGTTGTGCAAAAAAAAACGCAAATTAGAACATGTTTTGCTTTTGCAACCCTCAGATGGTAGTGGCAGCAACATAAAATATAACCTATGTTATATCAGGGACTGTCACCATTCTTTTGCAACCATTACTTTTGAAATAGCTTTGGTATTTCCTTAGATTGAGTAGAAATAGCAATTTAGAACGTTTTTAGGACGCTTTTCGCGCATTTTCACCCCTTTTTAAATTTCCAATATTTTCGAAACTGTTCTTAAAGATCATTTATATCTAATAAATATGTACCTTGCCTAATTTTAAGTTTCTAGCCCATACCGATCACAAAAATCGAAATTTAGAACGCTTTTTTGCTCCTGCAACGCCTTGGTGATAGTGATACCGACATAAAATAGCGTGTATGTTAGAGCAGAGGCTGTCAGCATCAGTTTCCTACCATTACGTTTGAAAACAGATTAATTCTTCCTGAGATATTGCCGACAAATCGGCATTTAGAACGTTTTTAGAACGCTTTTCGCGCATTTTGCTCCTGCATCTCCTCTGGGGTAGTGGAAACAGATATAAAATATAGCCTATCTTGGAGCAAGATCTGTCACCATTTTTACACCATTATATTTGAAATCGGTTCAGTACTTCCTGAGATTGCATAGAAATCGGAATTTAGAACGTTTTTTACAACGTTTTTTGCGCATTTTGACCCCCTTTTAAATTTTGATTTTTTTAGGAAATGTCCTTAGAGATCATTGATATCTTATAACTAACTACCATTCCAAATTTCACGATTCTAGGCCCTTCCGTAATGCAAAAACCGCAATTTAGAACGTTTTTCTCCTGCACCCCCTTTGGGGTAGTGGCACCGACATAAAACATCGCCTATGTTGGAGCAAGGGTTGTCACCATCATTTTGACGCCGTTATTTTTTAGATCGGTTTTGTATAACCTGAGATTGTGTAGAAACCACCATTAGAACGTTTTTTAGAACGCTTTTCGCGCATTTTCACCCCTTTCAAATTTCGAATTGTTTAAGAACTGTTCTTAGAAATCCTTTATATCTAATAAGTAGCTGATATTTCGAATTTCATATTTCTAGGCCCTTCAGTAACACATAAATCGCATTTTTAGAACGTTTTTTGCTCCTGCACCCCCTTTGGGGTAGTGACACCGACATAAAATATAGCCTATCTTGGAGCAAGCGTTGTCACCATCATATTGACACCTATATTTTTTTAATCTGTTTGGTATTTCCTGAGATTGTGTAGAAACCACCATTTAGAACGTTTTTTAGAACGATTTTCGCGCATTTTCACCCCTTTCAAATTTCGAATTTATTAAGAACTGTTCTTAGAAATCCTTTATATCTAATAAGTTACTAATATTCAATATTTCATATTTCTAGGCCCTTTAGTAACGCTAAAATCACATTTTTAGAACGTTTTTTGCTCCTACACACCCTTTGGGGTAGTGGCACCGATATAAAACATAACCTATCTTGGAGCAAGCGTTGTCACCATCATTTTGACACCAATATTTTTTAAATTCGTTTGGTATTTCCTGAGATTGTGTAGAAATTACCATTTAGAACGTTTTTTAGAACGCTTTTTGTGCATTTTCACCCCTTTCAAATTTCGAATTGTTTAAGAACTGTTCTTAGACATCATTTATATCTTATAAGTAACTAATATTCAAAATTTCATATTTCTAGGCCCTTCAGTAACGCTAAAATCGCATTTTTAGAACGTTTTTTGCTCCTACATCCCCTTTAGGGGTAGTTGCACCGACATAAAACATAACCTATCTTGGAGCAAGCGTTGTCATCATCATTTTGGCACCAATATTTTTTAAATCGGTTTGGTATTTCCTGAGATTGTGTAGAAATTACCATTTAGAACGTTTTTTAGAACGCTTTTTGTGCATTTTCACCCCTTTCAAATTTCGAATTGTTTAAGAACTGTTCTTAGACATCATTTATATCTTATAACTAACTAATATTCAAAATTTCATATTTCTAGGCCCTTCAGTAACGCTAAAATCGCCTTTTTAGAACGTTTTTTGCTCATACACCCCCTTTGGGGTAGTGGCACCGACATAAGATATAGCCTATGTTCTAAGTTGGACTAACACCATCATTTTGATACCATTACTTTTGGAATTGGTTCGGTAATTCCAGAGCTTACCTCCGACAAATAAACAATTTTTTCCTCTTTATAATAGGAGTATAGATTTATAAATAAGGGTCATTCATATAATTCCCTCCGGGGTTTCGAAACGTTTTAGTAAAAAAACGAAGACGAATATGAAAAAAAGAAACATATGAAATTATTCCGAAACTATTCAAGTTTTAATTTAATTAGTTTCCGGTAGATGGCAGTAACATCTGTATTGAAGTCAGTTGTAGTAAAGAAAAATGGCGTTTACAGGCGAAGAGAAAGCTTTTTGTGTGTTGGAGTTCGCAAAATCTGAATCAGTGGTGTCAGTTCAACAGGCCTTTCGTAATAAATATCGAAAACAGGGACCAACTGACAAAACAATTCATGTGTGGTACCGGAAATTTAAAGAAACGGGATGCCTATGTGACAGGAAACGAAGTGGTCGGGCTGGTCCATCTGCGGACACCGTAGATCGTGTACGGGAAACGTTTTTAAGGAGCCCGACGAAATCAACCGCTAGCGGAAGCCGAGAATTGGGGATCTCTCAACCAACAGTGTTGCGAACTCTGCGAAAACGTCTTTGTTTGAAGCCGTACAGATTGGGACTGGTGTAAGCGTTGACTCCAGCAGATTGCATTTCTCGTTTCACGTTTTGCATTGATGTCAATGAACGTGAAACACTAATGTCGAAATTGATTTTTAGTGATGAAAGCACATTTCACATGTGTGGCACTGTCAACCGCCACAACGTACGCATCTGGGGCACTGGAAATCCCCATTCTGTAGTGGAACACTATCGGGATTCCCTAAAAGTTAACGTGTTTTGCGCTATGTCCTCCTCACGTGTTTATGGGCCATTATTTTTTACACAGAAGACCATTACCGGTGTAGTGTACCTGGATATGTTGCAGCTGTGGCTAATGCCAAAGTTAGAGGAACGTGAGGATGATTTCGTATTTCAACAAGACGGTGCTCCTCCCCATTTTTTGTGTGGTGTGCGTGAATACCTGAACACACACTTACCTCATCGATGGATTGGACGAGCTTCTGAAGATGACGTACCTCTTCTAAAGTGGCCTCCACGGTCACCGGATTTAACACCGTGTGACTTTTTCTTGTGGGGGTATGTGAAAGACCAGGTTTTTGTACAACCTATGCCACGTGATTTAGCTGGCCTGAGTGAAAGGATAACACGTGCTATCACTAACATAGACAGTACCATGTTGAGTAGAGTATGGCAGGAACTGGACTATCGCATTGATGTATGCCGTGTGACCAAGGGTTCACACATAGAACACCTGTAATGTATGTAAGTAAAACTTGAATAGTTTCGGAATAATTTCATATGTTTCTTTTTTTCATATTCGTCTTCGTTTTTTTACTATAACGTTTCAAAACCCCGGAGGGAATTATGAATGACCCTATGTATATTTAGTAAAAATGTGGAGATGCAAATTAAGTTACTTGAAAAAAACAAAACAAATCTTATCTTTGTATATCGTGTGAAAGCTTTCGTAACGCTGAATTCAAAAATACATTTCTTTTGATTTTAGGTATTACTTTTTCAAAGAAATCGTCGAAAATGTAGCGCAAAAATACGTCCCCCCACCCATGTAATTCCGAATCTACTAAACTTAAATTATGAAAAAATTTGAGGTAGTAGACGTTAATTTAAACCTTGCAGGAAAATTATAGCGATTACCCTAGGTCACATAGTTTTTGAGAAAATAACATTTTTCCGTTACACACAAATTTCGATTTACGGGCATTCAGCAAAAGTGTTGAGCAGCGCTGGAGGTACCTATGATAGCAAAAGTATAAAAGCATTGTTGATCATGATTTTCGAAAAAACTCGTCAGTAATTATCCCTTAAATTTATAGATATTAAACCTTAAATATACGGGTGGTTTTGACATACGTAATGACAGGGGCAGCGTACTCTATGTACCAACGGCTTTTAAAGCCTTGTTAATAACGTTTAATGATATATATGTGTACGGCAATGGCTAGTAACAGTATAAAAGCAATAAACGTGAAATTGTTAAAAACAGACTAATTTAAGGGGTCTTAGGACTCTTAACCTCTTCGGGACGAGCGTCTTGTACAGAATTTTTAATCTTTAGTCACCGGATTTTTGAAACAGAAATTTTTGCCTTATTGAATCGGGAAAATGCTCGGAACAAAATAAGACAAATTTTACAATACAATTTTACCGGTGAGAATAATCACCGATTCTGAGCAACTTACGCGGCACGAATACCGGTCGCTCGTCCCCAAGGGGTTAAAGCTTAAAAATTTTTTTAATTTTAATTTTTTTAGATGTTAATCTTCTATCTTTTCTTAACATTTTAATATAATTGTTTCCTGCAAATTTTCATTAGAACAGAAGTTATAGCTTTTAGAATTATACCCCCTCAATAGCTGAAGCGGCGTTTCCGAAACTTTGAAGTCTTTTTTCTCCAAATGACGTTTTTGGACATAACGCGCAGGATATCTCAAAAACTTCTGAATACTTTTTCGTGAAATTTTCAAAACATACGTTCCATATTAATCTGTATAAACTAAACCTAAAATTTCCTTTTTAAAGTTCTTTTTTTTTAAATGTAAATATAATAATTCAAAATTAATTTATAATTCAAAATTTATTAAACATTTTTGTACCGCGAACTAAAATTCTTCGAAATATGACCCTTGGGTATCAACACACCGCTGCCAGCGTTTTTTCCACTGTCCATACGCCCCATAGAAGTCTTCCCACAAAAGGCTGTTAAGGGACCTCGTCGAAGCTGCCTGGATCGCTATAATCGGGTCGAATCGCTTCCCTTTCAGGTCTTTCTTGACCCGGGGGAACAAGAAAAAGTTGCTGGGACCAAGGTCGGGGCTGTAAGGGGCTTGCAGCAGTATTGCTACGTTAAATATAACCAAAACGTACTCCAGAGAAAAACTGACCTGACCCGTGGCGTCCGTCCAGACATCAGAAACGATTGGATTGTTCCCACGACAATGCACCCTCTCACACATCGCTCGCCTCCGCCGATGTTTTGGCTATTTTAATGTGGCAATACAACCGAAAACCACTAACATGCCCGACCTCGCTCCCAGGACTTTTTTTTGTTCTCCGGGATCAAAAAAGACTTGAAAGGGCAGCGATTTGTCAGTCAAGTCAACGCGGTGCTTACGGAGTACCGACGTGGAACGTATTACCGCCACGCGAAACCTCCAACGAAATTGTAAAAATGCAACATAATTTAAATTAGGCGTGAAGACTTCCAGGGATCGTATGAGCAATTGAAAAAACGCTGGCAGCGGTGTGTTGATGCCCAAGGGTCATATTTCGAAGAATTTTAGTTCGCGGTACAAAAATGTTTAATAAATTTTGAATTATCAGACCAGTCTTGAAACTTCGTGAACACACCATGTATGTTGTTGAAACTTTCAAAATTTTACATTAGCTAAATACAACTTTGTATTAAAAATATAAAAATGCTTTAAATACAAATTTATTTAGGTTCAAGTTAATTATTAAAGTCTGAAGTATAAGTAGGCGCAAAAATTTTTATTCTAGTTGCAATATTTGTTTTCTAATCGTGCGCGTAAGCTGTTATACCAATTTTCTGTTTGTCAAATGTGTGATTGTTTGGAGCCCCCTGTAAATGCTAATTCTGCATCTTGCAATTTTTTAAATACATAAAATGAAAGAACGTACTTATATATTTCATCTCAATATAAATTGTGTTTTAAAATAATATACATTTTAAGATATTAAATGTTGAAAATCGTCTCTTTTTTTCATTTTTTCCAATTTTAAGAGTCCTGAGAACCCTTAATTAGAATGAATTACATTACTATTGGATTCGCGACTAGTTTGCATTGAATGGATCTCACAATACGCCTCGAGTGACTTTAAAAGTTAATTAAAAACCTATCTGGAAAAACGCACAATGCCAAATTTGCAAAATTGGCACAATGCCAAATTTAAACTTTGAACGAATGTTTTGTTTTAGCTACACTGTAGAAAGAAAGGTTATTACTACGCTGAATTTAGTTTTATGAAATGCCAAATGAAATTTAAATATGCACTGCTTTATTGTCAGTACCGAATTAAGTTCATCATAAACAGTTAAGATATATTAAACTAGTCGGATGTGTCAATTCAAAAATTTTCTTTTATCTCATACATGTTAATACTTCCTGATAAATGCAGCACAGCAGCGCCACCGGTGAGGTGATTTACACCAAAATCTAATCAGGGACAACTTACGTGAATTTCTAATTGAATTTGAAGTTTGATGAAAATCCGTGCATTAGTTTCTAAGATAGAGCTATTGCGGAAATCGTGAAAAGATCTGCATAGCGGTGGCAACTCTTTGGCAATTTACCCCAAAAACTTATCACGATCAATTTATATCAATGACTAACTGAATCTAAAGTTTGATGAAAATTCATGCATTAGTTCTTGAGATACAGCTATTGCGGAAATCGTGAAAATTGCAACATAGTAGCGCCACCTGTTGGGCGATTTTCACAAAACTAAACAGCACTAATTTATATAGGGGCTAACCGAATCTGAAGTTTGATGAAAATTCGTGTATTAGTTCCTGAGATAGACCTATTGCGATAATCATGAATAATGCACCATAACAGCGCCACCTATTGGGTGATTTACACCAAAAAGTTATCAGCACCGAATTATATCAAGGCTAACTGAATCTGAAGTTTTCTGAAAATCCGTGCTTTAGTTTCTGAGATATAGCTATTGTGAAAATCATGAATAATGCAGCATAGCAGCGCCAGCTGCTGGTCGTTTTACACCAAAAAGTAATCAGCACCAATTTATATCAGGACTAACTGAAACTAAAGTTTTATTAAATTCCGTTCAATAGTTCTTAAGATAGAACGCCCGCAAAATTTGTGTAATACACAGACAGACATTTTGTAAAAACGTGTTTTTTGTGATCTCTGTCCCCTAAAACTTATAAATCCGTCAAAAACCGGATCCATCATGAATAATGCAGCACAGCAGCGTCACAAGCGATTTACACCAAAAAGTAATCAGCACCAATTTACACTATATGGCCATTAATGACCGGCAACTTTCAATTTTAGACATTTTGTCGAATATTTAGAAATATATTTGACAGATTCTTCTGGAATTTCAGGATTAAAAAGAACAGGTATGACCTCATATTTAGCAACGTCGATTTGTTAACGGGAGCAATTAGGGGGCAAACAAAAAATCAAAGAAAAAAAATACTTGGGATCACCCTGTAAAATAAAATGCACGAAATGATCTACCGCTACCGAATATAAATAAACAGACATTGTGAAATATGTGTATTATTTTGTGTAAGAATAGCACGTATATTAACAGAGATATAGCGATTTATTTAAAAAAATTAAAAAATTCTTGCATGTTTTTTGCTTATAACATGCAGGGTTTTCAACCAAATTTAACACCGGTTCCAGAAAAATTGAAAAATGTAGTAGAAACAATATAGTGCAATTGGAATATAAATATATTAAATATTTTAGGAAATATGAGCAGTTGTATGAAATAATTTTTATCTGCACATGCGCGAACGATAACAAGGATCATTTTACATAATTTAATAGTCAACTCTATGGAGCAACTTATTAAAAAAAATCTAGTCAAATATCGTAAAAATTCAGAAAGATATCGGCGTTAAAGTGAGCAAATTTTTAGTTGTTCTTTAAAAGCAGCTGAATGATAAGGGATTTTACACAAATTGTCATTATTTTATTAACTGACTTTCAAAGAAAAGTTAGTATTTAGTGAGAATCAATGAGTTGATTTGGGAAAAATGCTTCGATTTTGATATTTCTTTCGATCGTGGTATAGGCTCGTTCTGGTGGTTATCCAAGAAGAACTAAAGCATCAATAAAAATGAAAATTAAAAAAAAATTAAAAATTAAAAATGACAATTTGTGGAAAATCCCTTATCATTCAGCTGCTTTTAGAGAACAACTAAAAATTTGCTCACTCTAACGCCGATATCTTTCTGAATTTTTACGATATTTGATTATTGCGTGCGCAGATAAAAATTATTTCATACAACTGCTCATATATCCTAAAATATTTAATATATTTGTATTCCAATTGCACTACATTGTTTCTACTATATTTTGTCATTTTTTCTGAAACCGGAGTTAAATTTGGTTGAAAACCCTGCATGTTATAAGCAAAAAACATGCAAGAATTTTTTAATTTTTTTAAATAAATCGCTATATCTCTATTAATACACATGCTATTCTTACACAAAAAATACACATATTGCACCATATCTGTTTATTTATATTCGGTAGCGATAGATCATTTCGTGCATTTTATTTTACAGTGTGATCCCAAGTATTATTTTTTTCTTTGATTTTTTGTTGGCCCCCTAATTGCCCCCTTTATCAAATCGACATTGCTAAATATGAGGTCATACCTGTTCTTTTCAATCCTCAAATTCCAGAAAAATCTGTCAAGCATATTTCTAAATACTCGACAAAGTGTCTAAAATTGAAAGTTGCCGGTCATTAATGGCAATATAGTGTATATAAGGGACTAACTGAAACTAAAGTTTTATTAAACTCTGTTCAATAGTTCTTAAGATAGAACGCCCACAAAATTTGTGTAACGCACAGACAGATAGACTCACAGACAGACATTTTGTAAAAACGTGTTTTTTGTGATCTCTGTCCCCTTAAACGCATAAATCCGTCGAAAACCGGAATTCGAAAATTTTCACGAATCCAATACTTTCTTCTTGTAAATATAGAAGAAATTAAAAATGAGTTATGCAGAATAGCTATATTTGATATTATTTAGGTTCCATATCTCTTTGAACTTTCATGGTATATCCATTTACATTTTTCTAGTATATACTGTTATACCCAACCCTACTTTGTATAGTTTTTACTTTCTTTTATCTTTACAAGAAGAAAGTACTGGATTCATGAAAATTTTCAATTCCAGTTTTTGACGGATTTACACGTTTTAGGTGTCAGAGATTCGAAAAAACATGTTTTTACAAAATGTCTGTCTATGAGTCTGTGACTCTGTCTGTCTGTATGTATGTGACACAAATTTTGTGGGCACTCTATCTCAAGAACTAATGCACGGAATTTAATAAAAATTTATATTCAATTAGTCCCTGATATAAATTGTGCTGATTAGTTTTTGGTGTAAATCGCTCAATAGGTGGCGCTGCTATGTAGCATTTTTCACGATTTCCACAATAGCTCAATCTCCGGAACTAATGCACGGACTTTGATCAAACTTCAGATTCAGTTAGTCCTTGACATGAGTTGACGTTTTATACATTTTTATGTGAATCGCCCAGCAGGTGGCACTGCTATGCTGCATTTTTTGTGATTATCGCAATAGCACTCTCGCAAGAACTAAAGCTTGGATTTTCAACAAACTTCAGATTCAGGTATTCCTGGGTATGAATTACAGCTGTTTCGTTTCTGGTGTAAATCGCTCAACAGGTGGCGCTGCTATGCAGCATTTTTAAAGATTCCTACAATAGCTCAATCTCTAGAACGAATGCACGGATTTTCATCAAACGTGAGATTTGGTTAGTCGTTGACATGAATTGAAGTTTTACACATTTTTGTATAACTCTCTCAACAGGTGGCGCTGCTATGCTGCATTTTTTGCAATTTCCGCAATAGGTCTATCTCAAGAACTAATGCACGAATTTTCATCAAAATTTTAGATTCAGGTATAACTTGATATCACTTAATGCTGTTTATGTTTTGGTGTAAATCGCTCAACAGGTGACGCTGCTATGCTACATTTTTCAGAATTTCCGCTATAGTTCTATCTGAAGAACTAATGCACGAATTTCCATGAAACTTCAAATACAGATATAATTTGATATGAATTGGTGCTATATTGATATAATTTCTTGTACTGTTTAAATGATTTAATTGACGTGATTTATATAAAAGAAAGTTTTGGGATGGCCACAACATACTAGTTTTAATTATAATTCATTCTTCCGAAAATTTTTTAAAGCCGATCAAATTAGCGTGCTTTTAGACTTTGCGGTGTCTGAGCGGGGGTTGGCGAGCGTTGCTCGTAGGGGGCAGAGCCCCCTAGCATTAAAAAAAGAAATAAAACATTAAAACAAATAAATTATTATGTGCGAAAAATCCTTCAATGGGGAGAAAATTACTTCATATTTAAACAGTATCATTAAAATATCATATTTAAAAATAGTTTCGTCTAGCATTTAAAATAAAACTTTATTATAAAAGTCCAGGAGGCAGAGATACTTTTTACTTGACCGTTTTATACAAGCTAATTTTGAAATGTGTGGTAGTGCATTCTTATTTATTTTCAAACAGAGTAAATTAGCTTGTTATAAGAGCATGCGGGGTTGGGGAGCGTAGTGCATAGGGGGCAGGACCCATTCATTTAATATAGATAAATATCCAGAACTAAGGAGAAATTTTCAGCCTTACGACAATTTCCAAGGGATCGATTTCTAAGAGGAGAGAGATACTTCTTTAACCTTTCTTACATAACCAAGAAAATAATGTATTTTCTTTGGTAAAATGGACAAAAAAGGCTGAGATAATTCCATTGCAAATTTGTGTTTAGAAAAACTCTAAACGAGATTGGAACATAGGCTGTTATTTAAATATGGAGTTAAAAAAAAAATTCGAAACTTTATATTTGAATATGCAATTTTCAATTAAAAACTGATATTTTCAATTAAAAACTATTTTCAACCGATATTTTGAGCACCGAACAATATGTTCTTTAAAGAGTATAGAACGATTTGGATCACGAGGTTTCTTTTTACTTTCTTCTATCTTTACAAGAAGAAAGTATTGGATTCATGAAAATTTTCGAATTCTGGTTTTCGACGGATTTACACGTTTTAGGGGCCAGAGAACCCGAAAAACATGATTTTACAAAATGTCTGTCTGTGAGTCTGTGAGTCTGGTTGTCTGTGTGTGACATAAATTTCGTGGGCGCTCTATCTCAAGAACTAATGAACGGGATTTAATAAAAATTAATATTCAGTTAGTCCCTGATATAAATTGGTGCTGATTAGTTTTTAGTGTAAATCGCTCAACAGGTGGCGCTGCTATAGAGCATTTTTCACGATTTCTACAATAGCTCAATCTCCAGAATTAATGAACGGATTTTCCTCAAACTTCAGATTTAATTAGGGCTTGACAGGAATTGACGTTTTATACATTTTGGTGTAAATCGCTCAACAGGTGGCGCTACTATGCTGCATTTTTTGCGATTTCCGCAATAGCTCGTCCTCAAGAACTAATGCTTGGATTTTCACCAAACTTGAGATTCATGTATACCTTGATATAAATTACTGCTCTTTATGTTTTGGTGCAAATCGCTCAACAGGTGGTGCTGCTTTGCTGCATTTTTCAGAATTTGCACTCTAGCTCTATCTCAATAACTAATGCACGAATTTTCATCAAACTTCAGATTCAGGTATACCTTGATATCAATTAGTGCTCTTTATGTTCTGGGGCAAATATCTCAATAAATGGCGCCGCTATGCTACATTTTTCACAATTTCCGCTATAACTCTATCTCAAGAACTAATGCACGAATTCTCATCAAACTTCAAATTCAGATATAATTTTATATGAATTGGTGCTAAATTGACGTAATTTCTTGTATTATTTAAATGATTTAATTGACTTGATTTATATAGAAGAAAGTTTTGTGATGGCCACAACATACTAGTTTACAAAGTCTTTGTATTCTTTTAGCAACCGGTTTTTGTAATAATGCAATTACTAATTCATTTTTTATTCTACGGAACTCTGTGTGCGCGAGTAATACGACTCGCACTTGATCTTTTATTTTTCTTTCGTCATTACGTGTTTTTTTTTTTTATTTATCGATGCACGTGACTCTTCAAGCAACTGTTCAATGATCTTTTCATCCATTTCATTTTAAATATTTTCACGATTTATCAATTTGTATGGTATTTTGGTACGAAATATTTGATATTTATATTTCAATGGATGACCTTAATCCTAATTAGAATATTTTTTTTCCTTAAAATTGAGCAATTTTACATTGTAATCAGATCGTAAAAGCATGAATCACTTACTTATATAATTAGAATGCAAACAAACAAAAATAAAAATATGTGTTTAAGCAATTTTTTTTTTCAAAAGACACACAAAAGCATTATTCAAATATTAAACCAGTGGGGACGACCGAGCTGGGCTCCGTTAAAATTAGCTTTGTATTCAATTTGATATAACAATAAATCCTCTTTGTATTATTGCTAATTCTGTTTTCGAGAACGTTCTATGGACTCTGATTGGTAGAATTATATATCTCGGCTCCTATTGGAAATTTCTAAAAAAATCCTTCAGATTCTGAAAGCCAATTTTTTCGGCAAATGTCGCCAAAGTTGGCGAAATTCTTTCATTTGTAGCCATGCATATGTAGAGAAATGATTGGTTGAATCCTGATTAGTTGAATTCTGTGTTCGAGAACGTTCTATGGACTCTGATTCGTTGAATGATGTATCTCGGCTCCTACTGGGAATTTCTAAAAAATTTCTTCGGATTCTGAAAGCCAGTTATTTCGCCAAATATCACAAAATTTGGTGACACTCTTTCATTAGGCGCCAAGCATGTGTTTTGGCATTGGTAATCTTAAAAATAGATTTTTCCCGCCAAATCTCTCCAATGTCGCCATTTTCGTCAAATATTGTCAAATATAGAGAATTGATGCCAACTTTATGGCATCGTTTACTGCCAACTGTTCAACAACTTAAAAACTGTTTCAATCTTCATTCACAATCTGAAATGCATTGATCCATACTGACCCCAAAATGACCCACTAATGGAATTTTCTCAAACATTTGACTCAGTCCAGTGGTCTTCTGGTATCCCAGAACACTACGATTCAAAATTAACTTAGAATCGTAAGGGCTGTTTTTTAGATAAAATTTGCATATATACATACACACACACACACACACACACAGAGACAGGCCCATCTGCACAAGATTTACTCGTATTATAATATGTTTAAATTTTTCATTAGTTAATACTAAATCAAATTCATATGCAAGAAGAAAAAATCATTAATTTTTGCTAGATTTATTAATTTTTATAAAAATGATTAAACGAATTACGTCTTAATGTTTTCGAAATCTTTATAATTCGAAATGAATAGATTAAAATAGTTTTAATTAAATAACAGAATACAGCTACAATAACATTTGTTGTCTAAGCTGTCCAACATTTTATTTCGATGAACAAGATTCTATTATAAGCAAAACATGCTCAGAGCCAAAGTCCCTTTTAATTAGTACTTCAAGAGAATAGGTTGAAATGCATGTTTCATGCCCGTATTTAATAAAATCTGAATTATAGTAGTAACTTTCACGACAATTTAGCATTCCCACTTTTAATAAATTATGTTACTAAATTATTAGATGTTGAGACAGATACTTTTAATTAAAGTTTTCTTACGTTATGCCATGTTTACGAGTTAAAGTAATTTTATGCTGAAATGTTTTTGTTATAGTAACGCCTGCTTTTAATTAATTTAGTTTTTCAAAATCACTGAACAGTTTCGATTGAAGTGATATTAATTTATTACTGCATTTATTGTTACAGAAATGTAAGATTTCAATAGATGTAATGAATATGCAGAGTGTTTGGAAAATAATAAAATTTTCAATTAAAAATAGACAGGATTGCCGAAGTTGATTAAAATGCATCTGAAGTCGAGCCATAAGTTTATTTTCTGCGCCTCTGGGCTTTGATCAAGCAAAGTAGATAGTCGAATCCAAAACCAAAATTCATTTTCGCTGGCTTTCATTCATGCAAACGTATGAGTATTTAAAAGAACAGCATACTTGGATTTTACTAGCTATAGCTGTACGCTATCATGTATAAATAAAGGCTATTGACAACATTTGTAGGTCCGTTTGTTATGGTTTACAATGGTACAGATCAGTTACAGCATTTTCGTACCAATAACGAATTTCTACAATTAGCCCATCGCATAGAAGCAAATGTGTCACAAGTGTCTTATTCATCAACACTATCAAAGCAGTAACCGTCATGAATAGGGTTGTTAATCAGGTAAGTAGTTCTTATAACCCACTTACAGGAACACACAAAAGCAAAACCCGCACAACTTGTCATCACGATAATGTCCGTTAATATTTATTAATCAAAGTAGTATTAAGTCTATGCCATTCTTGAGTATGTATAACTGACAAGGGAACCACTTTTGGTGTTGCTCGCACCTAGCATTGAGACCTGGTTCATTTTAAAGCCCTATATTGTGAAGTTTGAGAATCGATAAAATTTTTCTGTTAAAATAATATTTCTTGATTATACAGCAGCATAACTTTCTGAAAATGCAATTTTCGAGACCACTTATAGGACTATTAACATTGAATTTTTTTAAAGAAAAGCATTTAAAAATAAAAATTAATTAATAATAAGTATAAAATATTGAAAAAAGTTTGAAAACTCCTTCAAAAACCCACGAATTTGATTTTGAAAAATTGCAACTTTATATTCATATTTTTGGCGGGGAAACAGTTGGCGTTTATTTTCAAAAGTAGAGCTTTCCGGCAACACTAGCGAAATGTCATAGCTGAATTTGCAATAGCTAGATATTGCAATGTCCGACCTATTTTGCCGCAGTAATTTTTCTAAATTGTGTAAAAATATTAATTTACTTTATGATTACTTTTACCGAAGGACAATTTAATACAGCAACATTTCATTTTAAACATTCGAAACTTTATTTCATTCGATTTCAAAAGAAAATTGTTTGCTTATTTTGCATTTCACTAAAAAATAGTTTTCAATGATCTTCGAAGCTTTTATAGAATTATATTTATTACTTATATATTTATCGTCTGCATAGAAAAAAAAATAAAAACCTAATATTTGTTTCTTATGCTTTCAATTATTAAAAAAAATATCGAAATCTGATATAATTATAGTAATATGTTCTGTACATTTTCTCTTTGGATAAAGCGGGCGGGAAAATTGTAGCGCCATATTTGGCGACTTAACTCACTTTTGGCGTGAAATAAACAAATAAATATGTAATAATAAAAAATTAAAAGTATAAAAAAGTATATAAAATATTATTTTAACAGAGAAATTTTTTCTGTTCTCTAACTTTTATGTATAGGGCTACAAAACGCACCGGTCTCGATGCTAGGTGCGAGCAACACCAAAAGTGGTTCCCTTGTGAGTATTACAATAATGGGTACAATATTCATTTACTCACTCAAAAGTCGATACAGGCATGTAATAAGATACTGCGAAAATGCAGTATTACAAGCAAGCTCCAAAAGTCAACATTAGGTAGTCATATTTCTTCAAGTTTTGTATGCCAGCCGAAACGAATTATGGCTTTTTAATTGACCATCTGCCTACTTTCTACGATCTAAGTCTTCGTAAGCAGTTAAACTAATGCTCGCACACTTCCCTTGTTAGTCCTGCTATTCAGATAGAAGAGTTTTACTTTCCGTACGATATGCAAGGTTACTAAATGGGAAGGAGGACTAGCACACAGAAAAGAGCAAACGATGATAAAAAGGTAGCATAATCGTACGAGTATTTTGTGTGCAAAAAGGAAATAAACTGTAACATATACTTTATACCGAAAATTTAATTGCTTTTAACTAACACTGCGCAGTGATGTATATATGAATCCGTTAAAATTGCACCACTTATACATTTAATTTGTTTTCTACTTAAAGGATTTAATTTTGTATGCAAAAGGGAAATAAACTATAACATGTACTTTATACCGACAATTTAATCGCTTTCAATTTTACATTGCGCTGTGATGCATGTATGAATCAGTTCCAATTTCACCACTTGTATATTTAATTAGTTTTGTACTTAAAGGATATGAAGCTCAAAGTTTTAAATTAAATGTATTTTATTCAACCAACTTTTGTTTATATAAATACAGCACCCCCAGCTTTCTAAAACACCAGCTTCATATCGAACACCCCCCCCCCCCCATTTTTTATGTTATCACGTTTATTTTTTAAAAATATTTATCGTATTGTGTAAAATTTCCTTTAAAGAGACAAAAAAAATGTAAAAATAGGATAATTTAATACGTTTAAATGTTGAGTGAAATAAGCAACAATGTGACTTAAAATAGTCTCTGGATAAGGCCTGTGTTCACAAAAACACTTCGTTGGGCTAACATTCCGGCTAAAATATACTAGCTGGTCTGCATTCAGGGTTCGGTGATATATATCAATGGATATAATATATCATGATATTTATCCGATATTTATTTTCAAAACATCAAGATTTTTTATATTTTAGATATTTTCATATATTTCATATTTATTTTCAAAATATTGTACATGATATTTTTATTTTCTGTCAAAAAAAGTGTAAATGAATTTTTCAATTGTTATTGACTATGTAGTTGTTTAGACAAAGAAATTTTGTCTCTTGTGTGATTTGTGTGATTTTTTTTAGTCAGATATGAGACACATTTACGTTGAAACTAAAATTTTACAAGTAAAAATTAAATTTAAAAAATCAAAAAACCCGAATGTGTAAAAGCGAACTAATTAATTATTTCTCATCAATGTGAAACTATTTTTCATATTACTTACCTATTTTTTATTTACTTGTATTGATGACTTTTAAGTTGTATTTAATTGTTAGTTGCTATCTATAAACACTGTTTTGATGAGGTCTATAGATGTCTATGAAGATTAAAGTTGCAGTAAAGCTAGAGATCCTACCTACACAACTTACAGGTTGTGTAATATTTAAACGGAGCTTCTGGCTGTAAAATAGTCAATAAAACACCGCCTTCATTTTGAAAGACTTATCCAATGACATGCCACTCGATATGGAGCGTAAAATTTATCTTTCGTCTGTACCGCCATTTTGTATTTTACGGCCGCCATTTTGAATTTATAAAAACAAAACCTAGCCTATAACTATCGGACTATTAAGACGAATCGATAGAGACCTCATTCATTAAAATCCATCCAGCCGTTGGGGTGTTTCGAGGGTATAAAGACATCCACATACCCACATACGCGTGAAACACATAACCCTTCTTGGCAGTCGAGTAAAATGTAGAACCAATAATTATGTGCGACATTAGTAACCCAAACCACCATTGAAACATAATCTATCTAATTTAGATAATCGGTTATTTACAGCTTCATTAGATAAGAACCTTTTCTAATTTTGATTTAGTTCAACTTAAATTGCACAACTTGATAGGGAATAAAAAAGCAGACAAGCTTGGTTAATTCTTTTCCACTTAAAAAAAAAAAATATATATATATATATATATATTTATTTATTTAAAATTTTGTTGTATAAAATATAAAATTTTTTTGTTACTTGATATTGAGTTCTATAGTATGTTTTTTGATGAGCGTATAAAGCAAATAGTTTCTGTTTTCAATTAGCCGATCTTCAATTTTAAATGAGGAAAAGAAAAAAACATATTTAGAATATTGTTTTAATAAGTTTTCATGTTAAACTTACTATGCTTTAGTTTCTAATTTATATTATGTTTGAAAATATTTATTATCAGAGTAAGTTGTCTGTTTTGAAAATATTGGATATATAAAATAATATCGGATATATATCAAAATATAGGATATTTTCGAAAATATCAGGATATTTATGAATCCTCTATGTAAAAAGTAAATGAGAGAAAAAATAAAAATAAAAAATAAAAAGTTACCCATAGGTTAGATAATGATTTATATTACATTTCTCAATATTCAAAGTTCCAAGTTTAAATATTGAGAATATTGAGTAAAAAGTGGGTAAAAGATGCCAATGTAAGTTGGTTCAGTATTTATTTACTCTGAAACATTTACTTCTTTTACTTTGCAACATTATTCGGATACTGCCTGTTGTATTCCCCGAAGATGTTTTATAATTCCTTTATATGTAGTGATCCGATGTGTATAAGTGTTATTGAAATTTGTACAACATATTTAATGCTGTTCTGGACCTTTCAATAAAACAGCTCTTATACTCGTAGTATAGATCAAATTTTGGGATAGTATATAGAATATAAAATAGATGTAAAATAGATATAAAATAGATAAAAACTGAGTAATATACGACAACTGGTGGCCATTCAGGAAAATTTAGGAAGGACTTCGTTTTGGCACTAGAAATGAAGATCCGATGAGTCCCCCCAAAATAAAGTTGTTTTAAAATTATTTTTTTTTGGGGGGGGGGGGGAGGGACATTTTAACTCAGGGTAGGGGGAACTCAAAATGTTTTAAGTAAGTCAAGTAGGGTTCCGTTTATTACGCAATTTTGCTTTCGAATGACACCGCCTGCAAGTCGATAGGATTATTTGATACAAAGTTACGACAGGTTTTACAGGGTGGCTACTAAATACTGTACCACTCTAAAAAATACGAATTAATTTTAATCGTTTGGTAAAACAATTTATTTTTCTATTTTAGCGTTTGGCAATTTTCTATTAGTGCAGACGAATTTTGTTATAAAGCAAATATTTAAAACTATTTTAAAGAGGGAAGCCAAAAGAATGATGATTAAATAGCTCTTTGATCGCAGATTTTTCGCAGGTAAAATCTTTAAGCAATTAAAATGCCTTGGTTTTAATGGAACATTTATATATAGAAGTATAAATCGATTATTGGATACTAATAGCTATGTAAATATCAATCTAGGTCTGGTCGTCCACGCTCAGTTCGCACAATAGATTCTACATCAAAAGAATTCGTGAAAAGGTGTGAAGAAATCCACAACGTTCTGCAAATAAAATGGCTGCAGAAGAGAACGTGAGTCGCAGAACCATGCAAGTTATTATAAATGAAGATCTGGGTTATTGCCCTTATCGCAAAAGAAAGAATCAAGGTTTGACTGCTGCACAAAGAATAAAAAGATTACAAAGAAGGAAGAAATTGATGAAGCGGCATGGTAGGAAACGTGTTGACAGAATAATATTTTCTGATGGGAAGCTATTTTGCCCTGAACAGTGTTATAATGCTAAAAATGATGTCGTATATTCAGGAACCCTCGAGGATATACCTGAAACCTTTCGAAATGTTAAACGCTTTCAAAACAAGAATTCTGTTATTGTTTGGGCTGCAGTGTCAAACAATGGAAAATTGCCTTTGAAGTTCATCGATAAAGGGATAAAAACCAATGCGAATATTTCAAATAGGGCATATTAGCCACGCATTTATTGCCACATGCTGACAGGTTGTAGCCCAAAAAGAATTGGACATTTCAGCAAGATTCTACACCTTCGCACCGAGCTAAATCAACACAGGCTTGACTCCCTGTCAATTGTCCGAACTTTATCATGCAAGAAGATTGGCCACTTTCTTCACCGGATCTAAATCTTTTAGATTATTGCGTCTGGGGGGATTTTAGAGGCTAAAATAAATAGCAACAAACACAGAAGTTTGAACTCTCTCAAAGCTTCGATATTGCGTAAATGGTACCGATTATCTTTTTAAATGATTTGTGCCGCAGTTGGACAATGGCATAAGAGATTATCTTTGGTAATCAATAAAGATGGCGGTCAATTCGAGTAAAATTATTTACCGGTAAACTTTCATCTCTGATGTTCATCATATTAGAGTAGTTATCATTTTCTATTTTATATTTATAAAATAAAATGACTGAATATTTGTAACAGTATTTAGTAGCCACCTTGTATTAACACAAAGTCGAAAAATGCTTTAGTGCAGGAGTAAAATAGGTTTTAACAGCAACAAATGATGGCCATACAGGAAAATTTGTTAAGAACTTTGTTTTGGCATAAGAAATGAAGATCCGAAGAGTCCCTAAAAATAAAATTATTTTACAGTGTTTTTTGGGAAAAAGGGGGGCATTTTATCTC
The DNA here is from genome assembly GCA_963932465.1 of Maratus speciosus. NCBI lineage: Eukaryota > Metazoa > Arthropoda > Arachnida > Araneae > Salticidae > Maratus > Maratus speciosus. The sequence goes on from OZ010791.1 coordinate 270,256,345, forward strand.
AGAGGGAGATAGGGGAGACCGGGGGAATGGCGCCACTCGGGGTTATGCCGCCACGCCGCCTAGTTTAAAAACTAACGTCAATTTGAGATAGGGAATGCGCCTGCACTATAGCGGCCAACAATAGAAACATCGCCTAGAGTGAGAATGATTTTGTAGTACGTCGTTCGCTTGTTCTAGGGAAAAATTTAGTTTTCATCTAGTTGCTTCTTATTTTGGAGCTTCAAAGAGTAGAGGTAAACACCTTTTATTATAACATTAGGTACTTGAGATAACATTACCCGTAATCTACATGCATTCGTTGACATTTTGATGCAATTTGTTGAACAAGTTCGGTTCTTCTTTCGGCTTTGCAGGGATATTTCCGCTATATTGTCCTCTCGGGGGGATGCCACTACCATGGCAAAGGGTGACTTTTCCAATTTGAGTTAAATTGTAAGCTTAGCACATTAATAAATCTAGCTCAAAGAACATTGTAATTATTCATTATTTTGATAAATTATTGCTTTCTGAACATTTTCAGTAGGTTATGTGATTCCTAGTATCCATTTTATGTATTTACTAGGTCATTAAAGAGTGGCGTCATTACCCCGATACAGTGGCGGAATTACCCCAGTATCCTGGGTAATTCCGCCACTGTGCAGAGGTTGAAAGAAATTTTTCTTATGTGTGCTTACTTTACAGTTATGATTACGGTTAAATTTATACAGATACTAAAGATCATGATTCAGCTTTAGAATTTTTACTATTAAAAAATAAACATTTTTTTGAGGTGAAAAATTTTAAATTCCTTTAAGGTGTTGCCATTTCCACGGTCTCCCCTAACTCAGATTTTTTTTTTAATAGGTCAAGTGGGGCATCGTTTATTATGTATTTTTTAAATTTCTGAATCGAACGACATCATTCGGAAGTCGATACCTTCATTCGTTGCAAAGTTACGACAGGTTTTATGAATACAAAGTCACAAATGGTTTTATGAATACATGGATTTTTACAACTTTTATGACCTGGAAGAAAACGCAGATGACCCTGATTTCCATTATTGCTATTTTGAAGACAGTTAATAAGTTTCAGATTAGTTAATATGATATAAAAAACATACTTTACACATAAAATAAATATAACAAAGCTGTGCTCAATAATAAAGTATAATTTTCGAATTTTATTAATAAAACCTGCCGTAACTTTGTAACGAATGACTTACGGATGATGCTATTCGATTCAGAATTAAAAAGAAGTAATAAATACGCAAAAATACGTAATACCCCCCTTTACCTATTTTAAAAAAGTTGAGTTAAAATGACCCCCTCTATTCAAAAAACATGTTAAAACAACTTTATTTTTGGGGACTCATCAGATCTACATTTCTAGTGCCAAAACGAAGTTCCTCCCAAATTTTCGTGAATGGCTACTAGTTGTTGCTGTTAAAACCTATTTTACCTGTACTATTAAGGAAATGGTGGAGTTAGAGATGAGCAAAATGCGAATTTTGGATTTTATGTTAAATTTTTTTTAAATATCATTATAGAGACACATACTTAGCATAAAGTATATTTCTGTAATTCTTATTAAGATAAGTATTGAAAATAATAGGTCATACTGATTTGAAAAACATTTTTCTCAACAAAATATTGTTTCCCAGTTTTTACACATCTTTAACCCGTTCGGGACCAGGTGCATATATGCACCCTCAAAAAGTGTTTAAAACGCTTGAGTTTGAAACCAATAAAAAAGAAAAGTAAAATTGATTTTATTTAATTATGATATTTTCGTGATTTATAAAGTTAAGTCAAATAATTTAACAAAAAGTGGTGCCCAACAAATAAAATTCGGGTAAAAGATGCCAATCCCTAACGGGTTAAGATATGGTTTTAATTATGCCCCATGCATTTAATTTTTTTAAATTTACTGAAAAATTCTGATTTCTAAGGGGCTATCTTGATAAATATCTGGAAATTTGTTTTGGAATTTTGGCTTATTAAAGTCCTCATATTAGCAATAAAATCTATTAACATGTTATTTTTTAAAATGAAAATTCAGTTTAGGACCAATCTTTTATTATTTTTTAAATAGCTGTCTGTAATATTAAAAAACTGATGCGCATTGTTTAAAAAAATTAAGTTATTTTAAACAAAAAAAAAAAAAAAAAACAAAAAAAAAAAAAAAAAAAAAAAAAAAAGTGGAGAAAATATTTTGAAAATTGAAACGCATGGAACATTAAAAAAAATTAAATATAATTAATAGCACTAACATTTTTAAATTTTCAGTAAATTGATTTTATTGCAGAATATTTCTTTGAAGGATTTTCTTGTTGAAATAATATTAATAATGAAAATTAATTTTCGACGTCCACCGTCTTCTCCCCTTCAAACAAGACTAGAAATTTTGACTAATTACGAAACATTAGACAGACTTGAATAAATTTAAAAAGCAATTAAAAATATATACATAAAAACATTTAATTAAAATCAAAAACATACAAAGTAAACGTTTCACTATGTCATTGCATTAGCCTCATCAGTACCAACATCAAACACATCAACAAAGCATCGAATACACTCTGGACTCGGTCAAAGTTAAGTTAAAGTTTTTCTTTTAGAAACAAGAAATATTCATTAGGAATTGAACCTGATTCGTTCAAAGTATATGGTGTCTAGCTTAGTGAACCACACCTCTATGAAAAGTCTGTAATGGTAATCGTTGCAGTTATTTTTCAAAATTAACGAATATGCGATATGGTCCGTGTCAAAGGCATGTTCTACTAATCTGGAATTTAATTTGCTATTTTTAAATGCGCCGATATGTTCCTTAAGTCGTATCTCCATAGATCTTCCATTCTCACCTATATATACTTTTTTGCAATCACTGCATTGAATCATATACACAACAGCGGTGAATTTTGTTTTGTCATACATGAAACTTTCTCTGAAACACTATCGTAATATAGTAAACAAAGAAGACTTAGGTTTGAACCGTTGAAAAGAGGGAGGGATTGAATTAATCAATTCTAAAATATTCTTGTAAATATTTCTAATCAGATTTTTTGGATAACCGTTATTACGTTTTTAATCAAATGTTTTTATGTATATATTTTTAATTTAATTGCTTTTCAAATGTATTCAAATCTGTTTAATGTTTCATAATTAGTTTAAATAATAATTTAATTCAGACGTTAAAACGCATGTGTATCTTAAGACTAGAAATATTTCTTAAATACACTGGTTATCAAAAATTAAGGAAAAGTCACAAAATGCTAATTTTCAAATACGCGAACACTCAAAAGGAAATAATATAATTCAAGTAATTACTATCTGTAGAACACAGCTAGTCCATATAACATCTCATTCAAGTCACACATGGTCACAAATGTCACAGTTACTACGGTGAGGCAAAAAAATAGGAAATTCCATACATCTCATTATGAGTCTCAAATGATGACTATACATGACTCCACTGAGACGTCACTGTGACTGCTGCTTTGGGACGAGTCACCATGTGACTTTACAATGTAGTTACATTGTGACTCTCATGTGACTGTCATTTGTAGACTCAATTTCAAAGTCATCGTGAACGCTGCATTGTGATAAGTCACCAAATAATGTCACATTAAAGTCACATGATGACTTTCAGATGACAGAGTGAGTACTGTGAAGTCACCATTGTGATCTTTTGGGAAAAGTCTCCATGTGACTATAATATGATATTATTTGGTGACTTATCATAATGCAACAACGTTCATGATGACTATGAAATTGAGTCTCAAAATGACAGTCACATGAGAGTCACAATTTAACTACATTGTAAAGTCATCTGGTGACTCGTCACAAAGTAGCAGTCACATTGACTTCACAGTGGAGTCACATATAGTGATCATTTGAGACTCATAATGAGATGTATGGAATTTCCTATTTTTTTGCTTCACCGTAGTGACTGTGACACTTGTGACCATGTGTGACATGAATGAGATGTTATATGGGCTGGCTGTGTTGTAGAGATAGTAATTACTCGAATTATATTATTTCCTTTTGAGTGTTCGCGTATTTGAAATATCGCATTTTGTGACTTTTCTTTAATTTTTGATAACCAGTGTATATATATATGTCGTAGGCTAATTGAGAAATACGGCTCTTTGCAAACAGCCTAGGCTCTTTGCATATGTCGTAGGCTAATTGAGAAATCCGGCTCTTTGCAAACAGCCTAGGCTCTTTGCAAAGAGCCAGGCTAATTGGAGAATCCATCTCCCTTTTTTCAATTAGCCTGATATTTTTCAGGCTTATTGCAAAGAGCCTAGGGCTAATTGAAAAATGACCACTTATTATCCGATCAGGGTGATATTTTTAGCTCACAGGCTATCAAAGCGTGAGAGCTTATGTGCCCGCCGATTCTGTATGTACGTGTGTACGTACGTACGTACGTATGTACGTAGGCTAATTGAGAAATCCGGCTCTTTGCAAAGAGCCAGGCTAATTGGAGAATCCATCTCCCTTTTTTCAATTAGCCTGATATTTTTCAGGCTTATTGCAAAGAGCCTAGAAAGCGTTAGGCTAATTGAAAAATGACCACTTATTATCCGATCAGGGTGATATTTTTAGCTCACAGGCTATCAAAGCGTGAGAGCTTATGTGCCCGCCGATTCTGTATGTACGTGTGTACGTACGTACGTACGTATGTACGTAACGCGATAACTCCTGATAGAAATATCCGATTTGCTTCAATTTCTTTTTCTACGTTCATTCTGATAAGGTGCTTCCCTGATTAGTTTTTGGGGTTCACTGGTTAAGGATAAAGGGGTAAAAGGGGGGGCTAGTCCCCTCCCTTAATTTATACAAATGGGTTTTTCATGCAGAAATATTCGATTTGCTCCAAATTTGGTATACCTGTTTATTGTGTTAAGGAGCTTCCCTGATTAGATTTGGAAGCTCATTATTTAAGTATAAAGGGGGAAAAGGGGGCTACCCCCTTAATTTAGATAAATCGGCTTTTCATGATGAATTATTCGATTTGCTCCAAATTTGGTATACCGGTTTATTAAGTTAAGGAGCTGTCTTGATTAGATTTGGAGGTTCAATAGTTACATATAAAGCGAAGAAAGGGGGGCTACCCCCCCCCCCCCGTAATTTAGATAAATGGGTTTTTCATGCAGAAATGTGCGATTTGCTATAAATTTGGTATACCGATTAGATATGTTAAGCAGCTTCCCTGATTACATTTGGAAGATCATTATTATGTATAAAGGGGGGAAAGGGGCAATTGCCTCTCCCCTTAATTTAGATAAATGCGTTTTTCATGTAGAATTATTCCTTTAGCTCAAATTTGGTATACTGGTTTATTATGTTAAGGAAATGGCTTGATTAGATTTGGAGATTCATTAGTTAAGTATAAAGGGAGGAAAGGGGGGCTACCCCCCCTTAATTTAGGTAAATGGGTTTTTAATGCAAAATTATTCGATCTGCTCCAAATTTCGTATACCGTTTTATTATGTTAAGGAGCTTCCCTGATTAGATTTGGAGATTCATTAGTTTAGTTTAAAGGGAGGAAAGGGGGGCTAGACCCGCCCCTTAACTTAGATAAATGGGTTTTTCATGCAGAATTATTCGATTTCCTCCAAATTTCGTATACCGGTTTATTATGTTAAGGAGCTGCCTTGATTAGATTTTGAGATTTATTGGTTAAGTATAAAGGAGGGACAGGGGCTAGTGTCCCCTTAATTTAGATAAATGGGGTTTTTCATACAGAATTATTCGATTTGCTTCAAATTTGATATACCAGTTTATTACGATATGCCTTCCTTCATTTGATTTGGAGGTTCATTGGTTAAGTATAAAAGGGGGGAAAGGGGGCAATTGCCCCTCCCCTTAATTTAGATAAATGGGTTTTCATGCAGAATTATAAAATTTAGTTTAATTTTTTTTCTATGTTCATTCTAATAAGGAACTTTTCTGATTAGATTTGAAAGTTCATTGGTTCAGCATAAAGAGAGAAATGGGGGAGCTAATAACCCTCTTAATTTAGTGAAATTGTTTTTTCATACAGAATTATCTGATTTGCTTCAAATTTGGTATACCAGTTTATTATGTTAAGTAGCTTCCCTGATTAGATTTGGAGGTTCTTTGGTTAAGTAGAAAGGTGGGCAACCCTGGTTAAGTAGAAAGGAGGACAAGGGATTAATCCCTTCATTTATTTTTCGAGGGGCATTATTCTTTGAAATAAGATTATAATATACAATTAGTGTGAATAGCCTCTGAGCTCAATGCCATCAGTTTAAGTGGGCAATTTTCTTTTTATTAGGTTTATTAACGCATAACCCTACCCAAACCCGAAAAATAAATTACAACAGACCGTACCTCGATAAGAGCAAGACAAAATAATTTCAGTCTACATGCAACCCGACCCGAACCTGAGAGTTCCATTTGAAAAAACCCGAAATCCCGAACCAAATCTGATAAACGACAAAAATATTCCAAAGATCCATAACCGGATACGAACAAGACAAATTAGTTTCCGTGGACACGCAACGCTACCAGAACCTAAAAATTCCATTCGAAGTCAACCTGAAACTCGGCCCGAACCAAATCTTAACCAACAAAAATATTCCAAAGAACTATAATCCGATGCAAGCCAGACAAAATAATCTCCGTCCACCGGCAACCCGATCCGAACCTGAAAGTTCTAATTGAACTCAATCCGAAACCTGGTTGTGGTCGGTTTTCGGGTTGACTTCAAATGGAACCTTCAAGTTCGGATCCGGTTGAAAAAAAATTAAACTAAATTAGATAATTCTGCATGAAAACCCATTTATCTAAATTAAGGGGAGGGGCAATTGCACCCCTTTCCCCCCTTTTATACTTAACCAATGAACCTCCAAATCAAATGAAGGAAGCCATATCGCAATAAACTGGTATATCAAATTTGAAGCAAATCGAATAATTCTGTATGAAAAACCCATTTATCTAAATTAAGGGGACACTAGTCCCTGTCCCTCCTTTATACTTATCCAATAAATCTCCAAATCTAATCAAGGCAGCTCTTTAACATAATAAACCGGTATACGGAATTTGGAGCAGATCGAATAACTCTGCATGAAAAACCCATTTATCTAAATTAAGGGGAGGGGGTCTAGCCCCCTTTACTCCCTTTATACTTAACTAATGAACCTCCAAATTTAATCAGGGAAGCTCCTTAACATAATAAACCGGTGTACGAAATTTGGAGCAAATCGAATAACTCTGCATGAAAAATCCATTTATCTAAATTAAGGGGAGGGGGTCTAGCCCTCTTTACTCCCTTTATACTTAACTAATGAACCTCCAAATCTAATCAGGGAAACTCCTTAACATAGTAAACCGGTGTACGAAATTTGGAGCAAATCGAATAACTCTGCATGAAAAATCCATTTATCTAAATTAAGGGGGGTCTAGCCCCCTTTCCTCCCTTTATACTTAACTAATGAATTTCCAAATCTAATCAGGGAAGCTCCTTAACATAATAAACCGGTATACCAAATTTGAAGCAAATCGAATAATTTGGCATTAAAAACCTATTTACCTAAATTAAGGGGGGGGGGGGGGCGTAGCCCCCTTTCCTCCCTTTATACTTAACTAAAGAACCTGCAAATCTAATCAAGCCATCTCCTTAACATAATAAACCAGTATACCAAATTTGAGCTAATCGAATAATTCTATATAAAAACGCATTTATCTAAACTAAGGGCAGAGGCAATTGGCCCCTTTTCCCCCCTTTATACATAATAATGATCTTCCTAATGTAATCAGGGAAGCTGCTTAACCGGTGTACCAAATTTATCGCAAATCGCATATTTCTGCATGAGAACCCCATTTATTTAAATAACGGGGGGGGGTAGCCCCCCTTTCCTCCCTTTATATGTAACCAATGAACCTCCAAATCTAATCAAGGCAGCTCCTTAACTTAATAAACCGGTATACCAAATTTGGAGCAAATCGAATAATTCATGAAAAATCGATTTATCTAAATTAAGGGAAGGGGGTACCCCCTTCCCCCCCTTTATACTTAAATAATGAGCTTCCAAATCTAATCAGGGAAGCTCCTTAACACAATAAACCGGTATACCAAATTTGGCGCAAATCGAATTTTTCTGCATGAAAAACCCATTTATATAAATTAAGGGGGGGGGGGACTAGCCCCTCTTTATCCCTAACCAATGAACCCCAAAAACTAATCAGGGAAGCACCTCATCAGAATGAACCTAGAAAAAAAAAATTGAAGCAAATCGGATATTTCTATCAAGATTTATCGCGTTACGTACATACGTACGTACGCACGTACACACGTACATACGGAATCGGCGGAAACATAAGGTCTCAGGCTTTGATAGCCTGTAAGCTAAAAAATATCACCCTGATCGCATAATAAGTGGTCACTTTTCAATTAGCCTAACGCTTTCTAGGCTCTTTGCAATAAGCCTGAAAAATATCAGGCTAATTGGAAAAAGGGAGATGGATTCTCCAATTAGCCTGGCTCTTTGCAAAGAGCCTAGGCTGTTTGCAAAGAGCCGGATTTCTCAATTAGCCTACGACATATATATATATACACTGGTATATATATATATATAATTTTTTTTTACCAGTTACTTATCAGATGAGAAGAGATTAAACATCTTGCTTATGAAGATAAGATATTACGAGTTTTTCAGGCTTATAAATATTCATGCACTATTTAACAGAAAATATTCTGTTGATTCAAAAAATTACAGTTCCTCGAAAAATACTTTCTTTCCTTTATACAATGCATTTGTGGGAGCTAACTATGTTTCTCATTTCTCATAATTTATTGCGAGCACCTCATTTCGAATGTGCAATTCTCTCCTGCTGTCCATTAATTTGCTGAAAGCTTTCTTGAATGAATTATTCTGTATTGTCTTATTGTAATGCATGATAAAGTTAGAGATGTAGTTTGTACAAAAGAAGAATAAGTTTCTATTTTTTCCATTTGCGCTGGCTGCATAATTTTTCTTAATTGATTAAGTGTAAGAATTTACATTTTCGAGTCTCTAATGATTAGGCACAGCAAAATAAACTGAAGAAAAATAAAAAGACTTTCAGTAGTTGATACTGTTTAAAAGTTTCTTTAAGAGGAATAATAAATTGTTTACAAATGTAAAACTTTAATTGAAGAGCCCAGATAATAATGGTGGCATGTGAGAAAATATTTTGAAAATTGAAATGCATGGGTCAATTAAAAAATGAAATATAATTAATAGCAGTAACAAGTTTTAAATTTTCAGTAAATTGATTTTGGTGTATAATATTCCTTTGATGCATTTTCCTGTTGAAATAACATTAATAATGAAAATTAATTTTTGACATCCACCGTCTCCTTTAAGAATTATCTCTGTCAAACAAAACTAGAAAAATGTCTTAAATATTTCTTTCTTTTCTTTCTTTTGCCAGTTACTTATCAGATGAGAATATATTAAACATCTTGCTTATGAAAATAAGATATTTCGAGTTTTTCATGCTTATAAATATTCACGCACTGTTTAACAGAGAACATTCTGTTGATTTAAAAATTACACTTCCTCGAAAACTGCTTTCTTTCATTTATACAATGCATTTGTGGGAGTTAACAATGTTTCTCATTTCTCATAATTTATTGCGAGCACCGCATTTCGAATGTGTGATTCCCTCCTGCTGTCTATTAATTTACTGAAAGCTTTCTTGAATGAATTATTCTTGTATTGTCTTATTGTAATGTATGATAAAGTTAGAGATGTAGTTTGAACAAAAGAACAACAAATTTCTATTTCTTCCATTCGCGCTGGCTGCATAATTTTTCTTATAATTGAGTAGGTGTAAGAATTTACATTTTCGAGTCTCTACTTATTAGGAAGAAGCAAAATAAACTGAAGAAAAATAAAAAGACTTTCAGTAGTTGATACTGTTTAAAAGTTGAAGAGCAATAATAAATTGTTTACAACTATAGAGCTTTAATTGAAGAGCTCAGATGGTAAAAGTAGTATGTGACAAAAAAAAAAAAAAAAAAAAAAAAAAGAGTTAATCATATGACTGCAGGTAATCAATATTCCTCTACCATCTGTTAAATTACTATTTGACAAAACCTAATAGTCACAGAGATTTTAATTGACAAAGGAGACATTTGCCAACAAACGCAAATAAAGTTTCGGAAGTTTACAGCTCGTTTCTTCAAAATGATGATTGTGTCACTTACCACCTTTATCATCTGAGATCTTCAATTCTGTATACTATAGCAAAATATCTCTTTAAATTTAGGATGATAGTTATAAACAAAAATGTTTCAGCTGATTGATTTTTTCCGGTATTTTAGAGGTTTTATTCGTACGCCATATCGTTTATCACCGAAATCGTCTTCAGGCTTTTGTTACAGGTAATGTGTCACATGACTTTACATTGGCCTTTGTTTTTATTAAACTTGTCATTAACTCATTAAGGACCGTGACTTCTTATACTTGACACAAATGAAATAATATTTTATTTTGTAAATATTAATGACTAATTAAGAGAAAAAAAAGCCATATTACATTTCTTTTTAATGTGAGATATGATATTGCGAAAACACAACGTTAGTACATATTAACTACATTTTTGCCATATGAAAACCTTTGAAACATTTACTATGTAGCGGGTAAATTACATTTTCTACACAAAGTTTGACTTCTACAACATCTGTATCTTGAATTACCGAATTTTATTCCTTTCTTTATAGTGCATTTATGAATACGATATGAAATTTTTCAATAAAATTTCAAAACCTATATATATATATATATATATTTCACAATATTGCGGTTTTTATGATGGTCGGTATTGTTTAATTAATGGTTATATATAATATATATATATAACCATTATATAATTACAAATCATCATCTATTTCCAATTACTATAATTATATATATATATATATATATATATATATATATATATATATATATCAGCGCAAATTTCAAATGGGATATTTTATGTTTTAGGTATATATAAATATTATACAGACATACAAACAATAAATACAATAAACCCAACTGGAGTGAAAAATTAGCCAGAGCCAGGAATCGAACCCGGGACCACAGTATACAAGACTGCTGCTCTAACCACTGAGCTACTCCGGCCGATGCCTGAGTCTGCAATTTCTCACTAATAAACCATGTTGGGGAAGCCACCAGACATCTATACGATAGCCTTGGATGACCGGACAACGATGAATAGATTTTACTATTACATCGATCTACGATAATTATAATAAAATACTCTATTATAATTATAATACTATAATACTATACTTTATTAATAGTATATAGATGTAATAGTAAAATCTATTCATCGTTGTCCGGTCATCCAAGGCTATCGTATAGATGGCTGGTGACTTCCCCAACATGGTTTATTAGTGAGAAATTGCAGACGCAGGCATCGGCCGGAGTAGCTCAGTGGTTAGAGCAGCAGTCTTGTATACTGTGGTTCCGGGTTCGATTCCTGGCTCTGGCTAATTTTTCACTCCAGTTGGGTTTATTGTATTTATTGTTTGTATGTCTGTATAATATTTATATATACCTTTAACTGTTGAATGCAGGCGTTATTTATGTGTGTATGTGTGTTTTAATATTTATTGTAGTATGAGTGTTTTATTATATTTTATGTTTTGTTAGTTCCTTCAAATCACCATATTATGAAAACAAATAGGAGTTTATCCACTTACCTAGCTCTAAATGTTAGAGTAAAATTATTTAGTCATACTCTAACTTTTAATAGACAAAATGCACTAAGAATTTTTATTTAGCTTATAAAAAGTAAGGAAGCTACCTGCTGCAGCCGTCCAAAGAAAGGCAGCTTCAGAAAATTTTGATAATTTTCGCCGACCATGCCGGCTAGATTATAATACCATCTTACATACATTATATGTGTATCGATTGTCTTGTCATGCGATAGCCGTTGTATTTTTCAATTAATTTGGATGGAATAAGCAGCCTAACGAAATCGCGACCGAATTTGTTGGTTAACTTTGTCCGCCATCGTATTTAAAAAAGATGGTCACTTCAAAATTTCTAATTCAAAAAAGTATGTAAAAAATAAGAAATAAAACAAAATGTTTTTTTTAAGATTTAGGTAGTGATTTAAGGATTCTAAAGCATGTATTACTTTACTTCTAAATATAAAAAATGGCTAAGAAATGGGACTTTGAACAAATCACTTTATCTTAATCTTTACTTGAAATGGCTTCTTTTGATCGAAATGCAGAAACGCATTCGCTAAAGAAATTCCTCTGGAACTTAAAAAAAAAAAATTGTTCATGTTACAAATTCTCATGCTATAAAGATATGATTAAATAAATTTGGCTGATCCTACAATCAAATCGGGTGGTCTTGCGGGTTACTCAACAAGACTTCTATACCCAATGATGTTATGGCCAAAAGAACTTTTTGAAATACAGATTGCATTATGTGATTTGTGTGCATACGTTATCAAATTGAAGTTGCATGTTCAACAAATCTCGTGACTAAACACTCTCCTCTAAAAAATCGAATACTGATTCAAGTAAAATATCCTCTAATTTATGTATAATAAAGCATCGTCAAAATGAACCGTCTGAAGTTTTCTTGCAAATTACACATCAAACATTTTCAGACTAGTCCTCTTCCTGCGTGTTCGGTAGAAATATATGCGGATTCTTTAAAGACCAATTGTAATTATTTTCATGCCCCGCTTCTTATAAACTGATATACATTGGATCACATAATTTTGTTAAGAAACGATGGATTGCCTTGCATGTTTAAAATAAAATGGGAAAAATAAAAATAAGGCTATTATCTCCCGACATTAATTCTTGCCCCAGATGCTCAGTGTATACGTGCACTTGCTCAATATTCGTATTAATAATGTATAATGTTCTCCGGGATTTGAGATTTCGAATATCCACATGCTTTACTAAAGACATTTTTGTATTTACATTGCATTGTAGATAAGCAAGGACATATTCTATGACCACCATCAGATATGACCACTTTTTATTTTCTTCATAAAGACTGATTCTCAACGCAATTTGTTTTTCTTAAATTACTAGGGGGGATCCGCTCCCCTGCTCGTTACGCTCACCAACCCCCCACGTAATCGCATCGCGAAGCAATCCCTATTTTCTAGCAACCCCCAGACGTAATTGTTTCGCTTTTCCATTCTGGATCGCTTCGCCATCCCTTATTTTTTATGAATTCAATTTTTACATTCCACTTGTTAAAAACGCGCTCCTCCCTAAAACCTGACAATTTTATTTCCTTAACTCCAAGCACATAATCATTAGAGCTTACAGAGTTTCATAATTATAAGAATTATTAAATATAAAATTATATATATAGTGTTACGAATATTGTAAATAGTTAGTGTTTGTGCTTAAAAATAATGTAAATAGTTCAATTAAGCTATATTCATAAGCTAATATTAGTTTTTGTTGCATTGAAATATTTAAATTTGTTGATTTTCTGCAAGCAAGTAAACCCTATTGGATTTCAATGGGAGTCTATGGCAATTTGGCGAAATACTGGAAATAGCGCCAAGTTGGCGTAACTTTTGGCGACAAATTTTGCTCACCAAATTTGGCGATATATCGCCAAGTTGGCGGCAAATTTGACGACGTTTGGTGACAGAGCCGCACCCCCACCCTCTTGGTAACTCCCCTTATAGCGTCAGAAAGTTCAATCAGATGCGTTTCGATCAATCAGATGCGTTTCGCAGTATCTACGCAGATTTTCATTGGTCCATTTCTAAATCGTTACTTTTTTTATGTATAGAAGGATTAACTGTATTAAAAATAATGCTTGGATATCTACGCTTTTCACCAAGATATTTTATGGCATTCTACTTAGCAGCCTTTCGTTTATTCCGATTGTATTACCTTTAAAGTAATGCTACTAAAGAAATACTATTATAAAGCGTTACACATTTCTGATTGTTAGTAAAATTTTTTTGACTGTCACTTCACAGCTGAAAAACGAACAGTTAGTTAAAATACTGACTGATGTAAAGCTGGAAATAATAACTACTTGCTAGTCGCCAGTAAGCGATTAATCTTTGCAATATGACTATTAAAAATAGTACTCAATGGGCAAATAGCTTTCTTTCTTTTTTTGGTCGATTTAATTTCAACTAAGATTACTTATTGAAAGGAAATAATGTGCGCATTTTCAAATAATATAAAAATTATTAAGTACCACTTCTATCATTTAACAAATGTCAGAAAGAGAAGCCCTCGTAAATGCTTATTTACACAAAGTTGTTTCTAAAACAAGAGTTAAAAAAAAACAAAAAACAATTTAACAAATTACAACGATCATTTGGAAAATGATTTTTTCAAAGACTAAAATTTAAGACATAAAAATCGCACGGAGTTGATCATACATTACGTACGCCATGAATTAAACATTAATAGTGTTATTACACGTAAAAATTGCAAGCGACAAAAATCACCTGCGACTCCTCAGATTTCCTGAACCTTACATATTATCCACCTGAAACTTACGTATTATCCAAGCATTTCATTGGCTGTTCGGGAAAAGGCTTTTCCATCGTCAGATTTCCAAGAAATCTGACGACCCATTTTAAATGAACTTTCATTCTTAAACTTCTAAACATCCCACAATATTACTTTTTACACCGTCGTATAGAGAAAAAAATGTACTTTTAAATGCAATTTGTTTGAAAGCTGTATCTCAATTTGTTTCTCAGTTATTAAATTTTTTTGTAGTTTTTATTACTTTTTTGTCATAGTGGGAACAGAAGTATCCATCTCTGTTGAAAGTAAAGGGAAATACAGATTGCTGTATAGATCAACCAGAAAACGAATAAAATGCGGATTAAACCAATAAAAAGCTTCAGATATTCTTTTGATTTCCTACCCTGACGAGGACAATAACCCTTTTTCCAAATGGTTAATAAAGAAACCGAATCCATCAAAATAAAACTGAAAATGTGTATAGTTAAATCATTAACATGCATATTTCTTTAAGGACAAAGCTGGTTAGTAAAATGACCTTTAATGGTCATTTTGCAAATTTATTAATAATTTTCTTTTGCTATTATATTTAAATAAAAACATTTTTAAGAAACTTCTGTATATCGCTTTTTCGGTTTTCAAATGTTACTTATGTATGTTTTGCCTATTAATGCAAATATTCACAACAATCAGTAGATCGGCTACTAAGTGAAAAGTAGCTTCTGGTAAGAACTGGGTAATAAAAAATGACATCTAGTGGTCAGTGGCTACTAACCAAAATTTCTTATTTTCAGAATTAGGCTGGTGCCATTTTCCGTCTGGTCTTTATATTTAAATTTAGAATAATGCACCAATGACAAATTTTGCACAACTTTCTTGATTATGAATCTCGCATTTAGACTACCCTTATCATAAATAATATATTTAAAGTTTCGTTTTGTATGCTACTGATAAAATTCAGTGTCAAACTTTAATGAATTCAGTGTCACCCAAACAGTAGCTCAAAATTCAGCATTTCCAATAATGTTTTAAACAACCTTCGTATAAAATATCTTTAACCCTTAACTGATGTGACTAAAATTTGTCACACAACTGATGTGATCCGGTCTCTCAGACCCCTCTAATAAAATGAATAAAAAAAATAACTCAAATGGTTGAATTTACTTAAATTTTGTCCTAACAATATCGTTGTACTTCTCTTAGGAGCATGTGGATTAAATTGCATGAAAAAAGTATTTTATTCATATTATTTAACTTCAGTACAGAAAAGTAAAAAGCTGTAAAAGTGTTTACAGCTGGGAGTCGCGGGGTCTGGGAGACCGCGTGGCATCAGTTAAAGGTTAAATAGAAAAACAAATGCCACCTGCACACATTTGTTTCTCTTTAAAACTAGAGAGACCTATTTTCACCAAAATATACCCAGTGTTCAGTTCAGTGAAAAACTAATAGAGGTAATAGTATATGTCACAACAAACAATTTTTGCTTAGGATACTACTTATTTAGTCTAACATACAGAGTGCCACCTTCCAACCTGCACCGAAATTTCGTTGACAACTTCAAGAATAATGAAGATAGTGTAGATAAATTTAGAAGGATCTTAACTTTTGAATCGATTTTTACTTTCTTCTATCTTCAATAGAAGAAAATATTGTATTCGAAATTTTTTTCGACTTCCAGCTGTCGACGGATTTACACGTTTTAGAGGGCAGACACTCCCCAAAATATGTTTATTACAAAATGTCTGTCTGTCCGTGTGTCGCCATTGTATCATCGTAAACTGTATGAAGTTATCCGTAGAATTGAACAATTTTTTTTGTGCATGCTTTTAGATATGGTCAGTAAGTCCTCCTTCAACTTGGAAATATTCCGACGGAAACGGGCACTGTAATAGCGATTTTCGTTTAATTTTCTCGATTTTTCGTAGTTCTGTTGTACACCAGCAGCTTGTGCAGTGACGGGAACTTCGCATCCTGCTAAACCGGCTATTCGCAGACAGTTGACGTACAAAAGAATAACGGAAAACTATTGATTTTAATAAATATCATCAGTGGCGCCAACTTTTGAAAAATATTGGGTAGGCTCGAAACCATTTTAGGGTAAAATGACACTGCTGATTTGCTTTATTTGAAAGTTTGGGAACAGATCATGTTTCAAGTTATAATATTTTTTAGAGTCGAATGTAAAGTTGCGATTTTATTTAATCGTATTCTCATGAGGTCTTCATTTTATGGACTCTGTCTAATATTTACTATTGTGCCGTGAATTTGACTACAAATTAAAACGCAAAGGACTAAAAAATATTAAAATGGGTATTTAAGGCAAATTCGCTGAAATGTTTGTATTAATAGCACTATTTGCTTAAATTATGCCGGATGATTCAAAATAGATATAATTTCTTAAACCGAAAGTATACAAATCAAATACATCTTTCAGATATGGCATTTATTTAAAAAGGGCTGTATGCACATTAAATTAAATTTTTATACGGCCTCCTTCACGTGTAACGTATATTTAGAAAAAGAATAACATTAGAAGGAAGTTCTAAGAAGGACAATAAAAAAAAATCTTTTACAGGCAAAACGCACTAAGTTTTTAAATTTTATGAATTTTCAGTTTTTCTGACGTTAAAAACGCGCCTTTCCTATTTATAAGTATTTCACGAATATTTTAATAAAATGCACCCATCTTTTATGCAGCACTGTAGACATGCAACAAATATGAACTCCTGACTACACATCTTCTAATAAATGCATCACAAGCATCCTCTAAACGAATTTTCCTCACTGATTTTTTCACGTTTGAAATAGTAATTTGATTGAAGCCCTTTCTTTGACATAATGGAATGCATAAAATGTTTTCAGTCTTTTTCGTAGGGAGAAGATTTCAACATTAATACTATTAGCTGTTTTATTAAAATCAGAGAAATAATATTATATTGCTGCCCCCTAAAATTCCTGTGCAAGTTTCACTGAAATAACTAAGTTAGTTCATATATATGTTTGCATTAACCTAGATGTCAAACTCTCTACTTAAAGCTATCCCAAAATAAATATTTTTCTCCACTCAACAACACAAACTTTCTGACACATATACAGTCACCTAGATAACATAAAAATAATTAAATTTGTAGAAGTAATATATATTAATAAAGAATAAGAAGTAAACAATTAATATATATATACAGTGGCGGTCAAAAGTTTATGGCCAGCATAAATGTTTTCGATAATTTGTAAGTATACTCATTTGAAGAGGAATCTCAGAGTGATACTTATGCATTATATTGACATAATAGTTAGGAACTTATTTATGGAATAACAAATAAATATCAATAAATTTAATTGACAAAATTAATTTCAAAGGAAAATCCAAGTTCTCAAAAGTTTTCGGCCATCTTGGCATGTTTGGAAAAAAATGGTGTTATAAAAGAAAATAACTGTGATCAACAACATTTACAATTAGAGTTTTGTCGTTATACATTTAGCAACAAGTACTGTGGCGCAGCGACGTGGCACCGATTCAACGAACGGTTGAAGATCGTCTATTGTAATTTTTTCCACTCTTCTTACGATTTTTGGGGAAATTATGCTGAATTGGAATATTTATAATTCCGCATACTTTTGTCAAGTTCATTCCAAAGATTTTCTATTGGATTCAGATATAGTGATTGGGCTGGCCATTTCAAAGGCGAATTTTTTTTTGTGCTAAATCCACTGCTTGACCAGCTTGCATATATGCTTTGGGACGTTATCATGCTGAAACAAATAGTTGCGACCAAAATTTTTAATCCAATAAGGCAGCAAATGATCTTGCAAGACATCCTTATACATTGCATCATTCATCTTGCTGCGGATTTCAACTAACGGAGAGACACCTTTCCTAGAAAATGCTCCCCACATCATAACGTGTCATCCGCCATGCTTCATTGAACGAATAACATATCTCGAATCATATCTTTTGTTTTTAGGTCATCGGACGTAGTGTCTGCCATCAGTACCAAAAAGATTGAACTTCAATTTGTCGGAAAATAGTACTTTTTTCCAGTTTTCACGACCAGTCTTTGTGTTCCTTGGCAAACGCCAATCGGGCCCGTTAATTTTTTTTTACTTATGAAAGGTTTTCTAACACTGACTCTTCCATAAAGTCTTACGTCACGTAAGCGTCTTGACACGGTAGACCGACTTCTTTCAGCAATATTTTCACTCCGTAAATCGCGGGATGTTGCAGCGGCATTTTTATAAGGGTCATCAACTGCTTTTCTCCTGATAATTCTGTTCTCAGAAATAGTCATTATCCGGGATCTCCCGGACCGTGGAAATACCTGGAAGCCATGGCCATCTTTATAATTAAAAAAAATCATTCACAGTACTTTTCCGATTGATAACTTTGCCGAAACCTCACGAGAGGATTGGCTCTTTAGCGACAAACAAATCACTCGTTTACGAACAATGATTATTGAACTTTTCTTTTTGGAAATTCTACTACGTTATTCATGTTGATTAATTAACAAACACGGTCAAAGAAACACTTTACCGATAAGAAAAACAAACGAATCAGGAATGGCCGGAAACTTTTGTACACGCAAATTTCGAATTCCTCCCCTTTGCATCTAGTGTCTTCCGTACCCAATCAAAATGATCACGTGGTCACATGTCATTTACATATTCTTAACTGTTGGTGCAATTGCGCTTTTTCTTTGCTGAAACATTCTGGCAAACAAATCAAAGAAACTAACTGGCCGAAAACTTTTGACCGCCACTGTATATATATGAAAGTATAAGAATTGAAACATTTTTAAAATTCAAGATTAAAATTAAATTTCACAGTTTAAATTAAAATCTCCAAGTTCTTTTTCCTAACTTTAAATCTTTCAAAACCCGTTTTGCATCTGGTAACTATGTTTCCCTGCACCACATTTATTACTTTCAGACTTTAATTTTGGACGTTCGATCTTTAAGAAAAAAATTGCTAAGTTAGTGCCTTCTTGTAGCTAGTGATACAGCTGGGTCCTTCTCCAACCGAGTTCCGTCGTAAAACTTCATATATCAGTTAATAACTAATTAACCAATAAAGCGAAATCCGATTGACACTTTCTCCCTCTGCAGGAAAATATCCTAAATTCTTAACAAAACTCACCTACTCCTATCAACCGACAGTTTTTTTTAGACATTTAAGCCTACTCTAATTAATCTCAAAATTGATTTAGTGAGAAATGTGGTTTTTCGGGGCCCCTGGTGTACTCACGACTACCGTACATCATCGAACTGGAAAATAAACGAAGTTTAATGCAAAGAGTGAGGTCGCTAGATAAATTATTTTAATAATTCTTGTTCAACAAATTGGATTTACTCAATACACCCTTTCTTTCTTTCTAACCGATGAGCAGCCCCCTACCTGCCGGGAAGCCCCAGCTGAACGGGTTTGATACCTGGTATCGGGGCGGGTGACCACCTAATCACCGCATAGCGGCAATAAACCTAACGAGCGCCTAGAACGTATCGGCAGTAGCTTTTGCTTAGTTGTGAACGGTGTTATATCGGTTGCTTAACATTTATATCCTGTTGTTTGGAATCTGCACATTGCTACTCATGTTGATCTCGTAATTCGGAACCTTGCTCAGGTAACGAGACCTTCACCTGGCAAGGCACCTGCAGAGGTATAATTCACAGGTAACTGTCACCTGTGATTCACCTATGGTAATTCAATACACTCTAGTTTGTGACGGAAAAAAACCCCGTGAATCTCCGATATTTCAGATATATATACACATTACACCTCTGCTTATAATTAATTGCTGTCTCATGACGATAATACCAGAGTAGAAACAGGCTGAAAATTGTCTTAACACTTTGCCGTCCGCTCGATTCGTAAATATTTATTCGCTTGGCTCCGGCAGCGCTAATTCGGATCAGTTGACTTGTCGCCGGCCGTTCTTGACATTATCGGGAGATTATAAATTGTTAAGTTTTACTAATCTTATCGTTAGTTCTCATAAGTTCTCAACCCTGTTCCCCTACTTTCATGAAATTTCGAAGATATACATATGTAAATAAATACAAAATTTGTTTCTTTTATATATTTGTTTATTTGCATTTTGTTTGGTACTTAGTATTTCTCTTTCGTATGGTACGCAGCAAAACAGCCTCGAAGATGTAAGGCAACCCCACAAGACTTGCACATTAAGTTTGTTAGTTTTCTTTTTTTTTGTTTTTGGAACATACATGGCAGTTTCGTCGTTTTCGTTTCGGAAATAAGGACTAGTTGGCGTTGTTTTATGTGACCGGAAAGTCTGTCAATCGGATTATGATGAGACGCACGCGATGTAGTGGCAACTTCCAAGTTTTGCTCAGAAGCAGGTACATGGTCTTTTATCCACGAATCGCATACTTTCAATAAAAAATCGTGAAATCGGAGACTCTTCTGTTCTGTATTGAAATATTTACATGTACGGAATGCATTAAATAATGCGCAATTAAAAAGGTATGCAAACTTTTGTTGACCATTTTATATATTTTCTGTATATAGGGTAATAACTCAAATATTGGTCTGCCCGATCCACTCCTTTCATGTATTTGTTATAGTCTAATACACTTTCAGGTTTTTTTATTGTGCAATTAGTTTTTCTACATGTTCTTTGCGTGCTAATAAAAGTGGCATTATGTATTGTCGAGATCATTCGTATCGTTTTAGTTTTCGAAGCTCTCCTTACCTGTGCGAGTACTTCACCTTTCCGTTGATGACAAGCTTCAGATACATTGACATTTGCGTGCTTTAATTTTTCCGGAAATCCTCTATTTTACCTTATTGTTCCACAAACTCAAATTTTCTTCTCAAGCAAATTCTCTGCAACTTCTACACTGTTGTAATAATTATCCATGTAGAGGTGATGCCACTTTCCATAGGAAGATGTCAATAGTTCCATTACTGTTTTTGCTAAAGGCTGTCCAACACCGGAATATATCTTGAATGAAGAAATGTATCCCGTAATCGAATCACACATCATCCGAATGAGTATGCCCTATTTCGTAATTTTCGACGGATTATAAACTTTAAAATTCAACCGTCCATGCCACGGTATCATTCCTTCATCAACTGAAATGTTTTGACTTAGATTAAAATTTTCTTTAAACTTTTTGGAAAAGTCATCATTTATGAATTGCACTTTGAAAAGCCGGTCGGTATTATTCGGTTTATTGTTGTTGTCAGAAAAATGTAAAAATGATAATATTTGTCTGAATCGGTTGCGGGACATCGTTTTGCGAAATATCGGTGTGTCTATCAACGGATTTGTTGACCAATAATCATCAATCCTTGCTTTTTTTACAATACCCATAAGGATAGCAAGCCCAAACCATTTTCTCAGTTTGAGTGCCGTAACATCCACAAATTTGGCATTTTTTTTTATCCTGCTTCCTTTTATCGCAATTTTGACTGTGGTACGTGTTGGTTTCATTGCAAATATATTCAAATAAATCGTTCCCAATATATAATCCTGTGATATCCTCGATGCTCTGCGTATCCTTGGGAAATATGTTTGGACCCGCAGATCCTTCAAATTCATTATTGGTCCACGGTAAATCAAACTCTGACCATTGTGCACTGTCTTCTTCGTCTGACTCATCCGAATCAGTTGGCAACCGTAGCATTCGCCGAATTCTTCTTGGAAATATTTCACTATCTTCCGACGATTCTGCTTCACTTTCACTTTTTTGATTTTCAATGTCTTCCCAATCGGCCAAGTCGTTCGGAACGTCAGACAAGACGTCCGTGCATTCGTCGCAAATATTTGTATCGTCTCTTTCGTCTGCCATGATAAAAGGACACAAGAACTTATACAAATAAAAAACTTGATGACTTGTGTAACTTATTGTTACCGAAACAAAGCACCAGCAGAAAGCAAAAGATAATAAAGGGCTATCGCCGACCACTGAGCGATACTGTGCTCACGACACCACTTCAAAAGTCTATCACGTTTAAAACACAGTCAAAACCATCCAACATGTCCATACTCTCCCTTTTGAACTAAAAAAAAAAATCCACGTCTTCTGCCTTCCACACATCCGTTCTCTTCGCTTCACTTCATTCCTTTTGCAGATCGAATTTCTTTTCTCTTCGACTCGACAGCATGGCTTATCGGTCTAGAACAGGCGAGACGCGGCAGCACGGCTTATCGGTCCAGAACAGGCGATCATCAATTGACCATTCTAGGCTTGGAGAAACGCTGGGCCAAAACTAGTCCGGCAACTCAGGATCAGAAAGGTCTTCGAGTTTTTCTTCGGTCGTTACAATGCTATGCACACGACACCACTGTGGTTCGCCGGCCGTTGGCAGCTAATTTGCGCATGACACCACTGTGGCGTCACCGGCCGTTGACCGCTAGTTTGCGCACGTCACCACTGTGGTGTCGCCGGACGGCATAGTGTTAAAATGCTTTGGCAGCATTTTCTGAAAGATCCTTTAACGAACCCAAACAATGGAAAGTGCTCAGGGTTTGTACGCTTCAAGGACTTTCAAGCACATTTTACCAGAATTTTTATAAAGTAATATTTGCCTTATTTAATGAAGAAAAAATTCTATCTTCAGATATAGCGACCAGTACTTTACGAAATTTCTGGTAACTAAAACACCTAAAATCCCCTAAATCCCTTGATGCGTACTTACCCTGGCAATGAGTAGTAACAATGGCAAATTTAGTACATTTGGAAGAAAAATTAATTCGCGAATATGCAGGAAATTTCTTTTTCAGAGAAAATTGATTGTACGTATTTTAGGATGAGGGGAGGCAGGTTGTGTTTTAAGTTCCTGTGTATCTGTTATTGCTATCTTTACCATATTTTCAAACAAAATAATTTTATGAACGTCAGCGAAATAATTTCTTTTTCAGCGATTGAAAAATAAATAATCACGAAAGTAGAATAATAAATATTGGATGGGCTCGGTCCTCAAGGGCACATATAAGTTGGCGCCAATGAATATCATGATCGAGATTAACTCGTTTTTACTCAGATTAATTTACTGAAGCAGAAATTTAAGATGAAAGCCAAAGTTGGTATAGTATTGAACTAATAATAGTGAATTAGCATTTGTAACCACTTTTTGAAATATTAAGATGTATGACATAGAAGAAATTTTTGAAATTGGCACATCCAAATAGTTCTCTTTGAGTGCCAAGAAACTGCTAAAAATTCAGAAAATTCAGTGTATCAAAAAATCGATCTCTTTTGACGTTCAGAATTTTTATATGATGAGCAACGATATTTGAAGCATTTTCGAAATTGGAACTATATCGCTGAAACTGACGGTTTATTAATTAGTTACGTAATTGGTCAAGGATGAAAAAGGACATAACTGTATTAAAATGCATATGATAAACTCCATAGATTTTAATATATAAATCTATGATTAATTTGATTGAAGAAAAATGAGCTTCTTTTATTTGGAATGATCGGATTATATTTTTCGCATCATTTCTATCTTCTGAAATTGATTTGGTAAATAAACAAGAAAGATGTATGTAAATAAATAACTAAATATCCACAAGAATACGTTAGTTATTCCGAAAAACAGATCAATAGATTCCAGATTGTTCGCAGGTGACCTATTACTTCCGAAAAGAATTCTACATAAAAATATGTCATCATATATTAAACATTCGTGAAAGGAACGAAATACATCCATAAAAACACATTTTTTTTATAATAATCTAGCTTGCATTTGTTTGCACTAATGTCTATGCTGCTTATGTTAATAATGCTAAATATGTGTACTACATAGTTTGTCACAGAAGAAATTCTAATACTTACTACAATATAAATTTTATTTAATTCATCGGATAAGTTGTCCCACCAGTGGACGAGAGCAGGTAAGACGGGAACTGGTAGACGGGAGGTTCTGGGTTCGAATCCAATCACGCCCGTCGGCCTAATCTTTCGGAGTTTTCCGTGGTTTTCTTCAAACCTTGGATTTCCTTGCGTAAATACGTGTTAGGTTCCCTCAGAAAGATCCCCACGGAAGGTAACCCCTTCTCTTTCAGGCCCATATCCTCCGTGTAGATAATTGGCCGTCATAAAACAACACACACTAATCGAATAAGGGAATTGCGCCTTAGCCTATTTGCATCATTAGCATATGTAAGCGTCTATTTACAGAATTTCCCTTTTTTAATTAAGAACTTCCGAATCTCATACCGGAAATTTTGAAATAAGTATTTTGGTTCATGTAATTACGAAACTTTTTTCATTTATTAAAGAAAAAATTATATTTCAGAATGTCTGGTATGAATTCGAAATTTCTGAATAAAAAATAAATTCCTGAAATGCACGCTTTGGATGCAAATGGGTTAAGCTCTACGGCAAATACGTTCCTTCTTATTGTGCTCTATCACTATTAATTATGGCTGCAAAAGTTTTGGAAACCTTGTATGCAAACACATAAACACAAAAAAGAAAACCCCATGAATTATTTATAATGAAGATGTGGATACATATAAATAGAGGCTGTTTGTGAAATCTCTGTACATATTTGAGAAACAGGTTTTAAATGAAATTTTTTTTCAAGTGATCTAATAAAATACTTTCAACAGAAGAAAAAATAAACATTGTTTGTGATCGTCTGCATGAATTAATGCATGAATTAATGCATGAATTAAGGTATGAATAAGTACAGGAAGACTTCAGCCGCATTAAGTTTTCATTTTCCACATGCCAGCAATTCATAACGCAATGCGAATCTACTTGCATAATCCAGCTTCAAGCTTATGTACAGATTGAAGTGGTAAGCTTGTTTATTAAAATAATATCGTAGAGTTTTCCAAACATTAGAATGTGCAATGTCCAGCTTCCGGAAATGACTCGGGACTATGCGCACCCGCTTCTTGCTCAACATTTGGTGTTATCGGAGGTCTGCCTTGACGATCTTCCTCTTTAATGCTATCAGTTTGGTGGACTGTGCTTGTCAAGTTTATAATAGCTACTCTGGTATTATGAGGGCTATTATTATAGATATTATTATAAAGCTATTATTATAGGGACTATCTGGTATTATACATTACAGAAAATCAGCCCCTATAGGGGCTGATTTTCTGAACTTGCAGATGAAGTCTCCCTGCATCTATTTTTAAATTATCCATGAAGGCGTGCATAAACAATCAGTATTTTTTCTTTTTTGGGGAGCATTTTATCACCTACAAAGAAATTGGATTTAGAACTTACTTATCAAATGTCTATAATGACTTTATAAGCATCATGTATTATAAATAAATATCTATCAATATATCTATCAATTCAGGTCTTTGTCAATAATTCAGATCGTTATGTGTAGAATTTTCACGTTTTAGGGGATGAATAGGTACAGTCAAACAGAAAAATTCTGAATTAATACTGCAGTACTTATTGCCTTACATTATTTCAAAGTATCATTCAGTATCATGACTCATGTCGTATGCTGGCGAGTGTAGGCTCTTGACGTACACTTCTGCATGTTTAACTCGTAAGTCGAAGTCATATTTCAGAAATGAATACATGTGTACAGATAAAAAATTGTGGCTTAAATGGCAGTTGAATTGTAAGTGACATTTGATATGAACAGTAGCTGATATTCGATGCGGATGCTACGTACAGTGGAACGAACATCATAAAAACCGAGACTCCATGAAAATTTCATTTTTAGTTGTCTTAGCATTGAAGGTTGCTTTTAAGCAGAGAATGTACATAAAAAACACTATGGGCATATCAAAAAATTTTCCGT
This sequence comes from Maratus speciosus, assembly GCA_963932465.1. Lineage (NCBI taxonomy): Eukaryota > Metazoa > Arthropoda > Arachnida > Araneae > Salticidae > Maratus > Maratus speciosus. The sequence continues at coordinate 270,282,578 of OZ010791.1, forward strand.
CGAAAGTTTAGCCGAATGGAATCATTTTAGATTCTGGCTTTAAAGCCATGCATATTAAATCATTTAAAACTACTTTTAACAATTGTTATTAACATTTTCGATCGAAGAAATAAGATATGATTCATTAAAAGATCTTTTTATATGCATTTTAGGTATTTTTGCACAATAAACATTTTTAAATACCAATTTCATAAAATGAAATTGAGTTTTCAAATTATTGTTAGTGACATCTGAAACAAAACACATGTATATGTATAAAAACATCCAATTTTTATTATGTTATGTGTTGAAAAAAAATCCCTTGAAGAGTTAAAAAAAAAAGAGCGAAGAAAAAGAAAGAAAAAGAAAACACTTCCCTTTAAGCATTAAGTTCAATCGATATTTCTAATATTGTGGATAAACGAGGAATTTATACAAAAATGTGATTTCGTTCCTTCAACAGAAAAAAGCGTCATATAATTGACATTTACCTTTTTTATAAAATAAAACTGAATACGGTTTTTATGCAAACATGTCGAATAGCATTTGAGCTAGGATACTTTTCTAGTAAAATATAACCAAATTTTATTATTTTGTCTAAAGAAAGAAAAGTACGCGAAATTGTTTGAAGAAAAGAGATGAATATCGCAGATTATATATATATATATATATAGGGGAGCTGGGGGATGAATGGGACATTCTAAATATTTCAGATAATAAACATTTTTTTAAGTTGCTTCCTATTCTCATATATGGTACTACCTTAGCGTGTTTTAGAGCCAAAAGGAAAACCACATGGGTGTTTCAATTTTTCTTCAAAGTTGTATTTCCTAAAACTCTGCTTGAAAATAATTTATTTTTACATTTGAAGTTGTCAAATATCTTATACAATATAAACAATTAAGATATGTTGTAATTATTTATTTGAAGGTTCAATGTTGGTAATTAAAATTAGTGAATATTAACCAGTGTGACAAAATAATTTCTGAGGCAAAATGGCTGACAATTGAATATATACATCATGGGAATGATTGGGACATTTACAAATGGGGATGAATGGAACAGTCTCATTCACCTCTAGAGATGTTAGAAATTTTATTTATTAACTAAATGATATTATATAGGTTGATAAATTAAAACTTTATGTTAATTAATAGTATTATACAATATTCGTATCGTATAGGTTGCTTATTATTAAAAATTATATTGATTATTAAAAAAATATCTTAATTATTGTATTGTAATAAGGGTTAAATATTTTATCACAAAATTTATTTTTAAACTTTATCAAAATAGATAAAATTGTTAAAAGTATTATATTTTATCGATGAAATGTGGGGTAATTATATTGAATTTTGAACTTTTGCTTAAATATACCCCACTCCCACTAACATAACTTCAGTTGTGCATAATAGCTAAGATACGTTTAATTAATGTTAATAAGTTGTGAATGAAAATTATTAGCTAAGACGTATTTTAAAGAAAAGTTTCATTTCATATTTCATATCTAAAATATCTCGTAAGTGGGGAAAAGGAACAGATAGACAGCCAAAGTTTGTATTACAAGTTAAAACTGCAGTAAAAGAAGTGATTACCAACGCTGAGATATAACAGCCATACTATAACATCATAAATAACAAATATAATTACATATAAGTTTATGAATTTAAATTTTTATTAAGCAACGTTGAATGCAGGGAGGAAAATATCTGTGTCCCATCCATCCCTGCTATGGGGATGATTAGGACAAAGAGGAGCTCTTTTTAGGTAGATTTCGTATGAAATACTACCTATTACATTCTCCCCTATGTTGGAATTTCTGAAAATGTTTTGCAGATGTACACCGATCATGACCCCTAGAACCCAAAACCACCTTCCCCCCAGTAAAAAACTTTATCTATCTATCTATATATCTCTCTATATATATATATCACTTTCTTCTAGACACGATAACTTCCACAATTCTGCACAAATCTCTTCCAAACTGATACATAAAATCAAGGGGCATAAAATCTCTGTCAAGTTCGTTAATGGACAAAATCGGACTAAGGGGATGGAAATAGGAAGGGGTTTTGTGAAAATCAAAAAAACCCCATAACTTCTTAATTTTTGAACATATCAAATCAGTTTAAAGTTTTTATTACTTCTAAAAATAGGGCCAAAATTTTATGTATCACAGATTTTTGATCAACTTAAAAATGGGCTCAAGGGGCGCAAAAAAATAGGGTTTTTGGGAGGAAAAAAATCATAACTTCGTCAATTCTCAAGATATCAAATCCAGTTAATTATATGATAAATCTCCTTAATATTATCTACAACTTTTATATTCACAAGTTTTTGATATGACCAATTCGTAATGCAAAAAAAAAAAAAAGAAAATAAAAAAATAAATAAAACGCAAACAAAAAGGGGGGGGGGGTTAAGAAGAAAAAAATCCATAACTCCGTCAATTCACAAGATATAAAATCCCCATGAATTTATCATATATCTTCTTAATATTGTCCACAACATTTATATAGACAAGTTTTTGATAAGGCCAATTTTTACAGCAAAAAACTAATTAAAAATACATAGCGGTTGAAGAAAAAATCATCTTATTAAGGGTGTATTCAAATCCAAACTGCTTATTTTCTTACTCATTTTTAAATTCATTTTTGCTCTCAAACGCATCCAATTGGTAGATTCTCTTATTCAGAAACTATATAATGTACCGTAATGATCGATTTTTTGATAGAGGCAGAATATATTTCAGAAAATGATGTCAAAGTGGGCATTTTGAAGAGAATTTCCCTAAGCGATTGTGTTAGAAACTAAAAATATTGTCCTACTGAGAAAATAATTGTTCATAAATCAAGTTTTAATTAATTGAACGAAAAATAAAAACACAGGTCGCTTATAAATCTCTTCAAAAATCACGTTAGCAAGTTTCATATTTTTTCTATTAAAAAAGAATCTGAAAATGTGCCAGAAAATTTCGAGTTGTTGAGCATGGAAAAGTACTTTTTTGAATACCTCCTTAACATGATTCTGATAAAACCAGCTATTATATATAAATGAAATAAAAACTCGTCAAAAGTGACCAGATAAAATTGTTAAAGTGGATAAATCATGAATCAAAACTAATCATGATTTAGTTTTTGTTGGTGAAATTAGTATACTTAACTTCGAAATCTACCTCCGCCTGTAGGCCGGGCCGGCAGGGATTTTTTTTTATTTTATAATATTTTACTGTATAACAATAATCTAGAATAAATATTGTGCATAGATGTAGTCAAATACCTTATATAAGAAATGTGATATATAATATTGATAATAAATAAAAAAAAATTTAAAATAAATATTTTTGTAAAAATGTCCCATTCATACCCCACCTCCCCTACTAGAGAAATATAATTAAATTTAGAAAAAAATTAATATTTCGAAAACTAATTCAAATTTTAAAATTCTGATACCATTTTTGAAACTCGTTGATCGATACAGATTTTTGGTATTAATATAACCGTATAATACTCCATATTTTAGGAGAAATAGCCGTGAAACTGAATCAGTCGTTTAATCAGTCGTTTCATAAAATCGTTTCATAAATTCGTTTCATAAAATCGTTTCATAAAATCGTTTCATTAGGATTTTATATATATAGGGTAGATATTAAAATTAAAATATAATTTCTATTTCGTTACAAAATAAGTAAAAAAATCTGAAATGTTGCACGCGACTTCACGAACGTTTTACAGAATCTTGTGGAATCAAATAAATTCCTGACACAATGGAATAAACGGAATTCAAACAGTGGACCTCTTGCTTCGAAATTGGAGACGTTACCTCTGAGCCACTAGTGCTTGACTACCTCGCCACAGTATTTGTATTATATTTATCGATTATACTCTGTCACATTTCCTTGGTAATTTTACCTATAGAATCGATCGCAAAATGGTCTGAAAATGGATTTTAACTGATTTATATGCTGAATCTGTCTGCGATTATCTATACAGTTCTTGCGACAGTGATGTATAACATATTTACCAAACGGGAGCTTAATTGCAAGCACTGTTTAGAAGCTATCGTGTTCTCACCCATACAAACACACACACACATACGTGGTATCCTAAAACGGACTGACTGTTTTTAAAATTCAATAACTTACAAATAATGACAGGTATAAAACAAATTTTTTCAGGAGGCTATGTAAGATTTCACGGGTGTTTTTTAAAACTACGATTTCCGGTTTTAGTTCCAAATATCAGCGATAGATTTCCGCTGCAAACAATGGGCGCTAAATCGAGGTTCGATTTTTTGATCTATCTCTTCTCTCATCATTGATGCGAAGGAAAGAGGTTAAATATATGGAGTGGGTCCTTAAGAACAAGACTGCATTAACAACTGAGACCCACTCCATATATTTAACCTCCTTTCCTTCCATCAATGCTGGCAGAAGAGCAAGGTCAAGCAATCGGACCTCAATTTAGCGCCATCTATCGCTGCTATTTGGAATTAAAACCAGGGATCACAGTAAAAAAAAACCCTTACATATCTCTCCTGCAAGAATTTTTTTAATAGCTGTTACTGATTGGAAATTATTGAATTTTAAAGTCAGCCAGTCTATTTTAAGACACCCGCTACATGAATACAACACTTTCCTTACACTAGTTATTCGGAAAGCAAAAATATATATGAAAGCAATCTTCATTCGACGTAACAGAATATTTATCGAAATAAGAAAATATGACTTTAATGATAAGCTTAATTTAAAATTGCAAATATAACTGATTTTATACTTTTAATTGAGTTAAAAAAAGTAATAGAAAAGTTACTTAAAATATTAATTACAATTCTTAGTTTTTTTAGATAAAATGAATAATAAAAAAAAATTACGAATATTGCATCGTCTAAGAGCATCTGTATCTTTCAGCAGGCTATACCAAAGTATTTACAGGTTGTTTCTAAAATAATGGAACAAACTTACAAAGGTTATAATGCTGGTCCAGATACGTCCAGAAGATATAATATCGCAAGGTTAGTTAAGATTTTAAGAGGATTTCCCGTTGTTTTTCTGTTTTAGACACAGACAGTTTTGATTATAAAAAACAAATTCTTTGAAAAAATTAGAAATTCATGTACATGCGCAATACTCCCAAATGTGTGATCAAAAACCAGCAAAACATATGCTTGATAATTATGACTTAGTTCCTTCTGTTAGATTTTTAGATGTGTCTATTGTTGAACATTGCACACTAACGAAAAGGATTTAGTGGGACATTAGTATTTTTCGTTTTTCCTTATTTTTACACTTTGGTGTTACTACCCGACTTGAAATCTTTGATAACGATTCCTGTTTTGTCCTGTTCTGTCTCATATCAAGTTCGCAAGAAATGGATATAGCACATCTGTGCTTTTAGATTTATTTACAAAAATATATCGCAGGTTCTTGGTTACTCAAAGTGATGAACAAAATACTTTTTAGAGATACTCAATATATTCATGACATAAATATTCATTAGAGACTTGACTATTACTAAGGGAACATTTAAAAATATTAGTGATGTAGTTGTAAAATAACCAGAGGGTATATGCTACAGGCAGAGAGTAAATCCTAGAGAGTATACGACGCTGTAGCTTTACGTGCGAAACAGAGTGTTCATGTAAAAAACATCCAATTTTATTATGTCATACGTAGTAAAAAATCCTTTGAAGAGTCTAAGATAAAAAAAAAAAGGAAAGAGAATTTTTGGCAGAAAAGATACTTTTCTTTTTTATATGAATCGGCAAACATGATATTAGCAAGAAAAAATAATCCACTTCCTTTTTGTTTAAAGTCCAATCGATTGTTCTGATACTGTGGATAAATGAGGAATATATACGAAAATATGATTTCGTGATTTCAGCAACCCCCTTCCCTCCTTTCTATGCTGATATAACTGACATTTTGTTCTTACTATTCTTATAAAATAAAACCAGGTTTTTATGTAAACATTTTGAGCATATGTAGGCATCTGAGATAGGATATTAAAAAAAATATGCATAAAACAACAATTTTTTTTGTTTGCTCCAGTATCATACTTTGGAGAGAACAGCTAACGAAATTTTTAGAAGAAAAGATATCATTATTTGAGATGAATACCACATAAAAGGATGTTTTGGAAATAAAATTTCAATTATGTTATAAAACAAGTAAAAAGTTTTATAAAAACAATCTTTATCTCACATAAAAAATATTTATCAAAATAAGAATAAAAGATCAAATTAATGATAAGCTTTACGAAAAAGTTCAAACATTACATAACTGACAGAGATTTTATTCTCTTAATTTAGTTCAACAACAACAATAACAACAACAAAGAGAAATTACGTACAACATTAAAAATGTTAGTTCGTTTAAATAAATGGAGTAGTAAAATATTAAGCAATCAAAGAAAACGTACCTTTTAGTCGATTATGAAAAAAAATGAAATTCCTGACAAAGATATGTACAGTGTGTTTTTAAACTAATTGAATAAGCTTACATAGATGATAATGTATGTACAGACACGTTTAGAAAGAACAATATGCTAATCTGCAGAATGACCTATATCAATAAAAGAAAATTTCACTCTCTCTCTCTCTCTCTCTCTGTGTGTGTGTGTGTGTGCGTGCGTGTGTGTGTGTCTCTGTCTGCAATGGTTAACGAAATCTACCGCACGTATAAGTTTGAAAATTTATATGAGGGTAGTCCAATGCATTTTCTGATGCACCAGAGACTCGGTCAAAAATTTGATTTTTAACATTTTCAATCTAAAAAAAATAAGATATAAGTAACTAAATCAGATTTTATGCATATTTTAGACAATTTTATAGAATAAACATTTTACAAAATCAATCACATAAAATGAAATTTTCTAATCTTGCATATCTGTTCATGTACAAAACATCCAATTTTATTATGTCATACGTAGGAAAACATCTTTTGAAGAGACTGAGATTAAAAAAAAAAAAGGAAAGAGAATTTTTCGGCAGAAAAGATACTTTTCTTTTTTATACAAATCGGCAAACATATGATATTAGCAAGAAAAAATACTCCACTTTCTTTTTGTTTTAAGTCCAATCCATTTTTCTAATACAGTGGATAAACGAGAAATGTATACAAAAATATGATTTCGTGATTTCAGCAGACCCTCTCCCCCTCCTCACCTGATATAACTGAAATTTTTTTGTTACTATTCTTATAAAATAAAACTGAACCAGGTTTTTTATATAAAAATCTTGAGCATATAAACATCTAAGATAAGATATTTTTTGAAACAGAAAACAACATTTTTTTTTTTTTTCTGTTTGGTCCAATATCCTACTTTAGGAAGAACAGCAAACGAAATTTTTAGAAAAAAAATATCATTGTTTGAGATGAGTACCAGATAAAAGAATGTTTTAAAAATAAAATTTCAATTATGTTATAAAACAAATAAAACATTTTATAAAAACAATCTTATTTCACATAAAAAAAATGTTTATCGAAATAAGAATAAAAGATCAAGTTAATGAAAAACTTTGCGGTAAAGTTTAAATATTACATGACTGAAAGAGATTTTATTCTTTTAATATAGTACAACAACAACAACAAAAGGGGTATTAAATTAAGAGGTGACATAGGTTTCGAAGGTTTACATATTTTCTCTATTTTTCTTATAGGGGAGACTAGGGACGGTTGACCATACGGGAGGCTTGACCCACCCATCAGTTTTCGTATTTAAAAGAATTTCAGAGTTTTATCAATAGGTGTCAACCAAAGCTACTAAAATACTCAAACAACAGTCTCTGTTTCATACAGATAATCGAAATAGGTGTAGAAAAAATCAATTGTGAGGCGTTTTCAACCTAAAATTTGTGTTTTTTAGAAATATTTTGTAAGCTGTTTTCAGATAAAATATATCATAGAAATTTAAGTAAGTAGGTTTTAAGTAATGCAGAAATATGAAGCTTTCATTCAAGGCATAAAGATTATACAGTAAGTTAGGCTTAACATAACAATGTGCTATTCTTTAGAAAAGGACTATGTGGGGAGGCTTGACCCAGTCAATGTGAGGGAAGGTTGACCAGATGTTCAAGGCTCCCTTAACACATTCAACAACGGGAGACGAGAATTCTCGTTTTCATTCAAAAACATCATTGACAAAGGGCGTGACTTCTGCCTTACAGGAAATGCATTTTTACCATGTTGTCCATGTTCTTTTTAGATTGCAAGACATTTTAGATTAAATTTGTAGATTGAAAAATATTTATCGATGCATAAACTTGGGAAACATATCTAGAAGACAAATTTACAAAAGACTTTTAGAACAGAGAGGAGCTTCTACTGTTTTAAAATTCAGATTTAATAAAAATTGCCCGTCGTCTATGGGTTAATTTAGGTGGTTTTAGAAATCTTTTTATTATACACTGTGCATAATGAAAGATTAACGTTTATATATAAAAATGCATGTAAATTTATTCTGGAAAGCTACAGTAAAATGGGTTGATGGAAAAGAAAACGTTTAAAACTGATTAAAGTAGGATGTGAAAAATTGCTATAGTATTCAGTACACGAAAACAATTAAGGGAATATAAATGGGAAAGTTGATTAGGAACTTTTTTCCATTTAAATGTTACTTACAATAGGTAAATAGAAACAGTGCAAAAGACTAGAAAGTATGAAAGCAGCAGTCTTAACCGTTTCAAGGGCAGTGGTATGTTTATGAAACCACTTAATTTTAATTCCCAAACGCCACAATGGCACCAGAATTTTGCTAAAACCTTTTCCATTTAATATGTATGTGAAATATAGCCTTTTTCATATTTCCAAATAAATTTTTTCGTATATTCCGGTGCCAGTCTTTCAACATTTTATTACTGAAAGTACTTCGCCCCTTAAAGAGTTACAAGATGTTAATGTTAAGTTAAGTACTTATGCGGCTGCAAAAGGGCATAGCATTGATCGAAAAACTTTAAAAAGGTATGTAGACAAATTTCAACATGATGAATACACTGAGATGAAGCCAAACTATGTGACAACTAGAGTTGTCAGGTAGAATGTCACATAAAGTAGGACAAGGAGACAAAAAAAGCGGAACAGTGGCTACTAAATCCGGACAGAATAATGCATGATACCCTATGAAAACGGAACCTGTCTCTAGTGGAATGCTCAATTAAATGTTAAAATTTCACTTTCCCTGCTGTACAATTATACCTGCTCAGACAAAATCTTGTTCAGAATAAGATTTTTCTCCTCTGGTTTGCAGTTGCGTCTAAACAGGTTTATTTAAGCATCATTTTTTCAAAAATATGTTTTTATAATAATTAAAGGATTCTATTTCTCTTCACAAATATATCGATATAAAACAAAGTGGGTCAAGCCTCCCATATGGTGGGTCAATCCTCCCATATGTGGGGAGCCTTGACCCATTATTTTCTCATGGTTAAAATCCATCATTTTTCAAATTTCTTATGTATTACAGCAATGTAGCAATTTTATTTTGATAACTGGTTGTATAACGAATAAAATGAGATATAAAACTTTATTCTACGTTCAATATTTAAAAAATAAAAAATCATTTTGTAAAAAGTGGGTCAACCCTCCCTAGTCTCCCCTATATAATAAATAAATTATTTTATTCAAAAGTTTAAGTATATAAAATAGCAACATTTAAAGAATACTTTATAATATTTTTATTCAAAAATTTGTAAAATTCAGCCGGTGGAACCTGGTTTCTGGGGACCCTAAAAAAAGTGATCTCCTGGTGGTTAGGATAACTCATGATAGCTTTATCTGAAATTAAAAAAAACAATTTTTTTCTGTTAGTAGAAAAGTATAGCTGGGATTGTACAAAGGATTTAAATAAAAATTTTAATTTGAATTTTTGTCAGAGTTGCATGCAAAAATGTACAATTTTTGGAGCAATTTACACTACGTATAGCTTATAAAATTAGTTGTAATCGGAAAAAAAGAAAAAACTTCGTTCAATCACTAGTCAATCCTATTTTGAAAAAGTGCGCAAAAATTTAATAAAATCGGTGCATTAGTTTTTGAGAAATCGTGCCCAACGATTTCAAAAATAGTGTTTTTAGAAAAAAGCATCATACCTGCATCGCTTACGGCCCGTCTAGCCTAATGAGGGAAATTTCCAAAGGCTTTTTCTCCTAGATTTTTACTCCGGATGAATTAGAACTTTGAAAAAATATTCTAGACATATTATACTATTAGATAAAAAAATAAAATATAAATGGATTTTTTGAAATTTTCTAACCCATGTAACCCCTTAAGTAAAACATTACAAATGTCAGTTGATTTAAATAAATAGGGTAGTAAAATATTACGCAATCTAAGAAAACTTGTACCTTTCAGTCGATTATGAAAAATAAATTAAATTCCTGACAAAGATATGTACAGGGTGTTTTTAAACTAACTGAATAAATTACATGGGTGATAATGCACGTCCAGACACGTTTAGAAGGAATAATATGCTAATCTGCAGAAAAATGTATATTAATAAAAGGATGTTTTGCTCCGCATGCGTGTGTGTATCTGTCTGCGATGGCTAGCAATATCTACCGCACATAATAGTCTGAAAATGTAGATGAGGGTAGTCCAAAGCATTTTCTGATGCACCTGAGATTCAGAATTTTCATATTTTGATAATTAGCCGATATATTAGTTAAAAACGACAACGAACCCTTATCAAAAACTCATCTCTCATTCCGAGCCGGCAAAAGCGCTCGCGCATGCCCAGAACCCGATTTACATAGCGGGAAGTAATGAATATCTGAATGTCTGTCTTTTCGCTGTTTTGTCTTAACCTCCTTAGTCCAAACCGTTCGGTTTAGTTAAAAACGAAAGACATATTCTCAGAAATCGTACTTTTACGTTTTAAATCCCGCGATCAGCTATAAAAAACACCGTTTTGTTTTTAACCCTTTGAAAAAAAAATCAAAAAAGATACGTTGTCGCAGCTCTTTTTTCTCCCATCTGGCATTGCTTTCCTGGGGGGGTGCTATTTCGGAGCTATCGATTAACAAAAAATGCGTATGTAAAGCTGTGACCTTCTTATCTTCGACGGTGTGATCGGTAAAAAAAAAAAAAAAAAAAAAAAAAAAAAAAAAAAAAAATAACCCTTTAAAAAATTTTGCGATCTCAGGTGATTTTGCGTCTTAAGGAGACGATATTTTTTCTACGGTAAACCTATCTAAACTGCCTTTCGACAGAAACTTTTCAAAGCATCTTTGCAGAACGAATTTACGACATTTACGAAAATTTCGAAGGGTTCGGAGAAGTAGAAGTATCTTTTAATAAATAAAATGTCTGAAAATTTCGCTGAAAACACTAAAATGCAGGTGTTTCGAAGCGGTTTCGCTCGCCATCGGCTCAAGTTTTCACTACTAAGGCTTATATCACACGAGCGGCTACAGGAAGCGGAGAAATGAACAACCGCTCTTGAAGGTGTAGTAATCGTCTGGGCTATACACACGGGTATTTAAAATCCGTTGCAGAAAAAAAAAAAAAATGAAAATCTTCACGTTATGCTCTGGTGTATCCCTCAGCACGCTCGGTAGTATGGGCGTTCTAGTGACTTTTGCATCTTAGAGGCTGTGCAGACGAGCTGTGGTTTTACGCTGGAATTTCAATATGAGAGTTTTATTTGTGAGGTTCAGTATCGAATTCTCTCTCTGGAATTTTAAATGGATCTAACTGATATACAGCTAGAGGTCTGCACGAACCGAAATTTCCAGGCTCGGGCCGGTCCGACCCATCGACAAGGAAGTCCGACCCATCGACAAGGAAGTCCGACCCGGTTGACTGGATATAAAAGTTAAAATTTTGGCCCAAGCCCGGCCCGGTATAAAAGTTAAAAGTTCGGCGCAAGCCCCACCCGGCCTGCACGAAAAAATTATTGCCCTGAACTGGAAAAATGTTAAAATCTCGGCCCAATCCCGACCTGTTCTACTTCTACAAAACATGTATTTTTACGTCGATATGGTTAAAAATTGTTACGCACGAGGAATTTTGACCAAAAATACATATTTTAGCCTTCTTGCTTTTCATGTTTATAACCTTTATTTTTAAAGAAGCGCCCTAGGCTGTAATATTTATTTTTTTTTAACGAATCACTATTTGTATGTAAATCTTTCAGTTATAGTTCATATCGTTAATCCTTATTGTATGTATTGGAGACTTAAAAATCCGAAAAATGCTTACAGTAAAATCTTCTAAGACGGAATCGCACAGGAAAGGAAAAAAAATGTGTTATAGACAAGTTCCCTCCTTAACGGGTGTAAATGTATTATTTTCTTTTCTCACGTATGATTGTATTCAGATTGCATGGACCAGCACATTTTCCGTTTAAGACAGAGTTCCGTCGTAGACAGGTTCTTTTACAAAGTATTTGCAGTATTTTAGTTTTATTGCCTAGAAATCTACTATTCTTTAAAAAGAATAAAGTTTAAAGTTTAATTGTAGAATAATGACGATTTAAAAATGTATGCATTTTTTGGTCAGTTTAAAGGCCATACCGAGACAAGGATTTTCATGGCTGGGTCGAGGCCGGGACTGAAAAGTTTTTTTCCGTGCAGACCTAGGAAATATGAAGCTACTACCGGCTCGGTACGAAAAAATAAGTCAGGTCAGACCCGGCCCAATCCTTCAGAAAAAAAGTCGCGGGTCCGGCTCCAGTGTCGTGAATGAAAATAGGCCGGTTCAGACCTCTACGTGGAGCAATTAATTTTTGAGATAAGAGAACTCCGATATTGTGGGATTCGTCGTCCGAATTATATAAAGATAAAAAAATAATAATAACTTGGATAAAGATTTATGGCATCCTTGATAAAAGAAAAAAATCAGACAAATCTAAAAAAGATCAGGAAATTATCGATAAGTTATTTGAATTTTTTTCCATATATATACAAAAAAAAAAAAAAAAAAAAAAAAAAAAGTAAAGTTGCAAGTTATGTTTTATAAGAAAAGTATTAAAACAGTAAAGTAATATTATATGAAAAAAGTTGAATATAATCTTTATAAAATAATAATAATAGTAATATTTTGTACTAGTATGTTACTTGAAAATTAAAAATTAAATTAAAACCATTACAAGTTAAATCTGTTGTTGAAAACCAGGGATGGGAAAGCAGACATCAAAAAAGGTCCTCTGTGTTCATATTCGGCACCGGTTCTATTTACTGCGCGCATATATTTTGATAAATGTTTTAATTTAAATTTTTTGCTTACGTATGTACATGATATTCTTTTAAAAGGCTTTTAAATGTAGGAGAATAATGGTAAAATTAAAAAAATTGACATTTTTGTAAAAATTGAGTAACAATCTGTTTGGATAGGATCTTTGTTTGGGCTGGGTCGTGAACTGCATCGAAATAAATTGTCTGTGTTAGACCTGGGACATAATTTAATCTTTTTTTTACACCTGAGCTGAAAATTGTGGCCCGTTTAAACCTAAATAAGTGCACTGTTTCAGGCTAAAAGTAGTATTTCAACTTTTTTTTATAAATATTTTGTAGAGATAGGAATTATTGAAACCTCGTTAAAAGGAAAGCCTCCTTTGCTAGTTTGAAGCAAAAAATATCAAGTTGCCGTTTTTTTTTGTGTGTACGTGTGTGTAAAATTTTGTTGTGACAGCAAAGTTAATTTTCTCTGGTAAAGTATACTATTTGCATATGGCGACAAATTTACACAGTTTCAGCGCAATCACATTTATAGCAAAGATGCATCAATTTCAACTAGAAATGTTTCACTTTTCGATATTATCAATATATGACTATTGAACCTTTTTTTGTAAATACCATAAAAAGAAATTTCTTTGTCAATTTATCTTCCAGCCTCTATCATTGTATTGCCGGGAACGTAGCATAGAAAAAAAACCCGTCCGTATAGCCCGACCCGATCCAGCAGGTGGCGCGGACAATTATGCTCAATTAATACGCTTATTTCAGTATTCATTTGAAGTTTTGAATTTTTTAGAAACCATCTTCTTACATCTTAAAATTAAACATCATGTCAAATTCCAAGTCCTACCACCTCGTTCAACATAAAGAGCTATGTTGAAATAGGAACTGTCATCATTAATTTGCCAAAATTAATTTTGAAATCGGTTTGTTATTTCCTAATATTCCACAGAAACGTAATTTAGAAAGCTTTTAAAGGCCTTTTTTAGAACGTTTGTTGTTCCTGTGAACCGCAGGTGGTAGAGTCATCTGCATAAAATATAGCTTGTGTAGGGTCAGAGACTGTTACCCTTGATTCGCAATTATTACTTTTCTAAATGGTTTATATTATCTGAAATTGCATAGAAGTCGTAATTTAGGACTTTTTTAGAACGCTTTTCGCACCTCCCCTTCGCTTCACCCTTTTTAATTCGAATTTATTTTTGACAGTCCTTCGAGGGCAGTTATATTTTATAAGTATTTACCATGCCATATATAAAGTTTCTAGCCTCTTAAGTATAACAGAAATCGCAATTTAGAAAGTTTTTTGCTCCTGCAACCCTCTGGTGGTAGTGGCACAGAGATAAAATATAGCTTATGTTTGAGCAGATTCTATCACCAAAAATTTGTCACCATTATCTTTTAAATCAGTTTGGTATTTGATAAGATTGCATAAAAATTGTAATTTAGAGCGTTTTTAGAACGCTTTTCATTCACTATATCCTTTTAAATTTGGAATTTTTTTTCGACTATTCTTAGAAAGCAGTTGCATCTTGTAAGTAAATACCATGCGATATTTCAAAATGTTAGACCCCTCCGTTGTACAAAAAACGTAAATTAGAATATGTTTTGCTCTTGCACCCCCAGATGGTAGTGACAGCAACATAAAATATAGCCTATGTTGGAACAGGGACTGTCACTATCAATTTGCAACCATTATTTTTGAAATAGGTTTGGTATTTCCTGAGACAGAGTACAAATCGCATTTTAGAACGTTTTTACAACGTTTTTAGAATGCTTTTTGCGCATTTTCACCCTTTTTAATTTTACAATTTTTTCGAAAGTGTTTTTAAAGATTATTTATGTCTAATAAATACGTACCTTGCCTAATTTCACTTTCCTAGTCCCTGCTGATCACAGAAATCGAAATTTAGAATGTTCTTTGCTCCTACAACCTCCAGGTGATAGTGACACCGGCATGAAATAGCGTCTATTTTAGAGCAGAGGCTATCAGCATCAATTTGCCTACCATTACTTTTGAAATCAGTTTGATTTTTCCTGAGATTGCTCACAAATCGGCATTTAGAACGTTTTTAGAACGCTTTTCACGCATTTTCACCACTTTTAAATTTCAAATGTTTAAAGAAATGTTATTAGAGATCATTTATATCCGAATAAATATATACTATGTAAAATTTCATGAATCTAGGTACATCCATAATTCTAAAATCGCCTTTTCTGAACGTTTTTAGTTCCTGCATCTCCTCTGGGGTAGTGGAAACAGACATAAATACAGCCTATCTTGGAGAAAGAGATGTCACCATCATTTTTACACCATTATATTTTAAATCGATTCAGTACTTCCTGAGTTTGCATTGAAACAGCAATTTAGAATGTTTTTTCAACGCTTTTCGCGCATTTTCACCCTTTTAAAATTTCGATTTTTTTTGAGAAATGTTCTTAGAGATCATTGATATCCTATAACTAACTACCATTCCAAATTTCATGATTCTAGGCCCCTCCATAACACAAAACCGCAATTTAAAACGTTTTTTTCTCCTGCAACCCCAAGGTGGTAGTGATACAAATATAAAACAGAGTCATGTTAGAGCAGGTCTGTCACCATCAATTTACAACCATTACTTTTGAAATCGATTCGATACTTTCCAAAATTGAGTATAAATCACCATTTAGAATGTTTTTAGAACCCTCTTCGCGCATTATCCCCCCTTTTACATTTCGAATTTTTTAAGAACTGTTCTTAGAAATCCTTTATATCTAATAAGAAACTAATTTTTCAAATTTCATATTTCTAAACCCTTCAGGAACGCAAAAAATGCATTTTTATAACGTTTTTTGCTCCTACATCCCCTTTGGGGTAGTGGCACCGACATGAAATATAGCCTATCTTGGAGCAAGGGTTGTCGCCATCATTTTGACACCATTATTTTTTAAATCGGTTTTGTATTTCCTGAGATTGTGTAGAAACCACCATTTAGAACGTTTTTTAGAACTTTTTTGTGCATTATCACCCCTTTTAAATTTCGAATTTTTAAAGGACTGTTCTTAGAAATCCTTTATATCTAATAAGTAACTAATATTTCAAATTTCATATTTCTAGGCCCTTGAGTAACGCAAAAATCGTAATTTAGAACGTTTTTTGCTCCTGCACCCTCTTTGGGGTAGTGGCACCGACATAAAACATAGCCTATCTTGGAGCAAGGGTTGTCGCCATCATTTTGACACCATTATTTTTTAAATCGGTTTGGTATTTCTTCAGATTGGGTAAAAGCCCCCATTTAGAACGTTTTTAGAACGCTTTTCGCACATTTTCACCCCTTTTAAATTTCGAATTTTGTAAGAACTGTTCTTTGAAATCCTTTATATCTATTAAGTAACTAATATTTCACATTTCATACTTCTACGCCCTTCAGTAACGCAAAAACCGTAATTTAGAACGTTTTTTGCTCCTGCACCCCCTTTGGGGTAGTGGCATCGACATAAAACATAGCTTATGTTAGAGCAAGGGTTGTTACCATCATTTTGACACCATTATTTTTTGAATCGGTTTGGTATTTCCTCAGATTGTGTAAAACCCCTCATTTAGAACGTTTTTTAGAACGTTTTTCGCGCATTTTCACCCTTTTTAAATTGAGAATTTTTTAAGAACTGTTCTTAGAAATCTTTTATATCTTATAAGTAACTAATATTTCAAATTTCATATTTCTAGGCCCTTCAGTATCGCAAAAACCGTAATTTAGAACGTTTTTTGTTCCTGCACCCCCTTTGGGGTAGTGGCACCAACCAGTGGCGTAGCCAAGGGGGGTCCAGGGGGTCCGGACCCCCCCCCCCCCCGAAAGTAGACCTGGTTTACTGAATCATGGATATAAATACAACAGTAAAAACTGCTAAGACAGAATCACAAAGGATTTATAAAATATTCCGCTTTAGAGAGGTGTTCGTCTTAGAAGGTATAATTCAAAGTTATGTCTTTTTTCGGGACTATGAGCTTTTCCATTTTAGACGGGTTTCCGTTGTAAACATTTTCCGTTTTTACAATATCCCTTAAAACGGCTAAAACGTACTCACTTCCCAAACTTTTTTCTTTCACGTACTCTTTTGTTAGGTTTTTCATTTAGGAGTTGTTGATTTAGGAGTATTCCCATTTCTCATAAACACGTCCCCCTTCCCTCCCCCTCCACTCAAGGAGATAACGTAAACATGCTTTTTTCCATTAGTAATCTTCTTATCACAACCATATAATATATCGATGCAAATTACTTTGATATTCCTAACATTTTTGTGACTTCCGCCATTACCGATATTATTTTCACATACCCCAGCAGACCCGCCACGTACCCCCAGGAGTACGCTACCGCAGGTTGGAAACCGCTGCTATAACACCACCTCTGAAGAGCATAAATCTATTACAGGAAAATCTGTGAAGATGACCTATCTCAAATGAAAACAATTCAAGGTTCGACGAAAACAACACTATATATTTGTGTTTGCTAACGTTTGAAACCTATCTGAAATGAAACTTGTTCCAATTGTGAATACTTCTTGGCAGGCTTTCTGAAAACACGGAATCCTCTCATAAAAAAAAAAAAATAATAATAATGTGCCGAGACGGAAGGATAAGTATACAAGTATACCTGCTATTCCGTTTACACAAATTTACTGTAACTAGATTAAACGTAAAACTTCTTTATCTTGAAATTCGATGGGGTTCTGTTGTCGACACTTATGGGAAAGAACGAGTTTATACGAACGCAGTAACGGTACATTGGTTGAGTTTCGTGACCCTTATCTTTGTTCACATTATAACGGACAATATTAACAGTACTTTAAATCTGCTGCCTGCGATTAATAAAAGTAACTTTATTTTTAGACTGGTTATTTGTTATCACTTTCAAAATACACTGGCGAGAAAAATTAAAGGAACAACCATAAAAAGGTGCTTTATGTTAATTCTATTAAGGGAACTTCCAGAAAGGTAACTCAATGTCAACGTTATCACGTAGTCTTCTCGGCCACGTGGCGTGTATCCAGGGAATACCTTAGAGCGTGGTATATCACTGTTTTGGAGAAAATTATAGCTTATGGATCGGAGGTGTGGTTCGGTGACCTCAGGGTGATCGATAAGCGTGCCCTCCAGTCCATACAAAGAATATGTCTAACATCTATCACTAAATCATACAAAAACGTTTCAACGCACACACTACAAATTTTATTAGGAATCCTTCCATTATTAATCGCATTAGAACATAAATCCATTAAATACAAATTTTTACATAATAAAGAAATAATATTAACTAAACACACACCAATTAGTAAAAAACACGTAGAAAATAAATTACACAAATATCAAATAAATCCTGAAATAAATATTAACAATTTAATTAATACTGACAAAATAATCAGTCATCCAAACATTATCAAGATGTGCACTGACAGTTCTAAGGTGGACTCTGGCACGGCATATGCTGTAGTGGACTACCTTCAAAACACAAAAATTTTTGAAAAAACTGTTAAAATATGTACAGATAATTCTATTTTTCAGGCGGAGCTGCATGCAGCCATCACATCCATTAATTGGGCAACAAATTCTACTCACAACAGATTCCAAATATTCTCTGACAGCCAATCGGCAATTAAAGCATTACTTAAATTATTCCCAACAAATCCCGATATCTTTAACATTCAACTTAAAATTAAAAAACATCAAAATAAATTAATTTACTTAACTTGTATTAAAGGTCATATTGGAATAGCAGGAAATGAACTGGCGGACAAGCTAGCGAATGACGCTGCTCAGTACTGCAACCTTCCAGTAGATCGGAGTATTAGATTACCTCGATCATATTTATTAAAATGCATCAATTCACAATTACTGGATAGGTAGCAGCACAACTGGGATCACTCAGGGAGCGGCCGATTTACGCATCAGATTGTGCCAAAGGTTCAACAAAAGCTAATTGTTAACGACAAAGTTTCCATTTATTTCCTAACGGTCTGCGGTAGCTTTCCATCTTTTCTTCATCGCATAAACAAGAAAGATAACGATCTCTGCAAGTGTGGTGTCCGAGGAGACCCACTACATTATCTATTTGGCAATTGCAAATTTATGAAATTTAAATTCAAGCGAACAGGACCCTCAATCTTCGCAGATATTCTTAAGATTATTAATGATCCCATTCAGCTCAAAAAGTTATATGAAAACTATAACATCCTCAACAGTTTTTACTCATATATAAATTATAAATTTCTAGCTTAATTCGATACTATTTAACTTTTCCAAACATAGTTCTGGCTGTGGTCTGGGGTATTCGTGTCGGCGTGGTCATATTTTATATAAAATGTAATTAATTTATACTCCTGGCAAGTTTTCTTCGACTGAGTCATCTTCAAATACCAATTATTTGTACAAAGTATAAATAGCAACTTTCATTATTCCAGTACAGATTCTTAATTATTATTGGAGTATTATTGTGTTGTAAATTTAGATATAACTATTATACACAATTTCTTATACTTTTATAATAGTGCATAATATTAATTATTGTTCGCAACTTGTATCTTAATACAAAATTTTTAGTGTAGATTTAAAAATAATTTTTGCATCATATATCTTACATAATATCTCAAACATAGTATCATTGTATTGTAAATTTGTAAATAATTATTATCTACAATTACTTATACTTTTATAATAGTGCATAATATTAATTATTATTTGCACCTTGTACCTTAATACTTACTTTTAGTATAGAGTTAAAAATAATTTTGCAGCATATACCTCGAAAATAGCTTTAAGTGTTGAAAATATCACATGGTTTAAATTGATGTTAGTATTGTGAATCCTGAAAATAACATAAAAGTGTTGTAAATATGTAGGTAATTGTGATAAAAAAAAGTTTAATATCAAATTCTAAAAACTATGCACATTTATATGTTATAATAATGAATATTTCTCTCAAATGTAATTATAGGGGTCATCTGTAAATATTTATTGCACACACTGTCAATAATTGTCATATATCTAACATTGTTATTTCTCCTAAACTGTATTAAAAAAAAAAAAAAAAAAAAAAAAAAAAATCATTGAAAGAGTCCCGCAGGTAGTAAAACCTTTCCCCGCCCTGGGCTTGGGGGTTACACCTAACCATAAGCCAAAAGCGGGTTCCCAGGGTGGGTGCTTACTTACTTACTTAGTTATCACGTAGTCCAATGTGATTAACATTCGCTACAGAAATATATGCAAATTTTTCAGCCTCAGCCCGTTCTTTCGGTTCACGTGTGAAAAGGAGCGCACGTGGGCAATTTGAAGTCTAATTTTAAGGATTGTACGTGTAATTAGGTAAAACTTTGCTTCTAATAGGTGGAATATGTCGTCCAGAAGACATTTGACCGATTTTGAGAAATTGCGTGCGATAGGGAGAATGGAAGCAGAACAGACACTCTTAGGGGGTCTGTAAAGACTTAAAAATAGCCAAAAGCGTCATGTCAAGAATCTGTAAATCACTGGTATAATGTCCACAGACAACCAGGTAAAGGTAGAAAACGCACCACAATAGGCTCTCAGGACTGTAATTTGCCAACGGTTGCTAAAAGAAATAGGCAATTGATGTCAGTTCAGATTGCAGGGAGTTTGCTGCAGCAACAAGAACTCGACTATCCTGGTTTACTGTGAGTGACAGACTGCATGCAAGGAAGCCTATGATTTGTGTTCCACCAACTCCGGTAGCGAAATGCGTTCGGTTAAAGTGGTACAGAGATCATCGTCATTGGAGTACCACGGACTGGAGCCGAGTTCTCTTTACCGATGAATCCCAATTTTGTTGAGAGAGTTACTACAGACGTCTTACCATATGGAGGGAGAAAATCACATGCAATAAGGCTGCAAACATCCGTGAAAGGCATCGATACAAAGGTCGTGGAATCGTGGTATGGACGGACATCATTTTGAAAGGCCGCAGTGACCGACACATTTTTACAAGTGCAACTGTGAATGCTGAAATATACAGAGATGAGATTCTTGACTCTTCTGTCAAGTTGTTTAAGGGTGAAATCGGAAGATTTGAAATTTTATGATTATTAATGGTCTAGAAGAGCGCTACCCTCTTCCACGAAACTCCTAAGTATACCTTTCAGAGCTGCATAAATCCGACCCGTCCGAAGCTTACTTCTGAACTTGGAGAATGTTCTAAAACTGTTTTGAACCATCTAAAATAAATTGGCTGGGAAGTACAAAAACAGAAACCCCCATTAACCATTTTTTACACATTCTAATACTTACAAAATAGTGCTAATCCATCACAAATAAACTTATTACAAAAATTTAACTTCCTTAAAGACGACCAGATATTGGAAGCAACTATTAGATCGAATATGGTATCAAAAGTGGCGAGACATGAAACATGGAAACCCAAAAGAATTATGGCTGAATAAGACAATTGTAACAAAACTGCTTTTTCCAGCATGAATTATATTTGATGTATGTGCTTCTTACATTACTAGTTTCTGTAGCTGAAAATGCAAGATCTTTTCCTTAAAGTTAAAACCTTCCCACATAGCATTTTTAGTTTGCAGAAAATTTGCAACAGTTTTGCTTTGAAAACCTGCAAAGTTGCAGTAAGCTCAGCATGACAAGGCTGAAAGTTCATAACAAGACTGCAGCAAGATAACGCAAACGCCGAAGTCACCACTCTTTGAACTTGCAGCTAACTTGTCGTGCAAGTTAAATTCATACTGTATCAAATTTATTGCAAACTAACGGCAAACAAGTAATCAGAAATACTGCAGACTTACTGCAAAGTAGTAATCTTTCCATGTCACACCATAAGTTTAACCCCTTCGATGGTGTCCATAGACCTGATCAAGTCTATTGATGCGAAAGCGCCGTCAGAAGGTGCATGCATCGGTTTTATCACCACAAACAAGTTTAGGTAGTATTTGTACTATTCATTTCGAGCTTTTTTTGGTATTTAATAAGTATAGCGCTTATTAAAAAAGCGGTGCCTACCGAATAAAATTTCTGCAATTTCTGTGTATGTGCTGATTGTCTATTCTCTCAACAGAGGGATTTTTTGCTTTCGTCACTTTCGTGAATTAAAGACAGTATTGCATCTGTTTCACAACAAACTACTCATGCAAGTGGGTGATGGTATACCTTGGGGGAGATTTTCTGCGAATTTATCAATTCAAATTTGTCATGGCAAGATAATATCAGAAAAATAAACTTTCTGCTAATGTTCATGCTATCTGGGTTATCTCAAAAAATCCCATGGGGAGCGCGGCGGATTGCATGAATGGCTCATACGATTGACACTTATGTGAAATCATTATCCAATATCTATTACAGCACAAGTTCTTAATTCAATGGCAAGAAATTAAACAAGGAAATTGCTGTTTTAAACTTAACCACTTGATCCTAACTTTATTGTAGGCAAATGTTATGTAATATGAAACATGATTTAACCCATTCGTTGCCAAAACTATAAAGTAATAATTTTCAAATTTTTTGTTAAAAGTCGTTTGCTACCACAAATTCAGAAAGGCAAATTTCGCTTTACTAATACAGCGAAATTTCTGCCAATAAATGAGGCAATTTTTTAAATTCTAAAATAGTGGCGACAAAGTAATTAATAAATTAAAGCCACGAGTATACTAGTGGATGACAGCGAATGGTTTAATTGAATTTAACTCTTCAGTATGCTCTCAGCTTTTTACATCACAGTGAATCTTTTTCATTGGTAAATATTAATGTAACTTCAATGTATTATTAGTTTGGTCAATCCATTTCAAGTGGTCCAGCACTGGTTGCTCGACCATTTTTAAAAAATCTGAAATTTTTTGTACAACAACCCTAACATGATGGAAGTTCAAAATGACTATTATTTTAATTTTATTAATTTTTGTTTGTGCATGGCGGCGATCTTTGTTTCATCGTCTGCAGCAATTTTCTCAGAAGAAGGGTTTACGGAATTGTAAATAATTCATCGTTTATTTATCCAATTCAACTGTGGATTAAAGCAATTTGTACAGAATACATTGGGCTAAAAATTTGGTAATGGAGTAGTTTCCGAAACTAACTGCTTATTGGTAAAATTTTAGCATAAAGTTTCAGTTTTTTTCCAAAATTTGTCCGTTTACAAGAGGAAAATTTTCTAGCAAAGAATACTGTCAACATGACATAATTTTTTTTTACAAATAGGCCGAAAGTACTTGTACTCACACGCCGAGTTCCAGATCTGGGACTTGCTTTCTCTTCGCTAAAAAAAATCCCAAATTTTTCAAAAATGTCAAAAATCGCACTTTTCAGGTTTTGATATCTCTGGTGGGGCACGAGATAAAAATCTGAAATTTTTTTCTATAAGAGTATTGTATGGTAGTGTTATGCACAAGAAATTTCAGGATGGAGATTTGACTACAAGCTGAGATATGGCAAGACCAACATGTCAATACAATACTGCAAAACTATTGTTTTGTTCTAGTCACAGCTAAGTATTTATCTCAGAGTATCATTTAAATTTATTTTTTAGATTATCTTTAAATAATAGTAACAGAAAATAAAGCCTTTTGCAATTAATTTAAAAAATAATTATGCCTAAGGCCTACATTTTGTATGGTTTCAGCAATTTTTGTTGTAATTTTAGTAACTAAAAGAAACCTCAGCACTTTTCCATATATATATATATATATATACACAAGACCTGAGACAAAAACAGAAAATAGGGAAAGAGAAAAGCTGTTAATGCTGGCATACTTGTTGAGACATGATCAAACGTGTCAAAACACATTCCTGCTTGTTGGTTTAAAAAACACAATTTTAATGCTGCTTGCCAGTCCCTGAAACTTGTTCCTACCATAAGTATGTTCCTGTAAATGAAACATTATGCGAAGTTACCATGCATCAGCCTCAAGTAATTTTCAGAAAGTAAAGATACCCAAAGCCTTTCCAAAATTTATACTGCAGAAAAATCACATTTTTGCATAAGAAGTAAGCTTGGAATTATTAATGAATTCAGACTTGCATATAGTGATTTCAAAGTATATTTCTATGAGCCTGCAGGGCCAAGATCTTCAATCAAGTTATCAAGAGATAACAAGACTTGGTTCCTACAAATAAAATTTTGAGAAAGATCAAAATTGGGGTTTTTGAACCAACAAGCAAGAATGTGTTTTGATACGTTTGATCATGTCTCAACAAGTATGACAACATTAACAACTTTTCTTTTTCCCTATATTGTTTTTGTCTCAGGTCTTGTATAAAAATATTTTTTTCTTTATGTAAAAGTTCTGAGGTTTCTTTTAGTTACTAAAATTACTTACAACAAAAATTACTGAAACCATACAAAATGTATGACCTTATGCATAATTATTTTTTTAATTAATTGCTAAGCTTTGCAAAGGGCTTTATTTTCTGTTACTATTATTTAAAGATAATCAAAAACATAAATTTAAATGACACTCTGAGATAAATACTTAGCTGTGACTACAACAAAACAATAGTTTGGCAGTATTGTTTTGACATGTTGCCCTTGCCATATCTCAGCTTGTAGTCAAATCTCCATCCTGAAATTTCTTGTGCATAACACTACCATACAATACTCTTATAGAAAAAAATTTCAGATTTTTATCTCGTGCCCCACCAGAGATATCAAAGCCTGAAAAGTGCGATTTTTGACATTTTTGAAAAATTTGGGATTTGTTTTAGCGAAGAGAAAGCAAGTCTCAGATCTGGAACTCGGCGTGTGAGTACAAGTACTTTCGGCCTATTTGTAAAAAAAATTATGTCATGTTGACAGTATTCCTTGTTAGAAAAATTTCCTCTTGTAAACGGACAAATTTTGGAAAAAAACTGAAAATTTATGCTTAAATTTTACCAATAAGCAGTTAGTTTCGGAAACTACTCCATTACCAGATTTTTAGCCCAATGTATTCTGTAAAAATTAATTTAATCCGCAGTTGAATTGGATAAATAACCGATGAATTATTTACAATTCCGTAAACCCTTCTTGTGAGAAAATTGCTGCAGACGATGAAACAAAGATGGCCGCCATGTACAAACAAAAATTAATAAAATTAAAATAATGGTTATTTTGAACTTTCATGTTAGGGTTGTTGTACAAAAAATTTTAGATTTTTTAAAAATGGTCGAGCAATGAATTGATGATTTTCTGGACCACTTGAAATGGATTGACCCAGTTGCAGTTATAGAGATTGGCCTTATATTTTTTATCCATGCTTTTTTTTTTTAAATTAAGAAATTAAATAAGGATATACCTAAATTCTTAAAGTTACTCGAAATACTTCTATTATACATACACAGTCAAGAAAAGATTCAAAGGGACTGGTAAAAAGTTCCATTTTAGACAGGCTTCCATAGAAAGAAGTGTAATTAATTATGCTTCTAAGATACACAACCTCAATAAGATCTATTGTTCGTTTCGCAGGGATTCTGAAACTCTTCCGTTTGAGACAGGATTCCGTTATAGAAAGATTCCACTTTCACAGGTTTCACTATGTTTCACTATGTTTCACTAAAGAACAATGAAAATCCCCTTTCAGACAGGTTTTCAGCAAATTTAATTGTATCGCAATTCATATTAAGACCATGTAACTCTTCCGTTAATGACAGGATTCTGTTATAGACTATTACTATTTTGATAAGTTTTATTCTATTCATATGACATAAATAAGCATATTTATATAAATACACAAAACTTGTAAAAATGGAACCTGCCTATAACGGAATTCTGTCTTAAACAGAAATGTCCCGTGCTACGGAAAATAATACTATACAAATACACATAATAACACAAAAACCTGTGTAAAACGGAATTTTCCAGCAATATTTACGATTTCATCGTGACAGGTTTTACTATATATATATAACATGAAGGAAAATTTTTGGACCCCCCGAAATGAAATCCTGGCTACGCCACTGGCGCCGACATAAAATATAGCCTATCTTGGAGCAAGGGTTGTCACCATCATTTTGATGCCATTATTTTTGAATTGGGTTTAGTATTTCCTGAGATTGTGTAGAAATCACCATTTAGAACGTTTTTTAGGACGCTTTTTGTGCATTTTCACCCCTTTTATATTTCGAATTGTTTAGAAAATGCTCTTAGATATCATTTATATCATATAAGTAACTACCATTCCAAATTTCATGATTCTAGGCCCGTCCATAACACAAAAATTGCATTTTTAGAACGTTTTTTGCTCCTGCACCCCCTTTTTGGTAGTGGCACCGACATAAAAAATAGCCTATGTTCTAAGTTGGACTCGGACCATCATTTTGATACCATTACTTTTGAAATCGATTCGGTAGCTCCAGAGATTACCTCTAACATACAAACAATTTTTACTTCTTTTTAATATTAGTATAGATATAGATTAAGTAAAATTTACATAATTTTTTTAAAAAATGGATATATTTTTTTGTTAAAATACTAAATGTCTTTTTCCTCCCTATTTTATGAATGACTTGAAAGCTAACCATAACAGCGAGATATCATGGTTTTGTATTGAATCTTATGTTAAACATTTTTTGAAATTACAGTTGAAACAGAGCTCAAAGATTTTATTTTTACAAATTTCTATGAGAATATTTTAAAGACTTTAGTTTTACTAGATTTGTATTTATGCATATTACTAATATTTTTCCGAATGGTAAACCAAGAAAACTTGTCTTTAAAGGCATCAAAAATAAAATCTACTGCATTGCGGTTTGAAGAAATCACTGAAAAGAAAGAAAATCATGTAATTAAGTTGCAATTTATTGCCTTTTCTTTTAAAATTAAGATGAACTGCATTATAAAAGCATAGCTGCAAACCTTT
The DNA here is from genome assembly GCA_963932465.1 of Maratus speciosus. Taxonomy (NCBI): domain Eukaryota; kingdom Metazoa; phylum Arthropoda; class Arachnida; order Araneae; family Salticidae; genus Maratus; species Maratus speciosus. The sequence continues at coordinate 270,309,560 of OZ010791.1, forward strand.
CCGATTTCTTTAAAGACAGATAAACATGTTTTGAATGAGGATTAATTAAATGCGTGTTGTTTTTGTATGGCACTTTTGATTTCATTTATAAGTAAAATTTTTGATTCAAAACGTTTATTTATCTTGGATGTATTTTATTAAACGTTTTGAAGAGAAATAAATTTAAATTTTCATTAAAAAAAATGCTGTTAAACTAAGTTAATAAATTATAGTTTTATTTTTGTTGTTTTGGTTACTTTTCAAAAAGAAGGAATTTGGAAAAAATGTATAAGGATACCATAGAATTCAGTTAACAAAGATAGTAATTAAAAAACTACTACTACACCATAATTCGATTATCCGATACCCGGTTATGCGACACAGTTAACCGACATCCCCTCAAAGTATCATTCCTGATACCAGTGCGAGACATTTATGCAAAACCGCAAGTGTTATAAAAATAAAGATGAAGTGAAATCTGTATCAATATATCCAGGGGAAAAAATCCCCCCCCCTCCAAAAAAATGGTAAAATTGATTAAAAATAATGGTAATTTTTTAAATTACTAACTTCATTTTATCTGACTTCTATGCTTCTCAATTTTTACAACGTTCTTCCTGCAGAAATGTAATTAAAACAATGACGTCAAAATAAAACTACACAGTTCTTTGCCAATTTAAAAAGCTTTCTAAGCGTATTTTCTTTCGGAAAAGTACAGTGCATAGCCTAATAGGGTGGTATTTTAGATTTAACGCTTTATATAAGATGTTCCTATTGTTTTCACTATTGAAAATGAAAATTGTTACTTAACAATCCAATACAAATTTTACAATTTAGGAAGTTCAATGAAGACTTTAGTAGATGCATTTTTTTATGAGAAGCATACACATATTAATACACAAGTTTACAGAAAAAATACAGTGAATATATATATCTATTTTTATGCTGGGTAAATGTAGGTTTTTGAACTAATCTTTTCATATTGGAATGCAACAAACACGATACATAATTCTTTGCATACTGAATAACAAATTCAAGATTAACGTTCCGATTTATTTTTATCAACTAGAGGGCTCGGCCCCCTACGAGCTATGCTCGCCAACCCCCGTTCAGACACCGAAAAGCACGCTAAATTGATTGGCTTTAAAAAAGATTTTGAAAGATTGAATTATAATTTAAAAAACAGTGGCGATCTCCCTATAAATGGGTTTCTATTTATTTTTCTTCGATTGGAGAATTTTAAGGAAAAATAAGCTGCTGTTAAAAGATACAATGGCTGTTTTCGTCTTTGATTAAATAAAATCAGTTAAACATTTCAAAATAAGCTAATATAATAAGCAAATCTGCATCAAAATGCAACTATATTTTGCAAATACCAATGCGTTCTTTTGACGGAAACGACACAGAAGGTAAATGGATCTTAACTAAACCATTTAAGCAATTTCTTTATTTTCTGCTTCACAGATTTTTCTCTTTCAATTCATATTTTTTGTTGATAACACTTCATTTTCAGCTTGTAATCTTTTTATTTTTATTACATTACTAAATAATCGCTCGAAAGCAGTCTAAACGCGTTCAATAAAATTAATATTAATCTTATTAATATAATCTCAAAATATCAAATTAATGTCTCGCGCAAATTTTTAAATTTAAACTGTTTTGCAATATTACTTTTTGTTCATTTTACGTAATAAGTGTAATGTGACGTAAATGTGACGTAATTTCTCCTATTTAAGACTTCTAACGCACGTTAATGAATTTATTATTTTACAATATCCTTATAAAATTCACGTGTAAATATAGTTTTTATGAAGTAATTTTCAATAAGTTCCTGCTGTTCACACGTAATTATTTAATTCTAATTTGAAAGTTTTTTTTTCTGTTAATAATAGTCACGTGTAAATAATTTTTTAATTTGAAGCAAACATTATTATTTGCGCTGTTTATACAGTTGGCAACAGTTTAAATTAATACCATTTCCTAAAATAAGTAAAAAATATCTCCCGAAATGCTGAAAATTTGAATTTAAAATAGAAATAAAACCTCAAAAAATGAGTCAAATTAAAAAAGTGAATGCAGTCTGCACACTGGGAAATTCTAACGTATAAAATGATCTAAAAATAAATTAATTCCCATGCATAATTTTTGCTACTATAAAACTTTTTTAATGGAACGATTTTGTCCAACTTTAGCATTAAATATATCTTAAAATAATTATTCGATTTGAAAACTGTCTGCATCAGCATGTTTATCAAACATTTCCCTATAATACCACCGATTTTTATATTTTTGCATGCAGTATTTTTCTTAATATTAACGGAGAAAGACCTCCAGTCACAAAAAATTCAAAACCGGCGGCGGCGGTGACAGCGTAAGTTACTTTTTTTTAGAATAGAGAGATTTTTTTGACATTACATTTGCATTTTGATATACATTTGCACATGAATGCTTTGTAGGAGATGTAAAACCACTCGCATTAATAAAAGTATAGTTATACATATACTTTAGGTATTTGGTTTTTTATTTGGTTAAATAAATATTAATATCGAATCTTTTCGCTTAAAATTCATTTCTACATTTCATTTGATATCGATTGCTAACGAGCCTGCTGTCATTGTGTGAAATATGATCTACTTTAACCTTCCGCTTGCCAGATGGGCCCAATGGACCCGACAGGTTCATTCAAAATATTTATTGAAACCAGAAATCTCTGCAAAATAAACTAAATATATAAACCAAACAGGAACAGGGCGATGCATTCAATTTTTTAATTCAATCGATTTAGCAAGAAAACGCATAACAGGTTGAAATTTCTCTTTCAGTAATTTATACTAATAGATGGAAACATACTTGAATACTTTTTTACAGATGGGCGACAAAATAATACGAACACCTATGAAATAATAGAAAAGCTTTATTAATATGGGGTTGGACCACCCTTTAACTTAATTACAGATTGTATGCGACGTGGGATAGATTGATAGAGGTCATGAACAACAGTTAAAGGAATATGAAGCCATTCTTCCTGGAGAGCAGTCTCTAATTCCAAAACCGTAGATGGGGGAGGATATCGATCACGGAGTTTTGACTCCAAATATCCCCACAAATGTTCAGGTAAGGAGACTGAGAGAGCGAAACAAGATGTCCTACTTCGTCCTCATGCTCTTCAAACCATTTTTGGACGATTTTAGTAGTGTGGATAGGAGCAGTGTCGTCTTGATAAAGTAGGCATTTTCATGGAAACAAAGTCTGGACAAAAGGATGCACCTGATCCCCCAGAATATAGGCATATTGAGCAGCTGTAATCTTCCCATGCAGAGTAATAAGCGGCCTAAGGCCACGCCAAGATATCGCACCCCATACCATAAGGGAACCACCTTCATGCTTTATAGTAGGCAAGAGGCAGTCTTGAGAAAATGCTTCTGCGGGCTTTCGCCACACATAAACGCATCTAGTTGCCTGAAATACGGTGATAATTGATTCATCAGACCAAATGACTTATTGCCACTATTAAGGAGTCCCGTTTTCGTGTGTTTTACACCATTGCCGTCGCTAAAAAGCATGACGTGAACCAATGACTTACGAATTGCGATTCTCCCATAAATGTTCGAAGCATGAAGCTCCCTTTGGACAGTTCTTGCTGAAATGGGATTCTGGAGATGATTATTTATCTCTGATGTTATCTGGGATAAAGATTGTCTGCGCCTTCGGATCGCTATGCCGGTCAACTCTCTTTTATCCCTCTCAGAAAGTTTTCTTTTCCTTCCAATGTTGTACTTCGCAGAAGACATTTTTCCGCATTCCTCGTACGCTGTCATAACGGCTACCACAGTACTCCTTGCACGCCCCAAATAATTGACTGTTTCCCTCACAGAGCAACCAGCGCACCGCATTCCAACAATCATTCCTTTTTCGAACTGTCAGTCATTATTGAGTTTTCCAGAGCGTATGGTAAGCGCATGCAACACCTATGACTGATGTTGAACAACTGATACCTTACCTTTAATAACCACTAGGTGGCAGAATTGAGTGGTAAGTGACATGTGCGTTCTGCTTCCTTGAAATGGACCATGTCTTTTTCATGGGTGTTCGTATTATTTTGTCACCCATCTGTACAGCCCTGTAGTTTACCAAGTACCACTGTTATACGCCACTATTTAGCTAAAATTTAATTCAAGCTAAATCTCTCTTAAAACTACTGAAATCACATTTACAGAAATTATGATCCATAGACGGCCTTATATCCAAATCTTTGCGTGGCCCTGTGTATCATTTTACCTATATTCTACAAACATTTCTCAGTAAACTAATTGCAGTTCAGCGTAAAAATGCATAACACATTTAAAAATCACCTTTAAGCAATTTACGCTCACACTCAGTAACCCTTACGAATTCTTTTGTGTAGCCCTGTTTATGAACTATAGCATTTATACACACCATATAGTATGCATATATATAAATATAGTGAGACTTAAAAGCGCATATCATAATTAAAAATGTATTTCCAGCAATCATCGCTAATATACAGTACTTCGGATACAATATTTTATCTGAAATCTTTTGTGTGTCCCTATAAATGCTATGCAATTCGCATTATAAACGAAATAACTTATAGTAAACCTCAGCGACATATATCACATTCATTATATATGAAATAGTTTAATATAATTAAAATACGCCGCAAACAATTCTCCCCCCCACATACCATTATTTTACTGAATTCTTTTGTTGTTTGACCTGTAAATGAATAATAACTATTTTTTGCACTGCATATTTTACAGAATGCATATTTTAGTGCACTTCATAGATGCATACTAATTTTATTAGGTTTGAAAGAGTATAACATCATTAAAAATCATTTGAAACGATTTTTTCCCATTGACCGTAATGTAACGGAATACTTTTGACTGACCCTGTAAATGAACTAAATATACTACAAACTTCATTTGAAAGAGGGACCATGCTATGGTAAACGTCAATAACATCAAAAATTACAGGGCAATCCGAGTATATTTACGAGATTTAGAGTGCGGAAAGATGGACAGTCGGCCAGACAAACTACAGTCATAAACACTTTTCAACTTTGTTGGAAAGTGTTGAAAAGCGTTCGTACATTTGGAAATATTGTCAAAGAGAGCGTCATCAGGTGCACTATAAAAAAAGACAAATGTTATTAGTCTACAACAAGGTTACAAGGAAGGTCTTCATACGGGCATACTCCGAAAAATCTGAAAAAAAAATAACAGAATGTTCTTCTCATAAGGATATATATGTTTCTAAAAAAATTTTCGGCGGAACTTCGACAGAGCGTCCGTAAAAAAAGAATGAAAATTTCGTTATTTGGCGATTTTTTATCGGTTGGCGATGGAATACAATTTCAAAAAATACTTTTTTATGTCAAATACACTTTAAGGAAAAAAAAATGTTTAATGTTAACTTGCTTAGATAAATTTAATTTAAATAACTTTAGTTTTGTCAGTTTAGCTAGTTTTAACTATAATTTTGTCATATCAATATTTATATGTATTTATATTGAAATTTAACTGTCAAATATTACGATTTAAAACGAAATTCAAAATTTAAGTTAATTAAAATTGTTTCAAGCTCAAAATTAAGTCCAATTGGGCATAGTCGATTCAATTTTGTTGTATGGAAACGACTTCTTAGATATTGAAGAAATGTATAACTGCAGCATTCTACATCTGGCTTTTATTTTTGAATTACGCTTAAATGTATGAAAATATTTTTTTTAATATGATTTTTTTTATGCATGAAAATATTTTTTTCAGTGATAAATAACTGCAGCAATATATATGTAATACAATATATATATATATGATATATATGTTACTGCGAAAGACCGAAATCTGGAGAATGTCAACTTTCATCGGTGAATGTCAACATTCACATAGTCGCTTGGTGTATATCCGAAATATTTGTTAAATATCCTTATTTCTGTCTTACACTGGTGAAAGTCGGCATTCACCATACAATAATGGTGAATGGTGAATATGTCGGAAATTTGCATTTACTTCTCCATGTTTCAAGCTCGATCATCAATTTTTAAATCATAAAAACATTTTAATCGTCTTTAATCCAAAGGTACACTGCACGCATATTCTCAATGCCTACTCGGTTTGGATTAGACACAGGTATCCCCGTATATTTTTCTGGTATGAAATTTTGAATATCCTGAAATACATATACAGACGATTGCTATCTCACACAAGCTTTGAATTATTATTTAACCGGCTGAGTGCGGAACAGCGCAACAGCGCTCCTCTTGTAATGTGCCAAAATTTCAGGAAGCGCGATAGAGCTACTCTTGTTATGTGCCACAATTGCGGGAAGCACGACAGCGCTCATTTTAGTTTATGCTAAAATTGCGGAGATGGTGATAGCGCTCCTATTTGTTGTCTCAGTGTGGTGTGCATTTAAGTTGGTTGCACTAGCGAAGCGTGCGATTTCTGTATATATCGTCAGCTTACAAGTAATTTTTTACTGTACAACCCCTACACATTCGCATTTTTGGCATATATCCACAAGATTTGTTCCGCACTCAAACGGTTAATCCATTCGGAGCCTAACGTCCTATTAAGGGGTCTCAAGGGGTTTTTAAAGCTAAATTTTCGAAACTTTAATTTTTTTATATGTTAAACTCATATCTTTTCTGAACATTTTGATATAATTGTTTCCTTGAAATTCCATTTAGAACAGAAGTTATGGCTTTTAGAATTATACCTGCTTAATAGCTGAAGCGGGGTTTCCAAAATTTTGAAGTTATTTTTCTCGAAATGACGTTTTTGGGTATAATGCACACGATATCTCAAAAACTCCTGATTTTTTTTCATGACATTTTCACAACATGTGTTTCTTATTAGTCTGATTAAGATTAGTATTAAACTGTACCTAAAATTTCCTGTTTATTGTTAAAAAAATATTTTTTAGGTGATTATACTCTTGAAATTTTCTGAATTTTGCATTGGCTAAATACGACTTTGTACTAGGACTTCCCTCAGAGGGATTAGTCTGAGCGATATTGCTGAGAACATAGATTTAATAATAACATGTGGAAGCAAAGAAAATGAGATGTTATTTTTAATTGTCCATATACTGCGATAAATTGAAATGATGAAAATAAACGAATGGTAGAATTACAAAATTTTATATATAAATTCGTATACACTGTTTAAAAAAATGGGAAATCAAACCATGCAAGACAGCCATGCATGGATATAAAATTGAAAGTACGCAATATATTAAAAGTAAAATAGAAAATGAAACACTAAATTATCTTATATCGGAATTTTAGCTGTATAAAATGATGTCAAGAGCATAATCAGACGCTCCGCACCAATTTGAATAACTTTAAATGACAAATATATAATGTTTATAAAGAATGGACTATACTTTATACGGCAACATAAAGTATGACACAAGATCTGAATATATCGTCTGCATAACTTTTGAGCTGTCAAAGTGTCATTTGAAGTAATTTACAAATCCATACATATTTATTCAGCAAATCATGCAAGCTAACATACGCCAATATGAACCCGATTATGAAATTTCACCAGAATAAATTAATATATAAAAAATCTACTAATGATAATTGAGAATATGACCTTAAGATAAAATGTCTAGAAAAATGAATCAGATAAAAAATTCATATCACATTTAAAACGGCACTTCCCTCTGTTAGTGGCCTTGGAGAGAGAGAGAGAAAAGCCTAGAGAAGGAACACTTTAACAAGTACTTTCGGGCAACCTACTGACTGTTTCATACAGGTCTTTATTCAATATTTACACAATTTATTTAATGCTAGGTGGGTATCTATCAGTTTTGTTGCATTTAAATTGCAAGTTTTGCGGAGGAAATGCAGCATTATGAAATATTTAGAGTTGCTATACCTAATAATTCCAAATTAAAGGTAATTGAGATCGCTTTCCGTTAATTTCATCTTTTTAAATTTTTTAGAAACCATTCATAGGGACAATTGTATATTTTAAAACTAACCCGAAGCAAAATTTCAAGATTTTGGGCTCAGCAGTAACACAGAAATAGAAAATTTTCGAAAGTTTTTTGTTTCTGCACTGTTTTATATAGCGACACTTTCAGAAATTGTTCTATTGCGAGAATTTACGTCATGATAAATACAGCCATGTAAATTTTCATGTTTATATTCCTAACAATTCCATGTACTTCGTTACTTAGATCATCTTTAGATGTTTTTGCGCTTTGTATAGTCATTCGATTTTTTAGAGTTCGTTCTACAAAGAGCATTTACATCTTATAAATTACTACCATGCCAAAGTTCTAGTTTCTAACCCCAACAGTATCCCAAAAATTTCAGTATTCCAAATAAATCATAGTTTAGAACCTTTCTAGAAATTTTTACGTTTATCCGTCAAATTGAACCTTTTAGAGAGCGTTCATTACGAGTATTTACATCTTAAAAGTAACTACCACACCAAATTTAAAGTTTCTAACCCAATCAATATCGCAGAAATCGCAATTTTAGAACTTTTTTGCTCCTGCAGCGATGTAGGTTCTTGCACTGACATAAAATACAGTCTTTTTTTCGGAGCAGAGATGGCCACCAACATTTTTTTAATGTTGGCTATGTAGTTTCAGGGATAACACCTCGCAAACGTACAAGCATTAATAATATTATACACTTTATAATATTAGCATTAGATGTACAGATACAAAAGCCATTTATCTGTTACAAACTAAAGTGCCCGACGTTGCCCAGAATTTGAAGGATGTTTGTTCTGAAAAATCAATTTCAAAATTTAACATACAACACAAAACAAACATTAAAAAAAGCAGTCGAAATGTTGTATGAATGAATCATATGAAAACGCTACATAAAAATGTATACATGTATATAACAGACGCAAAAGAATACAGCTATAAATGAACTTATTTCAATTTATAATTGGAGCAATAATGCTAAAATACGCCAGTATTTCTCTAATCCAGGGGCCTCGCTAAGGGGGGGGGGCGGGGGGGGGAGCCTCCCCCCAAACATTTGCGAATGTTATTACACTTGGCAAATTTACAAACTTAGTTGGCAAATTTGTTTAAAATTTTAATAAAAACTATAATATATTTTCTATTTCTGATAGACTTGGCAAAAATTACAAAACTAATTGGGAATATTGTTAAACTTTTAACAAATAAGAACTATATTACATTTTCTAACTGTGGTAAGTTGGCAAAATTATAAAACGAGTTGGCAAATGCTGAAATTTGACTTGGCAATTTAAGGTTCTCTCCCCCACCAATAAAAAGTCTTAGCGATGGCACTGCCCTAATCGGGTTTTTATCATGCTTCAATACATTTTTCACACTCATATGACGTTATACTATATCCACCACGTCCTTTATATTTCCAATATGACGTAATATTTTCCTCTTTCACGTGGAAACCTTGAAATAGAAAAGTTATGAAGTTATATTCACTTTTTTTTTTAATTCGGCAAACTATTTATTTCATTTTCATGTGGAAATCTTCCAGTAGAAAATTAATTGTTGTAGTAATAATTTTATTGTGTATTTTAATTGTTGGCAACTGCTATAACGAAAAATGTTTAAATTTGATAAGAAATTGCTGTTAAATTGGTGGTTTTTTTATTAATTAAAAATTAACTATAAATTATTTCGATTCTGGAATACTTTAGTTGACTCGGCTATGTTTTAATACACATGTACGTATCTTTTCACAATTTTGGCTTCCAAATTGTGGATTTTTATAGAATTACAAACAGACAGATAGACAAGTTTTCATTTTTATATATATCTCTATTCTAAAAAAAGTAACTAACGTTGTCACCGCCGCTGCCGGTTTTGAATTTTTTGTGACCGGAGGTCTTTCTTCGTTAATATTAAGAAAACTATTGCATACAAAAATATGAAAATCGGTGGTATTATAGAGAAATGTTTGAGCAACACGCTGATGTATACAGTTTTCAAAAAGAAGAATTATGTTAAGAGATATTTAATGCTAAATTTGGACAAAATTGTTCCATTAAAAAAAGTTTTATTCGAGCAAAAACTATACATGGGAATTTAATCATTTTTATATCATTTTATTCAATAGAATATCCCGGTGTGCAGATTCCAATAATTTTTTTTTTTAATTTGACTCATTTTTTGAGGTTTTATTTCTATTTTAAATTCAAATATTCAACATTTCGACAGATATTTTTTTACATATTTTAGAAAATGGTATTAATTTAAACTGTTGCCAACTGTATAAACAGCGCAAACAATAATGTTTGCATCAAATTAAAAAAAATTATTTACACTTTACTATTATAAACAGAAAAAAACCTTCAAATTAGAATTAAATAATTAGGTATAAAAAGCAGGCACTTATTAGAAATTACGCCATAAAAACTATATTTACATGTTAATTTTAAAAGAGAAAGTATATTGTAAAATAAATTCATTAACATGTGTTAGAAGTCTTAAATGGAAGAAATTAGGTCACATTACACTTATTATCAAAATGAACAAAAAATAATACTGCAAAACAGTTTAAATTTAAAAATTGCGCTAGACAAAATATTAGAGATTAAATATTAGACTTTTTCAAAATTTTATTATTTGTTGTTTGATGTGAGGTGTTCAGCTATAAGTATGCAAAATTTCATGTCTCCAACTTAATTAGGGGCTGAGTTAGGAAAATTGCTTAAAATACGCAAGTTAGAGCCCAGAGGGTTAAATATTAGACTTTTTCAAAATATTATTATTTTTCGTTTGATGTGAGGTGTTCAGATATAAGAGTGCAAAATTTCGTGTCTCCAACTTAATTAGGGGCTGAGTTAGAAAAAATGCTTAAAATACAGAAGTTAGAGACCGGAGGGTTAAATATGACTTTTTCAAAATTTTATGATTTATCGTGTTATCGCAAGTGTTCAGCTATAAGTATGCAAACTTTCATGTCTCCAACTTATTTAGGGACTGAGTTAGAAAAATTGCTTAAATTACACAAGTTAGAGCCCAGAGGGTTAAATAATAGACATTTTCAAAATTTATTATTTGTCGTTTGATGTGAGGTGTTCAGCTATAAGTATGTAAAATTTCATGTCTCCAACTTAATTAGGGGCTGAGTTAGAAAAATTGCTTAAAATACAGAAGTTAGAGACTGAGGGGTTAAATATGACTTTTTCAAAATTTTATGATTTATCGTGTTATCGTAAGTGTTCAGCTATAAGTATGCAAACTTTCAAGTCTCCAACTTAATTAGGGGATGAGTTAGAAAAATTGCTTAAAATACATAAGTTAGAGCCCAGAGGGTTAAATATTAGACCTTTTTCAAAATTTTACTATTTGCCGTTTGATGTTAAGTGTACAGCTATAAGTATGCAAAATTTCATGTCTCGAACTTAATTAGGGGCTGAGTTAGAATAATTGTTTAAAATACACAAGTTAGAACCCAGAGGGTTAAATATTAGACTTTTTCAAAATTTTATTATTTGCCGTTTGATGTGTGGTGTTCAGCTATAAGTATGCAAATTTTCAAGTCTCCGATATATATAGTTTCTGAGAACGGGCTCTGTGACAGACGGACAGACAAAGGAGTGAGAGAGGTAGTGTTTCGTTAGATGAACGAAACTCTTAAAACATGCTGCGGATGACTGTAAAAACATCCTAAAATTACGTTACTATCAGCGATCTACCAATCCCGAATTTAGTTTATATTCGTTTCATATATTCTTATTCTTTTGTGCGGCCCTGTAAAATAACTATCAATAATATATACATACAGTAAAACCTCTGAATAGCGGACACCTCGAGAATGCAGAATTTGTCCTCTATTTGGAGGTGTCCGCTACTGAGAGTAAAACATGTACAGTTATTTAAGTGTTGGTAATTGAAAAAATGTCCGAGGTATCCGCTAATCGGGTGTGTCTGTTATGGAGGTTTTACCAGTAAAACCTCTGAATAGCGAACACCTCGGGAGGGCAGAATTTGTCCTCTATTTGGAGGTGTCGGCTACTGAGATTAAAAAATGTACAGTTATTTAAGGGTTGGTAATCGAAAATAATGCCCGCTAAATAGAGGTGTCCACTAATCGGGTGTGTCCGTTATGGAGTTTTACTGCATAATAATATCATCCTTTACAAGAAAATTGAATGCTGTATGATAGACAGACAGACATCCAGAGAAAGATAACCTCCCGGAGCAATAAACACTCATGTCATTTGTTTTAATCATCCACAATCGTTTCTAAATTTCGTTATACGCGTATTAAAAAAATCTGTTAATTTCCAGTCGATAGACTGACAACTCTCTTTTAACCTGAGTTTTTAGCCGGATTTAGCCCGTACTGTATTATTAATTGTTTGCCCACCAAAACTGGTTGCCACGGGTTGTTGTAAGGTTTGTGATTACGTGGTTGAAACTTATCTATTCAATATTACTGCGTGCATATTTTTTTTTTTTGCTCCATGTGTTCAAACCAGTTGTCTACGAAAACATCCACCGGTGAAAGTGACGCACACCAAATTTCTGTGACGTATGCAGATATCTTGTGCTTTTTTATCAGTTTTTTTATATAATTTTTAAACGGTTTGGAACATATTTTTCATAGTAGGTGCATTCAGTAGGTGGCCCTCATAGGTACCTTCTGGTGCAATCAGAAAAGAAATCCGACAAATATTTTTTGAGTTATGCTTGACGAAAGGTTTTTATTAGGCTTTTTTTTAAGTAGGACATGGCGTTAATATCCATCGTAGTAGTAATGTGTCCGGACAGTAATATTTCGCTGAGTATTAGCCTTCGCTTCGCTCAGACAATTAAAAATATAAAAATGCTTTAAATACAAATTTATTTAGGTTCAGAATGATTATTATAATCTGAAGTATAAGTAGGCACCAAAATTTTCGTTCTAGTTGCAAAATTTATTTTGTAATCGTGCGCGTAACCTGTTAGGCCGATTTTCTGCATCTTTCATCTCAATAAAAATTGTGTCTTAAAATCAAATACATTTTAAGATATTAAATGTTAAAAATGGTCTTTTTTTCTTTTTTTTTTCAATTTTAAGAGTCTTGAGACCCCTTTAAGTAATCATGTCTTTCCAGTTAGTATTATTTTGTCTTAACAAGTAGTTTTGTTATTATATCCATGTAATAATGATAGATACCTAATTATAGTAATGTATCCATTATCTATTCAATTCTCTCTCTCTCTTTCTTCTTTTCTTTTTTTTTACAATGTATAAAATTTTTACTTAAACTTATAAATTTTACATATTTAAAGGAGTGATTTTGTTGTGTTTCTGTTTTTTTTATAACCAATGTTACTCCTAACAGCATATTTGTCATAAGAATTTTTATAATAAATAAGGCGAAGATTACTATTTGTTAATATTTATTATAAAAATCTAGAAAAGTAATTACCCGAAAAAACTGTTCCAGGTATATTGGTTATATTGGCCAATATTTTTAGTCATCGCTAACAGAGTTGGCAATTTAGCGGAAATTCTAGATTCAAAATATCTACCACTTTTTTTTAATGGCAATTTCCATTGTATTTATTCGATGAAAGTCTGCCATTAAACAAAGCGAAAAGTATTATTAAGAAATTCAGGTTTTATATATATATAAGTACGCTTAGTTTTCAATACTAATCGCTAACATTTGAATTGAAATACCAATATTGATAAAATATTAGGTTTACTTTAGAAATATTTGTTGTGAAACGTGAATACTACATAAAGGTTGCTGTACATTGTAATAATCTCTAACAAAACGTCAGTATTGTAAAAATACTTACTCTATGTCGGAAATATTAATAGTAAAATCGCAAAATATTTTTTGAAAGCACTGCACAAACATGGACAAACTGTAAGTTGAAATATTTGACTGAAAGCAGATTTTATTTTATCTCATAGAAACAAATAAAATATGTAGATTTTATTAACTTAAGCGAAAATTTTGCACATTAGGAAAAAAAATGAATGTAACGGATAGTGAATTCAAAGGCAATTTAATCATCTGTTTTATTGTTGACTTCAGCTATACCTTTTCACGCATTCACATGTCTAATATTATTAGAATTAGAATACGATCATTACTACATGGATATAATAACAAAACTAAAAGTTAAGGAAAAATAATACTAAATGAAAAGACGTGTTCTCTTAACCGCTTGAGGGGCGGTGGAATGTATTATATCTCACCTAATTTTAATCAAGATTTGCACCAGAAACATGTAATTACACATTTTATAACTTTAGTGGAAAGAAGTTGTAAAATAGCTTTTCCTTATTTTGATTTTTTTTTGTATATTCCGGTGGGAAATCAGCATTACGGAAACAATTATTTGCCCCTGAAAGGGTTAATAGGTCACTCCACCTTGAACGAGTCAAATAACAATTTCATGATTCCATGAATCCATCAGCTTCATGTCATAAATACTTCAGACTATTCAATATTTAATACCAGAAAAATAATCTGAGAAATGTATGTGCCCAATCCGAACCAAGTAAGTATTGCGAAAAAGTGTCCTGAACTAGGTTTCGCAAAAAACACTTCAGAAAGTATTTTAGAGTACTGTTCTTGAGAAAAAATAAAAACAATTGTTTTTTCGTTTACCTTCATTTAATGTATTTCATTTTTTTTTAAATAAAAAGATCACGACTCACTAAAGTATTCATTCAATATAAATTAGGATACTGAATAAAAAAATAAATAAAATTTAAGAAAACGTTGCGTGCACCATCAAACCTAGAATAAAACTGACAAAACTGACTGATTCGCAGTAGAACAAAGGATTTGGCGACAGACTGTGGCCTCTCTGTTAAACACCGCTTCTCTTTTCGACCTCCACCAGAGTATATGTGTGATTGTCGACATGCACCGGTGATAGTCCGAATGTGCAAGAATATAATCAAGTATTCGGTCTTTCACCGACGTTTTTGGTATATGTTGATATTCACCGGCGAAAGTCGGCATTCTCCAATTTCGGTCTTTCATAGTAACATATATATTAAACTCTCTCATTGTTTAAGTTTAAATTCATTAAATACCATTTACATGCATTCTAAAAATCTACTAACAAACAATTTTCAATTACATTAAAATCGTTTCTTTTTGGCGAGGA
Organism: Maratus speciosus; assembly: GCA_963932465.1. NCBI lineage: Eukaryota > Metazoa > Arthropoda > Arachnida > Araneae > Salticidae > Maratus > Maratus speciosus. The sequence continues at coordinate 270,324,656 of OZ010791.1, forward strand.
AAAGTGCTGCTCGCCAAATCGCGTGACGCTTTCGTTTTTTCACGCCAAACATTCGAAAGTATTTTATTTTTTCACAAGCTTTTCTACTGTAATTCCGCCACTAAATTTGACTGATCCTTTATTGCATACATAAGTAGTTTAATTAGTATTTTTTTCAAAATATTCTGCGTATGCCCAGTAAGGAGAACTTCCTTGTTATATTCTAGTCAGAACAGAGTGAGTAATAGGAAAAGCATTCTGACAAAATTTCACGGAAATATGTTTAAAACATTTTATGTAATGGCGTTTATTAAGCATGAAAAAATAACGGAAAAATTGATTTTCTAGAAACCGCATTTAAAGATTTCTTATCTATTGTTGTTTCTTATCTATAAAATTAATCTAAAAGTGTCAATTAAGGTTTATTAGTGTTTTTATGTAAAAAAAAAAATGTAAGAAAATCATGCACAGAAACTTTGTTTACATTTCTCCTGAACTTCCTACGCTCACTTCCGGTATTTGACTCACTACTTCCTGTTTATTAAATTGTCCGTAGCTCCTCTTCTAGCAGTAGTAGGAATAAATCTAAAACAGATTTGGAATCTTAAAAAAATTGCTCCTTCAAATGGAACAATAAAACAAATTTCGAAAATTTTCCAAAACGGCATTGTAATGCAGGCAGATACTTTAAACCTCGTAAACCTATTTGTTTCTGATATTTCTGAGACCAAAGAAACGCTTTTGGGTATCGTTGGTATCTCTGAAGAGATTATATTACATTATCTTAATCCTTTATCTACTGATAGTACTTATAAGTACCATTAAAATAACTTCTTATAAAATTCATTAAATACATCGATTAGTTGCAAAACAGCTTAGAATGAGTTATAGATACATTACTTTATCTTGTTCCAAAAGCCTTATTGGTTACATAAAACAAAAATATTTTTAAAAAGATGATTCCTTTTGCCTTTGCATCTTTTCAGCTTTCTTGGCGTTGTGAGGGGGGGGGGGGGTGTGAACTGAATTTTGTCGACTGCAAGATCGGTGGTGGAAACGGTGTTGCCAGATTAGGAGCTTTTTTAATTCATATTATTTGACTGTCACCACTTTTTAAAAATAGTATAATTCACCTTATTTTTCAGAGTTTTAATCTATTTTTAAATAGTCCGAATATTTCTATTTCAAAAAAGCGGTGACAATCAACAATCTGGGGACAAAAAAGTCCCCAATCGGGCAACACTGGGTGAAAAAGGCTTTGTGATAGCCCCCCCCCCCCCCCTCAGTGACCGAGTTAACTGTTCTACAATAGTGTGAATTTATAAAAATCACTAAAAGTCTTAAGTGTTCACCTGCATTCTCCTTAAGCACAGTCGAAATTAAATGCTGTTATTCAGTATGTGTAATTTTTTTTAAATTATTTTACTATATAAGTAGAGTTGAGAATCCTGTTATTAATTAGGATTCTGCTTACGATTTAAAAGGAAATGTGTACGGATGTACCGTACATTAACCAGTTCTCAAAAGTAAGAATTTAAGAATGTTGAAGTACTTCGGAATTTATGTTTCTATAAATAAAACTGCATGCTGTTGTGTAATGTAAGTATATAAATTTTAAAATACACTGCTCAAAACAATTAAAGGATATTGCAGTTTTAGGTGGATTTTGTATCTGGTAAACTGTTTAGCTGATTGATACATGGTCGACAGACATAGTAGGTTATATGAGAATAAATTACACATGTTTGGCAGAAAAAAATGCATTTTATTGCGCATTTGTGTACTAAAGGAAAAAAACACAATTTGTGCATATGAGAAAAAAAGAATAAGAAAAGGTGTTTTCTTCAAAGAAAATCATTTTCAGTAGGGGGTATGGTTTCCACGGGCGGCCAGCAACGTTGAACACCTTTGAGGCATGGACTCAATGAGGCTATTAATGACGAGTTGGGGTATTCTGCCCCACTCTTCCAGAAGAGCACTTTCCAGTTCTTGGAGAGTTTGTGGGGGTTGTTGGCGGCAAGAAACTCGTCTTCCTAGAGCGTCCCAAACGTGCTCGATTGGATTCATGTCTGGAGAACACGCTGGCCATTCCATTCGAACGATTCCTTCCTCGAAAAGGAAATCCTCCACCAGGTTTGCACGATGTGGCCTGCAGTTATCGTCCATTAAAATGAAGTTATCTCCGATTGCTGCAGCGTAAGGGACTACAATAGGTCTGAGGATCTCATCCCTATATCGGCGACCAGTCAGAGCTCCATCTCGAATGATGTAGAGGTCAGTGCGCCCGTCAATGGAGATGCCACCATACACCAACACTCATCTACCGCCAAATCTGACACTTTCGTGCACGAACGCAGGATTATTCCTACTGCCACGGTCCCTCCAGATGAAAATACGCCTATTATCCGGATGCACAGAAAAACGGGACTAGTCAGAAAACAGAATATTGCTCCATTCATTTCTCCTCCCGTTGACATGCTCGGTTGCCCACTCCCTGCGGTCGCGACGATGCCTTGATGTTAATCTAACACATACCATCGGTCGGCGAGCATACAGACCTACAGCATGGAGCCGGTTTCGGACAGTCTGAGTTGAAATCGTGGTGCCTGTAGCCGAGCGAAGGTGTTGTTGGAGAAGAGTAGCGTTCATGGTTCGGTGTCTCCGAGCTGTTAACGCTAAATACCGATCTTCATTGGGCGTTGTTGCCCGTCTACGACCTTGCCCTGGTCTTCGGCCTGCACATCCACTCTCCAAAAAACGGTTCCAGACCCTGGAAATAACACTTTGTGACACTCCAATGGCTTGCGCTACTTCGGCTTGAGTTTGGCCCCCTTCTAACCTACCAACAATTCTCAAAGCTTCTGAATCTGTCAAATGACTTCACTGAGACATCGTACTCATCGAAACAAAGCAATCACTGAATGCCGATCATCCTTGTCTTCATTCTCTTTTATCCAGTTGAAAGTCAAATTTCATTCGCTGCCGCTGAAGAGACGTTTTTGACGTCGAACTCAAAATTTGCATACTCCACAGTTTGAAAACCAGAAAAATTTGCATTTGTGATTCTCTTCTTCTATTTTCGGCAAAAAAAAATTTCGTTTATATCTTTATTTTATATAAAACTTCAAATATCCTTTAATTGTTTTGAGCAGTGTACATAAAAAAGACAAATCTTGCTTGCTAAAAATAAGATATATATTAGTATTAGAGACTAAAAATTATCCTTCTACATTTTTAAATTATCACCCGCCTATCCTTCAGAATAGCCCATTTTCCAGCTACACTGTCGAAATCCAACATGTCAGATATGTCTGTTTCACAGGTTAGTAGCATTAGTTCGTCCAGTCGCTCTTCCGACATGGTGGTACGCAAGTAATTTTTTACTAACTTTAACCTGCTGAAACCTCTTTCATTACTTGCCACAGTTACTGGAATAATTAAGGCCAACTTGTAGGCCAAAGAAAGGTTAGGATACAAATGAGCCTTCCCCACAAGTTTTTGCGCTGCTGCGCCAATTGTATCCGATTCAGAACTAACTATTTCTGAGGACATGAGATCAATTTCACATTCCAAGCTATCTACATCTTTGAGATCATCAGGGAATAATTGACATAGTTTAGAAATGTCCTCGGTAGAGCTATACTTGATCCTAGATGGAAGGAGACAGGTCAAGTGGTTTAACTTTCTCAAATACCAACTTATGAATGTGTCCAAATGCAGTTGTAAGCCGATCTACCACCTTCAAAATTTCTGCTTTAAAATAATTCTCTCGTATAAATAGAACTGCAGTTTCAGGATTTTCGTCGATCTTCGATGGAGGTCTCCGTCGCCTGTGCCGCAAATCGCAAATTGAACTCATAATCTTGATTTATTTCATGTGTCTCGCAGATGTCGTCAGCTTCCTTAAGGATGTTCATTATTGCCGCCGCGTCATCATTCCGGAGTTTCTGAATGCTTTCGTAAGTTTTTTAGAAAATAAGAACTCCTTAGTTTAAGCTTTCATTGTATAAGCAAAATTTTATTAAAATATTCTTGGTGCCGAATGCAAGTTTGGAATTAAAATTAGGTGTGCCCGGAGTAGGACCACTGTGCCGGAAAGGGTTAAAAGTAAACTAATTTAGACTACTGAATATCGGTACTTACTAACCTTATTCTTAGATGTCGTCTGTTCTTCAGTTCTTTTAAGTCCGTTTGTCGCTACTTCAAATGGATTAGCAACAGCATCCAAAGCCTGATATTTTACATGTTTCTGTCTATTAATGTCATCCAAATGGTACTTCCTGTTGTGTTGTTGTCTGTAGTCATAATTAAAAATGCTTCCACACTCACATTTAATTTTAAAACGGTTCTGTCTTTTCATTGTAATTTTTAAAAATTAAACGATTCTTAATCCGGTTAAAAATAAAAGCGCAGATGAAGAATACTAATTTATTCACTCAATGACGATCGCAACAGAGAATTGAAATGATACTGACGACGGCAGAGGGGGCTTTTTGCAGGGTGTGTTCTTAACTTTCCGACTTTTCTAAATTTTATCAACTCTTCCAAATAAGTGGGGGGGGGGGGGTGTTACACCCCCAACACCCCCCGCTAGGCACGCTCCTGGTTGTGAGGGGGGGGGGATTTTCGATTCGCAAACATTTATATATTTCTATTGTAAGAACATTGTATTTGTATATTTTCTAATTCAACAAAATACTAAGAAAAATATTTACACGAAAAATATTTACAATAAATATTTACAATTTGAGTGGGGTTATGAATATTGCACAAAATGCCTATAAATTCAAATTTAATTAATATGTACTTCTAAATTCTTTAATCCTTCTAAAATACTTCTGAAATTTATTAAATTATTGTGTTAATCTTCTAATGTAGTTTAAACAATACACGAAAAATGCTTTAGAAGATAAAATTTTCATGAATACATAATTCAGTATACAAAGGGTTAAGAACGATAAAAGCTAGATTATGAAACAACGGTTTTTTTTTTTTTTTTTTTTACAGTATAGCAATCGATTGTAATCAAAGGCGACTTACTTATAAAAATACAAAAAAAAAAAAAAAAAAAAAAAAAAAAAAAACGCAGCTATTACCTCAATGAGAATTCGAAACATGAATATTTCCATACTTACGGAACCATTTTCCTTTTTACAATCAGAAAAAAACCCCACTTTCTGTATTTTAAATGACAAATTGTCACAGAAAAAAAAAACGAAAATAGTAATTCTATTGGGATTTATGTTCTTTCAGTTTATGTTGAAAAATAATCTTAGGGGGAATATTGAAATTGCAGCAATCTTTGAAATTTTTAATACTTGATTTTTACATGATTATTTGTATTCTTCAGTAAATTTTACCTCCGGATACGAAATTGGAATTCATTTCGTGAAGAACTTTAGTAATTGTGCAGGCAAGTTTTGATTTCCTAAGGTTAAATTAATTTTTAATTTTTGAAAAACAAACTGCAATGCGAATAGTTTTTAAGCACAAGCAAAAACTATTTGGCGGAATGAGCTGCAATTTTGAATTCTCATATTTGAAGCTTCTGCACTGTATAAAAAGACAATTTTTCTTAATTTACGAAAATGTGCTATAATTACGAACGAAAATATATAATAACCTATTCCGAGTCACCCAAGGTTCTGAAAAGTGTTCCTTTATCTTTAGAAACCTCAGAAAACAATTTATTTCTGAAATTTAAAGAAGAATTTATAAAAATAAATTTTTATTAGCTGCCCGTAATTTTCAGAAACGTTTCCGAGTAGCTTTTATAATGAATTTATCGGTTCTCTTTACCCGAAAAATCGGATTTTCGGATGCTATCAGTTCTCAAGTAAATATATTCATGCTCAGCAAACATGTTTAACAGACAGACACACAAAATTAACAACATTAATATTGTTTTATTACAATTGCATGTACAAATTCAGTTACGCAGCTGAAAATGTTTATTTGTGAATTGATAGCATCCGAAAAACCGAATTTCCGGGTAGAATGAACTGATTAGTGCATTGTAAAAGCTACACGGAAACGTTTTCGAAAATTAAGGGCAGCTAATAAAATTTTATTTTTATAAATTCTTATTTAAATTTCGAAAATAAATTGTTTTCTCGGCTTTCTAAAGATAAGGGAACACTTTTCGGAGCCTTGGGTGACTCGGAAGTGGTTATCGTATACTTTCGTTCTTGATTAGAGTACATTTTCGTAAATTAAGAATCAAATATCTTTTTTTTTAGTGTAGAAATTGATTTTTATTAAAATTTTTATGGTTTACGATGCCCATTTATTTAAAATATTGATATCATAATGCATAAATTATGAACAATTCTTACTCTGATCTACTCTTGAAAATGCTTAAGTAACTTGAGATATAATACAAAATGTCTCACTGAAACTATCATTATCTTATAATACATAATTCTGGAAGGCAAAATCAGCTATTCGCAACATATTTCCAATAACACAGACAGACCACTTGTAGATGCAATAGCATTAAACGATGAAATAGCCGTGAAACATGGATGACTCGAAGAGATACACTGTAATTTTAGCCAATTTAGATCATTCTCGTGTGTTAGCATTTAGAGAAATGGGAAAGTCAGGAAAATTGACATCGAAACAGATGTTATTTACGAAATGAATTGTAATCATGATTCTTTGAAAATAAACATAATACGGGAAAATATCTGTTTATGTCTATTTTAAAATATAGTATTTTATTACGAGGTTCTTTTTTTATCGTAATTTGGGTAATCTTGAAGAAAAAGTGATAACACAAAGTAATATAAGTTTTTTCCATTTCAAAAGATAAGTAGAGAGGATTTATGCACATTGTTTAACTAGTTGATAGACTAAGAAAACGTTAGTTTAAAAGATACAAGAGGGAATAAAACTGAACAATTAGATGTCATAACTGTAAGGTTAAAATACGAGGCTTGTGGCTCATCTTGTTGGTATACTCTACACATTCTTCTTAATATACAAAAATGTAATATAACTATGAGAAACATATAACACAAAATCTTACAAATTACTCTCAATTTTGAAAAGCGTTCCTTTATATTTGGAAATCTCACAATCGAATAGATTTTCGAGATATAAAAAACATAAAACAAAGTTTCCTTTGTTGCCTGCAATTGTCGGAAAAGTTTCGAAATGGCTCTTGGAGAACATTTATCAGTTTTAAAAAACTGCAATATTGGCTCTTCAGATTATTTAAATTCTCGAGTCAACACTTGCAGCTGCATAACTGTATTTATACACGCAACAGTCACAAAATAATATTAATTTTCATGTTAACGTTAAGGCTGTTAATTTAGCGCGCGTGTTTGTTAAACATGAAAACGTTTAACTGAGAATTGATAACATCCAAAAAAGCCATATTCCGGGTTGAGAAAACTGATTAATACACTACAAAAACTAATCGAAAACGTTTCCGAAAACTGCGGGCAGTAATAGAAATTTTGTTTTGATAAATGCTTCTTTAAATTTCGAAAATCTATTGGTTTATCAGGTTTCTAAAGATGAAGAAACGCTTTACGGAATCGCCCATAACTCAGAAGAGGATATATTATGTTTCCATTTCTGGGTATATTATATTTTCATAGATAAATAAACATTTTTTTAAATTATTTTTTTACAGTTTTATAACCGAATATCCTTCATCGTCTAACTGATTCATTAGATTTCCGGATTTCTTAAAAGGGCACATATGCATGAATGAATCACTCACATTGGATGAATTACGGGAGAACACCCGATGCGAGATACAGGCGGTGACATCAAAGCTCCCACGTTCTACGAACATATTTTGAAAGATGCAGAGTCGTGTTCAGCTGTATTTGGAAGCTCAGAGATGACCCTCTGGAGTAATATCGTTTATTAAATGTACAAGTATGACATTGTTTTTTTCCTGTACTTTTTTCAAATTAACATTTTTGGGGCTAGTCAAATACTCTGAGGATACTCCTAACTCGGAAGTTTCCCAAATTTAAATGCGAATTCATTAAATTTGAGTTTAATTGAGATGTAGATGCGTAGATGAATATCTGTTACCAATATGTAGATGTGAATGCATTGATGATGTAGATGTCGACGCTCCGGTGTAAATATGTACAAGCAATGGCGGACTGATTCGAAAATTATTGGTCGCAAGGAGAAGAAGGGGTTCCAGTATGTTGTTACAATGTTCCTGCACTAACTTCCAAAACAAATTTCCTGAATTTTTTACGTTTCCCTTGAACAATCGCAATAATTTTACCCGACCTCGTGTTTAAATATTTATTACCAAAACGATATATTTTTATTACATTTTAAAGCAAAATACCTTTTAATATCTATTTATGTAGAGGAAACACGCTGTAACTAAAAGATCGTATAATTTATTTATTCTTTATTTTCAAAATCAAAACGTTTCTTTTCTGTCTTTTACTTTTGTCTTTCCCGAAAATTTACATGTACAGTTACTCTAAGGAAGAATGTTTAAGTAGAAATTCATTCTTTGTTGAGCTGTGGATGGATTTCAAACAATGAAATCAGGAGCCAAACATCATATAGCATGCGTTAACAATGTTTTGCAAGGGTCTCTTCTCAAACATTTTGTTAACTGTATTTTTAAAAGGATTTTTATAGTTCTTTTTTAAGTAATCGTCTTGATTTTCACTAGGATTTGACTTAATAAGCAATTTTGTTGTGACAAATGTAACATTACATCATGATAATTTCTTGAAATTTTCTTCATTTTCAAGGTTGATTGCAGCCAATTATTTAATTGTTGTTGCCTCATAAAAAATGCTTCTTTAACACGCCATCGCAGGAGATTTTTACTGAGCTCAAATAATGTTGCATAACATTATAGACTAGGTGTGTTTACCCTTTTGATTTCTTCGGGCCGTATTTGTAAAAAAAAAAAAAAAAAAAAAAAAAAAATTCGAGCCGTATTTGAGACGAATTTTCTCGGGTCGCAAATACATTGTGCTAATGCAAACGGTAATTGTTAAATAAAAATGTTAGAAAATGTAACAATATATAATGAAATAAAAATACAAAAACTTAAAGAAAAGAATGTTCCTGTAGACTCTTGTGTAATTAAATTATTTTGAGTATTCCTGCAAACGAGGTACAAATGCTACATAATTCATTTTAATAAAGGACATGCTGTGGTTAATCTCAATAAAATATAGGGTGCCCACTAAAGTCCATTCCAACCCTCTTAACTGCCGATTGGCTGCAGCTATAGTCATAAAAGCAGTGTCTATGTATAGTAAAGTGGCTGTGCTCTACTAGATGAGACCGCTTACAGTACCACCTGGTGCAAAATAGCGGAGTTAGCGTTCTTATCTCGAAAACAGTACGAGATAGGGAAAAAAGTGAATTACAAAGTTCTAGAGCATCATTTATTTAGTTCGAAAAGACACCTTCTGAATATGAATGCTAAAAACAGAACGCTTAAAACAAGCATTTGTTTGTTCCTGATTTCCGAAAATGTGACGTCATGAATATTGAGCGAAAGGAGAAAAGATTATCTATCTTTCGGACGAAAACCAAGTCGTACAGCGCCCCTGCCTACAAGACAGCACACATGAAGCAGTACCTGGAGAAGGAATTCGGGGAACAAATAATCGGATATGGTGGCTTAGTTTAGTGGCCTCCGAGTCCAAATGACCTGACTCCAATGGATTTTTTTCTGTGGTGATACTAGAAACAGCAGATGTAAGTGACCCCTCCGGCAACAATGCAGGACCTCCAACGACGTATTACGGATGGTTGTGCCAACGTGTCACCCGGTATGCTACAACATGTTCAATGTGAAAATCAAACAAGGGTCCTGAAGTGCATTGAAGCTGACGGAGAGAAGTTTGAACATTGAACATAAAGGTATCTTGTGATAACTAGGTTTTCTTACTTTCTAAGGTCGTTTCGTCCCTCCACGCCGTAGAAAATCGCTAATAAACAAATGCGCGTTTTAAGCTTTCTGTTTTTAGGATTTATGTACATAAGGTGTATTTTCGTACTAAATAGATGATGCTCTACAACTGTGTAATTAAAATTTTCCCCATATATCGTACCGTTTTTAAGCTAGGAACGCTAACTCTGCTGTTTTGCACCAGATGACACTGGAAGCGGTCTCATCTAGTAGCGCATAGCCACATTACTATACCTTAACCCTCCTTTTATGGCTATAGTTGCAACCATTTGGGAGCTAAGAGGGTGGGAACGGACTTTAGTGGGAACCCTGTATATAAATAACGTAGAAATCAAAGAATACATATTAGAGTTAGAAACATATAGACTGACAGACCGACGAACGGTTTATAAACATTTTTCAAATTTGTTGAAAGTGTTAAAAAGGAATTTCAATAAAAAAAAGCTTTTTGGCAGAAATCACAAAATTAAGACAAGGAGTGAAAAATCACCAGTGTGAATGGAAAAAATGATAATGTACATTATATGTATTTTATGTGCAGAATAATCTTAAAATCATTTTGAAAGAGCTTCAAAGAACGCATAAAAAGATAAAATTCTGAAGCTTATTTGAAGTGAAAGGTACAGTAACAAAAACAATTTAGATGAAAATGTATCGCTCAGCAAATCTTTATTAAATTCTTTCTTACTAAGATTGAAGAAAATTGCATGAGAAAAAAATTACTGAATTTCACAAACTCAAGAAAGGTTAGTTTCCAACAGAATGAAATCTCATTTCGAAATCATTACATTCTTCGAAACACTGCTTTATCTGTTTTGGGCTGTCACACATTTATCTGTAAATAATAGCTTATTTAATTCGGCTATAGCAATTTATTTTGTTACTATTAAGTTCTAAAGAATTTTAACCGACTGGATCAAGTTAAATAACATTAGATATAAAAATTTATTTGTCTATTAATAGCAGAAGATTTTATATTTCATGCAAAATACTTTTTCTTACAATGTTTATAAAGTATAGGGAATTTTACAAAATTAAATACCTTAAAACATATTTTTTTTCTCAAGCATTTACCAATACATTTACGCTGCTGAAAAATGTGTATTGAAAAAAACATCTGTCATTTACAAATATGATCACTTTTTACTAAATTTTTCTAGTTTACAAAAATGAAAAGATTTTATAAACAATATTATTTGTTAATTAGTCTAAGTATTGTTGTAAATGTGTTATAAAAGGCCTATAATTAACGATTTAATAAGCCAGTTTTAATAAACTAATCCTATATGAATTTTTAATTACTATCATATAAATTTTCTAATCTATCTTTATTAAAGAGAAAACCATTAAAGTGGACCTTTTCTTCATTCGTTATTTAGGACACAAAGATTGAAGAAAGAATAACTCAATATTTTTAAAAAGTAGTTAAATTTCGATATTTTTAAATAGTGATTTTTCTGACACCTTTGTTTATTACTTTAGTTTTTTTAGAAAAAACATGCAATGATATATTTTAAAAAAGCCATTAAATAGCTAAAGTTTACTACTAGTTTAAATAGGAATATTTCTGATTTAAATAGGATTAAATCAAATAAAAATTGCAGAAATATTTCTTGATTCATTAGTACTTCTATAATTGGCTTCATAACAATTTTTAAGTAAATATCGGGAAAGTTTCTTGAAATAGGTACTAACTATACGCGGTTACATTACATTTTTGTAAACGTTTCTGCTATATCAGGAAAATTTTATGCAATTTGTTTACAAAGTAAAGGAATTCTATGTGCTATGTCTGTTTCTCCTTCAATAATTGACACCTAGAAATCGACAAAATGTTTATTTCACATAAGCGCAACATTAAGATAGGAACTATTGTCATTTACAACAACTGAAGATAAACACGAAAATTTTCTCAAGCAACAGCAACAGGAAGAATAATAAAACAAATCTGCCATATTAACATGATAACTCTACCAATAATTTGGATTTGTAGCATTATTGTAGTAACACGACAGAAAATAAAAAAAAGTTTTTGTAAACTCAATTTTCAAATTTATAGATAAATTATGCAGGCTGCATATGTGCAACATGGTGATATAAATGATTAAAGTAAGAGAGTTCGATCTCTTGTCAAATACACTTGTAACATTTTTTTGTGACGTTTTAATGTGTGTAAAATAACAGAAAAAGATATTCTATTGTCATCGTCATCACTTCTCTTCGTTATCAGGATGAAGTGAAACATACTTTTATTATTTTTCTATGCTATTTTTAGAATATATGACTTTTGAATATATACTCTGAATCTTTTGAATACATAAAGGTTAGAATATCTAAAGGTTAGATGTCAGAAGAAGGCATCACTGAGAGGTTTAAGGTGTGAATAGACCATCCTTCTAACAGTTATCAGTATCGGTGTCTTTTCTTGTGACCACGCTGTGTTTTTGATCTTTAATGACTTTAAAAGGAAAGGGACTGACGTCTTGGAAAAGAGGAATCTTTCCGTCAAGCACAGTTGAGCGCCTTATCTCCTGGTCCATTGTTGAATTCCCTAATCCTTTTGTGAATAAACCGCAGAAGGGTCCAGAACAAAAGATTTCCAAGAAAAATGTAGAAGGATGGCAAAACAAGCGCTTGCACAGAGCCTTAAGCTCCGAATAGATGTATCATTCAACTATTTTCAACGATTGGCCTCTTTGTATTGGTCACGCAGTGCTTTTCATCTTTAATAACTTTAAAAGGAACTGAAGGACATCCTGCAGGAGGAAAACCTTTCCTTCAAGTCTATCTAATCTTCTTATCTCTTTTGCATTGTTGAATCTCTCTATCCTTTTGTGAATAAACCACAGAAGGGTGGAGAAGAATAGGTTTCATCGAAAAGTGTTGAAGGATGGCAAAACAAGCGTCTAAACTGAGCCTTATCACTGTCTCTTTCTTTGCTGATGATCACAGAACTTTTGAAAAAAAAAAGGTCCGTCGAATGATTTACGAGATTTTGTCGAGGATTTTTGAAAAGAGCATATGAACGCAGCTTAACGCAGCATATGAACGCAGGAGGACTTCGGATGTTGTTGGAGAGTTCGAGAGCTGTCCGAATGACAGTAAAACTCCATTGTGAAGCTGTTTTTCTGAGGCACTTTTTATTACAACTTTTTGTTACTGAAATTTTTGTTGAATTATGACGTGCTTTTATACGCATTAGTGTATTTGTGTTCCTGTAAAATCCTTTACTTTATAGTTTTATTTTCAAAATAAATATTGTGTTGTGTTAAAGACAGTTCAAACCCATTTCCAAGGACACGGACAATTTTGTTGGAATTTTGTAATTATCAGGTGCTGCGTTCAATTACAATTACATCTGTTTAATATCATTATTTTCATTGACTTTTTTACATATGAAATATAAAATGGAAACATTATTATAATATCTCAATTATAAAAAAAATACGTTGAAGAAAAAACACCATAATTTTAAACCTTTAATGCTACAGTAGTTTTATAAATGAAATCCACTTCAAAAATTTAACATTAACAATAAATAATTTCATTTAATAAAATTAACAAATCCCTACTTGTTTTAAATGTACAGAGAACTAAAGAAACATCTAGATCCTTTTAATTTATTATTTCCTCATTGATTTTTATATCTTATTTTTTTCAAACACATTTATTTCTTAAACGTCAAAATTATTTATTAAGAATAAAAAAATCCCAATGCGAAAACTTTTTTGCGGGTTTTTTTTCAGAAGATTTATACAAAGAAAAACTGGGGATTCACAAGTTAATTAATGGCAGCAAAAAATATTAAGAATGATATAAAGACGGTAATAATTCTTCTGTGCTCTATATGACAACGCAATAGAATTCGGATTGTATTTCTTACTCTAGGGACATTTATATCTTTCAATTTTCTTAATGTATTTTACTTACTTGATAGTTTTATTTCGTTTCAATCCTTCGTTTCTTAATAACCTGATTTTTACTTGAAAAGGATTTTGTTTTCTGGAAGTATCTATTCGAATATTATTCGAATTTTTTTAGAATTATTTATTGCATGGAGCTTTACATATTATATTAAAAAAAACTTCTCACGTATTTTTTAAAAATGTGGATCGTAGAAAAATAAAGAAAAAACGTTTAAAATAAACCAAATGAAATGATGCGACATTATTTCCGTTACCGTTAAGAGTAGTAAGTAAGTAAGCACCCACCCTGGGAACCCGCTTTTGGCTTATGGTTAGGTTTGAACCCCGAGCCCAGGGCAGAGAAAAGTACTATTACCTGTAAAACCCTCTAGTATTTAAGACACTTAATAGAATAAAAAAAAAATGAAAAAATTAAATTAAATTAGTTTTTTTTTTCAGTCAGCTGCTGGCTCCTCTAGAATATGAGGTAAAAATTACTAAAAATATTTAAAGATAAAATAATCTAAATTTAAAGATAAAATTACAATAATATATAACTTAAAGGTCAAAACAATAGCTGTAGTAATGAATTTATATGTCCAGCACTCCTGCTCACTGCCCATAACTCGGAGGAGGACCGTTGAACTGATATATTGATGTATGAGATCCACGTTCATATTAAACCTTCTGAACGATATAAATATAGTTTTAAGCTAGATTTGAGATTAATTACTGTGAGCTAGCTATATTTAAGTACAATAACATATAGGGAGGGTTTATCGGTTACCCACAACGTACTAGAGCAAGATTAATGTTTTTAAGAGCTGAATTTAAAGTTTTTAAGAGTTTATCTGAAGTTGCTATATATCACGAAAAGTTCAACTGGTTATCACAGCGACATACAAGTTTACAAAAGCAGGACACCATTTTTGAAGATATTAGCCTTCGATACTCATATTAAAATCTTTCGCTGATGAGTTAATGGAAGTATTTTGTAAGAGATATTACTGTAGATATTTTCAAGATGAATGAATATTTTTTTTTCTTTTTTTTTCATGTAGATACTTTATCTGTACCTCCTGTCCACCAATTGAGACTGAAATATAGGACACAAACTAGAGTCTGCTGTATGCTTCCTATAGTTTTCTTGATAATAGCAATTAGTACAGCGATGCTGTGATGGATCGGTGATATAAGGACAGTTGAGAGTTTGATGACCCATGGCACATTTGGCACATATGGAGTTCCTTCTACAGTTAGTCTTTGTATGCCCGTAAAGTTGATAGTTCTCACATCTAAGTATGGGTCGATATATTCTTATACTGCAATTATTGAGGCCAATTGAGATACTTTTCTGAGCCAGAAGTTTTTTAGCTGCATTTACTTCTAAATTCAGTACCATATGATAAATTATAGATTTTTCTCTTTGTATTATTTTTAATATTGTTAAATTCTTGTCTGTTGAACGATCCTTTAAGTAGTTAATTATGTCATCAGTAGGTATCACCGATGGTATTCCTGTAATTATTATCCTTGAGTGTTTTTGCAGGTTGTAAGTTAGTTCTACTATTTCTGAAATGTTTGGGATTTTTTCAATTCTTTTCAATAACTTCTCTGTGTTGTTATCTATATCTGATTGAATTGTCAGTGTATTGATTTGTCTTGTTTGTTTACAAAATATTGGTAGATCATTTTCTTTAATCAATTCGGTATTTAACAGTTCTTTCAATTTATTTGTTGATATTTTCTTTGAGATATTTTTTATAATTATTGCCGAGTTTGAATACTTTCCTTGAGAGTTAAATTGTTTTTGTTCTTCGTTATCTTGAGATCTTTCATAATTCTTTGTATTTTTGTCTATAAGATTTTCTATTATTAGTTTTTCAATTTTGTGAATCCTTCTTGATAATTGTGGTATGTCTGTATCTATATTATTTTCTATATCTCTAACCTTGTTCATGCACTCTTCTATTATTTTGTCTTGTGTTTTTAATTGTTCTTCTCTTGTAGCTATTTCCTGCTCCAATTTGGATATTATTTCTTTGGTTGATTCTGTTGTTTGTTGTTGTTGCTTATCCATTTTTGTACCAGTCAAGATTGTCTGAGTATACTTTTGTTGTGTTTTTGTTTGTATTTGTTTTGCCTTTTCTTTTGTTTCCGATGCTGAATGCTGTTGTTTGATTAAGTTCTTTAATTTTTTTATTTCTTCTCTCATTTCCTCTTCTTTGTGTTTGAAAATGGTATTTTCTTTTTCTTTTTCTATCAGTTTTCCTTCTAGTCTTTGTTCCATCTTGGAGCTTTCTTCCAACTGAGCTGTAATTTTATCAATTTCCTCTTCCAATTCGCTTACTTTTCTTCCGTCTCTTTGTATCGTTGTTGTATTTTTATGATATCTTATTATTCTAGATTCATCATTTTTTGCTCTTGTAAATATTGCATTAAGATATTTCTGTTCTTCAAGATGTTTCTGTGCTTCCTCTGTAGTTCCTCTCACCCTTTTCCTTTCTATCCTTTCATATTCCGAAATCAATTGGCTTATAGGTAGGCTTTGCAGTGGGTCTTGTTTTTCAATACGTTTTTCTGGAAGTCTTGGATATTGTTCCGTATATGACTTTTGTATGTTTATGCTTTCCGGAGAGTCCACTGTTGAGTTCAACAAAGAATTCATTGTTGAGTTCGGTGTTGTATTGTAGATTAGTAGTGAAGATTTTCAAGAGAAATTTAATAAAAGTTAACACCATGTTGGTCTTGTTTATAGTGACTATATTTTGAGCCTAAAACTTCAGCCAAGTATCGGCAAGCTCAAAAAATGTATACATGTGGCCGTGCAAGCTTGCGTAATATGTTGAGCTGTGTAAGAGTTCAGAAAAATAAGTAGAAATAAATACAAAAACTCAGAGTAGGAATGTTTAAAAAGTAACAAAAAAAAAAAAAAAAGCCAGCAAAAGACATAAATTGAAAAACAGAGGAAATAAATATTTTTTAAATAAATAAAAGGAAAATTATTACTTTTTTCTTCTCTTTATTTAATCGAAAGAATGAAAAAGGTCAAATGACAAAGAAAATAATAATTTCAAAGGAGCTTCCAAACTTTAGATATAAAATGTATCAGTGATTGAAAATGGTTCAAGAATATCTACGTGAGAAGAGGAAGGATTCTAGCCTTGGAAGAAGTAAAATTTTTACATGATGTCCAGCAGAGGAAAACAGCTACAGTAAAGCACCAATTATGCGTCTTTAAGGGGACCATTCTAAAACGACGTTTAATTGAGAAAGATGTACAATCGAAATTGCAGTCATCTAAGATGCAAAAACTTTAGAAATGCAATGCTGCAATCAAACAAATTTAATTTTGCTAACATTTTCGGTTGTTTAAGATGCACTATATATTGAAAAAAAAAATTAAATAATCATTTCTAACATTTAAAAATAAAAGTGAGAATTATCAAACCTTACATCTGTTGCACACCTCGAATTATCCCCTTTTTTATTTCGTTATGGAACGTAGAAACAGATTGTAATTAAACTAATCTTAAATCGTCGCCTGATGTACCGATTTACTTTGAGACTTAAGCAAAGCATTATGTATGGATTTATGTTCATGGAAATTTTTCTCACTAGTATTGTGAGAAACAAAAAAAAAAAAAAAAAAAAAAAAAAAAAAAAGAAAAGATTCTAAGTGTTTTAATGTCAATGCAGTCCACACACTGTCCATTCTTTTCGCCCCATCCCCTCTACAGGTTCCCGAATTTGAAATAATCACCGTAGTAGTCACACATGTTCTCGTTATTGAATCTTTGCCCAAATAATGCTAGCAGAAAAGAAAAAAAGGAACGGCACTGGGAGAAAAAAGTCCTGAGAAAATTCGATATGGCATGACAGAAACGACGTATAACCGAAAGTTAGTGTAAACGAAACAGTACAACATTAAAATACTTAGGGAAAATCGGGATCTCATTGAAACGACGTATAAATGTAAAACACTTATAAATGGGAAACGAGGTTTAACTGTGCTTTACTGTACAAACGTAGAAAAATCTTGTTAGAAATTTGTTTTTGGCACTCTCATTACAACTAGGATAAAAAAGTTCGGAGGCTGGCTTCCCTGAAGGATATGGTGCATTGATATTATGTGTTATACACAACCACCTCCTAAGTACTTCCCTTCTGCAGCTATGCACCTCTGCCAGCACGAGTATGGTTGCTGAAAAGATTCCTAGAAATATTTTAACGAAATAACCTCAGTTTCCCCAGCCTTAGATGTGCTTTTGAAACGATGTCATCCGGAAATACCTTCTGAGGATACATTGCTCTCTCATCGCACACCAGCTGCAACAAGTGAAATGTTTCTGAAAACAATTTCTCCGAACACGGGTAGAATTTGCTATTCGCACTTTGTTCTTCAAATGCCATTTCTTCTTTCGACAGATTCGAAAGACTATAGTTCACTGACAGGAATTGCATGGAAAAAAACCCCAGAGTGCTTTAATTAAAAGCAATAAAATGTGCAGATTTTGCTTGAAGCTAAGAGTAATAGTTTAGTGCAGCTGTAAAACTGGTTTCAGTTCGGCCCAAACACTTGCAGCTTGCTTTGACCGAATGCTCATTTTGATTAAGATTATTATCTTTAAAGCTTCCAGACGTAAGAATTCAGCCTTTGTTACTCGTGCTTGTACTGTTTGGGTTGAATGAGTACATTTAGATTTGAGCGATAACCGGGCGCGTATTGCAAACCGTTTTGACGGCTTATACCATCTCTGCAAACCTATTTATTCTGAGGGGAAAACCTTGTATACTGCGGATGTACATCTTCCACACTACATCGCACTTTACATGTGCCTCTACACCATGATATAATATTTTCCCTCTCATCCATTTCCGGGTTGATGATATCAGCACATCCCCCCGAACTTTTTTATCATTTTAATATTTCAGAATTATCCTTTTTTGATTAACATAAACGGGGCCACATGACCAAGGAATTAAATAGACACCATACCATTTCTCAAAAGGATTGGGTGTTTACAAGAAGCCAATTTAATTTTGTTTACATATTAAAATATGTAATGATACCAAAAAATGAAAGGATTTTAGTTTTGACGTATTCTGTATGAAACGATCAAGGTGATTTTAATTCGCATGGTGCAATTAAGCAAAGTATTTTATACTTCTATTGATTGTAGCAAGATTATAAACCTTTTGTGTTAATGTATTATAGAAAGTGCGGCCGACATTTGGAATTTTATTTTAATAGTATTCTTTATACATAAAGAAATCGGATTTTTTAAATGAAAATAAAATTGGATAGTATAAGATGGTATAGTAGATTGGATAGTAGAAGACAAGTATAAGATGGGAGTGAAAAAAAAGTGCTTAAAAGCAAATATAAAGATACTTTAAACTCAACTATATCGTTTCAAATAATTTCATAAGATCAAAATACGAGGGTGAGTCGGAAAACAAGTTTCCCCTGGCACTGTGGACAGAGGTGTGTCTGAAAGACAAAAACTGTAATGAAACGTTAAAGATAAGACGTAAATTTATTTTTTTACATAAGTGCCAAGTGAGTTGAGGCATTTGTCATACTTCTTTATAAGCTTCAAAAAGAACTCCTTGAATAAATCAGGGCTCTACATACAAAAGAAGCGTTGAACAGCTAGTGTGATTTCAGCATTGCTTACAAAGAAGTAGTCAAGCATTGCTTTCGTCTGTAGTGGCCGTGCACGTCCGTCGAGGTCTCGGTCTGTCCAACACTTGCTGACACCCCTTACTGAATTGGCGCACCATCTCCGCACCATTTGTTTCGAAATCAAATCTGGTCCATAGACTCCCACGTGGCGGTTATGGATTTCTGCTCCCGATATTCCACGTGCCCATTCATAGCGGAAAACAGCTCTCACTTCCTCCTTTGACCACGGATTCACAACGCACTTTCTCTCCATATCTACTGGGAACAGAATGATGCAGAGCCCTGATATTTTGAAGGAGCGTTTTTTGAAGCTTATAAAGGGGTATGACAAATGTCTCAATTCACTTGGGGCTTTTGTAGAAAAATAAAATTACATCTTATCTTTAATGTTTCATTTCATTTTTTGTCTTTCATACACACCTCTGTCCACAGCTGCCAGGGGAAACTTATTTTCCGACTCACCCTCGTATATATGACGACCCAGAAAGATTGAAACACCTTTTAAATTTTTACTTTTTGGAGGTAAGTAGGCAAGCAAATTGCAAAAGTGTTCAAAATAAAGTAGGAATAATGTTTATGTGGGTAAAAAAAAAAAAAAATTGCCATTAATTAAAAAAAATTACACATTTTAAATTTATACGCGGTCTCTGAGTTAAGTCATATTTAGAAAAAGTCTCCCCTTGTTTTGACAACTAAAATAGTAAAAATTCATTTCTTCTACGACCAAAATTCACCGAAGTATGATACATTGAATTTTATAACATTTCGGAGCTTCCTGGCGCAAAAAAGGTCATTTCTAGTTAATCTCTTTTGTTAATCTTCCTGTATAAAAATCGATTATTAGTCGCATGCAAAAAGCGTCTGCGAATTAGATAGCATCCATTTAATGGAAAAAATAAAATAAAATAGAATAGGGAAATTCTATAAATTAATTGAAGAAGGGACAGAAGCATAAAAGAAGAAAGTATAAAAATAAAATACAGAAAATAACAGAGGGGATTATAAAGAAGCAAATAAGAAAATAAGGAACAAAAAGAAAACAATAATTAGTATATTTTTCTTTTTTAACAATTGAGATTTTTTAGAATGTGCGATTTTCATACAATAGACAACCTGCAACATTACTAGGTTTCCATAAATATGGTACAAATGTCTATATTTTTTAAAGACTCTGTTCCTTTATAAATTGTACAATTCTATTTCGCATACAATGTATTTATCGCGTTGTAATCAAATCATTACTTAGCGTCGTGGAAGAAGTGGTATTAATCTTTGCAACAGATATACACAGATATTAACATTGTTAAGGTGTTTTAAGTTATTCCCGAATTGCACAGACATAAATACATTTCCATAAACGGCATAATTAAACTTTATAACAACAGTAGTTTTAAACAAGTACATCTAAATGTGAGATGTGGATAATAATAAAATTTTAGTGCAAATAAAGACCTTGAATTACTTTTAAATAAAAATTTAGGAGTAATAAATAGATAAGAATTTAGCTATGAAGACAATTAAAATCCATACAAGTAATTATTTTTCAAATAAACATACCTACGTGATATCTACTGTTAAAAAATGATTTAATGTTTAAACTACTATATTTATTTAACCTTTTGATGAGAAGCAATCATTGTTGGGATAAAGTGCTTTAAACGATCTTCAAATTGCTTAGATATAAATGGGTTTACATTAAGTATCATTAAATTTTATAGCATCAGTAATTTAAAACAAGTACATAGAAATGTGAGATGCGAGTTCAGTTAACATAAAGGTTGTGAATTTACTTTAAATAATAATTTCAGAGTATAAATTATCTAAGCATTTAGAGAAGCTGACAATCTATTTATATATATAACACCAGATAGTAATTTTATTCCCCCACCTCACCTCATACTAACACACCTATATGAAATTACTTGTTGTAAAAAATAACCATCCATTTGAAATTCTCTATTTATTTAGCAGTTTGATGAAACATAATCAGTACAGAAAAATAATAACACCTGTACTCTTTCCTTTAATCTACTATATTCTAGGGGAAAGAAGGTAGAAATGGGGAAATTTTCATTAAAAAAATTCTTACTCAATCCATTCTTCCTAGTTTGGGATACAACTGTGTTAAAATAATTTTTAATATTATATGAAAAAAAATGTGTAAGATAGTTTAAAGTTTAAAATAAAATTAATTTCGGGACATTTAAAATTTTTGAAAATTTTATCCCACTCGTTCTTTGAGGGTGGGAGAAGTGAAGCATACATGTAAAATGAAAACAAGTATGAGGGATTGTAATCAAATTTTGTGTAAACGATTAGAATTGTGCTGTATTACAAAAATAAATAATGTTATATTACATATTACACATGATTACATAATATTATTAGCAGTTTCAGGACAAATTTACTTCATTTAATCTATCAATATTTGGATTATATCAATTTTAAAATTGAAAGTTTATCATTAAAAAAAAATCCCGGATGATCGAATCCGTATGTGACCATATGTACTTCGTTTTCTTTACGTTTGTTATAGTATAGAAACTCACCATCATCGTGAATGAAGGGAACGAAAAACAAATTACATAGCATGAGCGGACCCAGACCCGTGGAACACCTGGGGGGAAAGGACAAAGGCCCTCATACCCTGTATTAAAATTAAGGTTAAACGGGTATCTTCATGACAATCTTATGGCGAAGATATTTTATTGCCAAATAACAACTTATATTAATTGTAACTTATAACAACTTATATTAATTGTACAGTAACTTATATTAATAGTAAAATAAATGCACACAAATTTAAATCTAATATATGTTAAGGTAAATGAACTTTGCCAGCTTTTTTTCTTTGCAAAATACATAATTTCAGTGAAATTCAATTCCCGGATTAAGACACTCTCTATAATAAGCAGTGATAAATACGAAAAGTTGTTTTGTGTCATTGTTATTCTTAGTATATTTTTAATAATCTTAATAAAAAAAAATATTTCACCCCAATTCAGTTGGACATTATCAGCACCGTTTGAAATTATAACTGTGCAAAAGTTCATAGTAAAAACCTACCATCGGCTGAGTTCCTTCCTTGCAGTCCTTTTTGTATAATTAGGTTAGAAAAACGAATTCTATTAATTCATTTCTTAGACTAGGCTCTGAATTCTCTTTGTAGATAATAATTAATTAATCAGCTGTTACGTGAAAATTTTTACGTCCACGTCTAAACGATTGAAGAATTCAAACAATCAGTATAATGAATTATTATATTAAAAACATAGTATTTGACTGAATATGCAGTTTTAATCGTGATATTGAAAAAAAAATTAGACTTCATTTATTTTTCGATCCTGAAATAAAATTTAGATGTCTTTTTATAATTTTTGTTTCTGGCAATTTACACTGTAAAAAAAACGACATTTTTACAGTACAAAGTACTGTTCATCTCGCGCACAAATTCGATCACAGTTGAATGTACTGTATCTTTCTTTGGTTTCCTGACTATTTAAGCATAGAAAATACAGTAGTTGCGTAAAATTAACAGCACAATGTACTGGCAATTTGGACGCCAGTAGTTTGTGCTGTCGTCCAAATGCGTCCAAATTGCCAGTACATTGTACTGTTAATTTTACGCAACTACTGTATTTTTCATGTTTAAATAGTCAGGAAACCAAAGAAGATACAGTACCTTCAACTGTGATCGAGTTTGAGCTGGCAAATTTACAGTGGTTTTTTTACAGTGTAGCACTAAAATAGTTAATTACCAAAAAGCTAAAATCGGCATTTGTGAAGGAATTGAGAAGTAATATACTTATATAATATGAAGTAATATACTGAATTTATGTATGATAATATTTATTTTTTCTTTAGGTAAGGAAAGTTTTATTGTAATTTTTTTTAATGAAATTCTTTTCTGTTTCAGAAATTATACACGATTCTTAAATTTGCTCATTTGAAAAAAATGGTGGTTTAAGGCAGCCATTTCACTAAATGACTGGGTTGGAAAAATTTTTTGGTGGGGACTTTACTTTTTACCCGACTGCCAAGAAGGGTATGTGTTTCACGCGTATCTGGGTATGTGGCTTTCTTTATACTCTCGAAACTTCCCAACGGCTGGATGGATTTTAATGAATGAGGTTTCTATCGATTTGTCTTAACCGTCCGATGGTTATAGGTTAGGTTTTGTTTTTATAAATTCAAAATGGTGACCGTAAAATACAAAAAGCGGTAGATACGAAAAAACATTTTTACGCACCATATTGAGTGGCATATCATTGGATAGTTCTTTCAAAATGAAGACGATGTTTCATTGACTATTTTACAATCAGAAGCTCCGTTTAAATATTACACAACCTGGAAGTTATGTATGTAGGATCTCTAACTTTACTGCAACTCTAACCTTCATAGACCTCTATAGGCCTCATCAAAACAGCGTTTATAGATAGGAACTAACAAATAAACACAACTTAAAAGTCATTAGTACAAGTAAGTAAAAAAAAATAGGTAAGTAATATAAAAAATAGTTTCACATTGGTGAGAAATAATTAATTAGTTCGCTTTTTACGCAATCGAGTTTTTTGATTTTTTAAATTAAATTTTTACTTGTTTAAAAAGGCATCAACAATACAAGTCTCGTTGAGGTCCTTCTCTTAGAGCGGGTTCTAAGAGCATGCCGAAGCACAAACATTTTCGAAACTTTATTTTTTCCCCCTTAAAGCTTAAAAAATATTCATATTTATCCAAAAATATTTATTTTATGGGAGGTCATGAGCTGCATCGGATTTCCTGGATCCTTTTTTAGACCGACCCTGGCGCGGTTAATGATCATCATAACTTAGTTTGATGACACTGAAATGAATTGAAATAATAAGAAATCCAAAATAGATTGTTAAATTTTTTAATAAAAACAGCAATAGTTATTAATTTATACGAATAAAATTTAGTTCATAACCTTAAATTGTAAATCATTATGTTTTCTTGAATAACGGATAACTGAAACCTTCAAACAATATGGAAAATTAGTGGAAGTGTGTTCTTTTCAGTTCAGAAAAAATAACAAAAATATCAAACCAATTTTTACGAATTTTTATATTTATTTTGTTCCTTTTTTAATTTGAAAAATGCAAAATTTAATATATTTTGTTTGTAGATATTATAAGTGTTTTTTAAAGCTGGCAATTTCTTTTCAGTTAGTCTGAAAATTTAAAAAATTTCAAAATATTTCATTGGAATTTTTTAAAAGTAAAATTTATAATTACTTTTGAATGTGGTATTAAAATAATATTTATTGCTTACTGAATATTATTTTTGGCAAAAATGATAACTTTTAAAAAATATGACACGTGTCATGGAAATATGTGTTTTACTTGTTTATTTACTTTGAATATAAATATTTTATTCTTATAATCTTAATTTAACCCCTTCGCATCCAGCGTCCCATACATGAATTTTATTCAGTTGGTACCACTTTTTTTAAACGGCTTCATTTATTTATTTAACCAAGAGAATGTCGCAATTAAATAAGGCAAATATTATTCCTTTTTATTACAGGTACTAAATACAAGTGCTGTATGCACCTTTTGAGGATACTTTTTTCCATTCCTGCTTACAATCGAATTACAGGAGGAGGGGGGGGGGGCGCTAGAAAACTATGGGAGACAGGTTAACTGCACTCAAGCTAACCGCTCTTTTGTTAAGAAATTTACGACCTGCACTCGGTATTCATAGATATCACTGTAATGCTGTCTCTTTACTTATGAGCATATACAGGGTTCGTACGAGTCCTTGGATTTCCAGACAAAGAAATTCTTCGGTACCAGTATTTTCTTATAGGAAATCTTTCCTTAAATAAGGCGAAATTTCGCGCGTTTAAACAAGATTTATTTTTCTATAAAAAAATACTGATATTTGGCCTTGAAAATAACGGTGCTCGTACGAACTCTGATATAGCGACAGTTTGTTTTGTTAAAAAGAATATAACTTCTTTTCTCTCTGAGGTAGGACTTGCATACACATGACGTTAATTTGTTTGCTAAATTGGGCGCTTTGGTGATAATTACGAAAATCGAAAAAAAAAATATATGTATATTTTAACTTGCAAAAATCTTTTCAATATTTTGAAAAAGATTTGAAAAAAAAAAATCCGAATACAAGAATATTCTTGCTGCTAAAATACTCCTATGAATGCTAATTAATGCTTAGTTTTTGCTATTAATATTATTATTATTAATTTGTTTTGAATTCTAGTGGTATAAAAATATTCCTTTGTGTTTTTTTCTCCGAAACTTAATATTTTCCCCCACAATCTAATTTTTTTTTTAATTTTAAAGCGGTGGCACTATGTTTTATAGCTGAAATTTAAGTAAACGTTTTTTGACAAATTTCAACTTTTACTGAATATACCTATATTTTTTATAATTACGCTAATTATGCGGGATTCACACATGCACATGCTTAGAAATAATAATAATAAAAAAATAAGAAGAAGAAGATTAAATTCTTTTGAATTCAAGATCAAGAATTGCATTATCAGTTGAAAAATATGCATTCAAAAGTGGAGTAAAAGCATGGAATTGGCAGGTGCCCTTATGTAGAAACTATGAAATCAAACGGTTTGCCCATTTTTAGTTAAAAATATATAAGCTTTCAGAAAATACCGTCAAATTTGGCATTTTGAACTGAATATAGAGAAGTTGTAGTCCGATAGAGGTCGTCATAAAACAACAATCGCTTATAACTTAAGATGTAATTAATTTATCGAGAATTGAAAAGGATTATTAGATTCTAAATCTATACTCATGTATGCAAGTGCCATTCTTTTGCGGTTAAAAATGAGTCAGTAAGTGTGTCAGACAATTTAGCAGGAAAAATATTTTTTGAAAATCGAAATATACTGATATAATATGCTGGAAAAAAACAAATGAAAACATCTAACTAAAAGTAAGAAAAACAAACAAACAGGTACTGTTGTTAAAAAGCTGAGGGGACAATTGCTCCACCCTGCGTTCCCTAAATAATGCCTACCTTTAAAAGGAAAATGTGACATATAATGTAATGTGCAAAATTTCACACTGCTTAACGTTTTAAGTATATCCCCAAACTTTCCCTTTTGTAAATGATAAGATGAATCTTTTGTCCAAAAAATCATCCTTAGGGCTTTATGCTTTTCCTTTCTTCTTGTCTTTCTTTGCTGTTTAAAGAAAAACAAATATTTCAATTATAATCATTTTACTACTACTTCTGCAGAATTACTTATAAAATTGCTATTTCTACTAGAACTTATGATGGATATAATATCATTTCATGAAATTGATAATCTGGAATACCTGTTTAGTTTTAAGACTTTTAGTAGTATACTATAATTTTGCCAAGATTAAGAGAAATAAAAATGAAGATAATCTATAACACTGCTAAAATAATATTTAATATCTCTTTATACTTCCTCTATATAATAAGAAAAAAAATACGATAAACGTATAAAAACAATGAAGATTTTTTTCAAACGTATAATGCTAAATAAACGCAGACCCCGTGATTATAAATATTATGATTATTGTCGCCAAAATTTACTAATTTTAGATTTTCAACCGAAAGATTTTTTGGAACAATTCTTAAAGACAACCCTCAATACAATAATGGATTGCTTTACCACAACCTTTAGAGTACAGTCGTACAGATAGGGTTCGAAAGTTTAAGTGCAGTTGATGATTTTCTGTCATCTGTGCGTGCAGTTGATGTATACCCAAACTATGAACCCCTTATAGAGGTGTTGGTCTTTGATTAACCTGAGCAAGCAAAACTCATAAAATTAAACAAAAGAAAGCGGATATTCCCCTTTCCAACAATGAAAAGCAGGGAACAGGTAAACAGCCAATTCATCTTGCCTTCAAGTAAAAACAGAAGATATTGAGAACTCGGATGGCCATTCTGCCCGAGGAGGAATGGAAAAGACGAAAACCTCATCTTATTCGGACAGGCTCGGAATGATATTGACTGTTTTTTATTACGTCAGAAAGTATATATTTTTATTTTTTAGAACTAAGAAATTAATTACTCTAAGTTGTCAAATTTTCTGATAGTCTTTTTTTTTTCATATACGAAAAGAAATGGCAAAAGAGGTGAAAATTTTTCTAGCCCCGTTTGCCTTCTACTAAGTCCGATCCACAGAGAAGTTTTCTGAGGGCGAATTATGCACCTAAAAATTAATTCGTACATTTCTAAAAATGAATATTTAAATAGTTTTACAAGAGTAAAAAATTCTCAAAAATGATAAGATTGTGCTCATTTTTAAGTATCTATTTTTTAAAATACAGTATTTAATTATCTTTATTCCGGAAGAAACTTAGAATTATTACTTATACTTTAGAAGATAGTTTATATAGAAATAGAACATATATATTTAACATTATTCGCATGACTTTTTTGCATGAATTTAGTATAGAAAACAAATTCCTTTCTTTTGTGATAACCATGTTATATTTTCTGCATCAATTTCCTTTCTGCACATAATCCAAAAATATAAGCAAGAGTCTACTGTGGAATTGGAGTTTTTTGAAGGAAGCTTTTTGTTTATTCACAACAACTGATCAATACACTCCAATGACATCCTTAGATGACATTTTACAAAAAGAATTCTAAATAAGAAGATGAAAAGAACTAAATATTATTGCAAGGAAGGGAGTATATTAAAACGCATACATTCTTTTACAATAGGGCATAATACAAATAGTTTTACTCTAATGCTTTTGCTTTACTATATCATTTGCTTATTTTCGTTTAAAATTTATAATTTAAAGAATAGATGTTTTTTTTTTAAATAAAAAACGAACATATATAAAAACTTTGACTTCTTAAATTTTTATGATTAATTATACAGAGTACTAAAAGTTCCCGTACTGACGACATATGTATTTATTATTCACAAAAGAACAAACATTAAAACGATTATTTTTATGCTAATGATAAAAAACACTTTTTACATTACGTAGGAAAAAATACTGAACTTATACTTATAATAAATGTTCAAAATAGCCAACGCTTTCTAGGGGGCAAAGCTGAACTTTTTTGTGCATGTTTGTAGAAACGCGTTTTAACATGCTGGGAGCGGCTTCTTGTATCCTTTCAGTAATGGCCATTTTCAGATCATCTATTGTTTGAGAATTATTTGCATAAACTTTTTTCTTTATATATCTCACAGAAAAAAGTCCGGGTTGCTTATATCAGTGGATCGAGTTGGCAAAAGATTTTTTGAAATGAGTCGATCTCCGAAAAATTCTTCAAGCATGTCCATTGTTTCATCGCTTGTATGGATATTTGCACCATCTTCTTGGAACAAAGAATTTCGTTCATTCACTTCTAACAATACAACAAATTGTCAGATAAGTTCCCTGTATACAAAAGTATCAACAGTTAATTCGAAAAACAGAGGTCCAACTATCCTTTTGCGCGATACACCACACTATGCGCCAATCTTTTGAGAACGTAAAAGATTGGTTAACAACTCTCGGCTTTCCACTCTTTTGCTTGTCTTCTACAGAACCTGTATTACGAAATCGTCGAACGAGTCGATATAACGTCTCTTTACTCGCTATTGCTTTATTTGGATATTTATTTTGCCAAATATCTTTGCACCATTCAAATGATTTACATTCAAAATAAGTTTCGAGCAGTGCAATTCTCTGAATGCGCGATAAATTTATTTCACTATGAAGAACAAAATAACATAGAACTTTATTCTCGCACCAGTTAAGTGCGAAAAGAACCAAACGATAAAAACCCAAGAATTGATGCAATGATAAATTGAAGATAAAAATAATTAAAAAAAATAGCGGACAATGAGTTCTTTAATTTGGAGTATGGGAACTTTTAGGACACAATGTATAATTAATTTTTTTATGATGAATGTTGATCCAAATATAATAGTCGGATGTATTTTTTGACAGAAATTTCATACAATTTAGACATTTTAATTAATTTATAATATACTTTTCAGTATATCTCTTTTTAGTCTGTAGATTCGGTTATGAATTCTTTTAGTTGTCTAATATAATGCTTATGTTATGCTCAAAGAAAAAATTATATTATATATATATATTTTTTTATTTGAAGTTTTATATTTTGGAAGATGACTCCAATGCTTTTGCTTTACTACAATATATCATTTGGATGTTTTCTTCTAAAAATTAAAGTATAAAGAACTAATGATTTTATAAAAAATGAGCATATCTAAAAAAATTGACTTTTTAAATTTCTATGATTAATTATATAATTATTTTTTTTCTGATGAAAATGTTAATCTAAATATAATAGTCGAATGTATTTTTTGAGAGAAATTTCATATAATTTAAACCATTTTAATTCATTTATAATATGCTTTTCATGTTATCTCTTTTTAATCTGTAGATTTGGTTATGAATTCTTTTACTTAATGCTTACGCATGTTCAAAGAAAAAAAAATATTATTTATTTTTTTTAATTTGAAGTTTTAGATTTTGGAAGGGATTTACGTTTAGTAGTATTGAATAGCTACACCTTCAACGCTTTTTAAAATTACATAAACGTGTTTCGAACTAAGGAATATATTTAATAAAATTAGTGCGGTGTTTATTTAAAGAAACGTAGTCCGCATTTTATTTTATTTATTAAGTAAAAATTCTGGTTAAAAAGTGTTTATTTCATTTAAATAAAGCATAGAAATTGGCTGTTAATGCATTGGTAAATCAAAATATTAACAGTTATTATTACGTCTTGAATTTTAAATGAATTTATCTTTTGTCAGTAACCTATATTGTATGGAAATATTTTTACTTTTGTGGTTGTGTATGATGCAGTTTTGCTTTTATTTTGCCTGGAATATAGATTAGAAAACAAATTCTTTTTCTTTCCGATTAGCCATGCTATTTTTTTCATCATCAGTTCTCGTTCTGCGAGTGATCGACAATATAAACAAAGGCCTGGAATGTAAATAAATAAGTTCTTTCATAGTTTTTTTTTATTCATAACAACGGATCAATACACTCCAGGCCGATCCTTGGATGACATATTTTTCAAGAATTCTGAAGATACAAAATAGCAAATATTCTAGCAGGGAACGAAGTACAAAATTGTGCTCATTCTTTTACAGTAAGGACATAATACAAATACTTTTATACGAATGCTTTTCCTATATTAGCATAATAATTTACATTTTCATAAAATATAATATAAAAAATTAATACTCACATAGCAAATGAACTTGAAACTGCGATTTTTTATAATCTGATTTCTTTTAATTATTTATTATTTATGTATGATGTACGGTGATCAAAATTTAATGTATCATTTTTGACTGAAATTGGATATATGTTTTATATTTTAATTTTATATATGCTTTATACTCTATTTTCAAATTGTAGGTCAGTTATTGACTATTAATTATTAGTTTCATTTTAAAATACCAATTTAATTCCGGGGAGCGAAAGTAGATATGCCAATGAAAGTGTGTGTGTGTGTGGGGGGGGGGGGGTCACTCAGCTCTGTGTGGTGCTGCTCACGAAATAAGGAACTTGAGTCGATGTTCGTGGGTTCGAAACCAGTGTGGGTCAGTAGGGGTGACTGTTAAACACTGTAAAAAAATTCCCTTAAAATACGGAAATTGTACTGGCAATCGAGACGCCAGTACATTTCCGTATTTTGACGGAATTTTTTTCGTAAATTCCAGAAAAATTGCGTTTTTACACTAAATTTATGGAAAAAAAAGCATTCCGTTAAAATACGGAAATAGTACTGGTATATTGATTGGCAGTAGAACTTCCGTATTTTAACGAAAATTTTTTTTAAGGTAGTTAAGGATTGCCTTGCTTGAGATTGATAATTTGGCTCACATTACTTTAAACAGTCTTTCCTGATGGCATTCCTCCCATAGTATTATGGCCAACACTGATCATTATTTAATTAAATCCTTCTCTTCATCCTCCAATGAAGGACTTCGTTTTAAAATATAGTATATATATATATATATATATATATATATATACCGGGTGTTTCAAAAGTTCGGTGCGAAAATAGAACGCGATAAAAAAGGATCCATGGGACGCACAAACATGCGGTTTGCAAATAAATATTAAGCATGGTACTGGATTTTGTATGCCCCCAACAAAAATATTAGTTCAAAATCTCAAGAATAAAGGGCGTTACTGCAGATAATTCTACGAAATAATTCCATATTTCTCCCACAATGCACGATTTAGATACAAAAACATTAGTGAATATTGCATGCATGCACCCTTTCTTTTTATATTCAAATCTTGCGTTGTCTAAACAATGTGGAATTATTCCATGGAATTACTTGCAGTAACGCCCTCTACTGACAAGATTTTGAACTAATTTTTTTGTTGGTGTCATATAGAATCCTGTACCATGCTGAATATTTTTCTGCAAACCGTATGTCCCTCAAATCAATAAATCTCTTTTTTTTTTTTTTTTTTTTAAACCGCGTTTTACTTTTGAACCAAACTTTTGAAACACCCGGTATATACATAAACCCCAATAAGCTTGAAGAACATTGCAGTATTGCTTACTGTTTTCCTGTCTTACGATAAAAAGTTATAATAAAAAGTCCTTTTCGGTGGATATATACCGCAGAAGTGTTGCCACTCGTGGGCAATGTCTATTCCATACGGATAGTTGGTGCCGGTAGGTATACATCTACATTTTCAAAAAATGAATTTGCTTTGTTTATTGTTAACTTGAAATTTTAGATTGTGAAAAGAATTTCTATCTAAGAAGAAAAAGATATCAAAATTCAAGATAATGATATCAATAACAATCTAAACATTTCTCAAACTTTAAGTATATTTATTTTTTGCCAATGCTACAGAGAAATTTGAATTTTTGTGTTTTGTCTTTAACTCAGTTTTGATTTTATACTGTAACTGAGCATAACTATAGTGCATTTTAAGATTTTGTTTTTGCTTTTCCCAGTACGCTGTTTCAAATCACTTTTGTTTTTATTTGAAAAGTCATTATTGTTTTCGCATAAAGA
The DNA here is from genome assembly GCA_963932465.1 of Maratus speciosus. NCBI lineage: Eukaryota > Metazoa > Arthropoda > Arachnida > Araneae > Salticidae > Maratus > Maratus speciosus. Next base: position 270,357,172 of record OZ010791.1, read on the forward strand.
TGTATGCAGGTTTCTTAAATCAAATATTTTAAAATAATAGTTCACCGCAATCAGTCTCTAACACTGCAAATTATACTTGAGAGAGATTAACGCTTCTAAAACCTTTGGAACTGTCATACAAAAGTCAATTCCAATGAAGGAGAACTTCGCAAATGCAATTTCCCCCTCAATCCGTAGATTACTAGAACATATATCCGTTACTTTATAAATTTAAAAAATTGAATGGAGAAAGTAATTATTAAAAGCCAGTATAATAGATTTTAAAAAGCATGTACACATAAAAACAAATTGTCATGAATATTCAAATAATTAAATAAATATATTTAAGAACAATAATTATTTTAAGAACCTTTTGGAAACCTAAACATGTTTTTTGTTAATGCTTTCTTAAGAAGTGTATTTTCTTTTCTTTTGTGGTTCTTCCCGCGGGATTGCCACAATCGATAAAATGCAAATTTCCAGAAGAAGTATTTTTGCTTTTTATTTATTTTATTATTTCTAAACAGGATAACATTTTGAATTAGATTTTTAAATAACATTTTTTTTTTTTTTTTGTAAATTCGTTATTACTTTGAATTCAAAATTAACGGGAAGACGAATATTGACACTGTATAAGGGTAATTAAAAATGTATGTACAATTTAAATGATTATAACTTAATTTTTTATTAACTCACACTTAATTTTGAATTGTTAAATGGAACGACAATAATTAAAGTTTTAGATTTATGTACGTTATAAAAGTGAACAATAACCGTTTATTACGTTCGTAATGAGCGTTGTGAACTAGGATTAAAGAAATGATTATTAATGAAAGATGAATAAAGAGATGATTAATTAACCACTCTACCAAACCATGTTGAAACAACTAAAACGCAAACAATCCAGTAACATAGCACAGCTTAACCAATCATGGGATCAAATCACATACAGAAATTATGTGGATTAAGTGGGTTCAGACGCGACCAGCGACATACAAGGCCTGTTCATGACGTATAAATCGCCACACGGAATGGATCACAGATAAACATACAAGATAGGACACTTACGGAAAAATCTGTAATGACAACAGTGCTAGCGTCACTAGTGACAAGGGGAAAGAACTAACAAGCCTCCGAAATTTACCTATGTCGACAAAATATGTTTACGCTCTATGTTTTATATATTCATTCTTTTCTCTACGAGGTAGAAGCGGACAAATTTTCTTATTTATGAAATTTTCGAGCACTTGTAGAATAAAATGTCGTATAATTTATGTTAAACCATTGGTGTATGTGTCTTAAATCCAGGCGTATTGCTAATAAAACAATATCTGTTTAAGAAACTGACACAGCTTCAGTGTATTTGCAAATTGCCGTTAAAATACTTTTCCTACAACCGTATTTCATTCCCTCTTGAAAAGAAAAGTTTCGATTGTGAATGATCTTCCGTATGGTACATTTAGGTTAACTTCACCTCAAATTCACCCCAGATATTCACGAGAGGCGAATGTTCTTCATACTAGAGTGTCTTTATAAGAGAGTGTCGACATGCAAGCAATAAAAATTGATTTGTCGAAAAGATTTTGGGCAAAACCTTAGGAAGTTTGCAATTACTTTGATCTGGCAAGCTTATTGTTAAACTTCTGTTTGTTTACTTGTGTAATCGAACTGGTCTAATATTCGGTCTGGACGAATATCACTAAGTTCTGTAAAGTGAATTGCTGTAATAGGGACAAAAATTTCCAATTTGATCATGCTCTCGAGCGAATAGCATCACTCTACCTCATACTTCCTTAAAAAGAATTTGTTTTAATATTAATATCGAATTAATTCTTAAATTTTTAATTATGACGTATTTAAAGAAAAAGAGTGATGCACATATTCGCAACTGAATTTGAATACATGTATCACAAATATAGAACAATATAAACTGTCATTCGAATGTATGCCGGTATGCTATTTGAATAAACTTTATCTTAAGAAGCAAGTTCATTTCATTTGTAGCAGTGTTGTATTTTTAGTATAAATTTTCCCTCTGCACTTAATCTTGAACGCAAGATAGAGGCATACCGTATCAATAAAGCCTTTGTTCAAGAATACTTCGTTTATTCATAATCAAGGAGATTCAAAGAGAATAAACAAATAAGATATTTTATCATATTGATTATTCAAATCAGAAAGACTAAAAAAATATGTTCTTTCAAGAATACTTCATTTAACCATATTCTAGAGAGATTCTTTAGATGAGCTATATTTTCCGAGAAAATTCTATGTAAGGAAATATAAAAATAACCTTCTTTACTAGGAAAGAAGCATCTTTCAAAATAAGCATGCTATGTAGACATTTTTATTCCACTGTTTTTGCTTTAACAGCTTATATAACCTTTTAATTAAAAATTACAGTGTTTATAAATATTATACATGAATTTTAATAAACTAACGCAAGACTGTTGAAATTCCTCAGGGATATTTACAAAAATTAAAGATAACCATTGTTTATTTTTGTTGTTTCTTTAAAGAAGTACATCAAACAAAATAGTAAACAACTCGTTTGGAAAATTGAAAAAGAAGTTTGGTATTTTAATGCTTATAAAACTTTTTCACATTTGCTTTAGAATTCCAAGCTTTCTTTCATAGATATCATTCTAAATTCTTATCTAAATTCTATTATTATCGTAAAAGACGTTATAGCGCATGTCTATAATGTAAATCAAATTCATAAAGCGTAATTCAAACAATTATTTCTACAAACTGTAATGCAACCGAATTTTTTATGATCCCCTTTAAAAGAACAACAAATGACCTTTTCTATGAAAGTATGTTGTAGTGAATATCAACAACGCATATCAATTTTGTAATATTTGAAGTAGTGTAACACATCATTGAATTCATCATCATCATCATCATCATCATCAATTATCGTCCCTAGACCACAATGTATCTGAATTCTTTTGAGCACCCCTGTAAGCCAGAAATAAATAATATACGCCAATTTTAAATAGTAAATATGCTATATAGTAAAAACTCAGTGACGTATATCCATTTCGTGGCAATCCAAAGATATTTATTAAAATTAGAGAACGGATAAATGGTCAACCGAACCGAATTCGCGCATGTGAATAACGTAAAGTACATTTTTCTCTATGTCTCTACAATAAAACACATTTTACAGCAATTTTGAAGTGGCCAAATGCATACAATGTGGTACAGCCTCGGTTCCAATCAAAGGTTATCGAAGTTTAAGCTGCATCGGGAGCGAGGGTGACGCCTGGGTGCGCTATGCAGTTGTCAACGCAACAAACCGGCATACAAAATCAGCGATTTGGAATGTCTTGGGTTGAGATGTCGGTAGGTGCAAGCGGCGTACAGAGCAGTGAGTGTACCCACCTTTACAGCTTGGAATCAGAATTGCGGAATATATTTAAGAAATCCAAATTGAGGCTCTGGAGTTCAATTTCCTGAAAATTGCCTTGGTATTTTCTTGGACGTGATAACGACAACAGCAACAATAATATTCGAAAAAGAGTTAAATCGAAACTGTTTTACCATCAGACTTTATTTATGTGGTAAAGCTATTAATAAATACCGTATATACTCGCGTATAAGTCGAGGACTTTCTGACAATTTTCGTTAAGCAAATTTGGGGGGTCGACTTATACGCGAGTCAGTTAAAAAAACAAAAACTTCGAATACTGCAAAAGTACGGCTTTTTATGTGTATGAATAGAAAAATAATATATAAAATATACAAATAATAATAATTTAACATTTAAAAAAATTCAATGATTTGTTTTTGTTTCTTACTACCTTTTCGCATTGGCAAATGAAATCTTTGATTGATCTTGAGCAAAATTGAAGTAAAAAGTTAGGGGGTCGACTTATACGCGGGTTTTTGATTTTTTCCTGAATTTGCATTCAAAAGTTAAGGGGTCGACCTATACGCGAGTGTATACGGTAGTTTTAATTTCAAAAGTATCTTTGTGCTAATTACTTCGTAATATACACTATATGGCCAAAAGTGATGGATCACTTGCGATTTTAGACATTTTGTTAAATATCTAGAATATTACATGAAAAAATATCCTGAAACTCCAAGTGTATAAACAGAATAATACAGGTCATACATTTTCGTGAGGATTTTTTCCCGAAATCCCATAGGGGGCTGTCAACAAATTGAAAAAGAACGAATACCTTTTAGATAACCCTGTAAAAACTAATGTAGCAAAAGCGTTCAAACTATAAATTATGATTAAGTGCCTTATTGTAATAAACTGCATTCATTTTTATGAGGATAGCATGTATACTCGTAGAGAAATCAAATTTTTTAGAAAAATAGTCCCAAGGTTTTTGCTTATAATTTGTAGAGTTCTTAATATAAAAAAAAGTTATTTTCGGAAAATATGACAAACAACATTGTACACAATACCCTGCAATCAGAATTAAAAAATAATAAAAATTGTATGAAAAATGAGCATGTTTACTAAATAATGATTCACTGCGCATGCCCGAATGTAATCAAAATATAATTTGCATAATGTGTTAGCTAAATGTATAGAGCAACTTTTGTGAAAGTCTCAAAAACATAGTTTGAAAAGTCTGAAAATTATCGTTGATAGAATAAGCTCAAAATCCGTTGTTCCCAAAATGAAGCAAAAAGATGAGGGGCTGTATCCATATATCCATTGATTGATTAGTGCCAACACAGCATACACAATATTGCACGTACTATTGTATTCGGATGTAATCCCTCATCTTTTTGCTTCCTTTTTGGAATAACGGATTTTGAGCTTATTCTATCAACGATAATTTTCAGACTTTTCAAACTATGTTTTTGAGACTTTCACAAAAGTTGCTCTATACATTTAGCTAACATATTATGCAAATTACATTTTGATTATATTCGGGCATGCGCAATGAATCATTATTTAGTAAACGTGCTCTTTTTTCATACAATTTTTATTATTTTTTAATTCTGATTGCAGGGTATTGTGTACAATATTGTTTGTCATATTTTCTGAAAAGAACTTTTCTTTTATATTAAGAACTCTACAAATTATAAGCAAAAAACTTGAAAAAATTTCGGACTCTTTTTATAAAAAAATTAATTTCCCTACGAGTATACATGCTATCCTCATAAAAATAAACACAGTTTATTACAATAAGGCACTTAATCATAATATACAGTTTGAACGCTTTTGCTACATTAGTTTTTACAGGATTATCCAAAAGATATTCGTTCTTTTTCAAATTTTTGACGGCCCCTTATGAGGTTTCGGGAAAAAAATCCTCACGGTAATTTATGACCTGTATTATTCTGTTTACATACCTGGAGTTTCAGGATAATTCCTCATGTAATTTTCTAGATATTTAACAAAACGTCTAAAATCACAACTGGCCCGTCACGTTTGGGTATGTACTGTATATGCAGTACAAATGACAACATTGTTTTCAACATATGAAAGCAATAATAATCATCCTTTATAATCTCGATTCAACAGAAAAAATAAATTTATTAGGATGATGTGAAATTTGATAGAGTTTACGTTTTTATTTGAGATAAATCAGTACTGGATTCGCTTTTACAATAAAACAACAGCACAATATTTTTTTTCTTTCCATGATAGAGATGCTTTTATCACAAGCAACAAAGCGTTTATTCCAATGATTGAAAGCAATTAGCAATTATGTCTCTTAAAAGGAAGTAATTAAATAAAATAATTTAGTTAATTGTTTAGAAATTAAATTAGCAGAAAATAAATTATTTTAGAAAATGACAAAACCTCAAATTTCTTTCAAAATAGCCATTTCTAAGCATTTTAAGTTAAAGAAATAAAATCTAGTATCTTTAAATCTGTTGTTCAAGGAAATACTTTTGTATCTACCATGTTATTTGAAACTTGGATTTTCTTTTGAAATAATGTATTTTCCAAAATGTGCTTTAGACAAAACTATCTTCAGTTGCTGCTTTTCATATATTATTTGTGCATTTTAAACGTTGGTTTTTCTGCTTTTTAATATCTTCAGTTGATTAAGTTTTAATAGTACTATCAGAATAAATTTGTGTTTAAGTAGATTTTTATCTGTTTTTGAATAGGTTTCTTCATTTTTTCTATTTTCTTCAAATAAAATTTTAAACATTTAATTAAATTGTTTAATATTTATAATTTTTTTAATGCTAATAATACATAAATCCTACTAATAGTTACAAATTTTATGACGTTAAAATAAAATTATCACCGACATCCTTTGAGTTTATAGCTAATTTTTGTTGTTATTAGTGATTTTTATAAACCTTCACCCTTAAATCAATTGCTCACTGATGAAAAATTCTACTGAAAAATTAGAACACGAACTTGTTCACAATTTTACACGGCTTACAACAAAGAAGGTTACTCAAACCGTTTGTGTGTGTATATACATATATATATATACATATCAAGCAGAACAGTCTTCTGCAAGCCAAGCTATTAAAAAAAACCAAGTATGCCAAACAAACAAACGCCAAGAACCAAACATCCGACCATTTACTGCTTATTTTGCAGGAGAAAACTTTTCAATGTTAAATCGACTAAACGGGTCTGAGAAAAATATTAAATATCAAAAGAATCAAGCATTGCAGAAAACTAAAACGAAAACTAGAAGAATCTAATGAACAGATTCTTTAATTTGAGACTAAATTCATCTTCATAAGAGAATTACAAACAGTGATTTAGACTTTAAAAAAAACATCGAGAAACTGTAAACAAATATTTTTTCTTCGTCAAACTTTATTTTTAAAGCAACATGGAGACTTAAGTAATGGACTTAAAAAGTGGGGATTGAATTTGTAAACAGGAAACTTCTTAAACTACGCGATTTTATGAAGTTCAGTAAAAAAAAAAATCCTATTCTTAATAAGCATAAAACTGTTAATAAAATCTAAAATTAACAAAATTCGCCAAAACAGAGATAAACCACCAAATGACTGAGGACTATTTTAAACGGAATATCTTTATGACTCTAAGTTATTTAAAACGGATGAAATAAAAAGGTTTGTTTTTCAATTGTATTTAAATTGTTGTTATTTGATGTAATGTAATAAAATTCTGCAATCGTTACTCTAATATACCGAAAAAAAATAAAAAAAATAAATGGATTATAAAACAGAGGACTGCGATTAGATTTTACTTAAATATCTTCTTTTGATTTTATTTAAATAAAAATACCGTAGTAGTTTAATTTAAATTATTAAATAGTTTAATTAATAATTGCATTAAATCTATTAAAGATTATTCTATTCCTGTTATTCTATTTTCTGATTTAGACTTAAATCAATATTTCGTACAACGGTTATTTCAAAAAACTGAAAATAAACTGGTTATTTCAACCTATATTGGGAAGAAATGGTTAATTATATTGTTTATAATAAAACAATATATTTTGAAACATTAAAACATTGAATGACAAATGTATGAAGAGTTCTTATATATTAATCTACAAGCTAATGCAAATATTCGTGGTAAGTATATTTTGAGTATATATAATGTCTGAGTAAAATATAAGCCAGTAGAAGGGGGTGAGGCATCAGATTTAGTACGGATGTTATAAAATAAAAAAATTATTTAAAATAAAACATAAACTAGTTGGATGTGCCAATCCCAAAACTTTCTTCTATCTTATACATCTTAATATTTCAAAAACTAGTTACACATGTTCATACTTCAATATTATTAGCTCAATACTACACCAACTTTGATTTTCATCTTAAAATTCTGCTTCAGTCAATTAAACGAACTAAAAACGAGTTAATCTATATCACGATATTTGTTAAAATTAATAGTTTTTTCTTATTCTGTTGTTATCAGATATTTGCGAATAGCCGGCTTAGCAGGAAGCGAGTTCCCGTCCTTGCACGAGCCGCCGAGGACAATAGAACTACGAAAAATCAAGAAAAGTATACAAAAACAAAAATCGCTATCACAGAGCCCCTTTACCGCGCGATATTTCCAAATTCAAGGAGGACCTGTTGGCAAAAGCCAAAAACATGCACAAAAAATTTGGTTCAATTGTATGCATAATTTTATACACTTTTCGATGGTACAATAATGAAAATGGCACAGAGATACAATTATAGTGCCCCCTTCTGGCGGAATTTTTTTCAAGTTCGGGAAGAGCTGCTTGTCATAGCCAGAAACATACACAAAAAATTTGGTTCAATTCTATACATAACTTCATACACTTTTCGATGGTACAATAATAGAAATGGTACAGACATCGCAATTATAGCGCCCCCTTCCGGCAGATTTTTTTCAAATTCAGGGAGGACCTTCGTGCCATGACCATAAACAGACACAAAAAATTTGGCTCAATTCTATGTATAAATTCATACACTTTTCGATGGTACAATATTCGAAATGGTACAAAAATCGCTATTACAGCGCCCCCTACCGGCGATTTTTTTCCAAATTAAGGAAAGACCTGCTTGCCATAGCCAAGAACTTAAAATAAAAATTTGGTTCAATTCTTTGCATAACTTCATACACTTTTCGATGGTAGAATTTTCAAAATCGCACAAAATTCGCTATTACAGCGCCTCCTAGGGTAGAATTTTTTCCAAATTCAGGGAGGACCTGCTTGCCATAGCCAAAAACTTAAAATAAAAATTTGGTTCAATTCTATGCATAACTTCATACACTTTTGGATGTTACAATACTCAAAATCGCACTAAAATCGCTATTACAGCGCCCCCTAGGGGCGAATTTTTTCCAAATTCAGGGAGGATTTGCTTGCCATAGCCAAAAACTTAAAATAAAAATTTGGTTCAATTCTATGCATAGCTTCATCCACTTTTGGATGGTACAATATTCAAAATCGCACAAAAATCGCTGTTACAGCGCCCCCTAGGGGCAAATTTTTTTCAAATTCAGGGAGGACCTACTTGCCATATCCAAAAACTGAAAATAAAAATTTGGTTCAATTCTATGCATAAATTCATACACTTTTGGATGGTACAATATTCAAAATCGCACAAAAATCGCTATTACAGCGCCCTCCACCAGTGAATTTTTTCCAAATTCAGGGAGGATCTGCTTGCTATAGCAAAAAACTTAAAATAAAAATTTGGTTCAATTCTATGCATAACTTCATACACTTTTTGATGATACAATGGCGAGAGACAGACGGACACACGGACAGACGTACACACGGACAGACAGACATTTTCTATAAACATGTTTTTTGGGATCTCTGACCCCTAAAACGTGTAAATCCGTCGAAAACCGGAAGTCGAAAAAAATTTCGATTGCAATACTTTCTTCTATTGAAGATAGAAGAAAGTAAAAATCACAGGAGTTTCAGATAAAGACTTAAAACGATATTTTGTAATACGTTTATATATAAAAGCAACGGAAAATAGATTATTTCAATCGGTATGGTTAAAAAATGTACTTATTGTTACTTATATTGTTTAGAATAAAGTGAAGTACTGCTTTATTGAACTGTTGAATTAAAAATTAAGAGTTATCTTCAAATTAAACTAATACGTGATAAAAGTACATTTAAAAGCATATAAATACTTTTATTCTGATCTATTTGTTTCACCGCTCAAACGTCGACTTTATAGAATGAAAAACTAAACAAAAGTGCATAAACTGTATTATACACAAAAAGAGCACTAATTCAATTTCACTCAAAAATGTAAAAAAAAAAAAAAAAAAAAACAGATATGCTGCCATCTATTGAACTTTTCTGAAGCATCTTTTTTGGTTCATACCGGATAATTATCTCGTTTTTTTTTTCCTCCAAGGGAGGATAGAACTCACAACCGGGGTTTGGCAGTCCAGCGTGTTATTGGTCTTGGCAATGGGATTTTTCTTGGGTGTGGTTTTGAATGCAGGGTAATATGTGATAAAAGTACATTTAAAAGCATATAAATACTTTAATTCTGATCTACTTGTTTCAACGCTCAAACGGCGACTTTATAGAGTGCAAAACTAAACAAAAGTGCATAAACTGTATTATATACAAAAAGAGCACTAATTCAATTTCACTCAGAAATGTAAAAGAAGCAGACATGCTGCCATCTATTGAGCTTTTCTGAAGCATCTTTTTTGGTTGATACTGGATAATTATTTCGTTTTTTTTTTTTTCCTCCAAGGGAGGATAGAACTCACAGCCGGGGTTTGGCAGTCCAGCGCGCGCGTTACTGGTCTTGGCAATGGAATTTTTTTGGGGTATGGTTTTTGAATGCTGGGTAATGGCTAGTGGGGTTAATTTTACTGCGTGTTGATATTTTTATGGAGAAGATTGTAATTTTTTTTTGTATTTTCATAATATCTCCAAGTTTCAGTTAACGAGATTAATTTATTATGAAGATTTTTCTATATATAATAAATTTGAGAAATTTTCTTTGCTTAACAAATGGTTAAATATGCTCTGGTTGATTTGTTGCTGAGGAAATAAAATTTTTGAAGTGAGTTTGTGGAGATTTTGCCAATTTGAAATGGTGGTTAGGAATATAACGCTTCAGTACTTATAGAGGGTGGGGGAGTCAATTATACATATTTTCAATTCAATTCTTATGAATTTTTTCTTAGATTAAAAAGCACTCTTTGGATTTTGAAATTCAATTGACTGAATTTTCTTTTTGACCGATTTTGAAAAACAATGTAAATTTATTCTTTTCTAGTAGCTTAAAATAATTAAACACTAAGAGACAGTGCACATATGAATTTTCCGTTGGAAGGGGGGGCAATTGCCTTACTAAACCAAAAATGAAAATTAATTTTTAGTTCTATTCTTTTATGTTCATGTGATAAAAAAATTATCTCAAATGGGTTGTTTAAGGCAATGATGAATTCAGAAGGCGGTGGTCCGGCGAAGACCCCTCCACTTTCGGACTGTGAAATTTAATAAGGTAAATTTTCTTTTTCTCCAATTTTGAAAAATGCAGTAAATTTATTCTTTTCGAGTAACTTAAAATAAGTAAACAGAGAAAGTACAGGTAAAAATTTTCTGTACGGAGGCGACTTTTACCCCTGAATCCTCCATGGGAATTAATTTTTAGCTCTGTTTCTTTTATGATTATCAATTAAAAACTTTTCTCAAATGAGTGATTCAAGCCAATGTTGAGTTCAGGCGGGCGGAGGGACAACGTCCACATCCCTGGATTTTGAAATTTATTAAACTAAATTTCCTTTTACTCCGGCTTTGAAAGACATAGTGCATTATTTTCTTTTTGAAAAACTTAAAACAATTAAAAACTAAGAGAAAGAGGAACCAAGAATTTTCCGCTTAGGGCACGGGAGATGGGGCTTTCTCGCCTGTAAATTACCCATTGAAGTTAATTTTTGCATACTTCAAAAAGGAACTATACTGACTTTTTGTGCATAAAAAATGCACAGATTTTACAAAAATAGAATATGCACTTTATTGTATGCGCAAAAAGTGTATACTTATGAAATATTTAAAAATATTCCTTTTTTAATCACAAATTGTGCCTAAACCATCATTTATTGCAGATAAAGTGCAAACTTGTTTTAGCTGAGTATGCACATGCTTTGTTTAATCTCCTTTTTTGCAAATCGTTTAAAGAAATGAGTAAGTTCGTGTGATCAGTTTTTGAGATATGAACGCTCACTTCAAAAACTGCCATTAGATGGTACTGTAAGCGGTATCACCTAGAGATCCTACATTAGATCCTACATTTCCTAATGTAGGATCTCTAGTGTCATCACGCAGAGCATGCTACTTTATTATACCTAGACACTACGTTTATGACTATAGCTGTCACCGGTCTGAAGTTAATGGAAGTGGACAGGAATTTAGTAGGCAGCTTGTGCATAGTATATAAATTGTAAAACGCCTATACTAAATACTCATGAGCATCTATATCTGTGTATAAAGAGAGCCGGAGCGTGGATTTTTTTGTGGTGTGCAAAAAAGTTGTATGCATCTTTTGAAAGAGTAAAAGGATACATTTTTCTCATACTGTCATCAATTATGAAACACTTTTCCGGTATGTGAGAACCGTGGAAATCGGCAAAACTAAATTTCCCTTACCAGAAATGAGTGGCTCTATGCGATCTTTCCAAGGAGATTACGCAGCAATCCCCAGTCTCAAAACGCACCAAGTGACGCACCGCTGCCACGAAAGCAACCCTCCAGTTGAAACCGCTGAACAAGAGAGACACAAGGCCAAACCACAGCAAAGAACTTCGTAAAGTCTTCGCTGAGGCCTAATATTCTATCCACCATGGAATGTTTTGTCGAGTCCGAATTTCAAGAAAACATCAGCATCAGGGGCCTATGCCACAACAAGTTGTGACGCAGCCAATGAGCCGAGGCCACCAGAAAAACACAGCCGAGCAACGGACACCGTTGCCAAAGTCACCGCACACGACAGCCAAAGTCAGCAATCGCAGCCTGAGCCACACCGCCGAAACTGAGACTCACCCTTCAAGGAGGACTTAATAGAAAAAACGACCCAAATTATCGTTACACACAAGAAAAGCCCCTGAAAAAACTTGTGCGGTCGCCCGTCCGAAACGCGCCGATAATACGGTCTCGGACTGCTCTAATAGAGTTTTGCGTCCAACTGATTTTGAGATTCATGTTCAAAGACTTCGGAACAAGATGTGCAAGGGCTTAGGTGACCGTGCGATCACCAACCCGATCCAAAGTCCTTGTCAGGAGGTCACTGACGATAGCCACGACCCCCTTCGTACTGTAATGATCAAAGCAAAGATCGGTAAGCGTTCGAGTGTGGAAACCACGAGGGAAAGGATTTCCTCTGAGAGATCTCTACAAGGGGCCCTCATAGATGCAATGGCTAATCGTGATGTTTCCTGTACCGCAGAAACACACAGGATTACCTCTAAAAAAGCGGGCTTGGTGGTCACCAAAAAGCACCATGTCCCGTTAGGACTTGGTTTACAAAGAAATGTGTCTCCGAATGGAGACCCTCTAGAAGATCCCATATGTGACCCGACCGTCTCCAGATTGATCCCACCTATCTTGCCAATCAATTAGTACTTGGCCAAGAAGCTTCCTCTTTACCTGATGGCAGGAGAGATGAATCGGTACATCAGCCATGTGGAGATTTGCAGCCCTCTTGGCCAGCGCATTGACATGTTCATTGTAGGCGTAACCAACGTGAGCCTTTATTCAATGCATATGGACCTTGATCCCTTTACTTTTAACCAAGTCTCTAATCTCGGCTACTGCTTTGTGAAGAAGAGTAAAGCCGATTGTGTAATGCCGATCTCGAATCTGAAAAGATATCGAGTTCACCGAGACCTTTCCGAAGAACTTTCGAAATCTCCTCCTTGATCGCATGGATCTCGGCAGCGAAGACGGTCGACTCATTGGTCAGGCAGAGCTGACACCTCTCGACAATCCCGTCATTGGTGGCGAGGAGATAGGCGCATCCTACTTTTTCGTCCTCTTTCATAGAGCCAACCATGTAGAATGTATACGGTGTCTTCTGGCTGACGTAGGAATCGGTAATAACAATGTAATTAACACGGACTGCTACTATGACAAGAACTTGTTTAAAACAGATTTTTTTCCTGATTCATTTGCGATTCCTTCTTAGCAAGTGTTTCTGTAAAACGTTTTAAAGAGGTTATCTCCAATGATTTATAATGTATCAAATATTCAATATTAACCCTAACTATTGTCAAGTTTATAGAGTTTTCTTCTGTTTACTTGAAATTGTCTATTATGAATTTGAATTTAAGAAATCATTAACATGAAGTTTTGTATAGTAAACTAAAATTAAAGGTAATTAAAGGTTTTTAGCATTTTAATTTCTGTAAGCTCAAATATCAGATGTTACTGTGACGTTATGTTTTTTAGAAAGAGCTATTATGTAGTGAACATCTTAATAATAATATTTTTAAAAACTTTATTGGTTAGTTACAGATTGTTACTCATCATAAAAAAATGCACGTTGCAGTTATTCTCAGATGATAATGTTTAATAATTTAAAACTATTCAGAAAAAAATGTTATTGCAAAAACATTGCTGAATAACGACCATTGAAAAGTCTATTTCATTACATTTTAAAATTTATATTAGAGTATACAATAAATGTTATATCGCGTGAAAGAAATAGGCGTGATGGAAGTCATAAATACATTTAAAAAAATTTGAAATATTGAACGAAGTTGTTAACTAAAATAAGATATGTGCTAAGAAAATTTTTCATTTATTTAATACAAAATTTAGATGTGCAAAATTTTAATCATATGAGGCCTTATAAGAGTATTTAATTTATATCAAAACTAGTCAACTTACTGTTACTTTTGCGAAATCCTCAAGAAATTCGCTGATGTTGATTCAAGAAAAATATTGTTTTAAATTAAAATTATTACTAAATTATTCATTTTTACTCATACTTCATTGTAAATAACTTTTGATTAGTTTTAATTTAGAAAATAAAATCCCTTTAGTGAGTAAAGGAGATAAAGCAAGATGACTTTTCACTGTTATCACATATCTGGAAAATCTTTGAAGTTGTAATTATAAATCCACTTTAAAACTATCTCTAAGCTAAGAGACGTCTAAGCTAATAAAAAAATAAGTTCTGAGACAATTTTAATTGAATTTCAAGTGTTTTTACTTGAATATATTCATTTCTCGCTCTTTTTATATTTTGTTTATAAATCTTAGGCTATTCTATTATCTTTTATAAATCCTAACATCAAAAGCACAGAAATTTAGTTTAAAATAGGAAAATTATAACAATACTAGTCATAAATGATGATTTGTATCTTCTATCGTTCTTTAATAAACTTTCTAATAACATATTGAAACTTCAGAAAAAAAAATAATTTCTTAAAATAAATAAATTCTCTTTTAAAAAACAATAGCAAAAGTATAAATAATAAATAAAATCTAATATACCTCATAGAATAAACATATTAAAATAATTTTAAAACATAATAATAATAGATAAATAAATATAATATTGAGACTATCAAATTAATTTCTTTTATAATACAGCCGTTTAATTACATTTTTCTTGTTGTTGGAAAGTACAGAAGATATCTTGCTGTTGGAAGGTTCATTAATGCGCATGATGTACATTTTTAAAACTTGTAGATTTTGGATGATACATTTTTCGATTTACACTGTTTCAGGTTCTAATGAATACCCTGTCCGGCTTCTAATTATTTCATGATTATTTGCAACATTCTGACGAAAACTGAGGTCATAACCATAAATCGCTCTCTGTAACTCCCTTAGAAAACTCGTCGAAAGCCACTCACAAATTCCGAATTCAGGAACTTTAATCAACTCAATTCTACTGCTTATCTAGTAGATAAATACTGAAGTAAATAGATTAGAACAGCTTGTTTGCAGTCATCGCTTTGCCTTGTATCGAAGGTATTAGGGGTTCTCCATTAAGAGGAAAACAGAATTGTCCATTCTGAAACACTTTATTATAGGTCAGTTAAGTACAGTACAAAGCAAGCATCCACCACAGTTCAATACACACTATTTTTTCCGCCACAGTTCAAAATATTTAGACACTTTCACTACTAACACTTTAGTAGTTAGTCAAGTCATGTCATCACGAACTACATTTTCAAAAAGATGTTACGATATCGTTCTATATTCCGAAGTCTCTCTCTCCCTAACATCAGACGTAGTATTTTTAAGACAACGCACAGTGTAAGATTTTGCGAATCTAGCGGGTCAAAATTCAATTTATGAAAATTATCAATATTAAAGTAATAAAATTGATCTTACTAGAGATAAAATGTTTATGTATTATGAAAAAATACAGTGAAACGTCCCTGTACGACCACCTCCATTAAGTGACCACCTCCCTGAACGAACATTTTTTTTATGAAACGAAATGTATTCCCATACGCTCAATACTAATTTTACTTCCATTCAGAGACCATCCTAGTTGGACTCTTTCCATGAGCGACCAATTTCTTTGAAGAAAATGTAGCAAATTCCGTTTTTTCCCTGTCGCTTGAAGGAGGTTTTATTACAAAAATAATTCCGGAGTGTACATTTTTTTTTTCAAACTTCTAAACTAAGTTTAGAATTTTTTTTAATTCCGGTAACTTTTATGTGTTTAAACCTCTTTGTGCCTTTTTAGCCGATGAATTTAACTCTGATGACAGATTAATAATGACGGCCAATAAACTCCTCTGCCCTATTCTGTCAGGAAACTCTCAAAGAAATAGATAAATTAATGAAATCGTCATTATTTGTTCCCGTCCAAAAAAATTGCTTTTATTTACTGAACTTCGAAAGGATTTGGAAATAAAAGTTATAAAAGATAAAACCGTAAAATCAAAGCAAACGCCTATGTATTCATTTTTTAAAGTCTGCAGTGATTAACTTATGTAATTAATTTTTTATACTTAAATTTTCATATTGTTTCATAATGTGAAAAATAAATTTTAGTAACATTAATTGTTACATTTTTCCAACAATTAAAATCTAGATTTAAACATGACCTCCATTGAGAGATCAACTCTCGGAGCGACCAATTTTTATTGGAACGGAACGTGGTCACTTTAGGGAGGTTTTACTGCATATCTTTGCGGATTACATTGTACAATTTACGTCATTGTTATTCCATCATCATAATCATAATAAAAAGCTGTTTTGTCATTTTCATACGTTGACTAGACGTACGCCTAGTGTTATGGTATTCAGTGCGGAATTTAAAAAATGTAATACATATTTATTTTCAACAAGATGATTTTTCTTGTATTAAAAAAATAGTAATTAATTAATTACATACTGCTATAGTTACCAATGTTATAAAGTGAATCACAGTCATTTTCCGTTGTTTGCTATTCTTTTATTCTTTGTATATTCGGTGATCGTATAAATGTTAAAACTTCAGGGTGCTTCAGCCGCTGTATAGTTTTATTGAGACGTTAATGTCATGATTTGTAATGCTTAAAGGCAGATATATTTATCTTGTATTTACATGTCATGTAAAATTATATCAAGTCGCTCAAGAAGATCTTACCAGCACCTGTTATGCTAGCGGCCACTGCATCATTCTTAAAAAATCTCCCTTTTTCTATTTCCTGCATTACTATTATATTGCCCTTGTTTTGGGGTTTTTAATAATAATTCTCTTTTAAGCCTAAATCTTTCAATTATATTTTTTTTCTTTCATCGATACTTCATTTTTCTTCAGGTTTTCGGAACTGCTATTTCTTTACATCAAATCTATAACCAATATGTAAGAGGCATCCCATAAATCTTAATAATGCATGTTGTGCCGATAAGCCCCAAGAAAACTTGTGAGTATTATTCGTATAATCATTTTTAATTTATTCACCACCTTGAATTTTCCGTTACAGAGATTGCATTTTTAAGTTGCTTTATTTGAAGATAGAATGCTGCACATTGTGCTATATACCACTGTGTCTAAAATTTGTGCTCTATGTCATAGTCTGAACATTGAATTCTACTTCAGCTAGTACAAGAGCCGTTAAAGATTTAATTTCTGACAATTTCAAATTTTTCTCTTATTGACCGATCAGTTTCCATGATGAACTTTAACTTTATGGATCTAGAGTAAGAAGTAGATGACGGCTGTGGATTTATCCATTATAAAATTTTGATTTTCTTCATTACAGCCCTTTTTTATATGACGTGTATCCGGCTTTTTGAACGATTTTTTAAAATGTCGTTGCTCTTTAAGAGCTTTCAGATATATTTTTTAACACATCCATAGCATCCTTCTTTTTCAGATTGTCTCAGTTTTAAACACGTGGCGCATGGTTATTCATTTGTGTTCCGGGAATAACGAATGCATCTTTTTTTTTGTCTTTTGATTTCGGTCCATTTAAATAAAAAAATTTCTTTGGTTGTCCAACCTTTTTCTGGTAGTAATTATTACTTCTGCCCTGTAAATATATTTATTGTTAATATTTGAATCTGACCATCTCTTATTGTGCTTCAAAAAATGTTCCTTAAGCGATGTCAGTTTCTCCATCTTTGATTACTGCTAATTATAAATGAATGGATCAGCCGCTTAATCTGGTCTAACATAACAGATGAGAAATGTTGAAGATTATATTTGTGTAACAAACAGTCTATCAGGATATTTTTTAGAATTAACAGGGAATTATTTATATCTAGTAACATAATTTTTTAAAATCTCATATAATTCTCTTTTCGAAATTTACACTTCCGTACCTGATACAAAATTACTTATACTCAAGAGATGCAAATAGTGGCAGCTGAAACTGATTTATTCTATATCTATATGCATACATAATTACAAAAAAAATTATATTACAATGTACCCGCGTGTGCAAAATTTTTGGAAGCTTTTTAAAATTTATCACATGCTATTAAATTTTCAAATAATTTTTATATTGAGTTAAAAAATTATTTTTTAAATATAACACTTCTAAATAACTATTGTAACTGTAAAATACAAAGTATCTACATTGTTGTAAAGATTCCATACTATGATTAAAAAATATTTACAAAATAAGTATGTTTTTAGCCAAAAAATATTGATGGCAATTACAACTACAGAATCGCCATTCTAAAAAGGTTAAAAGAAAATTTTGTTTTTGAGCCGATTTTTGATGTTGTTGTTGTGGAGTTAGGCTGCTATCACTTTACATTTTTTCTCTCTAATGTATTAGATGTTATTTGAAATATCTAAAAGTGAAATTACTGCAAGTCGATTTTTGGACTTTTCCCCCGCTAAATTTGCAAAATCTTACAGTGTGTAACGGGTGACACAAAAATTCTGGGCTCCGTAGTCATGTTTCTGCATTTATACCAAGGGTGTGTATGATTATTTACGGCACTGCGAATGGGAAAAACGACCAATAGCAGATCGAAGCTGGACAGAATTATATTTTAAAGGCTTAAGAAAAAAGGACCGATACATTGAAAAGCGCGCGATTCGACATTTGGATTAAAATAAAAAAGAAAAAGGGTACAACAGATAATTTTAATAGAATTCATATCGGCATTTTAAGATTGAAAAATGAAAAACCTTGAAAGCAAATACAAATTACGGGAAATAATTTTTTAAAATAGAATTTAAAAGGAAATAAAATATTGAAATACACATTTTAAGTAGAAATAAATTCAAGCATACGGAATAAATGGAATATTATTCAAAATAGGTAATAATTTAATAAACTAGGTTTGTAGAACATTTTAGAAAGGAAATGTTTATGGAATAAATTTAATAAATCGCGGAAATTTAATTTTCGTAATATATATATATGCACCGAACAATAACAGCAAAGCATTTTTATTAAAAATAAAGCTAAAAACTGTTTTATTATTAAGTAATTGTAATCTGCATCAATTATTAAAAATACACTGAACATGAATGTTCAAAACAGCAATAAATGAAAAATGAATAATCTTACATTGTATATCTAACGGAAAAAACTAAATAGCATTCATCACTGTCTTTCCGTAATGCTTGTCAAGCTATATTGCACTGGTGTTTACAATAAAATCCGTACTATAAAAAGGTAAACAGAACGTTTGACAAATTTTATTTTTCTTGCAATTTAGGAACTGTATACAATATCTGCTTTACATTATGTAGCTTTTTTCTAAAAAGGGAAGGTGCCGAGGTTGGGGACATCGAATGTGATGGACGTTTGTGTATTGATAGAGTATAGTTAGTATATAAATATATGGCAGTCATAAACAGGGCCCGACTTATGCAGGGGCATGCGGGGCCACTGCCCCGGGCCCCCCTTTTTAGGGGGCCCCCACGAGAGGACTCAGGAATTTCATTAAAAGGTGCCAAATGATTAAATTAGCCAAAAGCAACCAAAACTCATGTACTTTCAAACAATCTGCTTCCTGTACCCTCGCCACCCATCAGGGATGTAGTGGAAGGTATACGCCGTATACCTTCTGGATTTTTTAAAGAAGCTCCGTATGCCCTCTGTTTCTCAAATTAAGCTACAGCATATACCCTAGGCATGACATTCCTGACTTTAGCGTATACCCTGTGTCTACGGCGTATACCCTCTGGTTTTTTACGACTACATTACTGCCACCCATGCAAAAAACAAACTATATCATTAGAAAACTAATAATTAATATTTTATCATGACAATTTAGTATTCTATTGTTTTCAAAAGAAATTCTTTATTAATGTTTTTCTCGTAACGTGGCAAGTTAAAACCATTAATTATGACCAATTTGGGACATTTTCTTTTAGACATCTTACAACGTACGTAGATAAGAAAAGTAAAATTTTGCAAAGAAATACTCGTATTAACCAATCTATTATTTTTTTCTACTATTATCCTACTAGTATTTTTTTCTTAAAGTTGTGACCATCTTTTTGTCACACTCTGTATACAGATGTAAACAGTACCGGGTACAAAATTTATGCATATAATACAATATGTATGAAATTTAGTACCAGCTACTTCCTACTTCCACATTATTGGCAAAAAAATCTATAGATAGAAGGGGGGGGGGGCAGAATGATTCTTGCCCCGGGGCCCCCCATAGCCTAAGTCGGGCCCTGGTCATAAAGTGCAACACCCAATGGATCTTGAGAAAAAAAGGTTACAAAGCATACGCTTCAGTTTATAATCGGATAAATTTCCTTCTTTGGCAATTGCTCCAGTAGCGTGGTTAGCAGCATGCTTGATTTAAGATTTTTCATTGTGGGTTTGAATACCATTCAGACTTATTTTTCGGAACAAAACTTTTTATCAATTATTTTCGAACCGCAATTTAAAAAATATGTATAATAATTGTAATTTACGAAAAAATATAAATTAAACGTATGTTTTGAAGCACATCAATGGATTTTGAACTATGAAATTTTGCATGTTTAAATATTTTATGAAAAGTAAGAGGAAAAAAAAAGTAGGCTAATTTATATGTCTATAGACCAGAAAATTTTTGTTATTTAAAATTATTTACAGTTATTTCAATGAATAATCTGTTATTTTTCACAGAGAAAAAAATACGTGATATTAATACGTGCATAAATATATTATTTAAATTTTATTTCATTATGAAAATATTTCGAATATTTCGTGATTTTGTAAAAATTTAGATTTAAAATTTTTAAAATGGATTTTTTTTAAAAATTCGGAGACTTGATTTTGTAGTTACTGCCTACTTAATAGCAATTTTTAGCAATTCAATATCTTTTTAGAACTTATTTTTAAGTTCATAGACAGTTATCGTAACTATTAGCATAATAATCTAACATATAAAAAATTCAAAAAGTAAAAAGCTAATTGTTAAAAAAACGATACATTTTGAAACATGGGCTAATCTAGAAGAAAAAAATTCATAACTTCGTCAATTCATAAGAGACCTAAACCGCTTAAATTTATTATACATCTTATTAATATTATCTACAACTTTCCTATTGACAAGTTTTTGGCTTAGTTACTGACTCATTTTTAAATTCATTTTCGCTCTCAAACGCATCCAGTTGCCAGGTTCTCTTCTTAAGAAATTATATAATGGGCTGTATTGGTCGATTTTTTGATAAAGGCAGAATATATTTAAAAAAAAAGCTATCAAAGTAGACATTTTGAACCGAATTTTCCGAAGCGATAATGCTGGAAAGAAAAAAATGGTCATACTGAGAAAATAATTGTAAATCAAGTTCTAATTAATTGAACGAAAAATAAAAACACAGGTCGTTTATAAATCTCTTCAAAAAAGCACGTCAGCAAATTTCATGTTTTTACTTTTAAAAATGAGTCTGAAAATGTGTCAGAAAATTTCAAGTTGTTGAGCGGGGAAAAATATATTTTCTTAATACTGTCTCACTATGATTTTGATAAAACAAGCTCTTACAGAAAAATGAAATAAAAAATTCGTCTAAAGCAGACCGATAAAACTGTTAAACTGGGGTTATCTCTAATCTTGATTTAGTTTTTGTTGGTGAAATTAGTACTTAACATCGAAATCTACCTCCTCCTGTAGATCGAACCGGCAGGGATTTTTTTGTTTATTATTATTATTTATTTATTTTATTTTTACTTTTCATTAAATGCATAAACATGCAAAATTTTACAGTTAAAGTTATATTTATGTAATTAAACAAGTATTATATAAAAAACAAGACAAGAAAAAAAAATTGGATTGCTAAAAAAATTATTACGCAGTCACTTATTCAAATTAAAAATTAAGAATTCCAGAATTTAAAAAATGATATTAAAAATATAAAAGCATATTTTTAACAAAGCATTAAATATTTGAAATATTTGCATGAGGAAACAAAATGAAAACAAATTTGTTCTCGTATTTTAATTTATTTCTCGGTTAAAAATAGTAGATTATTCATTTAAATATCTGTAAATAATTTAAAAAAACAGCAATAAATTTCTGATCTATAGACATACAAGTTGACCTACTTTTTAAAAATTATTTTTCCTTAAGTATTTAAACATGCAAAATTTTATAGTTAAAAATGTACATATATGATATAAAAAATACATTTATATTTTTCTTAAATTTCAATTATTATATATATATTTTTCAATTGCGGTTCGAAGATAATTGATAAAAATTTCGTTCCGAAAAATAAGCCTGAGTAGAATTCGAACCAACAAAGAAAAATCTCAAAACCAGTTTGCTGCCAACCATGCTATTGAGCCGCTTGCCAGCGAAGGGAATTTATCTGCTTACAAACTGTAGCGTAAACTTTGTGATTTATTTTCTCAAGACCCCCTCAGTGTTGTGCTTTATAACTGTCCTATATTTATGTTTTAACTATATTCTATCAATACACAAACGTTCACTGCATTCGATGACTTTAACCTTGGGACCTTCCCTTGTAAGTATAAATTATACATCATTTGTAAAAAAGAACAACAACAACAACACTTATTTTGTAAAAAACTCGCTTAAGATAATTTGCCAGGAAGGGCTCGATATGTATAGTAAATTTTCTGAAAGGAGATAAATTATCATTTCATCTGTTTTAAAATATGCTCTGATAGTATTGAGTGCTATGTAAAAAGAATTTTCAGCGAACATGTTTGGATAAGAAAGTCTCTGTCATTTAATATTGATAATTTGTTCGTTGAACTATTCGGTATTTTACACGGATAGTAATTTTATTCATAAAATGGTAAGGTAAATAAATGTTAGATATGAGAAATATGTCTTATAGTTATGATACATATTTCATTGTTTTTGATTTTCACAGTGACAACTGCATTATCATATAGATTGTATCATCAGACCGGAGAGGATTAATTTAGACGTACCATCAAAACAAATTTCTGCCTTTCTGTGAGTAATCTGTAATAAAGTCTATGGTTAGACACACATTTATCAGGAAAACGAAGTACTATGATGTAATGAGTAGTTTTACTTTTTTGATTTCACAGATTTACAATATTAAAAAATAATTTTTAATTTTTTCTTTTGTAAATTTAAGATAAGAAAATTTTCTTGCATTTGAAAGTATCAGCTGTATATTAGAAGAAAACAATTAATTAAGAAGTAATAAAATGTTAGCTAACCAAAAATACAGTGGTTTAATAATCATATTTGTGATTTAAATTAAGAAAGGTTTTCATCCGAATGAATGCATGAAGTTTGGAAATTTCTGATGTCTTTGGATGAGTTTGAATAAACATGCTCAGTTTTACGAACACAAAAATATTTTCTTCCCCTATAATGCTTGTACATACACGGTGTGCGTACAGTTCAAGTGCAATTTCAGAGCAGAAGTTTTCGTCTTAATTAATCGCAGAACTATATTACAAACTCATCGATTAATCGTTGAAAGATTTCTAATCTGAAAAAAAATACTACTCAAGGATTTCTGGCTTGAAATAATAATGCCACACTGCCTGGAAATTTTAAGGAGTGTATGTACCTTGTTACAGTTAACAATTTCTAAACATCATTAAAACAGGTAGAAATATAACAATAGCAATAATAAATCTTAAAATAAGCAGCAATATATACGGACTTATAAATGAATTAAAACGTATATTACTGCTTATTTTATGGCTTAATATTGTTAATTTTACTGATTTAAACAGGTACCCCTGCTGCTAGTATTATACCGTAAAATCAACAGGTTTTTTACAGAGTACCACTCTCCGACAACAACACTTTTAAAAATTTCGTGCAAGAAAACTTCCATTTCAACTGCGATTTCTGCAGCAAACTGTCTAGACAGTGAACTGAATTTATAGATAGTTAATTATAAATGTAGAATATATCTACCCTATATATATAAAATCCTAATGAAACGAATTTAGGAAACGGATATATGAAACAAATTTATGAAACGGATATATGAATCGACTAATTAAACAACTGATTATGTTTCAAGCGATTTCTCCTAAAATATGGAATACTTTGCGATGAAATTAACACAAAAAATCAGCATTGATTCGCACATCTCAAAACTGGTATTGTAATTTTAGGTAGCTTTCTTTACAAAAAGCTACCTATTGCAGCCGTTCGGAGGAAAGCGATTTCAAAAAATTTTGGTATATTTTCATCGATCATGACCCCCAGACCCCGAAACCACCCTCCGTTCAAAATTGATATATATATATATATATATATATATATCAATATATATATATATATATATATATATCTGACCTATGTCACACTGTAACTCTCGTATTTATGAACCGATTTGGATGTAATTCGGTGTGTACATAGTACATACCAATGTCTCGACCGAGTTCGTTGGCCAGCTTCATCCGACATTTTGTTTCAAAATGGCGGCCATTTAAAAATTTTTAAAAAATTTAAAATTTGAAATGTTGTACCAAAAAATTGAAAATGGAAAAATATTTTTTTCTTATGTATTTGACCTTTATACAAAGACTCCGTAGCAGTTTTTGTTTCGTCTATATCTTAAAAAATGGCTGAGTTATAGCATTTTGAATTTCTAGCGAAGCTGACATTTTGAAACGTCCTGAATTTTGTCACGCGATAAAAGGCGTATTTATGAACCGATTTGGATGTAACTTCGTTTATACATAGTACAGACCAATGTCTCGAACGAGTTCGTTGGCCAGCTTCATCCGCTATCTTGTTTAAAAATGGCGACCATTTAAAATTTTAAGAAAAATTTAAATTTGAAATGTGGTAGCAAAAAATTGAAAATTGAAAAAATATTTTTTTCTTATGTGTTTTACCTTGATAAAACGATTCGGGAGCAGTTTTTGTTTCGTCTATATCTTAAAAAATGGCTGAGTTATAGCATTTTGAATTTCTAGCGTGGCTGACATTTTGAAACGTCCTGATTTTTGCCACGTGATAATAGACGTATTTATGAACCGATTTGGATGTACCTTGGTGTGTACATAGTACATACAAATAACTCAACCGAGTTCGGTGACCAGCTTCATTCGCCATCTTGTTTCAAAATGGTGGCCATTTAAAAAAATTAAAAAAAAAATACATTTAAAATGAGATACCAAAAAATTGGAAAATGAAAAAGATTTTTTTGTATGTGTTTGACCTTAATACAAAGATTCCGGAACAGGTTTTGTTTCGTCTACATCTAAAAAAATGGCTGAGTTATAACATTTTGAATTTCTATTGTGGCTGACATTTTAAAACGACCTGATTTTTGTCACGCGATAACAGGCGTATTTATGAACCGATTTGAATGTAACTTGGTCTGTACATAGTACAGACCAATGTCTCGGCCGAGTTCGTTGGCCAGCTTCATTCGCCATCTTGTTTCAAAAGGGTTGCCATTTAAAAATAAATTAAATTTAAAATTTAAAATGAGGTATTAAAAAATTGGAAAATGAAAAAGCATTTTTTTTATGTGTTTGGCCTTGATACAAAGATTCTGGAGCAGTTTTTGTTTCTGAAAATTTGTTCTTTTGTTTATATCTTAAAAAGTGGTTGAATTATAGCACTTTGAATTTCTATCATGGCTAACACTTTGAAACGATCTTATATTTGTCACGCGATACCACACGTATTCGCCTATTTCGATGGAAGAAGGCATGTGGATAGTATACATCAATATCTCGACCAAGTTCGCTGGCCAGCTTCATCAGCCATCTTGTTTCAAAATGGCGGCCATTAAATTAAAAAAAAATTATATTTAAAGTGAGGTGCAAAAAAATTAGAAATTGAAAAAGGTTTCTTTCTTAAGTATTTGACCTTGATATAAGGATTCAGGAGCATTTTTTGTTTGTCTTTATCTTAAAAAATGGCTCAGATATAGCAGTTTCAATTTCTAAAGTTGGTGACATTTTGAAAAATCTGATTTTTTGCCTGCGACAGCACTCGTATATATCAACCGATTCCGATATGAGTGATCATGTGCACAGCAATTACTAAGGTCTCGACCAAGTTCACTGGTTAGCCTCATCTACCATGTTGTCTTAAAATGGCAGGCACTTTAAGAAATCGCCGAATTTGGCAGCCAAATATAAATGACTTTAAATAAAAGCAGCTTGGATAAAGCTGACTAATTTCGCGAAATTCTCATTCATAATGATTTAGTATTGATAAAAATTAGTATTGAATCTCCTACATTCGGTTTCCACTTAATTGAGCTTCGTGTGTTTGAATAATATAAGTTGGCTTTTTAAAAATAAGGAATATGAAAGCTACCTCTTCCTCCCGGCACTGGCCGGAAGGACTTTTTAAATTCGAATTAGTTTTCGAAATATTATTTTTTTTTTGTAATTTTATATACATTTTTCTAATGATGGTAACTCAAATTTTAATCAAACAGATATTTTTTTTCATATTTCAGAAAAGGTTGACATGGTAACAAGGCTATTGTTGTTTATTTGATAATAAATGTTTATTTACTTTTATTTCTTTTTATAAATTATATAAATTATTTTGTTCTATAATTATTATTTATTTTTTTTTATATTTCCATTAGAAAATAATAGAAAATAATTAAAAAATACGGTACTACTTAGTTATTCCGTCGACCAATTTCGCCAAATTATATAAATCGCCAAATTATACAAATTGACATAATTTTTATTTTAAATAATGAAAGAACAAATAAATTAGTATAACATTAATGAATATACAAATAAAAAGTCGAAACAAAAATCACTTAATGACGTAAACACGTGTAACTTGCTTAAAGTCAAGTGAATGTGACATTTACGATCAATCATTATTGACATTTAATCTTATAGATGTAAATTTCCAACTGGGCGAAAAATGTCCGAACCAGGATTCGAACCAAGGATCTCCTTGCTGAAGCCGCCAGTGCTCTGCCATCTGAGCTATCCCGGACGAATCTGGTGGGACTTTTTCACCCAGCTAACCAATGATCATAGCATCTGGTCTGAAACCTGGTTCAGCTCAACAGAATAAATCACAGGTAATGGAACACCAGAAATTGCTGGATGCGTATGATTTATTTACCAATTAGAATAATTGTGTTAAAATTAATCTTATAGTAATTTAATCTTATAGTTTGGCGATAGATTTTTGGTAGACGGGATAACTAAGTAATACCAAAAATGCATATGTAACTGGTATTTGAAAACCAGGTTTTCGCCAAATTTTCGTTAAAAAAAAAAAAAAAAAAAAAAAAAAAAAAAAAAAAAAAAATCACGCCAAACCTGCTGTGCGTATCATCTGGCCAAATATTACCACTTGAAAAAAAAAATGCTAACTGGCGAGTTGAAAAAAAGCCATTGGCGAGATTTGCATACGGCTAGCGTAACAGTACCAAGAATTCTTTGCAACCATGGCAAATTTTATGTAGTTTTATTCGAAAAAAAAATTTGTTTTTTTAATCAAAATGGAAAACTTACGGTCCCATATTGGCGTGATTTTTTTCTAATGCCAATGTCATATACGGAACGGGCACTTCACTGGCGCCAAAGTATCATTATTTTGCTTGATATGGTAAGCCGGATGTTGTTGTTTATGCTGTTGATGCGTTCCCCAAATTGGCGTCGTTAAAAAATCGCGCCAATGTGGGACGTATATGACATCTGTGCCAAACTTTCATATGAACGGCGAAGGGATCAGACTGTATTTGTTTACGGCAGTTGATGACTTGAACTATTATAATATAGATGAAATGATGGCGGTAGAATAATATTTGGCGACTTATCACCTGTGCTTGGCTAACATTAAAGTACCAAAATTGCACCTAGAGTATAAAAAGCGAAGTGGTCCACCTGGAAATGTTGATAATAGTCACATGACTTAGGCTATTGTTATAGAGATTGTTTTAAAATACTGGGAGAAAAAGACTCTGTATACTTAATTTATTTTATTTTAGCTTCTTTTCAAATGTTTAACTGATCCTCTTTAATCAAAAACGAAAACAACCATTGGATCTCTTAACAGCAACTGATTCGCCCTTAAATTTTTGCAATCAAAGGGAATTGAATGGAAACCCGTTTACAGGGAGATCTGCACAGTTTTTTTTTCAGTATAATTCAAACTTCTCTAATATTTTAAAAACCCATCAGATTAGCGTGTTTTTAGATCCTGTGGTGTCTGAACGGGGGTTGGCGAGCGTAGCTTACAGGCGGCAGAGCCCCCTAGTAAAGTATAAATATAGATGAGATAAATAAGTATGAATATAGATTATTAATTATAGATGAGGATTACTTAAGCATATTTTAAACAGTTTTAATTGGTTAGGACAGAAGAAAAATTATGGCTATCAAATTTCCTATCAAATTAAATCTTCTCTGTACTTTACTAAATTATGGTTATTTTACCAGATTCATACAGAATTGCTGAACGATAATTTTTTTATGTCTGGTTCAACGAAATTTTTATGAATTAAACCTTTATTTATTGATGGTACTTATAAGTAACACGCACTTAAAACTTTCATTCCATAGTGAATATTACTAATATTCTAATGGTTCTTTGCAAAAACACTCTTTTAACTCCACTTTATCAGGATACATGGCCTCAGTAGTTATAGGTTTGTTATTTTAGCGATGAAGGAGGCTATCTTTGAAACAGTCGATGTGTTTTGTGCTGACATTTTGTATAGATTGTCACGTTCGTCTTTTTATTACTGTAAACATAATAAAGAATATAAGATAAGTGTTGAATTTTTTTACAAGTTTATTATGATCTTAGAATACAATTTGACTAGCTATTTAAGGTGAACGGTGTATGTATTTGATTTAAAAGTTGAATTACTCAGTGGTACTTATAAGTACCGACATTACACAGGGTGTTGGAGAAAAACTTCTTGTTTACTTTTCGTCCGTGTAATTAGCCACCGTTTTTATCTGCTTTATAATGCAATTACTAAATTCTAGTGTAGTAATGGTTTTCTTGGTATTTCTTTTCTGTTTCATTATTATTTTTTATATAAAATCGAGAAAGTTGTGGCACCGGCTCTTTTTTGCTATGCTAGAAATGACATACGTAAATTCATATATTGCATATAAGGAGATAGGAGAGAACATGCTGTCCCTGGAATATAGGCATCGCATAACTAAAGGACTGCTAACAAGAGCGAAATCTAAAAAAAAAAGTTTTTTTTTTATGCCATTAAATTTCAATTTTTACTCATTTTTCATGTGTAAAATAAAACAGTTTAATATTTTGTTATTGTTAACTTGCGAGTGTCCACTTGTTATTTCGTATTTTTAAGAGTTTAAACTTAATATTTGAAATACCATGTGGATTTTCTGTTACGAGAATATTTTAGGCATAGTATACTGGCGGTACTTTAAAGTACCACTTTAATTAATTACCTCTAACAAATTAAATTTCTCACGGATGAGTATTTATATATATATATATATATATATATTAATTTTCATTGTAGTTGAAAAAAAATACATGGAAAAAATTGCAATAGATCAAAATGCAGTAGATAAAGGCTTAATGATTTCTTTTCCATTCATTTAGAACTAGACCATTGTAGAAACTCTATTAATTTATGAAGATCAATCAGTGATGAAAAATAACTGTTCAAAAATTTTCATGAATCTGGTAAAATACCTGTAATTTTATCTCTGTTCTGACCAACCAGAACATTTCTTAATGTAATAATTTACTTTGGAATGACGTGCCACATACATGCAGATGTTTTTGTAAATTGGTTGTGTAGGCTGCCAAATCTTGTACCACACTTTTTGAATAATCATCATCTTTTTATTTAATCGCAGAATTTCTGTTGTCAAATAAATCGAAGATTTCTGTAAATATTATATCTGTTCATAATTAATTAAAAACAATTGCAAGAATGCATAGAGTTTAATTAAATAGTTAAAAAACACATTAAAATCATTTATAAAACAAAACAGTAAACGTTTTGAACTTATTTAAAGCTCCTCTTCAGTAATATAAATAAACATAACATTATTAGAAATAACATAATTCAACTTGCAGTTGCGAGCATGTGCCAGAAACAAATAAACACGGAGATAGGTAATTGAGTCAGTCATTCCCACCAGAATATACCATCTTATCCTGACTCAATTATGCATCTCCGTGTTTATTTGTTTCTGGCACATGCTCTCAACTGCAAGTTGAAATACTAGGTTGAGCAAAAAATTCTGGGAAATTTGGGAAAGTTACATTGTTATGCTCAAATTAACAACAAAAGCAACAAGGACTATGCTTTAAAGTAGAGACCGTCATAGTCCACGACTTTCTGCCACCGTTCTGCTAGATTCCGGATTTGCTGGCTAAGTTTGTCGCCGTTACCAGCACCTTGATTCTCATTAATCTCATTGACGGCTTTCAGAATCGTTAGGCCTTTTCTCCAATAATGTCGGGTCAACACACGCAAATTATACTGTTCAATAGGCATTTTGGAGCCAAAGTTCCTGAACTCCTATAAATATACCACTAGTACTCCTATATACGATACAAATATTCTGGTTATTATTAGATAAAAAATTTCCCAGAACTTTTTGCTCAACTTAATATGTTATCTCTCGTGATGTTGTGTTTATTTATATTACTGAAGAGGAGTTTTAAATAAGTTCGAAACATTTAATGTTTTGTTTTTTAAAGGATTTTTATGTGTTTTTTAACTATTTAATTAAACTGTCTGTATTTTTGCAATTCTTTTTAATCTCCTTTTAGCCCGATACACTTTTCCAGCGATGTTCAATAGTTTTGATACCCCGTAAATAGTGAAAACATTCGAGCTACCAAAAATAGCCATCAACCATAGACTCCACTTCTTCATTGTTGGCAAATCTTTTACCAACGAGACATTTTTAAGTTTGTAAAGAGAAAACAATTCGAGGGTGCTAAATCTGGCGAATAGGGTGCATGAGAAAGCAATTAGAACTTTAATTCATTGTTTTTTGCCATCGCAATAACAGAAGTGTGAACTGCTGCATTATCTTGGATGAAACGTTTATTTTTGATTTCATCACTAAAATGCTGCAATAAGTTCGCATAATACTCACCGCTAATTGTTTTTCCTTATACAAGATAATAAAAATTATTTCACGCCTATTCAAAAAACTGACGCATTGACCTTGCCAGCAGATGGAACTGTCTTCGTCTTCTTTGGAGCAGATTCTCATCTTTCAATCTATTATTTTGACTGTTTCTTCGTCTCAGATGTGAAGTGATGGAACCATGTTTCATCCATGGTTATGAATCGTAAAAACTCGGCTTTATTGCTGTAAACCTCGCCAAACATTCGACTGAAACAGACTACCGATGCTGCACAGCCTTCTCATGTTCAATGTTTCAGTCAGTATGTGATATACAGCAACTTTTTGAAATGTCTATCATGCCTGCTAGTTCGCGCACTTTCAATGGACGGTTATCCAATACCATTTTATGGATTTTCTTTGCCATTTTTGGAGTGGTCACCTCATTTGGTCGGCCAATGCGATGTTCGTTTTGTCAGCTTGTACGGCCTTGTTTAAACTCTGACACCCAACATTTTATTATTGTAAACGAAGAAGCAGACAACCCCATAGTAGAATCAATCTGGACTTTTATAATGGTTGGACTGAGATCTTTCAAATGAAAGAATTATATCGCATAACGATGACCAACTTTTTCCATGCTTACAAATTAATGAGAGCGTTTACTATTAATGACTCTGAAACAAATAATAAACGATGTAGCGACTTCAAACTTCAGCTGTACAAGGTTGGTAATTTCGACCTCGGTCATTTTCTTCAAACAGCTACCGCCATCTATACGTCAGGTCGTGTACTTATGGGACTATCTATATATATATCTTAAATATTATGAAATTTCATTGTTTCATGTAATGTACAGTGCTGTAATGCGTATTTATATTTTTACTATACTGTGGAAACAGGTACATACAGGGAGTAACTTAGAAGGTTTGGAATAATTAACCGTATTTTCATTATTTCTTATCGTAAAATTTGATTCATTTCCAGAGCAATCCTTTGGAACGAATTTGGGTTCGAGAACCGAGGTACCACAGTATACTACAAAAGGTTTTAAAAATCCTCAAGAATACTTTTAAATAGTTTTTCTACAATCTTAAAATTTTTCTAAAATTTCCTAAAATTGAAACTAATTTGCATTCTACTTAATTGGCCTCAGGATTAATTATTCTTTAACAATTGTAATGTTAATCCCATTAAAGATGAAAGTCAGCAATGGGATTTTCTGTATCATAATGCATTTAAATTAGTTAATCTAATTTGAATATTTCATGTGCGAAATGTTTTTTAAATTCTGAGGATTAAAATCAAAGAAATTTCATGAATTTTGATGGTGTTGTAGTTAACAAAAAAGTATAAGTAGTTAAACGCAAACCATTCAAAAAATGTTTTACATTGTAACTTTATGATATAAGGGCCGAAAATCCATGAGATACATTGATTGGTAGAAAAAATTGTTATGTTTATATGTAATGTTTATACGTATATGTAAATAATTATACGTTCATATATATTTCTGGATATTTTCTATTTTTGTGTTTCTTAATTTCCGAGACTTTCATTTTCTGAAATAGTTACACATTTATGAATACTTTTAAAACAGAAATTAAAAAATTTTGTCATTATTAAATTATGAAAGGATTAATTTTGCAATCTGTGATTAAATTGATCTAAATCTAAACGAATATTGAAAAAAAAAATTCATTATTTAAAACTACAATCATGTATTGTTAGTTATATATAGTCTATGGTCTATGGCAATTAAGAGCATTAATATTTTAAAGGAAAAGTTTAAAGTGACTTTTTTAATTATCTGAGAAATTATTATTAAATGAATCTTTGGGGTACAATTTAAGCATGCATTAGAAATCTAAGAAGTATTTTACTTTCGTAAAAGAAACCATCTTTCCTTTTATGAGTCTCACATTTTGTTAGTTGAAAATATGGACTGAATTGTCAAAAGATATTAGACATTTCCGATTTTCAACGGCTTGTCGAATATCTAGAGAAATACTTGAGAAATTATTCTTGAACTTTAATATGTAAAGAACATGTTTGAACTCATATTTTCATCATGACAGCATTTAGAAGACCAACAACAAGCTGTATAAAAAACATTTGATCGCCCTGTTCATAAAAGTCTAGAAATATTCTGTAAGTGTAGCAGATGGTTTTTCAAAATGCATATATAAATGTTTCCTATAAAATTAAAAAATAAATTATATTCTTGTTTTGTTTATAACCTGCCGGATTTTGAATAAAATTTCGCGACACTTTCAGAAAATTTTACGAACTACAGCAGAAAAGCTATTTTACATTTAGAAATGAATATATTGAATATTTGATAAGATGCATTCATTTAAAATTTTGTAACTGCGCATGCGCGGATGATTTGGTTGTCAGTTACATAAAACAACTTATGCAAAAGAGTAGCCGAATATCGTAAAAACACAGACGGACATTTGCGATGTAGTCAGCTGCATTTAAGCTATTTCCTAAAGGAAACGTGAATATAAAGGATTCGTCATAAAGTGCAAATACTAGTAAACACACCTTTCGTTGCCCGGATGCGGTTCGATTCTGCCGAGCAAAGCTAAGCCCAGACCTGGCATCAAACTAGTGAAAGAAAATAGGCTCGGGACAAGCCTGCGGGTCGCTCAAGGTTCGGATTCGCAAAAAATGAAAAAAGACTAAATTGAAATTTTAGATCGTGCACGATAAATCATTATAGCAACAATCACTATAATGAGGATCTTCTGTTAGAAACTGTCAATGAATCAATAATTTTATTAAAACAGGCAATCATAAAATAGCTTTATAAAAATACACTCAAAAATGTCTTCGAAAAAAATTTAGTCTGAAAATTTCTATCTGTGGACAATTTTTTCCGAAAATAAAATTCAAAATTGGAAGCCCCAACCGCTTTCAAAGTCAGGTGTTCCTTATTATATCAATGATTTTCTGCCGTGACATCGGGGAAGCTTTTTCTGTAAAAGGAATTCTATTGATATTATAAAAAAAATTCGTGAAAAAAAATCTGTTTCATATTTTTTGAGTTTTTGTTTTTTAAATTATCCCCGAAGGTTTCTTTCATACACGGATATAAAATCTATTCTTTTGGTGACAAAAATTAGATACCGCGACAACTTAATAAAAAACAAAGTGCTGAAAAAGTGACTTTAAAGAAAAATTGTATTAAATTAAAAAATAACTGCAGGAGCGCAGAGTAAAATTTGCTGAAAAGGGGACAAAATTGACTATATTGGGTTAAAAGATTAAACCGGATTCCTTTTGCTAATGTCAAAACACCGCCTCGTAAAGCTAAAACAAGCTAAAATTGCATACAAATTAAATTAAAAAAATTTAAATAAACAATTGAAAATCTGACTTTTAGGTAGATTTGGACCTGTCTTCGTCTATTCGCAGCCAAATTTACAGACATCTACATGCGTAGATTTCACTAGCCATCGCTAACACACACAGAGAGAGACAATCATCTTTCTTTTATTAATACGAGTTGGAACCCGTCGAAATCCGACGAACTAAAATGTTTGGAAAGAAACTGTTAGATCAAATTTATGATAAACCTGCAAAAATAATTACAATAAAAAATTCTTCTTGCATTGGTTGTCTAACTCTTAAAACAAATAATATTTTTACCCTAAAATTAATAAAATGTTATTTCCATGAACTTGAACTGCTTAAATTATTGAAAAATTAAACTGTATTAGAATACGTAATCAAGATGAATAATTGTGATGAAGCTATCGATTGAGGCTCTTACGTTTATTTTTACGGGATGAAAAATCAGTAAAAAGGATTTTGCTTTGTCACATCATAAAATTTTCATCCATAAAATCTAAACTGTACGTTATTTTCACTTTCTCAAAATTTACATACGCACCACTCAAGTTCACAATTTAAAAGTATTTTAATGCGCAATAGATTATCAATGAATGTATTTCCAAACATAAAGTCACGTTTGTCCGATACAACTTTCCATGTGAACATTCTCACAAACTTTAAGTTCTAATCTCAGTACCCGCGAATAAAACATTCAGAAATTTGCCTTTAGTTGTCATAGTATTGGCCATTTAGTATTAGTCAAATGTTTAGTTTTATCAAAAAAAGTGATCGTTTTGTTTTAAATATGACATCATTTTTACTCACTGAATCATTTTGCCTAGCGTCACAAACTCGGTATCAGCGTAATGTAAAAATATTCAAATAAAACTGATTTATGAAGAAGAATGTGTGTGTTTTTTTTAATGGCTGACGTCATTTTCTGTTCAAAAATTATAAAAAAAAGTTACTTTTATTTGTAATGTGAAAATGGCATCAATAAGGATATAATCAATAAAAATAAATAAACCATGACTATTTTTATTTTCCCTTTCCCTTTAATAGAAATGGTGTACTTCAGTTGCCACAATTACAAAATTGGCACTAAAAACTATAAAACTAGTAAATCTGCAGATCAGGAGCCTCAACGTCAGCTCTACAATTCATTGTGTTTAGCACCCTTTGAGTAATATTAATCTTTCTACAAAAAACGAAATTTAAAGTTTTGAAATTACATAAACATTTATAAAACGAAAAAATATTTCGAAGGTTTCTGACATTAGAAGCGTTAAATTAAATCCCTTGTTTTGTAATGGTATTCTGAAAATCTCATGAGCTACTTATTCTGGTAATTTTTAGATAATAAAGTAGATTTCTTCAGGGGGGCTCTGCCCCCCTGAACCCCTTCGTAGTGTAATTTAATTTACATTTGTAATTATCAATTAATTGTGTTAATGCCCTTTAGTAAATTCTACCAATAGACGGAAACGTACATGAATTCTTTTCTACAGCCCTGTATATTACGTGAAGATTTTTACGCGTCGTCTATAACATTTAAATTTAATGCAGACAAAAAACCCTCTTAAAACGGCTCATATCACATTTCCGGGGATTAGTATGCATAGTGTGCACCATATATCCAGTTTCTGCGGGGTCCTGTATATGGTTCTATTTAAATTCTGCAAACATTTGTTAGTATACTAAATGTAATTGGGTTGGGAAATACATAACTCAAAAAAAAAAAAAAAAAAACACTGAAGCAATTCGCGCTCATTTTCATTTATACTTACGAATTCATTTGTGTATCCCTGTACATGGTCTATACAATATTTAAGCACTACTTATTAAGCACAAATTTACTTAACGTTAAAACGCACACCATAATCGAAAATGCTCTTCAGCAATCATCCCTAATAGACCAGAACTGTATCCGAAAATTTTTATGTGACCCTATAAATGAACGATAAATACGATACAAATCATATTCAAGCTTCTTGTAGTCAACCACAGTAATGTAATTTAATTTCATAATGTTTGAATTAGTGCAACACAATTAACACACTGACGACAGGCAATTTAATTAAATCTGGGTTTAAAAACAGTAGAAGCTCCCCCCTCTTCTGAAAGTGTCTCGGAAATTGGTTTCTGAGATATGTTTTTCATGTTTATGCAGCAGTAAATATCTTTCAATGTACGGATGTAATATATAATGTCTTACAATCTATAAAAAATATGGACAACACAATATAAATGTCTTTTATGTAAGGTAGAAGTCACTCCCTTAGCCAATGATGTATACTGAATAAAAACGAGAATTCTCGTTTCCCGTCACTAATGTGTTAAAATAAGCTGTGAAGAGTTTTTTTTCCCCCGTAGACCACATTTTAATCGACCACTTTTGTGTGACCCTGAAAAAAACATATGCTTTGCACCCCATATACTACAAAAATGTTTCAAAAATACATATCAATTTTATTATTTTCATTCAGAGTAACATCATTAAAAAACGCCACAAAAGGATTTTCTTCAAAGATTGTAATATTATGAATACATTTGAGTTCCCTGTACGCATGCTGTAAGTGCTACACATATTTTATAGTAACCAGGTTCTAGTGCACCTTAATAAAGTATATAAATTTCATTACGTTTAAAATTGTGTAACATTATTAAAATACACCGCAGACGATTTTTCCCAAAGACTATAATGTAACGGAATAGTTTTGAGTGCCCCTGTAATTAAGCTATGAATGCTACACTCTTCATTTTTAATACCAAACATACTTTGGCAAACCTCAATAACGTATATCCATTACATGTAATCCCGACTATATTTACGCGAGTTAGAGCACGTAGAGAAACACGGCAGGAGACAGATAGAAAAACTGAAGTCATAAATACTTTTCATCCATGTTGGAAAGTGTTAAAAAGGATTTACATGCCTTTAACTGTACTTTTTTTTTTCACTTATAGCATGGTTAAACATTAGTTTAAACATCCTAATCCATGCGATAGCAATAACATATTAAAAGCCCCCCAAAATATGCATATCTGGAGATCTATAAATCTACTGGAAAATAATTCATTATCGTGCCCACTGTTAATTGCATAAATTGCATCGATTTGGCGCGATAAAATATTTTTTGTAATAGCCTTTTAATAGTACCTGCAACAAAATTAACGTAATTTACTAACTTCATTCATATTTGACGCAATGATAGGCTACGAATAACAGTCGCTAGGCAACGAAGAAAAGGAAAAAAAAAGAAATATGTATCATGTAAAACAAGAAAATTAATTTAAAAATTCTTTATATTATTGGAATACATGTATAAATGTCCTCAAAACATTATACACGTAAATAAAAAAATCTGATAGATATATTGATAAAACTTCAATATAATAGTAATAATTGCCGAAACGTCAGTGAAGGCTTACTGTGGAGACACGAAAAGTTTTGATTTCCGTTTGTCTGTCTGTCTGTCTGTCCGTCTGTTCCGCGATAACTGCCGCAAAAAGCATCCGATCGGCTTGAAATTAATGTGGCATGTTGATGAGGTACTCGGACTTAGCTGTATGGTTTTTGGTTAAATTTGGTTCATTCGTTCGGGAAATATAGAACATTTTATTTTGCTCTGTAATGCTTTTCAATGGCAAGTCAGACGATTTTCAAATTTTCATTTGTTGAAAGAAATGGCTCATATAAAAAATGGATTTAAATGGTAAATTTTTGATGCTGAAATTTTTAAATAAGAGTAGTAAATTATTCCTATTAGTTTGCAATTTTGTCAAAACATTTGTCAGAGCTTTTAAATTAGGTGTATAACTTATGATGGAATTTTATACATGTGTTCGAATAATATAAAACATTTTATTTTATGAATTTACTTATATTTCATTTTTTTTCTTTTAGCCGTTGCGTAGCAACTATATCTCATCTAAAAATATCATAAATGTGAAAGTATGTATGGTTTTTAAAGTCAAATCAAAGTTAAAAGGAATGAATTAATGAATGCCTTTGTATAGATATTTGCATATAGATTGATTTAAACGCAGAAATGAAAATAGTATTTATATACTATATAGAATAATATCTTTATTTATGTATTCAACTATTTTGATTATAAAGGAAAAAGTTCGTTATTTTCATACAGAATAAACTGACATTATTCTATTAAACTTTATAAACTTTATTGTTGCCAAAAAAAAAAGGGAATAACAATTTCTCCCAAAGAGTTCATTTTAATTTGTAAGATTTTCACGTGCAAAGGGAAAATGCAGCAAATTACAAATAATAAAAAAGATAAATAGGACAGGAATGAATACATATAAACATTTCACACCAAATACCACCTAAATTAATTTTTGTAGTGGTATTTTCCCACACTGCGAAGAAAGATTCCTCGATTTACACGATTTTACTTGGCCTTCCTTTTCTCATTGGTTGCGATTTCATTTTCGCAATTGCGTATATTAATTGGCACAAAATTTTACATTTTTATGACTGAGGTATATGTAAGGCCATACAAATAAGAAATTCCGTATTGTTTCCTATAAAATGTGATAAAGTGTTGGTTAACTATATATGTTTCTATTAAGAGGAGCAGGGCTGCCAATACCCTGGATACCAGTATTTTAATACAAAAAATGTTACTTTATTTAATTGAAACATTTGCGCGATTTAAAAGAACAACATTTTCTGTAAGGTAATAGTGTTGTGCAAAAAGCCTGAGACTTGCCATGTCTGGTGGTGAGTGAAATGTTTTATTTAATGCATTTATCTCTATTTTAATGCTACGTGAACAACGTCCCGTGTAACAGCTTGTAGAGTGTAAAATAAATTATTAAAATAATCCCTATTACGAAAAATGAAACAAAATGCCCGGCTAAGGGAAATAAAAGGTTAGTTAACCTTTCGTAATTTGACCTGAACACAGGTGTGCATCAAATTTCAACGGTGTTTGTAACATCACGATTTTAAATTAAATGTGGATACTATTAAAAGGCTATCACAAAAAATACTTAACGGCGCCATATCACGTTTATCTATTTAGTCAATTGGAAGTGGACACGATGATGAATTATTAACCGTTAGGTTTAGAACTCCCCCTACTTTAGGGTGATTTTAGTAAGTTAATGCTATCGAGTACATTTTTAGATATTTAGATTAGATCTTAGATATAAATATTGCAGAATGGTAATCAAAATTATTATTAGATTTCTAAATTAAATGTCTCAGTTTACATTTCCAAAAGTTCTTTATCCATTAGATACAGATGTTTGTGGTTAGCAGGCAAGTAAATACTGCTGTATGGATATTAGGATAACGTAA
This sequence comes from Maratus speciosus, assembly GCA_963932465.1. Lineage (NCBI taxonomy): Eukaryota > Metazoa > Arthropoda > Arachnida > Araneae > Salticidae > Maratus > Maratus speciosus. Next base: position 270,397,122 of record OZ010791.1, read on the forward strand.
AATGCTTGACCAAGTTGTTGCTTATCCTTATAAATCGCAGTGTAAAAATGAATCTAAGATATAGGATAATCATTAACTTAATCAATAGAAAATTACAAATGCAAAATAAATTACACAACGGGGAGTTCAGGGGGGGGGGGGGCACCCCCCTGAAGAAATTTGCTTTATTATATAAAAATTACTAGAATAAGTAGCTCGTGAGAATTTCAGAATATCATTACATAACAACGTGTTTAATTTAACGCTTCTAATGTCTGAAACCATCGAAATATTTTTTTCTCCTTCTATAAATGTTTGTGTAATTTAAAAGTTTAAATTTTGTTTTTGTAGAAAGCTTAATATTAAGCAAAATTTGCTAAAAACAATAAGTTGCAGAGATGACGTTGAGGCTCTTGATCTGCAGATTTACTAGTTTAAAACCCTTATTTGGAATTTTACTTTCCATAATTTGACATTTAAATCCATTAATCAAACGTGCCATTTTCTTTCAACAAATGGAAATTTGAAAATCGTCTGACTTGCCGTAGAAAAGCATTATAAAGAAAAATAAAATCTTCCATATTTTCCGAACGAATGAACCAAATTTAACCAAAAACTATACAGCTACGTCCGGGTATCTCACGAATATGCCCAATTAATTTCAAGCTGATCGGGTGCTTTTTGCGGCAGTTATCGCGGAACAGACAGACAGACAGACAAACGGAAATCAAAACTTTTCGTGTCTCCACAGTAAGACTTCACTGACGTTTCGGCAAAAAATTAATATCTCAAAAATAAATTGAGATACAGCTTTCAAACAAATTCCATTTAAAAGAGCATTTTTTCCCTTATACGACGGTGTAAAAATTAAAAATATGCGATGTTTAGAAGTTTAAAAATTTTCAGTAGCGAAAATTGTAAAACCGAAATTTCATTTCAAATTTCAGAGTGTTGCCATTCGCAGAATGACGTATGCGTTACGCACAGATATGTTTGTCCTTTATAATATAGATAGATAAAGTAATTTTGAAGCAAAAAATCAAAGCGAACAAAATTTAATTGACCATTTCGTATCCATGTTATGATTGTAATTGTGAAAAAACAATCATGTTATTGACATCGTCTATTATTTTTATGTACTTATTGCACGCCAATTGTTATATTTTAGCGAAAAAGATTTATAAGAAAGAGCGTATTTTATAACAAATCTTAATTACTATGCCCATTCAATTTTATCTATACCGTTGTTAGCAGAGTGCCTTTACTAATAACATAATGGCTACATACACATTTAACGCATGCTCAAACTTCAGATTCTTTTACAAACTGTGGAAATACACAATATACATTCCCGAACTTAAAAATGTTCACCTAGACAACTTTAATCAGATTAAATTAAACTGAGAATGGCAATACTTTTGCCTGTATTAGCAGTAGTCAAAGATCAGCCGTGTTTCGAGACTACGCGTGATTTGATTAAACCAATCAAATACGATAATAAATGGCCAGATTGACAAGATTGTCTCGATCAATCAGATATCTTCATTACTATCAGCTGGGGTAGGAAGGCACCATTCATGTTGGAAACAAGAATGACGTCCACACACATGGTCTGATTTTTAAAAGTACATGCAGAGAGCTGCCGAGTCTTCGGAATTTTGAAATGACCCGTTTCCTAATAGAATTCTGCGCTTTATTTAATCTCGAATTTTCTGTATTAAATAAAGCGACTTTTTCTGTTAAGAAATAGTTGCTTTTAAAAATCCGAGGTCTTGGCAAGTCAGTCTATCGTACCACCATTCTCAAATATTGCTTCTCTTTGTACTGAAGTTGCCAACATTGCATACTTTTAACACACAATAAATAATCCTATATTAAAATGTTTGATGATCTCCTTTAAATATCTATACAGATACGGTGACTTTTTTAGCTTTAAATCTTCCCTTGTATATTAGAACTGTAATCTAAAAAGTCACATTCAAATACTATATGCGGTTTTTGTAAAAATTGAGAATGTACAATACATATATACATAAAGATACATATAAGGGCCAAAAACAGAAACTTTTTTTTTTGAAGACGCTTAAAAATATCACAATTTATAAAAAGCAATTTAATGCTATTTATGCGATGCATATTTCTTATTTATAAGCACGAGTTTGCATTTAGAGCATGATTCTTATGTAACTCATTGTAATTTTCCTGTAACTTAAGAAGAAAACATCAAACTGTGAAAAATTCAATTCTGTTGGAATTTTTAATGTAAATATTTATATTGTCGTGAATATAGCTATTATTACACAAATGCATACAAACATTGAAAATGGCTTATGAAATGTTTTGTTATAGTTGTTGGTTTTTTCGATCTTGAGATTGATACAGGTAATCGTAAACATTATTTTATTATTCAATTTGTTGTTGATTATCTAATTTCCTACGTAACTAGAAATTCATTGGGAAATATGAATTAAACACATTCTTTTCATCCCGAAGTTCAAGAACAATTCGTCAAGAATTTTTCTAGATATTCAACAAAATGTCTGAAATTGTAAGAGACTGGCGACTGTTGGTAATGTACTGTATTATGTATTTGGATTGAATTGTAATTTGTTGGAAAATTTCAAAAGGAGAAAAAAAAATAAAAACAAAAAATAAGAAAAGTATAGCTAGTCGTTTTCTAGTGTATGTTATTTTTCTTGTTGGTGCAAAGATATCATGCATTGTTTACGCTACAAGGAGTCTCGCATCGAATCTTTCGGCACCTTTTAGCAGATATCTATTTTTTGAGTTGCAGGAATATATTCTGGAAAATGCCGACAGCTTTTGACTTTCAATCTAGCAGGCGTGTCACTATGCGAGGGACGTCCGCAAGTTTTATAATACGTAGTGTAACTTTTCAAAGAATTTATTCATTGAAAGCTCCTAATTCCACGCTTCGTCCAATTGTTGTTTTTGTTACATAAAATATACCAGTGGGGCTTTGCCAGCTTCACTGATCAATTTTTCCGAAACAAACCACAAATTACAGGAACCTGGGCTTAGGGCATCACTACTTTCGGCGGCCTACGCCGACTACATTCTAAAATCTAACGAACTTTGGATTATTACGATTTTTTATTTCGACCCAGATGAAATTAAAATTTTTAGCATCGCCGTTTACATTGCTATAGGATACAATTTGTCATTCTTCTAATATGAATTTAATCACAACAGTAGAAAATTTTACCGGAGACTTCTTTTCCTTTCAAAACAAAATTGTCAAACATCTCCGTGGAAAGCGGAAAAAAGCTAAAAAATGTATTAAAAATTCGGAAAAAATTGAAAAATCATAGAGAATCCAAATTTACTATATTGGGTTAAAAGATTGAAACAGGTTCCTCCTTACTAATGTGTAAAAATCACCGCGAAGCATACCCCCCCCCCCCCCTAAAAATTTAAATTTAAAAATCCAATCAAAAAACTCAAAAACTGGTTTCGATGTGCATGACTTCAGGCTTTCAAGATCAGGTACCTACCTGTCAAATCTTGTAGCTTTGAGCGTAGCATTTATTTAACCCTTAAATGCCGGGTGTTGTTTTTCGGCAACATACCCAATTTAGGCTCTAAAATACTATTAGAATAATATTGAAGCTATAATGCCTAATGTTGCCAATAAAATACATTCTGAAAATATTATTAAATCGATTTTCAGCATGTAGATGGCAACACTTGTGCTGTTTAAGAATAAAGATAGATTTATTTTTTGAATTGTTGCTTCTTGTTCTTTTTGTTTTGTTTGGAAGCTTGCGAAATACCCTATTTTCGTCTGCCGTGAGCAAGTAAAATTTATTTCTTATTATAGATCCTAAAATTCTTGTGTGTTTAATATTATAGAATTTTATAAAGTAAAATTATTTTTTCAATTAAACACCAGTATTGTCGATTAATAAGAAACTGTTTTTTAGCCGTAAACCATACTTAACGCAAAATATGATTTTTAAAAGTATTTTTCCCGTGATTTATTTAAAAAATGAAAGCCGAAAAACATTATTACAATGATTTTTGAAAAATCAGGCATTTAAGGGTTAACTACGGAATAGGATAACATTTACGCTAATCTTTTTTATTTGAGAATTTTATAAGTTTTATGGTACAGTAACTTTCGTTGCATGGTGAGTGTGGCTCATTGTTTTACAAACAAAATTTGCGTTAATTTACAACGAGGTATTCGACATGAAAACCTGATAACAAATTAGAAACGATTTTAGCGGTAAGGGGTTAATTTTAGTATTTTTATTTTCGAATTCAAAGCATTTACAATATACCATGCAGTAAAACGATTTTGAAACTCCAAACAAGAAACAACGACGATGAAAATTATCTAATTCTTTTGGAATTTTGAATATTTTGCTTAATTACCTTCCTCTGACATCTTTGGCCGCCCATTTCTTTAAGTAACTGCTTTGAAATAAATACATAGCACGAAAATATTTCAGAACCTTCGAAATTTCATTTAACCTCAAAATTGTTTCCCGAAACATACTTAGGAATTCCTGAAATAGAAACTAATTTTCACTTTACTTAAGTGACCTCAGTTTTAATTACTTCTAACGAATTTTAATGTTGATGCCACTAAAAAGATTAAAAAGTTAAAACGTCATCTTTGTTGTTACCTTCAATAAATTATTGCAACCTGGATAACTGCGTTTTGAATAATTCATGCACAAGGAGTGTTAAATTTTTTATAGTTTGAATGAATAAAATGGAACTTGCATATTACAAACTTAATAATTATAAGTCGAATAAAAAAGCTCATTATTTTTACAAATTACATGATGTTTTTATTTCATAAGATGCGTGTAGAAAGTCATATCAAATACACCCACTTTTATAACAAGAGTATTATTGTTGAAAACCTTTAATGTCGCCCATACTCATTATAAATTATGTTGTTGCCAATAATGCTTATTTTGACGTTCTGTAGATGATTATATAATAAAATATAATAAATATGTTTCCTGAAAAAGAAAAAAAATATTCATGATACGACGGTTATTTTAAATAACGTATATAATTCAAAAGTATACGCAAATTTTGGCGATTAGCTCATTTTTATGACAGTTATAGCATGAAGTAAAAACAAAAAGATTGGAAAACAGATCCGAAAGGCAAACATGGTACTTTTGGATCCTATGAAATGTATATGGGACCACCAACAGAACAAGACCTTTTTGACAACAAAGAATTATAAAAATCGGAGCATCCATTCAAAACTTATGCGTGGAAGTACATACATAAAAAAAGTGCCCAGTTAAACTGATGGCTTTGAGCTCACAGTCTATTCCTACTAATTGTATATTATATTGTTCTTTCAAAGAATAATTCCCCTTTATACTTAACCAATGAACCTCCAAATCTAATCAGAGAAGCGCCTTATCACAATAAACCTATGTACTAAATTTGAAGCAAATCGGGTAATTCTGCATGAAAAACCCATTAAGCTAAATTAAGGGGGGATAAGCTTCCCAATTTCCTCCCTTTATACTTAACCAATGAACCTCTAAATCTAATCAAGGAACCCGTTATCAGAAAAAGAAACGGTACACCAAATTTGAAGCAAATCGGATAAATCTGCATGAAAAACCCATTTAACCAAATTAAGAGGGAGTTAACCCCTAATTTCCCCACTTTATACTCAACCAGTGAACCTCTAAATCTAATCAAGGAATTGCCTTATCAGAAAAAAGGTATACAAAATATGAAGCAAATCGGATAATTCTGTATAAAAACCCATTTATCTAAATTAAGGGGGATTAGTCCCCCGCTCTCCCCCTTTATACTTAACCAATGAACCCCCAAAGCTAATCAGGGAAGAGCCTTATCAGAACGGATCTAGAAAAAAATTGAAGCAAATCGGATATTTCTATAATGAGTTATCGCGTTACGTACATTCATACATATGTGGGCGCATTATCTCTTAGGCTTTGATAGTCTGCCAGCTAAAAAGGATAGGAGCCAACTGAATAATCTCCTTAGTTTAAAATCCGTTGATAAACTTCAAAAACATTTATGTGTTCAAATAATATTTATCTTCTGCATATGTTCTGTTCTTCAAAATACAATATTCTAAAATAAAGTATCTCCAAGAATGTATTTTATTTATTTTTTAATTTTCAAAAGTATTATTAAACCAGTGTTATTAAATTATAAGATAGAAACTTTTTCAACTTGTAAAGGATTAATAAAGTTTGAATTCTTAATGGGATAAATCATATATATTAGGTATCGTTAAATTTAACAGTAGGTTGTAAACCTCTAGTTTTATGTAATAAATGGGCTAAAGAAATTAATATCGAGTAATGTTGAAAAGAAAAGAAAAGAATTGTTTTCTCCAACTAAAATTTTAGATTGATTCCTTTATTTTACGTTCAAAGTGTTGACAACTTGTTTAGTAAGAAATTTTTAAGATGAAAACTCTCTTAGCCACACAAAAATAAAAATACGGGGGAAAAAAAGGAAACTTCTTTTTTAAAATTTCAAATATGTTGTCTGTATTATTTGACTTATTTTTATTACCTTTGTACACACTCTGCTTCACGAAAAGGCCTACGATCAATACAACGCATAAGCATTTTTTAGGAATCCCAAAAAATATTTTGAATTGCTCTCTCGGAAATTTAAGTTTTATCATTTTACTAAAAATGCTAATTTTTTTTCCATTAATTAACCTTAAGATTAATCGAATCGTTTATTTCTTAAGTGAAGAATTTTGCTTTTTGTGATATTTATGAAGAGCTATCTAACTAAGCAAAAAGTAGACATTTTATTCCGACAAAATTTGATAATATTAAAAACGACGCTCCATATTAAATGGTAACGTAATTTATTCATTATGAATTTAGGTAGGGTAGTAGAAAATATTTTCAGTTTTTGTAGTTATGCGGTTTCTGCACTAAAATACATTTAATCTGAATATTTTCATCTGTTTTCTATTTTTATTAACTAAATAATTTGCTTAAAGATAAAAATTGAAAAAAAAAAACTGAACTTTATTTTGGTATTTACAAAATTTAAAATAAAGTATTTTCAGATACTTCTGAAATTGAAATGTTAGGGAAACTGAATAAAGTGAATGAAGCACTTTTTACAGCGTATTATTAACTCAGCAAAAAATATTATAAGCAAATGAAGCATTCTGTAAAATAGAAAATAAAAAACCTCTAAAATAGAAGTTTGAAATGGGAGAGTCTATTTGATATAACGCTTTGACGTGAGTGACGTTTTTGAAGGAATGTAACAGCAACTAATGAAAATATTCTCTGACGATAGGTGTGGGATTGCAAACCTAAAATACTCTGAAATTTAAATAAAATGAATATTTTAAATTTTTAACATCTGTGTTATTATTATTTATCACCTTTTAAGTAAACGGATAACTTTTAAAAGTTCATATTGAGTAATTTGTGGTATTTCATTTCGTCTTATTATTTTATTTGAATAACGTAATTTCAGTAATCATGTTCTCAAAGAGTTAGAATTTTAATAACAATTATAGGAATAGAATTATTATCCATAATATTTAATGGTAAATGCATAGCTACCTCCTAGTTTTTTAAAGTCAAATAAATGTATTTCGAACCAGAAATGTTATTTCTCAAATGAAATACTATAAGCACAAAATAAAAAGAAGACACTTTATTAAATAAGTTTTCAGGTTTAAACTATGTTTATTTGACTTTAGAAAAACCCGGAAGGTTATAGTTGTTTGAGTATATTGGTGGGTCTAAATTATTTTAAGTTTTATAAAGTAACTGTTTTATTTATTTTTTGTTCAATACATTTTATCAATAGACCGGATTAACATGTAAAAAAAGCGTGCGTGCTGCATATATTTAGTATATGTTTCGCAATTATTTACAAATATCAAAATTTGAAACATAATTATTTAAAAAAATTTGTAAACGGCAAAGAAGGTCTTTTTTAAACTATTTGATATTTCAAATTTAAGTTATTGTTTTAAAAATTAGCATTGATAACATTAGCATTTTATGGTACAATAAAATTTAATGTATATTTTATTATAACAAAAGGTGTTAAAACTCCAAAATAAATGGCTAATACCTACAAGTGTATTTCCTGTTTCTCTTGTGAAATTTTCATAATTTTTGAATGAATCATTAATTATACTTCTACAAGTTTTATTTACAAATCAACTCATAAATGCACACACAAAAATGTTTCAGCATAAAAATGTTTCTCACTCTTCAAAAATATTTTAAACTTTCAAACTTTTTTACCGACTTTCTAAAAGTAAAAATGAATTTGAATTCGACTAAATAACATCAAATATCACTTAATTCGTTATCAGTTTTATTATTGTGAAAAATTTTAACTTTTTGAATAAATAATCCGATATATTTCCAGCATTTTTATTTTTAGAAAATAATTTTCTCTAAAAAAGTTCATACAAATCAACTCATAGCACAAAAATGTTTCTCTGTCTTCAAAAATATTTTTAACTTTCAAAGCTTTTATTGTATTTCTAAAAGTCAAAATTAATTTGCATTCGACTAAATGGCATCAAATATCTCTTAATTCTTTATCAGTTTTATGTTCTGAAAATTTTAGACATTTTGAATAAATCATTTTATATAATTGCAGAATTTTTATTTTTAGAAAGCAATTTTCTCTAGCAAAGTACTTACAAACCAATTCATAGCCCAAAAATGTTTCTCAATCTTCCAAAAACTTTTTGAACTTTCAAACTTTTTGAAAGGATTTCTAAAAATCAAAATTTGCATTTGACTTAATAACATCAAATATCACTTCATTCGCTACCACTTTTATCGCTGTTAAAATTTCCGATTTTTTGAATGAATGATTTGATATATCATATCATTGAATCATATCAAAATTGTTGAGGTATACCTCAACAATTTTATTTTTAGAAAGTAAATGCTCTAACAATGCACTTATCAATCAATGTATAGCATAAAAATTTTTCATGTTCAAAAATATTTTAAACTGTTTTATCAAACTGTTTTACCGAATTTAAAGCTCTCTGAGGTTTTCAAACTAAATTAAATGTACATTTGATTTAATAACGTCAATTACTACTTTATTCGTTGCGACTGTTATTATTGTGAAAATTTCCGAATTTTTGAATGAATGATTTTACACAATTTTACAAGTTTTATTTTTGGAAAGTAATTTATCTACCAGAGTACTTATCATATCAATACATAGCTCAAAATGTTTTTCAATCTTAAAAAAAATTACCTTTCAAACTGTTTTACCTAAATTAAAAAGATCTCCAAATCTCTAAAACTAAAATTAATATCATTCGATTTTTGAGGACTCGGTACCATTTGAAGAATTTTTTTACTGATGTACATTATATACACATATTATTCTAGATAAAACTTAGAAAAAATGATTTTAACAAGAGAAAATACAGAGAAAGACCCCTTCTGTCAGAATATTTTCAAATTCAAGTAAAAACTGCTGGCCATAGTAAAAAATATACACAAAAAATGTGGTTCAATTCTATGCATGACTTCATACACTTTTCAATGGTACAATAATGAAAATGACACAGACATCGCTATTACAGCTCCTCCTACCGACAGAATGTTTTCAAATTTAGGGAGGATTTACTGGCCGTAACTAAAAACATACACAAAAAATTAGTTCAATTGTATGCATAACTTCATACACTTATCGATGATACAATAATGAAAATGGCACAGACATCGATGTTACAGTATCCCCTTCCGATAGAATTTTCTCAACTTCAGGAAGGCCATAATCAAAAACATATACAAAAAATTTGGTTCAATTCTATGCATAACTTAACCTCCTCAGTCATAATGTCATCTGTAGGAGACACTAAAAAACACCCTTTAAATGAATTTAAATGCTTCTAGAATAGTTAAAATTTCTTCTAGATCTTTTTAATAAATGCTTGCATATCATAAGAATCGATATGTAGAATAATATATCTTTGGAGATGTTTTATAGAAATTTTAAACTGGTTTCTGTAGTCCCATGTAAGATTTGTCTCAGGACTGAGGAGATTTTAATACACTTTTCGATGGTACAATAATGAAAGTAGCACAAAAATTGCTATTACAGTGCCCCTTCCGGAAGAATATTTCTAAATTGAAGGAGGACCTGCTTGCCGCAGTCAAATATATACACAAAAAAAATTGGCTCAATTCCATGCATAACTTCATACACTTTCTGATGTACGATGGCGACACACGAACAGACGGATACACGGACGGACAGACAGTCAGTTTCGATAGACATGTTTTTGGAGATTTCTGACCCATAAAACGTGTAAATACGTCAAAAACTGGAAGTTGAAAAAAATTTCAATTACAATGCATTCTTCTATTGAAGATAGAAGAAAGTAAAAATCATTTTGTGCATACAAATTAAGAATGTTAATAAATTTTTTTTTTAAGAATATTAAAAATCATTCTTCTCTTATACACTGTAAAAAAAATTCCGCAACGTTCCTGGGAAAAAATGGGCAGCTGAGTTGCCCATTATTTCCAAGAAATATTTCTTGAAAATGACTGGAACTTTACTGTATATGTTAAAAACTTTCTACAGAAATGCCAGTAAGTTTCCTGCGAAATACCAGGAATATTTCTGTTGACAGCAAAACATGACTGACATTTCACAGCATGCGGGATCCGCAGACGATTTTTACATTTCCAGTTGACAAATTTCGCTTTATTATCATTATTTGTTAGAATGAAAAAATATTTTGAAATTGACATCAAAATTATTATTTATAATTTACACGAAAAAATAAATTTTCAGTTAAAATTCAATAAAGTAAATATATATATGATATATTGTTTCTGAACTTTGCTTAAAATATAAAAATATATAAATGTAAATAATAATTAGAAAAAAAATCTAGACATAAAATATTTTGGATTTTCGTTAGTAATTATGTTAGTTTACAAGTTCGATAAAATACATATAAATTTTCATGAAAAAAAAAAAAACTAAACGTAATTAATTGTATATTATTTCCGAAAAAAAAAAAAAATCAAATTTGCAGCAATTCAAAGTGTCAAATATATATCAAATTTAAATCAAATTGTAATAAAGTGTTAAAATATAAAATTAATTAAAAAAGAAAAAAAAAGTCCAGAGATAGCATCGAACTCGGGCCGTACGGGTGGCGTGCGAGCTTTCTGCGTCCACACCACGAAAGACACGTTGAGAGCTGCAAACTAATGGGTATTTGAAACGTATGCTAAACCTCGGCATCTAATTTCTGAAAATCTAAGTCCCATTTGAAGAAATCCTTTCACAAGAATAATTAGAGATAAGAACTCTAAAATACTTTAAATTAATCAAAATCGGTGAGAATCATGTTTGATGGTCCCCTGGTTAATGGAGATCCAAATAATAGGTGTATTTTTTTTTACACGGTCTGCTCCTTAAACATTCCACAGACAAGTACGAGATATAATCTCTTAGCGATGTCACGGAGGTATTGTATTTCCATCTGAATTGTCTTGACAATAGAGACGTAAAGGATTATGTCGTCTATTGATTTATTTGCATTCCATATTGATTTTTTTACATTCATTTAAGGAATTCTTTTTCGACACTCGCGCGCGAGCAACGGATTATAGCAAAAAAAAAAAAAAAAAAAAAAAAAAAAAAAAAAAAAAAAAAAATAATAATAATAAATGGCCAGCCGCAGCGTTTTGCTGTTTCCAACTTTTGGTTCAGGAACGTTTCAGATAAGAAAACCAGAATTTCACAGGAAAGAGCTAAATTATTCTGAAAACCTGAGAAAAGACGAAACGTTCCTGGAATTTAAATGGAACGTTACCATTTTTTTTACAGTGTAGTTTTCAAAATTCTACCATGATTTTTTTGGCAGGATATTTATCAGATTATACTTTATAATTCCAAGGATAGATTTTACAATTAATGGATTAGTTTATAAGAAAAAAATACAAATATAGGCAAAAACTCAGAAAAAAACATGATTATTTTCAACGTTTCGATTTTTATTTTTATTTTCATTACACTCATAACATAAACATAATATTTTACATTAATTCAACCCTTAATTCATCTTGAAGGTCGATTCGAAGTAATATATATGGCAATGTAATGTAAAATATTATGTTTATAGGGTTTCAATTGTGCATTATGACGTATTTTCTTGTTATAGATTTTAATTTGTCGGGGGTTTCTACCAGGATATGCGCAGGCATACCAAAATATTCTTAAAAGACTTTATTTTACCTTTAATTTAGCACCGGTTTCACGCATAAGTGACGCCAAAATGGCTAGTTGGTGCCTGCTGCTGTTCATATTGTACCAAGAAATGTCGAGGCAGATCAGACATTCCTTAATCTACTCCTAATAATATTGTTCTACATTAAGATTTCATGTCGTAACTCAATGACGCGTTAAAACCCCTAAAATTAAGAATTGGAACCACGCTCTGCTGATCTTGTACGAGCAGATGACGCATATGACGAGCAGACTGAAATATTCTCGTTATACTGATATGTGCCTTTAATGCGCCAAAATTTCAAGCTGTTACTCGATGACTTGATTATACCGCCAAAATTAAGAACTGGCGCTCCACTCTGCTTATCTCCTACCAAGATATGACGAAGCAGACAGAAATATTCGTATTGTACTAATCGATACGTTTAACGCGCCAAAATGTCAAGTCGTAACTCGATGACATGTTTATTCCGCCAAAAATTAAGAATTGGCGCCCCGCTCTGCTCGTTCCGTACCAAGATATGACGAGGCAGACTGAAATATTCTTATTGTACTGATGTGCGCCTTTAATGTGCCAAAATTTCAAGCTGTTACTCGATGACTTGATTATACCGCCAAAATTAAGAATTGGCGCCCCGCACTGCTTATCTCCTACTAAGATATGATGGAGCTGACTGAAATATTTATATAGTACTAATCGGTATGTTTAATGTGCCAAAATTTCAAGCCGTAACTCGATGACGTCATAGTACTATCAAAATAGAAAATAAGCGCCCCGTTCTTCTCGCTTTGTACCAAGTTATGCCGAACTCGCACATTTTCTCACGTACTGTTAATAAGCTTTTCCTTAACTCTTAATTCATCTTGAAAATCGATTCGAAGTAATATATATGGCAATATTATGTAAAATATTATGTTTATAGGGTTTCAATTGTACATTATGACATATTTTTTTTGTTATAGATTTTAGTCTGCCGGGGGTTTCTACCAGGATATGCTCAGCCTGACCAAAATATTCTTAAAGTACTTTATTTTACCTTTAATTTGGCACCGGTTTCATCCCGTAACTCGATGACGTGATAGTGACAACTAAATGACGATTCGGCGACCCCTGCTGCTCATATCGTACCAAGAAATGTCGAGGCAGACCAGTCATTCCATAATCTACTCCTAATAATCTTGTCATACATAAAGATTTCATATCGTAACTCGATGACGTGATTATACAGCCAAAATTAAGAATTGGCGTCCCGCTCTGCTCGTCTCGTGCCAAGATATGACGAGGCAGACTGAAATATTCTTATTGTACTGATATGTACCTTTAATGCGCCAAAATTTCGAGCCGTAACTCAATGACTTGATTATACCGCCAAAATTAAGAATTGGCGCCCCGCTCTGCTTATCACCTACCAAGATATAACGAAGCAGACTGAAATATTCTTATTGTACTAATCGATATGTTTAATGTGCCAAAATGTCAAGCCGTAACTCGATGACGTGATAGTGCTGTCAAAATAGGGAATTGGCGCCCCGTTCTTCTCGCTTTGTACCAAGTTATGCCGAATCACTCATTTTCTCACGTACTGTTAATAAGCTTTTCCTTAACTCTTAATTCATCTTGAAAATCGATTCGAAGTAATAGATATGGCAATGTAGAGTAAAGTATTATGTTTATAGGGTTTCAATTATACATTATAACGTATTTTTTTTTTATAGATTTTATTCTGCCGGGGGTTTCTACAGGATATGCGCAGGCAGACCAAAATATTCATAAAAGACTTTATTTTGGTACCGGTTTCATCCCGTAACTCGATGACGTGATAGTGACGCCAAAATGACGAGTTGGCGCCTGCTGCTGTTAATATCGTACCAAGAAATGTCAAAGCAGACCAGCCGTTCCTTAATCTGCTCCTAAAAATCTTGTCCTACATCATGATTACATCCCGTAACTCGATGACGTAGTCATTTGTGTCACCGCCGCCTGCTCTATTTAATCGGGAGAGGTGATTGGCCAATATTTATGAAAAATAAGATAAGGATTAACGAAACTTAAACCACTCCCTCCCGCATAGGAAGACTTAAAGATCATAAAATGATTTATCAATCCGTCAAATCGTCAAAAATGCTCTTGTCCAACGTACTTCATGGAAAAAATCTACACACACCTCTTAAAGCGATTTATACCACCATCTAATTATGTTATTGAATCAACATCTCGACTTATTGAGGAAATTAAAAGTCTAAAGCTTGAAACTTCTTCACTTATGGCTAGTCTTGATGTTGTATCTTTATACCCATCTATCGATACCAATGAAGTCACTAAGAGTATTGAATGCTTGGTCGATTCTGATCCTACGTTTACACAACGTATTAAAAATTCACTGAAATCAGGTTTGAATTGAATTGTCAACAACAACGTTTTATAAACAAGCCAATGGTGTACCAATTGGTTCCCCTATTTCAGGTTTACTTGCCGAGTTTAAATGCTCGCTTGAGAATATAATTATGGAAACTTATAAGACCAAGCCCAGATTATTGGTTCAGATACGTTGATGATGTCTTCATTATATGGAATCACAGAAAAGATGAATTATACTCTTTTTTTGGATAAAATCAATATGTTAGACAACAAAATAAAATTGACGCTAGAAATAGAACAAAGTCAAAAACTTGCATTTCTGGAAGTGCAGCTTATCAGAAAGATAATTAACCAGGATCTTGATAGCACAGTTTTTAGGAAGACTAACAGATCTAATGCCACTATTCCTTTTGATTGCGGTTCACCTATAAGTTACAAATTAGCGCCATTTAATTATTATATAAAAAGAGCATTTGAGGTTTGTTCGAGCCACCTCCTAAAAGAAGGGCCAGATGCAATTAGAAAAATAGCAATAGGAAATGCAATTCCATCCCGTTTTATTGAAAAAATGATAAAATAGTTTGAAGTAGAAGATCATGGAAAATGAAGCTCAGTTCTAGATAAAAGATTAAAGTTATTTACATTCCAAGATTTTTTGAAAATATAAGGCATACCTTTTTTAAATAGGATGTAAAATTAATCGCAGCCCTTACCTCAAAATTAAAAGATCTGTTAAATACTAAAATTGATTCTGTAAAATCAATCAATAGATCCGGGGTATACATTATATCTTTCCAAAAAGATAGTAAATATTTTATTTATGTTGGTATGGCGATGAGAAAATTTCGTGATAGAATTAAAGAACATGAAGCAGATCTCAGATTAAATAGACCCCATACTGCATTATAAAAATTAGCTCAAACTCAACCTATAAAAGCAGATTTTAAAAAATCGAAAATTATCTTTCATACAAATAAGTACCAGGAAGCCATCATAAGAGAATCAATTGAAATAATTTCTAATAAAGATACAGCTTGTAACTATGCACTGCCATACGATATCCATGGGGTATAGAGAGATTTACTGCATAATAGATGAAGCTCGTTTTGTTGAAAATTTGAATAAATTTATCTGCCATCTCATCTCACGTAAAATCTTTAAATTACAATGTTTTCTACGGGACAATTCTCGAATAAGAGCAAAGAAAATAATAACATCATTTAAATCCTACTGATGACGGGCTTCTAACAGTTAAAAACGTTCTGAGTTTTTCTAATATACTTTAATATATTTAAATTTGAATTTTAAATATTTTTATATTATACTAGGGGGCTCTGCCCCCCTGCAAGCTACGCTCGCCAACCCTAGTTCAGACACCGCAGAATCTAAAAACATGCTAATCTGATCGGTTTTAGAAATGTTAGAGAAGATTGAATTATACTGAAAAAAAATCTCTGCAGGCCCGGCCTACAGGCAGAGGTAGATTTCGAATTTAAGTATACTAATTTCACCAACAAAAACTAAATCATTATTAGATATAAATCCACTTTGACAGTTTTATCTGTCTGCTTTTGACGAGTTTTTATTTCCTTTTTATAAAATAGCTGGTTTTATCAGAATCATGTTAAGGCGATATTAAAAAAATATTTTTCCATACTCAACAACTCGAAATTTTCTGGCACATTTTCAGATTCATTTTTAATAATAATAATAAAAAAAATATGAAACATGCTGACGTGATTTTTGAAAAGATTTATATGCGATCTGTGTTTTTATTTTTCTTTCAATTAATTAAAACTTGATTAATAAACAATTATTTTCTCAGTAGGGCAATATTTTTCGTTTCTAACACAATCGCATCCGGAAATTCTGTTCAAAATGCCCACTTTGACATCATTTTTTGAAATATATTCTGCCTCTATCAAAAAATTGATCATTACTGTACATTATATAGTTTCTGAATAAGAGAATCTAGCAATTGGATGCGTTTGAGAGCAAAAATGAATTTAAAAATGAGTAAGAAAATAGACAGTTTGGATTTGAATGCACCCTTAATAAAATGATTTTTTTCTTCAACCGCTATGTATTTTTAATTTGTTTTTGCTGTAAGAATTGGCCCTATCAAAAACTTGTCCATATAAGTGTTGAGGACAATATTAAGAAGATATATGATAAATTCATGGAGATTTTATATCTTGTGAATTGACGGAGTTATGGATTTTTTATCAAAAATCTGTGATGCATGAATTTTTGGAGCTATTTTTAGAAGTAATAAAAACTTTAAACTGATTTGATATGTACAAAAATTAAGAAGTTAAGGTTTTTTTTCGGTTTTCACAAAACCCCTCCCTATTTCCATCCCCTTTGTTCACTTTTGCCCATTAACGAACTTGACCGAGATTTTATGTCCCTTGATTTTATGTATCAGTTTGGAAGAGATTTGTGCAGAATTGCGGAAGTTATCGTGTCCAGAAGAAAGTGATAACACAATTGCTTCGGGAAATTCCGTTCAAAATGCCCAATTTGACATCATTTTTTGAAATATATTCTGCCTCTATCAAAAAATCGATCATTGCGGTACATTATATAGTTTCTGAATAAGCGAATCTACCAATTAAATGCATTTGAGAGCAAAAATGAATTTAAAAATAAGTCAGAAAATAAGGAGTTTGGATTCGAGTGCATCCTTAATGCAATGATTTTTCCAACACAATCCGCTTCGGGAAATTCGATTCAAAATGCCCACTTTAACAGCATTTTTAAAAATATATTCTGCCTCTAACAAAAATCGATCATTACGGTACATTATATAGTTTCTGAGTAAGAAAACGTACCAATTGGAAGTCTTTGAGAGCAAAAATGAATTGTAAAATGAGTCAGAAAATACGCAGTTTGGATTAGAATACACCCTTACTTAGATGATTTTTTTTTTCAACCGCTATGTATTAGGTAGATTTCGTATGAAATACTACCTATTGGGATCGTTCCTATGTTGGAATTTCTGAAAAATGTTTGCAGATCTACACCGATCATGACCCCTAGAACCCAAAACCACCCTCAGTAAAAAACTTTATCTATCTATCTATCTATCTATATATATATATCACTTTCTTCTGGACACGATAACTTTCCTAATTCTGCACCAATCTCTTCCAAACTGATACATAAAATCAAAGGGCTTAAAATCTCGGTCAAGTTCGTTAATGGGCAAAATCGGACCAAGGGGATGGAAATAGGGAGTGGTTTTGTGAAAACCGAGAACCCCCCATAACTTCTTAATTTTTGTACATATCAAATCAGTTTAAAGATTTTATTACTTCTAAAAATAGGGCCAAAATTTTATGTATCACAGATTTTTGATAAAGTTAAAAATGGGCTCAACGGGCGCAAAAAATAGGGTTTTTGGGAGAAAAAAAATTCGTAACTTCGTCAATTCTCAAGATATCAATTCCAATTAATTTTATTATAAATCTCCTTAATATTATCTACAACTTTTATATTCACAAGTTTTTGATTGGACCAATTCGTACCGCAAAAAAAATTAAAAACGAAAACAAAAAGGGGGATTGAAGAAGTAAAAAATCCATAACTCCGTCAATTCAAAAGATATAAAATCCCCATGAATTTATCATATATCTTCTTAATATTGTCTACAACATCTAGATAGACAAGATTTGGATAGGACCAATTCTTACAGAAAAAAAAAAAACAAATTAAAAATACATAGCGGTTGAAGAAAAAAATCTATCTAAGTAAGGGTGTATTCAAATCCAAACTGCGTATTTTCTGACTCATTCTACAATTCATTTTTGCTCTCAAACGCACCCAATTGCTAGATTCTCTTATTCAGAAACTATATAATGTACAGTAATGATCGATTTTTTGATAGAGGTAGAATATATTTCAAAAAATGCTGCTAAAATGGGCATTTTGAACCGAATTTCCCAAAGCGGATTGTATTGGAAAAATCACTGCATTAAGGATGCACTCAAATCTAAACTGCTTATTTTCTGACTCATTTTTAAATTCATTTTTGCTCTCAAACGCATTTAATTGGTAGATTCGCTTATTCAGAAACTATATAATGTACCGCAATGATCGATTTTTTGATAGAGGCAGAATATATTTCAAAAAATGATGTTAAAGTGGGCATTTTGAATGGAATTTCCCGAAGCAATGTGTTATCACTTTCTTCTGGACACGATAACTTCCGCAATTCTGCACAAATCTCTTCCAAACTGATACATAAAATCAAAGGGCATAAAATCTCGGTCAAGTTCGTTAATGGGCAAAAGCGGACAAAGGGGATGGAAATAGGGAGGGGTTTTGTGAAAACCGAAAAAACCCCATAACTTCTTAATTTTTGTACATATCAAATCAGTTTAAAGTTTTTATTACTTCTAAAAATAGTGCCAAAAATTCATGCATCACAGATTTTTGATAAAATTTAAAATAGGTTCAAGGGGCGCAAAAAATAGGGTTTTGGGGTAAAAAAAATTCCTTAATTCGTCAATTCTCAAGATATCAAATCCTATTAATTTTATTTTACATTTCCTTAATATTACCTACAACATTTATATTCACAAGTTTTTGATAGGACCAATTCGTACTGCAAAAAAAATTAAAAACGAAAACAAAAAAGGGGAGTTGAAGAAGAAAAATTTTCATAACTCCGTCAATTCACAAGATATAAAATCTCCATGAATTTATCATATATCTTCTTAATATTGTCTTCAACATTTATATAGATAAGTTTTTGATAGGGCCAATTCCTACAGCAAAAACAAATTAAAAATACATAGCGGTTGAAGAAAAAAATCATCTTATTAAGGGTGCATTCAAATCCAAACTGTCTATTTTCTTACTCATTTTTAAATTCATTTTTGCTCTCAAACGCATCCAATTGCTAGATTCTCTTATTCAGAAACTATATAATGTACAGTAATGATCGATTTTTTGATAGAGGCAGAATATATTTAAAAAAATGATGTCAAAGTGGGCATTTTGAACAGAATTTCCCGAAGCGATTGTGTTAGAAACGAAAAATATTGCCCTTCTGAGAAAATAATTGTTTATTAATCAAGTTTTAATTAATTGAAAGAAAAATAAAAACACAGGTCGCTTATAAATCTTTTCAAAAATCATGTCAGCATGTTTCATATTTTTTTTTATATTAAAAATGAATCTGAAAATGTGCCAGAAAATTTCGAGTTGTTGAGTATGGAAAAATATATTTTTTAATATCGCCTTAACATGATTCTGATAAAACCAGCTATTTTATAAAAAGGAAATAAAATCTCGTCAAAAGCAGACAGATAAAACTGTTAAAGTGGATTTATATCTAATAATGATTTAGTTTTTGTTGGTGAAATTAGTATACTTAACTTCGAAATCTACCTCTGCCAGTAGGCCGCGCCGGCAGCGATTTTTTTTAATTTGTTTTTGCTGTAAGAATGGGTCCTATCCAAAACCTGTCTATATAGATGTTGTAGACAATATTAAGAAGATATATGATAAATTCATGGGGATTTTATATCTTTTGAATTGACGGAGTTATGGGTTTTTTACTTCTTCAAACCCCCTTTTTGTTTTCGTTTTTAATTTTTTTTGCGGTACGAATTGGTCCTATCAAAAACTTGTAAATATAAAAGTTGTAGATAATATTAACGAGATTTATAATAAAATTAATTAGAATTGATATCTTGAGAATTGACGAAGTTATGAATTTTTTTCTCCCAAAAATCCTATTTTTTGCGCCCCTTGAGCCCATTTTTAACTTTATCAAAAATCTCTGATACAAAAAAATTTTGGCCCTATTTTTAGAAGCAATCAAAACTTTAAACTGATTTGATATGTACAAAAATTAAGAAGTTATGGGGGGTTTTCGGTTTTCACAAAACCCCTCCTTATTTCCACCCCCTTGGTGCGATTTTGCCCATTAACGAACTTGGCCGAGATTTATGCCCTTTGATTTTATGTATCAGTTTGGAAGAGATTGGTGGAGAATTACGAAAGTTATCGTGTCCAGAAGAAAGTGATATAGATAGATAGATAGATAGATAGTTAGATAGATATATAGATAAAGTTTTTTTACTGAGGGTGGTTTTGGGTTCTAGGGGTCATGATCGGTGTAGATCTGCAAATATTTTTCATAAATTCCAACATAGGAACGATCCCAATAGG
This sequence comes from Maratus speciosus, assembly GCA_963932465.1. Lineage (NCBI taxonomy): Eukaryota > Metazoa > Arthropoda > Arachnida > Araneae > Salticidae > Maratus > Maratus speciosus. The sequence goes on from OZ010791.1 coordinate 270,417,901, forward strand.
TTGTATTTCATACGAAATCTACCTAAAAGCTGTGCAGATCTCCCTGCAACGGATTTCCACCCAATTCCCTTTGATTGCAAAAATTTAAGGCCGAATCAGTTGCTGTTGAGACATCCAATGGTTGTATTCGTGTTTGATTAAAGAGGGTCAGTTAAACATTTGAAAATAAGCTAAAATAAAATGAATTAAGTGTACAAAGTCTTTGTTTCCCGGTATTTTAAAACAATTTCTATAACAATAGCCTAAATCATGTGACTATCATCAACAGTTCTGGGCGGACCACTTATCTTTTTATATTCCAGGTGCCATTTTGGTACTTTAATGTTAGCGAGGCACACGTGATACTTCACCAAATATTATTCTATCGCAATCGTTTCATCTATATTATAATAATCCCAGTCATGTAACTACCATAAATAAATACGGTCTGATCCCTTCGCTTTTCATGTGAAAGTCTGGCACAGATATCATATACGGCCCCCTATTGGCGCGATTTGTTTTCGACGCCAATTTGGGGAAAATATCAACAGCATAAACAACAACATCCGGCTTACCATATCAAACAAAATAACGATACTTTGGCGCCAGTTAAGCACCCGTTGCGTATATGACATCGGCACTAGAAAAAAATCGTGCCAATATGAGGCCGTATATGACATCTGTGCCGAAAGTTTTCCATTTTGATTAAATAATCATTTTTTTTTTCGAATTAAACTACATAAAAGTTTCCATGGTCGCAAAGAATTCTTGGTACTGTTACGCTAGCTGGGTGCAATTCTCGCCAATAGCTTTTTTTCAACTCGCCAGTTAGCACTTTTTTTTCGAGTAGTAAATTAAAACATTGCTTTGAAGTTGAAATTAAACGTCATGGTTTGTTGCATTATTTAATATTTGGTCAGATGTCATATACGCACCGGGTTTGGCGGGATTTTTTTTCACGAAAATTTGGCGAAAATCTCGTTTTTGAATACCAGTTACATATGTATTTTTGGTACTACTTAGTTATCCCGTCGACCAAAAATCTATCACCAAAATATAAGATTAACCCTTTCAGGGGCAAGGCCTTTCTGCTCAAAAAATGTTCATTTAATTAATTCACACCGCAATTAACGAACAAATTTATTTGAAAAGGATCAAAAGCGGTTTTTTTCCACATATATTATAACATCGGAATGGTACTAAAAAAATACTGGCCCCAGTTGATAATTTAGGCATTAAAACTAACCGTTTGCAGACTGCAAACGGCGCCCCTCAAAGGGTTAAATGCCAATAATGGTTGATCGTTAATGTCACATTCACTTGACTTTAAGCAAGTTACACGTGTTTACGTCATCAAGTGATTTTTAATTCGACGTTTTATATGTATATTTATTAATGTTGTACTATTTTAATTGTTCTTTCGTTATTTAAAATAAAAATTATGTCAATTTGTATAGTTTGGCGAGTGGTTTGGCGATTTATATAATGTGGCGAAATTGATCGACGGAATAACTAAGTAGTACCGTATTTTTTAATTATTTTCTATTATTTTAAAATGAAAATAGCAAAAAAATAACTATATAACAAAATAATTTACATAATTAAAAAAAAAATTAAAGTAAATAAACAACAATAGCCGGGTTACCTTTCCAATTAAAATAATGCCATTTTGGCGCCAATTAGGTACCTCGGTACGTTAACTTCTGTGCCTAATCTTTTTCTTTTCGTTTTGTTTAAAAAAAAAGAAAGAAGTAAAGGCTATTAATTTTAAAAGTTTCAATTTTAAATGAAATTTTGTATTTTAAATAAAATAAATGAAAGGATTACAAAAAAAAAAAAAAAAAAAAAAAAAAAAAAAAAAATGCGACGGGAAAAATATTTGGCGATTTATCACCTGCATCCCGCTAACATAAAAATACCGAGTTCTTGATTTTTCTATCAGAATCTTTCGATTTGGCGAAAGATTGTTCAAGTAAATTGAATTATGAATAAAAGTAACGTGGTACATTTCTCAGCATACATTTAAGAGAGGCCAAACTGGTCGCCAAATTCGTTTAAAATAATAACCTTTTCTAAAGTATGAAAAAAAAATATCTGTTATGATTAAAATTTGAGTTGCCATCATTAGAGAAAATATTTAATATTAGAAAAAAATTTAATATATTGAAAACTAAGTCGAATTAAAAAATCCTAATACCAGTTTTGAAATATGTGGATCAATACGGATTTTTGGCATTAATTTCATCGCAAAGTATTCCATATTTTAGGAGAAATCGCCGTGAAACATAATCAGTTGTTTAATCAGTCGTCGTTTCATAGAATCGTTTCATAAATTCGTTTCATTTCAGTCGTTTCATAATAACCGTTTCATAAATTCGTTTAATTAGGATTATATATATACAGGGTAGATGTATGCACCTGAAAGTAAATTTTTTTGCAATTATTATGTGCTTTTATATGTATTTTAATTATTTAGCTCAAGGTGAATATAGTAATAGAATTTTAACCTTCATTTATAGAGAGAGGGGGGTAAACGGATTTACTAACTTACGAAAAAAAAAAAAAATCTTAAGACAGAAACAGTTTTGTTGTTAATATTTTTTTCGCTTTTTAAAACATCAAATATTCTTTAAAAACAATAATACCTATTTTTCCGGGGAAAGATTTCATAATGTCTGAAGTTTTTACTAAAGCGAAATGAAACACATACTCCAAAAAACTGAACAAAATATGTTTTAGATTTAATCTTATTCAGTTTTTAAAATTAATTGCACAAAAAGAAGTAAAAATACCAAAGGTGAAAAAACATGTTATGTTATCGAACTGTATCATAATTCTAAAAAATTAATTCTCAAGTGGTATTTTTAATAAATGTACAACTTCGTGTTAAAATATTATTTATATTTTCAAACGCAAACATTTCTTCAGATAAAAATAACGATCCACTTAAAAGCACTTAATTATCTTTAATTTACTTATTTTTGCAAAGATGAAAGCAAAATTATCCAGATCAGTCCAAGCACAAAAGGTAAAATATTCAGTTTTTTGTTAAGCATTTCATTTTCAGTTAGCAGAAGTGGCATGCAAATACTACTTTTTTTTCAAAGAACGAAAATTTTTCTCTCCTGATTACTTCTTTTTAACATTTAGTCGCTGGATGATTTATTTTTAATGATTTTTGACGCTTTAGGGTGTTGATGAAATATCAGTTTGGATTTCATTTGAAACCTCTTGAGAAATAAAAGGATGCACAAAATTGCTTAATTTATTGCTTATTAAATTTTTATTTGCTGTTTTAAGACACCTTTATTTATTTTTTTTAAAGAAAAAAAGGTATTAATAAGAATGTCAAGAATTAATAAGAGTCCCTTCGGGAGAAAAGTTATTTTTGTATTTTTAACCTACTGTCAACAAAAAAAGTTTATTATGTGTTTTTATATTTTTTACGCATTTCCATGCATAACTTTTAAATGCTTAGATTTTGATAATTTTATTTTTTGCTAGAAGAGGTTGTTCTGGTGGTAATCCTGTTGACTTAATTATAAATTAAATAGGTGCTTAGTTATTATAACTTTAATTATAATTAGTTCTCAATGCAATTGGGAATTTAGACATACTATCCTCTCTTCGTAGCTTTAAGATCATTGCTGTTAATTACATCCGAGTTTACAGACTGAGCTTTTTTACGTATTTCCAAACATAATTTTTAAATGCTTAGATATTGATAATTCTATTTTTTGCTAGAAAAAGGTAGCTCTGGTGGTGATCCTATTGATTTAATTATAAATTAAATAGGGGCTTAGTTATTATCACGTTAATTATAATTAGGTCCCATTGTAATTGGGAATTTAATTATACTATCCCCTCTTCGTAGCTTTAAGATTATTGGTGTTAATTTCATCCAAGTTTAGAGACTGAGCTTTGAATCGGACTGAACTTTAGTGTGTTCGTATTGCATTAATTTACTTGTTAATTTTTAATTTTATAATAATAATTATATAATTATATAATATTATATTGGCAACAGCTGCTGAGAAATACAATTCACAGTAAAGACTTGCAGCTGTACAGGCGAAGAAAATATTGCTTTCTTACATCCAGTCATGACGACAGAGACATGGATCTTTCTGCAAATAACGATAGTGATGAAGCCTATCTTTATTGCAATGCCTTATTCAGTCACTCAAAATCGAAAGAGAAGCGGATAAAATGTGTTTAGCAAGGTGGTAACATAGTGAATGTGGCGGTGTTTCTTGGTGAGCAAATATTTTTATTTTCGATGCATGCAAGTAAATTAATAGCAATTGACGGGTGTGTCGTTTTAGGACAGCACAAATAAAGTTCACGCGAAAACATTTGTATGAATAAAAGTATTTTTTCTTTAGGGTATGTCATTTTGGGACAGTTTCCGATAATTTTATTTTCAATTAACATCATCACAGATGACATTGTCATAAGTTTGCTTTACTTTTAAAATTACTCCAAAATTCAAGAATTCTAAAATTTGCGGAGCCAAAACATTTTCATTGTTACTCGTAGTAAGACGAACAATTACGAATAAACGTTTAATGTAAAACCCGTGACTGCATTATTTTGCAGAATTTTCTGAATTCCTGTCCAACTGCTAATAATTGCAAGAGAATGTCTGGTTCTGAGTTTAAAAGGCTTCTTTATTTCGTTTTGGAGGTTGTGTAATCCGAGAATCAAATGTTGAGAAGGGCAGAAAAACTGATTTTGCTATATCAAACAAGGTTTTGAATTTATATGACAAATGACATCAAAAACCTAATAGAATTTGTTTTTGAAATATGAACTTTAATTTGCAGTGTTATGTCAAATCAAGGAAGACCTCATGTTTAGCTGAGTTTAAACTAGGTAGGTTTCTGTTAATGCTGAACAGATGCAGTACATATTTAACGTCGTCCAAAGCCATCTAAACAGTTGAAAAATACTGGTAATTTCAAGGCTTTAGTATGTCTCTGAATATTTCCTTCTGTATAGGATGCTTCTTGTATTTCTTTTTGATACTGGGTGTTGTTTGCACTCCTTTTTAGCAAGGGGAAAGTAATCGATATCTTTCTGTCTCTTACAATTCACAACCAATACACTAGACCAGGAGACGGCAGCACAGGTAATCAGAATTAGTTAAAACTCGATTCGCATATTAAAACGCAATCGGTCTGCAAGTCATATCTGTGAAGGTATCTTATATTCCGTGGTCCAAGGATTCTTTAGGAAACTCGGAATGGCAATCGCCGCAGAGAAGTGACGGGATATGGGTTCGAAAAAGCGTGCTGTTGCAGAATATATGTAATCCTGCATTACATAGGAAAGATGTAATCGCGAAGTATTAAGTAATATTATGTGTGTGTGTAGTATGTAATGTGTTTGTCAAATATGCGTATATTAAATGTATTTAAGTATACAAGAGCCTTTTCTCAAGAACATCATGCAATCACAAACCGGGCCATGATATCTTGGTGGAAAACACCTGAAAACCCGATTTTAGCGGTTGAATCGTAAGTTTACCATTGTGTTCTCCTGCACCCAAAGATATGAAAACATGGAGGACTATCTGCATTAAAACACAATGGTAAACCTACGAGTCAACCGCTAAAATCGGGGTTTCAGGTGTTTTCCAACAAGATATGACTTGGCAGGGCGATTGCGTTTTAATATGCGAATCGACTTTTAAATAATTCTGGAATTTCAGCCGTGAACTCGATGAGATGACTGTTTGTGTTGCCTCCTCCCAGTCTACATGTTTCATCTTAGAAAAAAAAAAGATATAGATGCGATTTTGGCAAATGCATAGAAAACTGGGAGTATTTTTCATTGTAATGATACATTCGTTTAATTGATTTTGCTAAACATGTCGGGCATAGATGCTATTTGCATGTGTTTTCGTTATATAATAATTTTATCAGTTGAGTGCTATGGTTCATCTAATATCACTGCTGCACACAGTTTCATCAAACGTGTAAATCTTCTTCCTGAGTATAACCATCTTACTTCAACATGCAGAAGGAGGGAAGGAATCTGGCATCATGAGGTCGCGATTTTCATTTATTGGAATAATTGTACTATTAACCCTTTAAGAGATGATTTTTTGTTTTGTTTGGAAAACATTATATTCGAATCTATTTTTGTTAATTATCCTCTAGGAAAAATAGTGAAAAAAATTATTTATGTTTCTGTTGGAATAATGTCATAATGTCATTCCTGTGTTGCATTTCAAAAATTTCTCAAAAAATGATAATTTTAAATTATATACTTACTTTAAAGTGTTGCACAATAACACTATTTAGTGATATAATAATTCTTATAATGCTTTTAATAGTTTGCAGAATTAATAATTACTACCGTATAAAGATAGAGAAAAACGTCAGTCGAACACCTTGCAAGCAGTATCAACAAAAGATGTTATAATCTCCACGTGATAACAAATTAGAACAAAAGCAGACATCAGGACATTAAATGCATGTTATCACGAGTAAGTAATACATAATAGTTAACAAAAAAATATAAAGTGCTAAATGACAAAAAAAAAAAAAAAAAAAAAAAAAAAAAAAAAAAAAAAAAAAGAGATCATGTAACTCTTGAGTTACAGTACTCATTTAAGGGTTAAGCATCATAATAAGTTCAGAAGACATTTTTCTCGAGGATTAGCGTGTATCTATAAACAATGCAATAGATGCTGCTACAGTTAAGATCATTGCTTTTTACAACGGAACCAGGATTGTAACCAATCATTGCTTTTGCATCATCAATTCATGCATGTGCATACTTTTTACAAGGTGCATTTGATGATAAATATTCATTCAAAAATATTTCGTCCCGTACTACTTTTGTTTGAAGTGGTCTTCAAACAACATCATTCCGGTAACTTTGTAAGTATACATAAAAGAAAAGTACTAATAAAATTGTTAATCCACTGACGTTAGTATATTCATCCTTCTATAGTGCAAATTTAGTATATCTGAAGTGACTCTTAAGTGTTTCTTCTACGTCACCAGCCATATCGTTGATCTTTTGAAATAATGGTGTTATTGGACAGAGGGATATGCACTGTAAAAAAAATCTGTAGTTCTACAGATGTAAAGTTACATGCTTGCTAAACTTTCATCTATAACTTTACAAAAATGGCTGCAAATCTACAAAACTAGTTTTTGTAAAGCTACCGAAATCTGTAACTTTACAAATGAATCCGCTAAAATTACAGTAATCTTACTAAAATTTTATCTGTAACCCTGATTGCAGTTACATGAAAATTTCTAGGCATCTCAGTTTCCCAAAAAATTCTTAGTAACCTTACAGATTTTTTGATTTTCGGCGCAAAAGTTTGCCTGTTACATGATTTTTTGTTGTTGCCGTTACATAAAAAGTTCTAGGAATCCCAGTTCCCTAGAAAAACTTTAGTAACTTTACAGATTTTTTTTTTACAATGTGGGATACTGAATTAACAACTTTTTTTTTTTATCAATAAACATTTTTGTCAACCCAATATAGATTGTAAAGATGTATAAAAAGTCTCTGGAATTATATGATCTCTACAACTCAAGCTATTCGTTAAAGTGTCAGGTAGGAAGCAACCAAGAATTTTCATTATTTGTTTTAACAAGTGGTGCAATAATTTCATTGAAGTATACATTTCGTTGACCTTCATATTGAAAAGACATATATAGATAAAATATGTTCCTTAAAAATATTTTTATTTTTCTTTCCACGTTAAAGTTCCTTCCGTGGGTGCAAGACAACAGCAAATGAAAGTATTTTGCTCATTGCCTTTGGACGTTGAAGCATATCGTGTATTTCCTGTTTCGTTTTCCAAAGATTTTGTATCATTTTTAATGCGTGCCTTAATACCATCTTGTCATTTCATCATTAGTTGTTCTTAAACAAGGTGTATTATTGAATGTAACTTTTAAAGCGTATACATAACACATAAAACAAATTTGCATCAATTCGTTAAAAGATAAAATCACAAAATTCTTTAACCGAAAAAATTCGGCAATATTTTTTATATTTTAGTTTTTTTTATTTGGGCGCCGCATAGCATTTCAACCAAATGAGAAAAAAAACCTCATAACAAATAATCAGAAAAGGGAAAAAATACCATTACTTTCTTGCATTGTTTAAAATTAGTTCAGTTTATTTAAATGCAAGAAAAAAACAGGAAGTGAGTTGAGTTGTGTTGAACTTCACCTAACAAATTTATGCTGTATTCGAATTGACTTTAAGGAGCAAATTACTTTTTAGACGCCAGTGATCACTGCAGAATTCATTGCTTGGGAAATTGCTTTGCAGATGATTAACTCCGTGGTTAAATATTTTTGTTGTGCACTGAAGAATGAGTCTGTTGTGTTTAGTTCGATGGAATGAGATATTGGTCTATCAGCTGAATTTCAAGTGAAATTAACTTTAAATATATACCTATATATCTGAAAATAACTCCTGTCTTAAAAATTATTTTTTTAACGAACTTTCTAATAATGCAATTCTTATACATTTTTACTCGAAAAAATAAGTTTTAGAGCTCATGGCCGACAGCTAATTTTTAGAGCTAATGGCATTCGGCTCCTTATCTGTTTAGGAAACTCACGTGATTTGCGCTATAATACATATGAGGACGTGAGTTTCAAAACTCGCCTTATCCAAAATTTAAAAAATCTAGTTTTCTGTCTGTTCTATTGGTGAACCTAGATCGAAAAAACACTACACTCTGCAAAAGACAAAAAAACTAGATTCATCGTGTATTTCTGACATTGTAAAATCTTGATTTACAATGAAAACCAATGGACACACGCTGTAAAAAAATCTGTAAAGTTACTAAAGTTTTCTAGGAAACTGGGATTCCTAGAACTTTTTATGTAACGGGAACAGCAAAAATTCAAGTGATAAACTTTTGCGCCGAAAATAAAAAAAAGCTAAACATTTTTTGGGAAACTGAGACGCCTAGAACTTTTCATGTAACTGCAACCAGGGTTACAGATAAAATTTTAGTAAAATTACTGTAATTTTAGCAGATTCATTTGTAAAGTTACAGATATTTGTAGCTTTACAAAAACTAGTTTTGTAGATTTTCAGCTTTTTTTGTACAGTTGCAGATGAAAGTTTAGTAAGCATGTAACTTTACATCTGTAGAACTACAGATTTTTTTTTTTTTTTTACAGTGGAGTCAGAGGTTTTTTGCGATTCCCCAAAATTTGATTTTCTGGATAAGATGAGTTTTGAAACTTATGTCCTCTTATCTTTACATGCATATGCTTGAAAAGTACATTCTTTGAATACTTTCTCTCTTGTTTTTTAGTTGTATTTTGTTTATATAAAGAAATATGAAGTAGATATTTTTCAGATCTTTTATTTCTTAAACTAAAAATTGAAGTTTCAGGTAAAAAGTTTGGAAAGTGTGAGAACAAAAATATTAAGTATCTTAATCTATTTTTAGAATTAGTAGATCATATTAACTGCTCACTGTTTTGTTACATAAAATATAAATTTATTTTCCGCTTCAAAAATCCTAATATTATTATCTCAGTTTCAGATATTCTGTTATATTCTCTCTTAAGTGATTAATGGTGGCTTTATTATCAACATTATGCATGAGTTACTCTGAGGCTACATAGCCTCTCTAATAATTGCTGATGAATGCGAATATCGGATTTTATTTGAATAATTGTCAATCATAGTTCCCTTTAGATCTCTTCATATTGCAGGGATTTATCGAATGACCATTCATGCGGTAAAGTTTATTTAACTGCAACGCGAAAGCACATATTATCATACAAATTATCCAACTTGGTCAAGAGATTATATGATAAAAAGCCTAGACATTTTTATTCCCTCTATGAATGATATAATAATTTGCAATTCGTATTACAAAAAAGAACCAAGAAGAATCAGATTTTTATTTAATTCATTAAAATATTAAAAAAAATTTATTTTTGTAATTATTATCGGTTTTTAGTTTCCAGATTTCTAATACTTTTTAGGTACGTTCGTAATTATATAAATACATAGCACTCATAGTCGTCATCTGGTTCGTCCGTCTGTCTGTCTGTCCGCAAATAACAGCGCAAAAACTACCCAGTCGAATGGTTTGAAATTTAATATAGATAATCGTTGCAGAACTTTGTCGAGTCATTTCAAACTTTTGTGAAAATAGAATCAAGACTTAAAAAGATAGCAATAAAAGTTTTCCACCTTCTTTAAATCCTCTCATACGCAATTAATTCAATGATATCCCATGATAGGTAATGATTTATGTTGCCGTGGTGATTACGTCTTATTAAAGATGGAGTTCTGCTATTTCCGTATTACTGAATTTAATATACAGGGTTATTCTAAATGATGGACCCATTTTCAAAAAATTGTATTTATTAAAATACAAATCCAAAATGAACACTCTTTATACCAATAAAAATAGGAAGTTTCAAAGTTTTTTTTAAAGACATTATAAATGTTCAATGTGTTCACCGTTAATAACGAATTTGGTACGAAATGACCGCTACACTGCATTTGCGACTCACTTCTTGCGAACTCAAGAACGCAGAAAACCTTGTGCTCCACATTAGCCATCTCACTCACAACTGACAGTGAAACGAAATCGCGTCTTATTGCCGTGCGACCTCTACCGGTCGCTTCTGAACCATCACCGCTTTGAAAGCCGTGCACTCAGTAACAGCAGATCCGTTTTCTCGTGTGTGGGACGAATTTGGCTATCGCGTAGATGTTTGCCGTGCAGCAAACGGTGGAAACATTGAACATTTATAATGTCTTAAAAACCTTTGAAACTTCCTCTTTTCATTGGTATAAAGATTGTTCATTTTGGATTTGTACTTTAATAAATACAATTTTTTGAAAATGGGTCCATCATTTAGAATACACCTGTATATAATCGTAAAAAATTTTGTATTCATGCTTTTTGGCATAAGAGTGCAACAGCTATTGCACTGAGATCTGAATATTTATAAAACTAGTTATAGTACGAACGCACCACATTTGCCACGTTTGACTTACAATTTACGACTTGTTATTGTAATGTTTCCAAGGTAGATGAAAATTGTTTATGATTCCGCTTCGTCTGTTTTACCATTCGCGCACTACACTTGGAAAATATGTTCGGAAAGACAGGAATGTTTTTTGATATATTATAATATACAATAAATCATTAAAGCGAATTTTAATAAAACTATACCGAGGATGCTGACCTTTACACTTACGCCTTCTAAAGAACATGAAAAACATGTGCAGATGTGAAAAAAAAAAGTAAACACCCCCTACTAACTCCTCAACAATTTTTCGTAGAAAAAAGTTACTGGTATTGGAAGTAAAGCTTACTTTTAAATGATGTATATAAAATTTGCTTTGGGGGCCATCTACATATTAAAACTAACCCGAACTTCATTTTGTTCAATGGCAATACCCAATTTTAATAAAATATTTCAAATCTTCGGTTCAAACTATGCCTAGACACCAAATTTCAAGTCATTTGACTGATAAGTTTTTGAATTATAAACATTCAAAATTTAGTGCTTCTAATGTTAAATTACATTTTTATATTTTTATTAATAGCTCCTGAAATTATACTCCTAATGTGCTATTTTTTTGTGCAGCAATAATACTAAAATACCCTAACATAAATACGTTGAATTTACAATTTTTATAATTTTATGATATGAATTTGATATGAATTTGATTATGATATGATAATTTTATGAATTATGAAATTAATATTCAAAAAATTATGAAATTCAACCTACAATTTTTCTGATGGATTTATATTTATTAAGTCCTGCTTTATGGAAATCTAAAATTTCACATTTTTCTTCCAAGCAGTTTTCAAATTATGCTTAAAGAATGGCAAAATGATGATTTAAGTGCCTATGATGCCATGAAGTGCCATTTCTATGATAGAAGTGCCAAGATATTTTGAAATTTTTTATGCTATCCTGTAATCTAGGAGTCTTCAATGACTCCTTGAATGCCACTTAAGATGCCTTGATCAAGAAGGGCGCTCTCTCGGTCAACAATCGTGTTCCCAATTTCAATTTGGATGCAGCCCCTAAAATAAACTCGTTTTAAAATAATTAATTTCTTGGAAACTTATCGAACGAATTGTATAAAAATTTGTTTTTAGGCTAATTGAAGGGTGTAGTGTTCATTTATGCTGTCAGAATTGTGTACTGCTATCGTAAAAAAAAAAAAAAAGTTATGGTTCGTTTTTATATGTAGATGTCCCTCTAAACAAACTTTATATACATCATTTAAAAGTAGACTTTATTACCAATCGCGTGGTACCAGTAATTTTCTTCTACAATAATTTTTTGCGGAGTTAGTATGGGGTGTTTACTTTTTTTCCCGCTACTGTATCAACGTTGCACCGTGCCAATCGTTCACATATAAATATAGTGCAGAATGGTACTCACACAAAATAGAATCAGTCACTTAATGAATTAAATAACTGGGTAGAGAAATCAAAATGTGATTTTACTGTACTTTAGAACCAGCAATTAATTTAATAATATTTTAATTATGAATGTTAATTCATTTAATCAGCGTTGCTATAAGAGAAAAAAAATCAGAACTTTTATTTTGTTAATTTTGAACTTATCATTACTGTTGTATCTATTATATGATAATACAAGTTGAATAAAAAATGTATTAATCATTTATTACTGAGAGTTTTGCTTTTATACGTTCGACAAAGAATCCTTTATACTTCGTTCATATTTTGTAATAATACTAAGGGACTTTGCTCCCTATGGGGTAAGCTCTCCAAAATCTGGCCAGGACTCACAGAGTCTAAAAACACGCTAATTTGCTCTATTTTAAAAAGATTACACGAATACGAAAGATTGAAGTTTATTATTACTACCAGTGGCGATCTTCTGCAATCGAGTTGCTCTCATTTCCCTTTGACTGAAGGATTTTTAGGTTCCTCAGGCTGCATCCACCACTTTTGCGACAATTGACGACTGTTTTTGTAATTGATTAAATAAAATCTATCACATTTTTTGAAATCAGCTGGCTTTAGAATGGTTGGAAAAATTGTCACTTCCTCTCGGATTTTTATAATAGTTTTCTTTCAGACGCAGGAGAAAATCACTTTAAATGTAGTATGATTTTCCCCAATGGAATTTGCCGTGTCACATAAGCTGCGGATGTATAGAAGTAAATACAAATAAGCGTGAAGAATGTTTTAATACTAGATCCCCGTCGTCAGATAAACATTCTTTTTTGGAGAGTATGTACCCACAGAACCGTGGCTATTGCCACTCGAGGTTAAAGTCTATTCAAACATAAGTCTTTTGGAACATAATAATTCATTTGTTTTGATATTTTTTTTCATTTTTAATATTCACGTGTAAATGTATTTATCTTCGGACAAGTGTTTTGAAACATTATTATTTTGTCTATTATGACGTAATTTTTCACACTTAATTCTTTTCGCATGTAATAATTTAACTGTTTAAAAGCTTTTTTATCCCACTTAATATTCACGTGTAAATAAATATATTTTTCAATAAAAAAATGTTTTAAAATATTGTTTGCGAATTTTATACTCTTTTGTTTAACTCACCCTCATTTTTGACGTAAAGATGGAATTTCGCAATTGATTTTTAACCCACTTCCTGGTATCCTACTATCTCATAAATAATTTCGTTAAATCATGGAAATTTTCCTGCCAGCAGCGCTGTAGCTATATTTCTGTTATTTGAAGAAGCCCCCCCCCCCACCCTTTTTATTTCTCTTTTATAAGAGAAATAATATCCGCCAATTGAAGAAACTTTCTTCCATTTTTCTTAAGTTGTAGGAGAGAAATCTATTGTTATTTGAAGAAACATTAGTAAAAAATTATCTCTCTGTCTCTTTGCTCTGCAGCCATCTATGAATTCTTAAGGAAGTATTCATCATCTGATAAAAATATTTTAAGACTAATTTCTAGTTGACCTTGGAGTTGAACCAGTGACCAAGCCAGCATCTTAATCACTGAGCCAACGGTCGCTTGCTCAGGTTGAGGTTAACCCATTTATGCCTAGCGTCCCATTTTTGGGACATTTCGAATTTTAATAATTTTTTACAAATTTCTTCTTCTTTATAACATGAAGTAATTGTCTATAAATGTCTTTAACTATTACCGAGAGATGACAGCATAAGATTGATATTTATTTGCTTAAATGAAGGCCTTTTTTTTCGGTGTTTATGGATTTTTCATTTTTCAGGACAGCTAAATGTAATAAGTAAGTTGATCTGTATTTTTTAAAACTAGAATTTAAATAAATAAGTCATAATCTTAGCTTTAAACTTATTTGAAATAAGTGTTTTTTAAAATTGCGAAACTATATGTTCATGCCTATTTTTTATGCATGTTTGTAACGTACAAAATATAGGGCGCTAGGCGCAAATGGGTGTATACTTCTATTAGCCATTTAGGGGACAGTTATTGATGTAAAGTCCTTCTCAAGATGATTTTGAAATAAATTGTTTTTTAGCCTCAAATACGACTATTCGTAATTTATTATTAATTCTACCTATAATGTTCAAAATCTCTGTAAAGAAATAAATATATTTTGCAGTAAATCATAAAAATACTAATTATAGTATATAATATACAATTTAAATGCTTAATTTATATAAAGTTAGACAAAATATATAATTATGCATTTTTCCACATATGGATATTCCATATTTAGTATGGGTACATTTTATCAAATAAATACAAAAATATTTTAGCGTAATTTTTTTAAGTATTTTTTTAGTACAAACAAATTTCAGAAAACAAGAATTCAGGCATAAATGGTTTAAAATCAAGATAAGGGTATTATTCGAATGGGAGTTTGGCTAAAGTTTGATAAATTTGTTGTTTAGACAGAAAGCTGGCAATTTTGAAGTTAATTGCCGGGAGATTTCGTCGTTATGAGATAATAGTTAGGGTTTTAACGCTTATAGATAACAGAGGATAAAAATATGAAACAGATATATTTTTAATTTCATTGTTAGACGTAAAATATGAATATTATATTTCGAATTCAATTCGAGTAGAAATATTTGCTATTTTGAGTAAAATCGATTTTTTTTTCATTTAATTTTTAATTTCATTTCGTTTATTATATATTTTTTAAATGTGTTCGTTTAGAACATATTTTAAGCGCAACTATTTTTTTTTTATAACTTTAAATAATAAATTACGAATAAGATTAAACGAAAGAGAAAATTATTTGTTACATTTTAAAATTAGAAAGCATTAGCTTTGTTTGCTTTTAAATAAATTAGCAATTTTAATTTATTGAATTTTCCATTTTTCATTTTAAAAATAATTTCGAACTTTGGTATTAATAAAGCCAATATGCATGGGTGCAAGGAATAAACGGAATTTCCCCCTTTTTCTAACTTTCTGGAAGAATTCACGGAAAAAAACCTGAATTTTAACAGCTCGGAAATTATTTGTTGAAAAATGGGAAATAATTTAGTGTATTATTCGTACTAATGACTCTGGGTAAGATTTTACAAGCATCCGAAATTTACACATGTATTTGAAATTTCATTGTGTTCTATTCTGTACTTTTAACATCTGTTCATTAACCCTTTATGCACTGATTTACGAATTCATGAAAATTTTATCTTCTAAAGCCTTTTTCGTGAATTTTTTAAACCACATTAGAAGATTTACATAATCATTTAATAAATTTCAGAAGGATTGAGGGATTTAGAAGGATCAATTAAATTTGAATTTATAGAGATTTTGTGCAATATTTATAACCCCACTCAAATCTTTTATTTCAAATATTTTTCTTAGTATTTTGTAGAATTAGGAAATGTACAAATATAATGTTCTTACAACAGAAATATAGAAATATTTCCAAATTGAAAAATCCCCCCCCCCCCCCTCAACGCCAAGAAAGCTGAAAAGATGCAAAGGCAAAATAAATCATCCTTTAAAAAATATTTTTGTTTTGTTCAACCAATATTGTTTTTGGAACAAGATAAAGTAATGTATCTATTACTCATTTTAAACTGTATTACAACTAATAGAAGCATTAAATGAATTTTATAACAAGTTATTTTAATGGTACTTATAAGTACCGTCAGTAGATAAAGGGTTAATTCTAATGTCTTTTTCCATTAGTAGGGCGCAGGTGATAAACGCCAAATTGGCTTTCAGTGACACGGCACTCATAAGAATATTTTCTTATTTCATTTAAAATGAATACATTTAAATTAGATAGATAATAACACTTTAATTTAAGATATGAAAAAAAGTAATATTATAAACCAAAATCAAACACTTTTTTTCAACATGAGTGCGTTGTTTCTAATTTACACGCGGAATAAAAAAAAGCAATTCCTGGCGATATATATATATATAAATTCGCCACTGCCCACATTTGCGCCCGTCTGAAGGAAACCTATTTATGGTGTAGCAGATTGTTCAGTAATCGGATTTACAACCATTTATTTTAGCGAGATCCACTTGGAACCTTTAATGATAAGTCATTTTCTTTTAAACGATATAGTTAGTTGGTAGCATAACTCACATTTGACGCGGATACTTGCCATGTAACACGATTATAGAAGATTAACCTGCAATAAAAAAAATTAAGAATACCTGCAATAATACAAATAAAAATAATAATTTACAATATGATAAAAATAACATACATCATATATTATATATACATATACACAATATAAATAATAATCTACAAACCACGAACATTTTCTGCTAGAAAGAAAAAAAATAACTGTGGCTAGTAAACCAATGGATGGAAAGGGCTCCATAGTTCGCCAATGATAGGGTAATTCCGGGATTTATGCCGCACATTTTTTTGAATTTGTGTATTAAGTCCCATGGTGGACATAAAATAAAAAAAATCATGCTGTGCTATTTAATGTTAAATATACAACGCGTGTACTGCGACAAGAAATCTCAAAACAAATTATTAATATTTTTTAACGATTTTTTACTAAAACATTACACTGCGGCGCGTCACCCGTACAGTCAGACTGAGACGCCTCACTAGTGCGGTAGTAATGCCGCGCTTGTAATAAGGACAGAGTGAAATTATAAATAAAAATATTAAAAAAAATATTCGTATCGGGACTATAATTAACGATGTAATAACAAAATGAAACTAAACGAGTACAATTAAACGTATTAGTAGATTCAAATTAATAATTGTTGCCTACTTTTACTATTAAAATTAACGACTTATTTTTTTTACATTAAATTTAAATTGTTATTTCAGCAACAACTTAACATCAATGTATTAGAAAGAGAAAAGAAAAAAAAAAGTAAAATTGTGTGTACATAATTTATTTGTTAACCCTTTCAGGATCGGTGGCTTTTACACACATTTTATTCCGTTGGTACCAACTTTTCAAAAAGAAGTTGCCTTTGCTTAAATAATCATGAATATGCTCTAATTAAACAAAGCAAGTATTATTTTTCCTTTTTACTGGTGCCAGAAACAAATTTTGTAAGCTCTTTATGAAGGTGCTTATATGCACCTATGGTGCAGAATGGGTTAAAAGATCTGTTTTTTCGACTACAATCTACAGAAAAAGTGTCGAAAAACACAGTCTTTATGTAACTACATTTAAACACATAGAGTAGTTTGCAGAGAACGTCTGCGTTACGCGTAATCCAATTTTTCGTTATTATCATCCTGACTTGCATCTTTCTTGCCCTTCTTACTTTTTATTTTCCCCTTTTCCTCCTTTGGTTTAGTAAACTTGATAACATGCCTAACATGGTTAGTCTGTGCAAAAAGAAAAGGAAAAGTTAATAACACTTAATCATCCCGTACAAAAGAAACTGCGGCATGTATACCGGGATAGAAATGCGGCATGTATCCCATTTTGCATGGTGCAGACCTCGGCCATCACACTTACCTGCCATCGCTAAGGGGAATGGCGTAACCATACACACAGTACTCTATACAAACGCCACACTTAGTTTTGACTTCGAAATCATGCTTGCATTTAGTAATTAGTGTATAAAAAGTATTTAAACATAACGTGTTTAAAAGTTCGGACAGTGAAATCATGCACTAACGTCAAATTAAGGATTGTACTTCTACAAGTAAAAATCGAAATGGTATTCACACTATACACTGGTTAAAATAATCTCATTGCGCACCTATACTGTGCGTTTTACGACCATCTATCGATAATTACAAGAAATACAAGGGGTGCGGCATCTATCCCGTATGCGACGACTCTCCCGGAATTACCCTATGCGGTTAATACGTAAGTATCAAATAAAATTTGAATTCACTAGTTGTCACTTTCTAACAAGCGTAAATAACAGAAATGAATTTTCCCCAATCTGGTCACCACGCCAAATTCACGTATTGTAATGGAATTGTTTTGGAACAAGAAAAATTCCAGTCATGAAATTAGGCGTGATTTTTAAGATAAACTAGCCGCCCTTGGCGACCAGTATAATCCCCCTTAAAATTTATGTTTGGGAAAGCATGCTAAGCATTGTATCATGTTACTTTTATTCATAATTTAATTTATTTGGACTCCCTTAAATATAATTAATATAATCTCTTAAACTAATATCAATATATTACGTTGAGTAAAAAGTTCTCCACCAAGGGGAGATACCTTCGCGCCAACAGCTGTCATTTGTGCTGTTGTTAGTTTTTCAACCAACCAATTTTTGCATTCGAAAGCAGAGCATAGGAACTACATGTCTGCGTAATTTGTTTGTTAAAAATTTATTATCTTGTGCTTCAAAAAAGTGTTTAAAATGGAGCTATCACGTCAGCAGCTCAGAACTACAGAGCCTAGAAGATACAGTGTGGAAAACGGCTATTCCTATAATGCTTTAAAAGTGCTAAAAACTTGTATCCCATAAATCTCCAACAATGCTCAGCGGCAATATGCTGATACGAGCGTCATCTCGTAACTCTTTTCAATATAAACCCCGTGTTTTCAAAAATTATAGAATGTTAAATATCGGAAACTATAAATATAAGATATTTTAGTCTGTTATAAGCTAATTTAGTTAAGGAATGACGTGAAATAGGTTAAATAGTCTCTTTTAGAATGACTATCGTTTTTAAATCACTACGATGGCTCTACGATCGACATCTTGTTATTCAGCATCGTTGTACATTTATGGGATTCAATTTTTTAGCACTATTTTGTAGCCGTTTTCCACACTGTATTTTCTAGACGCTGTACTCAGAACTATTATGTACTATGGCTTCCGTGACAAACTCAGTGCAACTGAATGCCACAGAAAAATGTGCGATAGTTTAGGGATTAAGACTGTTTCTTATCATACAGTCAAAGTTTGATTTTGGATGCTTAAAGCTGGAAATTTTGACATTGAAGATGAACCACGTTCTGGCCGCCCTAAAGAAGTTGATTGTGAGCAGTTAAAGCAAATCATTGATGAAGAAGGAAATGTTTCAACGTGAACTATTGCATTAGAGCTTAACGTTTCCCAAAAAACAATAGTTAACGCTCTGAGACGCTTAAATCTAACATTTAAGTTCAACCGCTGGGTGCCTCATGAATTGATTGCTGAAGACAAGCTCAAGAAAAAAAACTGCTGTTTGGCTCTGCTCAGAGATCAAAGGAAAGAGAACATTCTGGACAGGATTGTGACCTGTGATGAAAAATGAGTGCACTACAATAATACAAGCCATAAAGGAGGGGGCACCTAGAGAATCAGCATGCTCGGTTGCAAGACGTGCCCTAACTAATAAGAAGGTGCTTCTGTGCATCTGGTGGGATTGTTGCGGAATTCTGTACAAAGAGCACCCGAAAAGCGGACAGACTATAAACAGTGTAAAATACAGCAACATGATGCGAAAAACGAAGAAACGAGTTCAGCAGGAATGTGATTCTCTTTCATTAAGATAACGCCTGGCCACACGTTAGTACTATGACCGGCTGGACGCTGTACATGCTACAGCGGGATTTAATGCAACATCCACCATACAGCCCCGACATGGCCCCTTCAGTTTTCTATCAGTTTTCTCATCTGCAGCTGCATCTTGATGGCGCAATCTTCGATTCCAATGAGGAGGTCATAAATGAGGTCGATCTCTTTCTGGACTCGCGCACGTCCCAATTTTTCGCAGAAGGGATTAAAAAGTTGCCAAAACGTTGGCAAACGATTGTAGATTTAAACGGAGATTGCTATCCCCATTACTTTTGATGATTTCGCATGCATTTATCATTTTAAAATAAAAAAAGTTTGGCGGAAAACTTTTTACTCAACGTAATATATATATTACGTTAATGTATGTGGCACAGAAATCGCGAATTATTTGTTAAGTGTTTAATGGCAAAGCTCGAATGAAACGTATCTCATTGGTTATTGAACAACATTTAATGCATCTCCATACCTATAAGTGGGTTTACCATAGGGGGGACCCTGTTCTGTCGTCAAATGCCGCCAAGTTTGTTGCCAGCATGGCGATATATCGCCAACTTTCCATAGACATCCATTGTAGACCAATAAGGTTTACTTACTTACAGAAAATCAACAAATTGAGATATTTTAATGCAAGAAAAACTAATATTAGCTTAAAGGATTATATTATTTATATTTAAGGGAGTCCAAGTACATTAAATTATGAATTCGACTAATTTTGTTCGCCAATTTTGGCGATATATCTCGAAGTTGGCAACAAACTTGGCGGCATTTGACGACAGAACAGGGTTTCCTCATATGGTAACCCCCCTTAGAGGTATGGATGCATTAAGTGCTGTTCAATAACCAATGAGATGTGTTTCATTCGAGCGTTGCCATTAAACAATTAACAAATAATCGCGATTTCTGTGCCACGTGCGATAGCGTAATATACAGGGTGTCCGGTCTCAACGCTGTCCAATGGTTAATTCTTAAACCGTTAGTCAAAGACACATAGTTCCAATTACAAAAATGTTTAAAATCAGGTAACGAAATATTTTAAAAGCGATTTGGGTCAATAAAAACATTTCTTAAAAAATTACGAAATTTATATTTTTATACAGTCCCCCGGTCCTATAAGTTATATTTAGTAAATTTTTCCTTTTACACTGACAAGTAATACACAAAAAGTCCCGTTATTCTACGATTAAATTGACCGAGTAATAGCTGTTTAAAGTTGGAGCATGTTTTTTGCTGCAAATCGGGGGTCATTCACAAATTTAGTCGAAATATAATTTCGTCAGATATATTAAAAAATAGTTGAGAGTAAAATTAACATTGCAATATAAATTTGAAATCTTTAATCATTTTGACACATTAATGCAAAATATACAATTTGTAATAAACATTTAAGAAGAAAGAAAGAAACAGAACTTTTGTTAAATACACTGCTCAAAACAATTAAAGGATATTTGAAGTTTTATATAAAATAAAGATATAAACGAAATTTTTTTTGCCGAAAATAGAAGACGAGAATCACAAATGCAAATTTTTCTGGTTTTCAAACTGTGGAGTATGCAAATTTTGAGTTCGACGTCAAAAACGTCGCTTCAGCGGTAGCGAATGAAATTTAACTTTCAACTGGATAAAAGAGAATGAAGACAAGGATGATCGACATTCAGTGATTGCTTTGTTTCGATGAGTACGATGTCTCAGTGAAGTCATTTGACAGATTCAGAAGCTTTGAAAATTGTTGGTAGGTTAGAAAGGGGCCAAACTCAAGCCAAAGTAGCGCAAGCCATTGGAGTGTCACAAATTATCATTTCCAGGATCTGGAACCGTTTTTTGGAGAGTGGATGTGCAGGCCGAAGACCAGGGCAAGGTCGTAGACGGGCAACAACGCCCAATGAAGATCGGTATTTAGCGTTAACAGCTCGGAGACACCGAACCATGAACGCTACTCTTCTCCAACAACACCTTCGCTCGGCTACAGGCACCACGATTTCAACTCAGACTGTCCGAAACCGGCTCCATGCTGTAGGTCTGTATGCTCGCCGACCGATGGTATGTGTTAGATTAGCATCAAGGCATCGTAGCGACCTCAGGGAGTGGGCAACCGAGCATGTCAGCTGGAGGAGAAATGAATGGAGCAATATTCTGTTTTCTGACGAGTCCCGTTTTTCTGTGCATCCGGATAATAGGCGTATTTTCATGTGGAGGGACCGTGGCAGTAGGAATAATATAATCTTGCGTTCGTGCACGAAAGTGTCAGATTTGGCGGTGGAGGAGTGTTGGTGTATGGTGGCATCTCCATTGACGGGCGCACTGACCTCTACATCATTCAAGATGGAGCTCTGACTGGTCGCCGATATAGGGATGAGATCCTCAGACCTATTGTAGTCCCTTACGCTGCAGCAATCGGAGATAACTTCATTTTAATGGACGATAACTGCAGGCCACATCGTGCAAACCTGGTGGAGGATTTCCTTTCCGAGGAAGGAATCGTTCGAATGGAATGGCCAGCGTGTTCTCCAGACATGAATCCAATCGAGCACGTTTGGGACGCTCTAGGAAGACGAGTTTCTGGCCGCCAACAACCCCCACAAACTCTCCAAGAACTGGAAAGAGCTCTTCTGGAAGAGTGGGGCAGAATACCCCAACTCGGCATTAATAGCCTCATTGCGTCCATGCCTCAAAGGTGTTCAACGTTGCTGGCCGCCCGTGGAAACCATACCCCCTACTGAAAATGATTTTCTTTGAAGAAAACACCTTTTCTTATTCTTTTTTTCTCATATGCAAAATTGTGTTTTTTTCCTTTAGTACACAAATGCGCAATAAAATGCATTTTTTTCTGCCAAACATGTGTAATTTATTCTCATATAACCTACTATGTCTGTCGACCATGTATCAATCAGCTAAACAGTTTACCAGATACAAAATCCACCTAAAACTGGAATATCCTTTAATTGTTTTGAGCAGTGTAAAATGATGCTAAATTAACAGCCCCAATTCTTGACAAAATGATACGTATTTTAAAATATAATTAGATTACACTAGCCTGCAAAAGTTGGGTTATGTCATGTTTTTTAGCTTTTGATAATTGATTCTTATGTGTTCTGTACCGTTGAATCTGAAATTGACCTCCATTTTTAACCATCACATCAGGATTTTTCGCAAATTTCAAAGTTAAAGTTGAATCTCCTCCCTCATCTCATCGGACTACTCAGCTATTTAGCTCTAACAATCCCTGGATAAGCAAAAATATCGAATAAATTATTGAATAAAATAAAATAAAATAAAACGAAGAAAGTTTTACATATGTTTTATAGTACGAGATTTTCGCTATATTTTAACTTACACATTTACAATTTGCAAAAAATTTCTAACGTGATGGTTAAAAATGAAGGTCATTTTCAGATTCAGTGCTAAAAAGTGCGTAAAAATCAATTATCAAAAATTAAAAAATACAACAATCTCCACTACTTTATAGTATCCGATTTTTGTTATTCTTTAAATTTGACAATTTATAATTTGCGAAATATCCTGACATGATGGTTAAAAATTAATGTAATTTTCGGATTCAGTGCTAAAATATACATAAAAGTTAAAAAAACCAACAATCGCAGTCTTGTATTATCAAATCTAAAACATTTTCTTAAACTTCTTGGCGGTAATCTATCCGAATTTTCTTGTGTTATCCTGTAAAATAAGCATAAAGGGTAATTACCGAAAATCATAATAATATATGATTGTTATTGGATTTGCGCCAGTACAATGTAATCTCGATCGGATATTTAAAATTGAGTTAAAGTTCGAGTACAAATTTTGAACTGGAAA
Source organism: Maratus speciosus (assembly GCA_963932465.1). NCBI lineage: Eukaryota > Metazoa > Arthropoda > Arachnida > Araneae > Salticidae > Maratus > Maratus speciosus. Next base: position 270,441,596 of record OZ010791.1, read on the forward strand.
ATCATACATACGATCGTTGAAGAAACATAAAAACTTATAAAAATAACATAATTTTTGTTAAAGGAAATCATAAAAGATACAGTCTCAAATCCTGACAAAATAAAACATGTGTTATTTTAGCCAATCTGAAACTTAATAAATGTTAACTTAATTGTAATACTTGTACGATTTTTTTCAAAGCGCAGATAAACACGAAATAAGATCTTCGAATACTTTAAGCACTTGGTATGTGACCCCTCAAAACCAAGCCGAACACATTTGTTTTCAGAGCAGAAAAGTGGCATAAGTCATGCATTTTTAAAGTTTCATAACACGCTCAATTTTAGTGTTATATGAATGGGACTTTTTTTGTCTTACTTGTCATTGTAATAGGAAAATTTTATTAAATATAACTTATAGGACCGGGGACCATATAAAAATTCAAATTTCGTAATTTTTTAAGAAATGTTTTTATTGATTCAAATCGCTTTTTAAATATTTCTTTACCTGATTTAAAACATTTTTGTAATTGGAACTATACGTCTATGACTAACGCTTTAGGATTTAGCCATTGGACACCATTGAGACCGGACACCCTGTATGTACAGATATTGAAAGCTTATAAAAGCGTGTTTTCTTTTTTTTTATTATTATTACCTTTAATAACGACTTTATGAAAAATCATAAAAAAATTCTTTTATGCATATAATGTTGCACATGAAACAAAATTTATGTTAAGTGGAGTAAAATAGCCAATTATTGATATACTTTTTTTTATCAATACAAAATCTAATATTTTATTATTTAAAAAAGCAATTAATTGAGTTCGAAGTCTCTAATTATTACATTAAGTAAATTATTAATTAGTTAAAGAGAGAAATATGTTAAATCGATAAAATGTAAAAAAAAAAAAAATATATATAATTAGTGCTCTTAACAAAATGTTCTGAAAAATTCTTCTAAAGTTATTAACGAGTTTCTATTTATGAAGTAAAATTTTTTGGATAGAATAAATATGTTATTTTGCAAGAATGTTTGTCATACTTAAAAATGCTTTTTAGTCAAAGCGATATAGGATAAAAGTTTTTAAATTCTTCTCTTACGAAATTTCTTTTATTTTTCAAATTAATTGTTGATTGTAAATTAATATATATAAGTTACATACTATCAACAACTGCTCCGTTTAAAATTTTTAACAAGCGCCTGTGTAAATAACTACATACGCAAGTTTGCATTTTTCAAGATAAATATATTAATTTTTAGTTAAATTTATTAAAAAAAACATATATAAGGGATTGTACACATATAACGTAATCAACTTTGCGGCAATTTTGGACATCCTCCTCTCTTTACGATATCACGCGTCATCAGTTCTCGAACTCTCCACCTCCCTGCCCCTAATGATATAGTTATCAGTGCCTACTTTTTTTTTTTTACACTTTGTTTCTTTCTTTTTCTTTTTATACGTTTGAATTAATATACAAGTATGGCTATACATTTATTATTCGCATAATTTACCGATTTAAATAAAGAGAAGACGTTAATAAAATATCACTGTTATATATGAAATAACTTTATATCAAATAGCACTTTAAAGAAATATTTACTATTTAAAAGTATTTAATACCACCTTTTTATTACATAATACGTTGAACAGTACTATTGTATTCTTAGACTTGTCCCTTGCACGGGGGTAAGCAGATTTTCTTATAAAGAAAACAGGTAGACAACATTCTTCTCCATTTTTTACTAGTAGGTAAAAATAACAAGTATTTATTTTGAATTTGATTTCTCTACCAACGAATTATATGCGCATATGGCAGAAGAATAGAAACGGCGAACGCTGGGATATTCCATATTTTGGAAAGAAATGATTTTATAATCCTTTAATGGTTCTAATAATAACTTTATATTTTCATAAAAATTGATAACAGAATGAAAAAATAATAGATAACGGACTAAAAAAAGAAAAAGAAAAAAAGAAAAGATAAAGAACATTTTGATCGAATCAAAAATGATAACGCTATAAGACAACCCTTCCATCACCTAGAGATATCTTATGATATCAGGTGCCAAATCGCCTCTCCCCTAAAGTGATAACGTTATGTATGCACTCTAAGAATTGTTTGATAATTAGTTATTGGGTAATTATAATTCAAATAAAATTTTGAAATTTATTAAAATGATACTTTCGTGTTAGCCTCATGCCAGAGGTTAATAGTGAAAGAAATCTCCAAAGATTTTGCTACTTATAGATTTAGCTACTTTTTTATTCTAATTATTTTAGTGTAAGTCTGTAGTTCAAATACATATCTGTTAAATTTGTGTTTTATTTATATTATTTCATTTGCTTATTTTTTTATTTATTGATTGATAACGTGCTCATTTCGTTATGGAATAGTAGTCGGAGACAAACGCCGAACTATTTATATCGTTTTAAGTGCAAATGAGTTAATGTTCCATAATCGAGCTGCACGGTAAAAATAAAATAAAATAAAATAAAATAAAAATAAAAATAAAAATAAAATAAAAAATTGTGTTTAAAAATTATTTTAAAAACCATAAAAATGAAGTAAATTGGGAGAAAGTTTTCAAACAATTTGCATGTGAATGTAGATAATTTTCCTCTTCGACGGCGTAAAAATTTAAGTTTTGAGATCTTTATCAGCAATTAAAAATGCGAAAGGCGGGAACTGAATAGCTTACTTCATTGCTACCGGTGATAATGACGTTAGCGTTATTCACGGATGTGTTTTTGCTTTACTCTGTAGATTTCCAAATTGAAATATTTAACCTGGTAGATAGAATTTAAAAGATTAAATCGTTGGGGCTTTATAAACAAAATAACAGAAAATAAATTTAATTTTGATTTAATACTCTAAATGCATTTGACAATGTCGCTATTTAGAAACGCTATTCAGTCTTTTTCCATTTACTGTTTACAAATCGAAGTAAACAAATTTATACCCAGATCAAATTCTTCTAAATTACAAACGGGTATCTTTACTTTTATATTCAGAATAAAAATATTTTTAGAGCTGAGGCGTTTTTATCTGCAGACACGAGACTGTTTATAATTGTAAAACCAATATATTTTCTTTAATTATTTATTTTGCGTAAACAAATTGCATCTCATCTGTTTCGTATGTTTGGCATGAACAGGTGATTAAATATCGTATTCTTTGTATACAACGCGTCTTTGTCTTACCTCCTATTGTTATTGAGATACGAACTTTAATTTCGGAATTTACTGCTAGGGGACGCTACGCTGAAAAAGGTCCTATTATTTAACGCATAGACCCATAAACATTTAACTGTATCTACATACAGCATCCATGGTTTATAGCTAACCTGGTTATATAGCTATTTGGGTCAAAAAAGGACTTAACTATTTATTCTGTGTCTGCAGTCTCTTTTAAAATAAATGCCATATATAACAGAATAGATTTTATATATGGCATTTATTTTACACATATTTTAAATACGTATACTATATATATACTCCATGCATATTTTAAATAAATTTTGAAACTGAAAGTACGTTTCTGTGATAAACGGTTTAAGACATAATCAACATTATATTTATTTTAAATCACCTGGCATAGAATATTATGAATTTCATTATACAAATTCATTTTTTACATAACACTGTACTAATAAAGGTAATGTTAATTTTAAATACTTCAGTTCTATTTTTTTATTTGTCATCAGAGGAACGTTCATGCAACGTAATCCAGTGTCATTTAATTTTATGTATTTTATCTTAATATTGCAATAGAAATCGCTTTTAATTTAGAAGTCAGGAAGAACAAAGAAGGACCCAATTCTAGAATGATTTATTCAAAGTATAGTTGCACATAAAAGATAAGCTTTTCTTCTCTTTCAACTGCTAAACTGAATGATAAGCAATCAGTGCTTTTCTTGAACAACTCCGCTTTAGTAACTTTACACTTATAATAATGGTCATTATTCTATTATATGCAATTCTGTATGCTTCTATTTATGGTTAGTTTAATGATTATAATCTTTAAAGTCCAAGAAACGAAGACATTATTTCAAAGCAGAAAAAAACAGAACTATATTTCAAAATTCAATTAATAAAACATACTGACTTCAATAACAAATTTATGAATACGAGCTCGCTGAATAATGTTTATGGTAATAATAATGATATATTTAAAAAATACCTTTGAAAATGAGAATTAAAAATTATAACCATCGACTTTTTTAACACTTTCTAACATAGTTGAAAAGTGTTTATGAATTGGTTTTGTCTGTCCGTCTGTCTTTTCAAGCTTTAACTCACGTAAATATATTCGGATTGCCATGTAATTGATATACCTTATTCTGTTTCAGTATGGAATGCTCGGTATTCAAAATGAAGTGTTTAGCATGCGTAGTTCATTTGCAAGGGCACTCAAAAGTATTATGTTACATTATGGCCTATGGAGAAAAATTCTTTGCTGTGTATTTTAACATTTTAAACGTAATGAAATTTATAATATTTATTGAGTGTACTAGAAAAGGGTTACTATAAAATATGTTATGTATAGTACTTACAGTACGCGTAGAGGAGAACTCAAAATTATTCCGTTATAGAATGGCTCTATGAAGAAAAATCGTTTGTAGTGCATTTTAAAGATGTTACTCTATAATAAATACTAATGAAATTGATATGATATAAATGTCTTACATATATGCTTTCAATGGTATAATGCTTTCAATGGAAAGCAATGCATGCTTTCTGTGGAATATGGGGCGAAAAACATTTATCCTTCATTTATAGAGTAACACAAAAGAGTTTGGTTATATAATGGTCTATGGGGAAAAACTATTCATAGCATATTTCAATACATATGCAACATATTTCAATACTCGCAACATATATGTTGCACAATTTCAAACATCATGAAATTTATACACACTACTGAGATTTACTACAAGATGCTCTTAGCAGAATATGATGTGTATTGCAAATATCATTCATTTACAGGGACACATAAAAGATTTCAGATAAAATACTATATCCGAAGTGTTGTAGATTAGGAATAATTGCTGAAAGTGCGTTTTCAGTTATGGTATGTCCTTTAAGGTTTAACTATTTTTTTATACAACATGGTGTGCATTAATTGTATCGACCATATACAGAGCTACACAAAATAATTCCTAAGCATAACCTAGAGTGAGTGTGTATTGATTAAAGTTCTTTTATTTAATTTGAGTTATATATTTTCAATCTCAACTATATTTAGTATACTTATAGATGTTTTTAGTAGATAAATAAAATCATATACTAGGCTATGTAAAGAACTGGATATATGGCCGCCTATAAATAGTAATTCCTGGAAGTGTGATTTCAGTTGTTTTAAACGTGTTTCTGCCTGAATTAAAATCCTTTAACCGGCTGGCCCGGATTTTTCCGTTTCTAGAAATACTGTTAAAATGGCAGTAGACAAAAATATTTTAAGCAGAATTTTATTTTGAACAACAGATAGAAAGAAGTGATATTAAAGATATTATAGCATCAAACTGCGATTAAAAAATATATATATGTCCTTGGATTTACAAGCATTCTTATAAAAATATGTGAAAACCTTCGGAAGGTGAAAGGGTTAGGTTTCAGATTCACATGGGGCGTGTATAAAAATCTGTATGTAACATACAGGGATGTACTAAAAAATCAAGTACGTTTTCCTCTATTGGTAGAAATTATTGAAGGTGAATTTTCAACTGTGATATGCGTTTTTTTATTGATCTAAATTTTTCCATACTATCTAGGATCTGTACAAATCTATAGACCATATACACAGCTGCACAAAATAATTGGAGTACCTTTCTGGCTAGTAATTATGGTAGTAATTGTTGGAGCCTTGTTTTCAAATGTTTTATACGTTTTCTGAAATGTTTACTTAGATATATTTTTCACTATTAAAGAGGCACATTTTGTTAAAGTATTCTGGAAGCGTTGGAAAGTGTTTCATAATCTATGTTTGACGCTTAATTTTTTTCTTGTTGCTAGTTTTAAGACGCTTAAAAGCTGTTAAAAATTATTTATTTTCACGGGATATCCTAAAAAGAGCTTGTAGTTCCTAAAACGATGCAGCAACATACGGTAATAGACATTATACATTAAATTATTCCTAAAGGAGATTAATGCATGAAGTCCTATTTTTTAGTAGTACTCTTCCTTCTGTCAATACCAAAAGACAAAAGCACGTGGTGTCCCGTTTTCCTGAAGATATTAGTTATTTAAATACTTTTGGAAATCACAACGTAATGATATGAAAATCTCCAGTCCAGGATTTACCTCAATCACACATCGTATGTAATGTATTTAATAGGTTTGCACCTGATGGCAGCACATACTATGTAGTAGTACTGCTACTTTAACTTGGTGGTCTCGTGGTGTTCTAATAAAATTGCTAACTGAGATATATCATGGTGTCAGAAGTATAGTGACCCATGTATTTTTGTTAAATATTACAAAAGAAATTGAAGCAATATGGCAGGAAGTTTACCTAATATTGCAGCATTTGAACCGGGATCAAATACATCCGAGTCATGGCGGTATTGGAGGCAAGATTTTGAAGATTACATAGAAGCTTTGAAGTATGCAGGTGAATCCGAAAAAACAAAAACAGCGCTCTTCCGGCATGTTGGCGGTGATGAGTTAAAAAAGCAATTTCATGCATTTGATCTGAAGCTAGAAGGAGGAGCCAGTGAAATAACATTGAAGCAAATTTTGTACGAATTTGATAAATATTTTCAGGATTATGTGAATGAGATGTATGCTTCATTTAAATTTTTAGAAATCAAGCAAGAAAGTGAAGAAAAATTTGCGGACTATTATTCACGTTTACGTAGAGCCGTTATTGAATGCAATTACGGCAACCTTGCGGATCGGATGCTTCGTGATAAAATCATTCAAGGGTTGGCTGATAAATCGCTACAAGAGCGATTAATTCGCGAAACTAGTAGAAAGAAGAAGACGTTACAAGAAATTGTTGCTGAATGTAAAACGGCCGAGCATAGTAAAGTGCAGGCCGCGGAAATGTGCGATAAAATCAGCAGATTGAATGTCGATGCAATGAAGTGGAAGGATGGCCGTGCACTATATCATAAAAGAGAAATATTTTGTAAATACTGTGGCAGATCTCACGAACCAAAGAAATGTCCAGCCTTCGGTACAAAATGCAGAAACTGTGAAGGAAAAAACCATTGGTCGAAAGTATGTCGGAATAAAGTAAACAACAGTCAGCAGGTGCGTCGACTAAATGCAGTGGAAGGGAATAATGACAGTGATACAGAGTTTGTTTATTTAGGTGAACTGAAATATATAAATCAACTTGAGAGTAAAAAATCAAATTCTGTATGGCTACAAAAATTAAAAGTAAATGGAAATGATGTTATATTTAAGCTAGATACAGGCTCTCAAGTCAATGTTATTCCAAAGAGTCAAATATTAAAATGGAGTGAAAAGCCAATGGTGAGAAATTGCAAACAACCTATACTGGATTACTGTGACAACGTTGTACCAATTCTAGGTGAGTGTTTTCTTAATTGCAAAACTTTAAAGAAAGATATGACATGTAAATTTTTAGTAACCTCTTTAAATGCTAGTCCAATATTAGGGCTCGAAGCCTGTGAGAAATTAGAACTTATCCAAAGACTTAATAATGTTATAAAGCCCATGTATAATTTTTTCCATCAAACACCAGAAGATATTGTCCAGCAGTTTTCTGATGTATTTACAGGAAATGGTCGCTTGAACCGTGTTGTAAAAATAAAATTAAAAGACCACTATATTCCTCACATAGCGGCCCCACGTAAGATACCACTAGCTCTACATGACAAAGTAAAGAATGAGTTGCAGAATATGGTAGAATCCGGAATAATTGCAAAAGTGGATGAACCAACAGAATGGGTAAATAATATGGTTGTCATTAACTCGCCTAAAAAATTGCGCATCTGTTTAGATCCAAGGCCTCTAAATGAAGTAATTCGTCGACCTCACTACCCTATACCAACAGCTGATAGTCTTATTGCACGACTTCAAGGATGTAAAATATTTACTATCCTAGATGCAAAAAATGGTTTTTGGCAATTGCCATTAGATAGAGAATCTTCATATTTAACTACATTTACAACACCTTGGGGACGGTTCAGATATTTAGTTCTGCCTTTTGGGCTTAATAATGCTGCAGAAGAGTTTCAGATGGCTATGGAGAACACGTTTGAAGATATGCCTGAAGTAAACCCTTACTTTGATGATCTAGCCCTTGGAACATCCTCTATTGAAAATCACTGCCAGTTGCTACATAAAGTTTTAACACGTGCTAGAGAAGCAAATCTTAAATTTAACCTTGCCAAGACCCAGTTGTCAAAATCTTCTGTGAATTACTTAGGCCACATATTATCTGACAAAGGAATAGAACCAGATCCTAAAAAGATAATGGCTATAACTGAATTTCCTGCGCCAAAGAATCGAGAGGACTTTCAAAGGTTTCTTGGCATGATAACATACTTAGCTAAGTTTACACCTCATCTCTCAAATCTAACCATTCATTGAGACAGCTTTTGAAACAGGATACACAGTGGTTGTGGGATGAAAATGTTCAACGGGACTTTGAACTAATAAAAGGAACTTCAGTACAAGCTCCATGTTTACAGTATTTTGATAAAGACAAAGCTGTAACCGTTTCAGTGGATGCCAGCCGTTATGGCTTGGGAGCTGTTTTACTGCAAGATAATAAACCAGTTGCATATGGTTCTGCATCATTAACTGAAACACAGCAACGGTATGCTCAAATCGAAAAAGAGTTACTCGCTGTAATTTTTGGCCTTGAACATTTCAATTATTATACATATGGAAGACCAGTTGAAGTGCAGACAGACCACAAGCCATTGTTGGGATTAAGTAAAAAGCAGTATGATGTCATATCACCGAGACTTCAACGTATGCTTCTCAGGCTTAATAGGTATGATTACAAGCTTGAATATGTCCCCGGAAAACTTCTTCTGATAGCCGATACACTTTCTCGTGCTCAGTTAGTCAAAGAATATTTTGCCGATGAGGAAGAATCAGACACAAGTGTTAAGATAAATCTACTATCTCATGCATCAGTAAACAAGTGGAAAGAATATGCAACATTTACGACCAATGACAATGAATTGCAAGATGTTTTATACCACATACAAAATGGTTGGCCTGAAAGAAAAAATACACGAAATTTCGCTAAGCCCTATTGGCATTGCAAAGAAGAATTGTACTGTACAGATGAAGGTATAATTTGTCACGGTAAAAGACTTGTTGTGCCAAAGGTCGCAAGAGCAGAAATATTACAAAAGTTGCATTTAACACATAGGGGTATAATGGCTTGTAAAACGAAAGCAAGAGAATATTTTTATTGGCCTCAATGAACTGTGACATTGAAACTTTTATTGAGAAATGTAAAACTTGCCAGCAGCATCAGCGTAACAATCAAAAGGAAGTTTTGCTTGATCAAGATGTTCCAGAGAAGCCGTGGCAAAAGGTTGGTTGTGATTTTTTTTATCTAAAAGGCCAGCAATATCTGTTATTAATTGATTATTTCTCAAAATATGCTGAAGTCCAAATAGTTAAGAATAATAATGCACCAAACGTCATAATTGCCTTCAAACCTATTTTTGCAAGACATGGAATTCCAGAGGAGTTGGTCAGCGATGGGGGACCACCATTCAATTCAGAGGAAGTGAAATTTTTTTTCAAAGAATGGAATGTGGAACATAACCTCACATCACCATACTTTCCTAGTGCTAACGGTCAAGTTGAAAAAGCCGTGCAAACAATAAAAAAATCCCTAATTAAGGCATTACAGGATGGAAAAGATCTATATATGGTCTTATTAGACTATCGTATTCAACCATCTCAAGATCTCCCCTCTCCAGCAGAACTATTAATGGGCAGACGACTGAGGTCTCTTTTGCCATGTCATCCAGAAAAACTTAGGCCAAATTTTCCGTTAGCTGAAGCAAAGGAGTCTTTAGAGAAGCGACAGATGATTCAAAATAAATATGCTAACAAGCATAGTGCACAACTCTCAAATTTGAAAGATAAGGCAAGAGTTTGGTTTCGCCAAAAGATGAACGAACCATGGAAGCAAGGAACTGTCATTCAGGTTGGTCCTCAACCTCGATCCTACATTATTAAAGGGATAGATGGTAATATTTACAGAAGAAACAGATTTTACATCCGCCCTGATAAATCCGAATTAAGTCAATCTGTGAGATCAGTAGAAGATTTTTATCCAGCAGCTACAGATTCAGATACAATAGATACAATAGATAATAAAACAGCTAAGTTACAAACGGTGTTGCCTCAAGTGCCTCTACGGAAATCTTAAAGAACAATTGTAAAACCTCAACGCTATAGAGACAACTAAACTAAACTATGTTAAATTTAGAACTTTAAATGATTTATAATTTTTAATACTTTTTAAATATCCATTTCCTTCATAACTCTCTTGTTTATTTAAAAAAAGGGCATGTAATGTATTTAATAGGTTTGCACCTGATGGCAGCACATACTATGTAGTAGTACTGCTACTTTAACTTGGTGGTCTCGTGGTGTTCTAATAAAATTGCTAACTGAGATATATCAAATGAGATATAAAATTAACATCAATGTTGATCTGAAATGGCTTTCAAGATTGATGATTTACTTTAGTTTTGTTATTGCGGTGAGATTTTATCGGTACGTCGTATTTAACTTGTTCCAAACAAACCGTAATGAATGAGATCTGTGAAATACAAAGCCTATTCAATATCCTTTTTTGGTAGCGAGCAGATAACGCAACGCAGTGACGGGTTATCAAAATATTTCTTCAAGAAAATGGAAGCCTTATTAATTCACTAAAGTTTTACATCATCTTCAAGGAACCAATTTATTTTAGTTCGAGGTGAAACGAATTCTGCGACGCGTCAAGATTTTGGGTTCACTACATCACTATATCTACCGGGCACCTTTTTCACCTATTTCTCATTAGCCACAGCATGATATCGAAAACTATAACCATCAATAGTCGATTCCTTCCTTATTCTGAAGATGAAGATGCTGTTGACTTCATCTTACATAGTTACATCTTATTTTAACCCAAGTTCTGTGAACTTTCTCTGAATTACTTTATTAGGTTTTTTTGCAATCTAGAACACATTTTTACGGGCAGTAGTATTGACAATAATTATGTTACGTACAGAAGTTACTCCTTCCGTACGATCCATATTGTGCAGCAATGCTTGCTGTAATGTGGATTGGAACTAACAGTTTCCATACTACTGCCGAGATAAACAAAAAATTCAAAATAATATGGACTGTCTTGCGTAAAATTATTTCGTTGTTCGATTTACAACAGTGGCAGGAACGCAGGAACTGACTTGTCGCTTTACAAGATGACTATTAAAAAGAGTTACTCCGGTACGTAATATATGTTTTTGTCAACAGAGTTTTTCTGGAAACTTTTTGACATGTCCTTATATTTTAATACATAATTACTTTTTAACTTTTGAAATATCAAAATTGTACGGTTATATATTTATAAAATCTGTTTCTAAAACAATGGTGAAGATTTTATAAAAGTAGAATTAAATTTTTGTAACACATATACTATATTATTTGCATTTTCAAATTAATTTTCAAGGTGATTTTAGATTTGTATTTCAAATAAAAAGTCAACTAAATTTTTAGTGAAGAAAAATCTTAAATTCTCCAAACGAAAGAAAACATTAAAAATGTTTATAATGTTATCTGTGAGTATTTAAATATGACAAACTGAAAGAAAACCGTATATTTGAGAATTTTGCAACTTATAAAGGTAATCAAACATATATTTCTCAAAACAACAACAACAACAAGAACAAAAAACCGATACGTTTTCAAAAATTAAATTTTAACTTAAATTAATATCATATAAGTTGTACTTGAAATTTTAGCTTTTTTAACAATTTGAATAATGCATTAAAACAAAGCTCAATCACTGAAATGCTTGAAAAATTTTAAAATTTATCACTTTTACTATTTTACGGAAACTTAAAATCCTTTTAGTAAGCTCTAAAATTAAATCAAATTCGTATTCCACTTAACTGATTTGATAATTAATTACTCTTTACCAGTTTAAATGGGTGCGCAATTAAAGTTAAAATGTCAGCTTTAGGAGTAAGTAATGAATTCGAATAGAATAATTCGGCCTGGATAATTCATGCGCAAAGATTGTTAAGAATTTTAAGCACTTCCAATTATCGAATAGGAAAGATATTGGTGGTGTTATAGTTTACAAAGTAGTAACATGATTAAACATAACCCATTGATTTTAAACCTTGATATTCCCAGCGAAGAAATTTCCGTGAAGTTACAAATATTTAAAGCGAATTATGTAAACATGTATGCATTATTTGAGCAGCGTATTTACATTTAATGCCTGGGTGTTAGAAAGTTATTAAATGTTAATTATGTTACAATTCTTTATTATACAGGGTGATTATAATTAAAGTTTAACTTTCAAAATGCTGTAAAAAAAGAACCACTGGTCAGAATGATTTCAAATTTGAAATGAATATACTGGAAGAATGGGGAAACGATATGGCATAAGAAAAAAAAAGTTCCAAAGTGTCTCAATAGATGGTGCTGTAAGCGTCATAACGAAAGTGGTTTCGTCGCCAAGTGACATTTTTAATCGAAATACGACGGTTTTGTCATGAGTTGCACAGTAAACCAACCGTGCTGTTCAATGTGCATGAGTGTTTCGGTCGGTTGTTTGACGGAAAAAATGACTTCCAAATCAGTCAACAGTTGTGGTACTGTTAGTGGAAAGTTCATCCTCCACGGCAAGGTCATACCACATTGGATGGGAAAAATCGATTTTTAATTGTCCTTGGCCAAAAACCGCATAAAAAGCGAGTAATGATTCTGTTTTTAATTATTGCTAGATATGCGGCAGACAGGTTCCATCTGCTGTCGACCATTATCTGCCACAAGTTCAAACCGATAATCGTTATAGATTGTCTCATCACATGTCTAGCAATAATTAAAAACAGAATCATTATTCGCTTTTTATGCGGTTTTTGGCCCAAGAACAATTAAAAACCGAATCATTATGTGCTTTTTATGCGATTTTTGGCCAAAGGACAATTAAAAAAAGAATCATTATGTGCTTTTTATGCGATTTTTGGACCAAGGACAATTAAAAACCGATTTTTCCCATCCGATGTGGTACGACCTTGCCATGGTGGATGGGCTTTCCACTAACAATACTACATCTGTTGACTGATTTAGAAGTCATTTTTTCCGTAAAACAACCGAAACACTCATGCACATTGAACAATACGGTTGGTTTACTGTGCAACTCATGACAAAACCCTCGTATTTCGATTAAAAATGTCACTTGACGCCAGATTTACTTTCATTATGCCGCTTACAGCGCCATCTATTGAGACACTTTGGAACTTCCTTTTCTTATTCCATACCGTTTCCCTCTTCTTCCAGTATATTCATTTCAAATTTGAAGTCATTCTGACTTGTGGTTCTTTTTTTACAGCATTTTGAAAGTTAAACTTTAATTATAATCACCCTGTATATATACAAAGTTTTGAACTGGGTGTGGTTTTGGATTCTAGGGGTCATGATCGGCGTAGATCTGCAAAAAAATTTCAGAAATTCCTACATAGGGGAGAATGTAATATGTAGGATTTCTTACGAAACCTGCCAAATTATATGCTTAACTTAGCCATGCTTCGTCCGGTACACTGGTCGGTTTTTCTAAACAAATATTGAATCAAACGAAATATATCGGGAAATTTGGCCTTGTGTTTTAAAGCTAAATGGACCTTTATTCTGAATATCCTTCTGTATTTCTGAAAATAATACAAACGACAGTTCAACGTTATGTTTTGTAATGTGTTAAAATTTGAGCTGTTAAGGACGAACTCTTTTAGTTGATAATTCAAAGTATGATTTAGTACATAACAATACAACCATGCAGGTTCATCAAAATCCTCCCAGTACAACTTTTAAAAAAGTCTAATCTTTCACAATGTTGTTCACCTGATTATATAGCTATCCACCATAAACATCCGTGAAACATTATTTAACAATGCAAGTATCATCAAAATCCCGTCTAATAGAACTTCTGAAAAAAGCTAATCTTTCATAATCGTGTTCAACTGATTATAGATCTTTCCACCATAATTCTAGAACTAAGCAACGTAAAACAGTCTGCAATATATTAAAACCTTCCCTAAAGAATATCTGACTAACAATGTAAGTCTTATCAAAATCAATGTAGCTGAACTCACGTTATAAGAAACCGGAACGAAAATTCCATTTATATTTTACTTATACTAAGAGATCCAACCGAGACTTCACGGCTGACTGAATTTAAGAGAAACCCATTTTTTTATATTAACCCCTTGCCTGCAACGCAAATGTGCCAATTTTGGAATGCCTGATCTGAGTTTGGGCAAGAGAAAAATCGGAGTTTCAATTCCGTGAAGCCCGAACTCACTTCGTCCAATGCATAATATGTAATTTACCATGTTCCCAAAAGATGGCGATACTTTCCTGCAAAAGTTCGGCAGTTTCGCCCCATTTGTCAGATTTTTGTATTTTGCAGTTCTTCCCAAATTTCATTCAAACCACATTATGTTTGACAAGCAGGTATGCAAATTTTTAGCAAGTTAAAAGTTTCTTTGCATTGTTTTTAATCTTCCTACTGTTTTTAATCTTGTCCAGAGCTACGAGCAAAATCCTTTGCACCCACACATGTCCGGTTATTTCTCCTCATTTAGTCAGGCACTTCGCATTCTACGACGTTTTCGCGTACGGCTGAATTCGGAGAGTTTTCCATCTGTTTTTCTTATTTCCAACATCTTGTTTTATACAATTTTTTTGGCAAATGTGTGGCGTAACGCAAAGGACTAACTGTATATAGTGTGTCAAATAGAATTTTTTTGGTCTGGCGGTGATGTTAAATACATAAGAGCTCTGTTCTTTTTTTTGGAAATGTGGCCCGAGTCTAATTTAATCTTGCCGAATTTCTTCAGTGGTCGCAATGTCGGAATCAGACGACGATGAAGAATACTTGTTAGACATGCTCACATACCAGTATTTCAACAGAAGAGTATGGCTATTCCGAAAGTGACGACAAAAGTGAAACTCTTTCATGACACTTTGAATTGCATAAAACTCTTTTTCTTTTAGAACTGCATTTATTTGTGGAATACTTCCTTCTGCAATGACAGCGTATATAGCCTTGCCCTCCACTTCTCGAATTAGCTGCAGCTACTTCTCTCAGCGACATTTCTTGAGAAGAAATCTCATCTATGGAAAGTAACTTTTCTTTACAAATTACGAACTGATTACGGTAAAAAGCTGTTTTAGGGTACCATTTTTATTTGCTAGTTTTTAAAAGTCGGAGTCTTCTATTCCAACATCTGCCAACACATTTTGGCCATCTGTACGACCACGGTCGACATGAGAGACTCGTAACATTTTCGTTGCTTACAGTAGAAGATTCTCTTTCGCGGCCGCTATTTTTATAGAAATGAACTCGTGTTGTTCAGTCAAGGCATGATATGAAGACATGGTAGGTGGCAGGCCCTCTTCAATATTTTTCATTGGAATATGGTTTTCGGTATGGCCACTGCTCAAATTTTCTTCAAAAGTATTAACAGTTTCTTCAAGCTGTTCTTCGGTTTCAACTATAAAAGTATTAGTAATTTCTTCGAGTTGTACTTAGGTTTCAATATTTGCGATTTGTTCGCTAGGCAAAAAGACCATGTTATGCCTCTTTTTTGGTTTAACGCCAAACATGGCTTTATAAGGACTGACGTATTCTCTCGAGGTATGTAGTGTTCTTGGCAAATTGAAAAAAAGCAAACCATCTGACCATTTATTTGTATCGTTATCGTTCATCCATGCAGTTAACATATTCTGTATATCCTGATTGGCCCCTTCAAATGGGCTTTGTGTTTGACTATAACGAGCTTTTTATGAACTATCTTAACATCCTTTCACGTAGCGCATAGTTCGGATATGACTTGATTACTGAATTTCCTACCATTAACTGATTGCAATATAGCTGGAGCACCAAATGTTAACAATATTGGAAGAACGTGATATGCTACTTCTTCAGATGTCTTAGTTTTCAAAGGTCACAGCTGGACAAACTTAGTTAAATGATTTTGATACACCATTATGAACTTAAATTCGCCATACCTGTGTGACTGCAGGTCTTTCAGATCAATTTGACATCTTCAGTTTAACTCAGAACTGACCATTGGTTTCACATCAATACCTTTCTTACGTGCACTATGTTTCATTTGACATTGTTTGCATACATTTATATACAGCATTACAACTTCATGTACAATATTTTTAATTTAACTTGCAAGTCTTTAAGCATAAGCATACGTGTTCTTCCTCCGTGGTCTATTCTGGTGAGAGTTCCAAATAGTATACTGAACAATTCATTATAGGTAACATAATACTGTATATTCGTTTCTCCGGGTTTTAACACGTTAAGCGCCACGTCAGCCACCGGTGGCTGACAGCAAACTTTCCGTTTAAAACGCGTCATTCACCGATGGCTGACGTCAAAAATATGATACAAAACTGAAAAAATATACATTGTTTTAAATAACTACTGAACAAATATTTAAAATTTACCTACCTTTATTTATTACAGATTATACTTTCTTAAAAATTACTTTAAACATTGTAAATTTTCAGCGCTTCAGTGTCAGTCATCGTGGTACCCAACGTGTTAATGGTACAATGAACTTCTCTTCCTCATTAATTTTTAAAACGTCAAAATGTTTTAATTGTCTGTAATCCAAAGATGTGCTGCAGAAAGTATCACTTCAGAAAGTATTTTAGAGTACTTTACATGAGAAAAATAAAAACAATTGTCTTCTCGTTTACTAGTAATTAATGCATTTAATTTAAAAAAAAAAGTGATTGCGATTCACTGCAGTATCCATTCAGTATAAATTAGGGTATCGAAAACAAATTTAAGAAAACGTTGCGCGCACCATCAAACCTTGCATAAGACTGACAAAGCTGACTGACTTGCAGCAGAACAAAGGATTTGGCCACAGACTGTCGCCTCTCTGTTGACCTCGGCTTCTCTTTTCGACCGCCATCAGAGCATATCTCTGGTTGTCGACATAGACCGGTGGTTGTCCGAATGTACAAGAATATTATCAAATATTCGACCTTTCACCGACGTATTTGGTATGCGTTGGCATTCACCGGTGAAAATCAACATTCTACAATTTCGGTCTTCCACGGTAACACACACACACACGTACACACACATTCACACATATATACAGGGTGTCCACTCTCAAGGGTGTCCAATGGCTAATTCTTAAACTGTTAGTCATAGTCATATAGTTCCAATTACAAAAATGTTTTAAATGAGGTAAAGAAGTATTTTAAAAGGATTTGGGTCAATAAGAACATTTCTTAAAAAATTACCAAATTTAAGTTTTTATACGGTCCCCTGGTCCTATAAGTTATATTTAGTAAAATTTTCGTTTTACACTGAGAAGTAATACAAAAAAAAGTCCCGTTATTCTACGATTAAAATTGACCGAGTAATAGCTGTTTAAAGTTGGACCATATTTTTTGCTGCAAATTGGGTGTCATTCACAAATTTAGTCGAAATATAATTTCGTCAGATATACTGAAAAAATAGTGGTTGAGAGTAAAATTAACATTGCAATATAAATTTGAAATCTTTAATCATTCTGACATATTAATGCAAAATATAGAATTTTTAATAAACATTTAAGGAGACAGATAAAACAGAATTTATGTTAAATAAAATGATGCTAAATTAACAGCCTCAATTATTTACAAAATGTTACGTATTTTAAAATATTATTAGATTAGACTAGCCTGGAAAAGTTGGGTTATGTCGTGTTTTTCAGCTTTTGATAATTGATTCTTATGTATTCTGTAAGGCTGAATCCGAAATTGACTTTCATTTTTTAACATCATATAAAGATTTTGACCTAAATTTTAGTTAAAAAAAGAAAAATTGCGAAAATGTGATACTATAAAATAAATGTGAGTGTTCTGTTTTTAAGTTTTAATGATTGATTTTTATGTATTTTTTACCGCTGAATCCGAAAATGATCTTTATTTTTAACCATCACATCAGGATTTTTCGCAAATTGCAAATTTCAAAGTTAAAAAGTTCAAAGTTAAAATTGGACCTCCTCCTCCATCTCATCGGACCATTCTTCTATTTAGCTGTAAGAATCCCAGGATAAGCAAAAATACTGAATAAATTATCGAATTAAAAAAAAAATTACATATGTTTTATAGTATGAGATTTTCGTTATATTTTAACTTACACATTTACGATTTGAAAAAAAAAAAAAAAAAAAAAAATTCTAACGTGATGGTTAAAAATGAAGGCCATTTTCACATTCAGTGTTAAAAAGTACGTACAAATCAATTATCAAAAGTTAAAAAACACAGCCATCTCCTCTAATTTATAGTATCCGATATTTGTTATTCTTTAACTTTGAAAGTTTATGATTTACGAAATATCCTGACATGATGGTTAAAAATTAAGGTAATTTTCGGATTCAGTGCTATAAAATACCTAAAAGTTAAAAAACCCAACAATCGCAGTCTTGTATTATCTAATATAAAACTTTACTTAAACTTCTTGGCGGTAATCTATCCAAAATTTTTTATGTTATCCAGTAAAGTGTAAAATAAGTATAAATGGTAACCACCGAAAATCATAATAATATTAGATTGCCATCGGATTTACCTCATTATGCAAAATTTAATCTTGATTGGATATTTGAAAGTGAGTTAAAGTTCGAGTACAAATTTTGAACTGGAAAAACATACATACGATCGTTGAAGTAACATAAAAACTTATAAATATAACATAATTTTTGTTAAAAGAAATCATAAAAGAAGCAGTCTCAAATTCTGACAAAATATAACATATGTTATTTTAGCCAATCTGAAACTTAATAAATGTTAACTTAATCGTAATACTTGTACGATTTTTTTCAAAGCGCAGATACACATGAAATAAGATCTTCGAATACTTTAAGCACTTATTATGTGACCCCTCAAAGCCAAGCCGAACTCGTTTGTTTTCATAGCAGAAAAGTGTCATAAGTCATGCATTTTTAAAGTTTCATAACTCGCTCAATTTTAATGTTATATGAATGGGACTTTTTTGTGTTACTTGTCAGTGTTATAGAAAAATTTTATTGAGTATAACTTATAGGACTGACCATATAAAAATTTAAATTTCGTAAATTTTTAAGAAATGTTTTTATTGACCCTAATCGCTTTTAAAATATTTCTTTACCTGATTTAAAACATTTTTGTAATTGGAACTATATGTCTATGACTAACGGTTTAGGAATTAGCCATTGGGCACCGTTGAGAGCGGACACACTGTATATATATATATATATTATATAGAACTGATATATTTATACAGGGTGTCTGAAAAGGTCGTTTACAAACTTAACTTGCTGGTCTGTCATATCATGGGGAACAAGATTTACATAGGAACTTGTGTTCGAAAATGAAACTGCGACCGCTAGAGGACGACGAGCACAGGTGGGGAGGGGAAGAAAGAAAGGATATCGAAAGAGGTATTAATATGACTTTTATTAAAGAACGTGGTTTAATTTACAAAAGGTGTTCAAAATTCCTTCCATTCGCCACAAGGCATGCTTCACAACGTCGACGCATGGATTCACGGACCCGTTCAAAATGGGCAGGTGTGTCACGGACGCGTGCCGTCGCTTCCACGATCCTGGTGATGAGATCCATGTCCGATGTTACGGGTATCTTGTACACCATGGAATTCGTGTGTCTCCACAGATAGAAATCCAGGGAGAGCCAGATCGGTGATGGCGGTGGCCATGCGACTGGTCCGCCTCTGCCAATCCAGCGATTAGGATATCTCCTATCGAGATATTCTCGCGCAGTGTAGCTAAAATGAGCAGGCGCTCCATCATGCTAAAACCAGATGTTTCGGCGTGTCGCGGCTGGAACGTCACCCATCCGATCCGGCAAGACTCTTTCAAAGAAAATGCGATAGGTATTTCCGTCGAGGCGCTGAGGTAGTAGGTAAGGGTCAATTAACATGTCACCGATAATACAAGCCCAAACGTTTACGGCGAAACGTTGTTGACGTGCATGGGACATGCAGACCTTGGGTTTTCATGCGCCCATATGTGGATGTTGTGCAGGTTCAGAACACCGTCCTGTGTAAAACAGGATTTATCCAGAAACAAAATCCAGGATGGAAAATCCGGCTGTGCGACCTGTTGTTGCAAATACCAGCTTGCGAATGCAATGCGTTGTGATAATCGTCAACGCACAATGCCTATACTCTTTGTAAGTGGTAGGGGTGTTGCGTGTCCTCATGCAATATGCGCATAATGCTGGAACGATGTACACCCAAGACGCGTTTGCTTGCTCGGAGACTTGTTTGCGGGTTCCTGTCAAATTCCCGTAGCACGGTTTCTACGACAGGCGTGCTTGTAGTGCGTTCTCGACCGATGTGGCTACGTACTTGGAAAGTTCCTGCTTCACGCAATTTGCGACGTAATTGTCCAAACAAAGCATGACTTGTCTGACGTCTGCTTGGGAAGCGCTCAAGGTACATCCGTACCACGGCTTGTGCATTTCTATCCGCGGCGCCATATACGTAATGCATATCGGCCAATTCTGCGTTACTAAATCGATTCTCATCCTTCCCCTGCAACGTCCTCTCCGAAAATTATTACACTTCCCACTCTCCCTTAAGCCTGCGGTCATCGCCCTCTAGCGGTCGCAGTTTGCATTTTCGAACAAAAGTTCCTATGTAAATTTTGTTTATCATGATATGACAGACCATCATGTTAAGTTTGTAAACGACCTTTTGAGACACCCTGTATGTCCCATACTTAATGGAATCTCAATTGTATACGTATGTTTCAGTATAGAAGATTTCAGGTTCAGGTTCAGGTTCAGGTGACTGAAAGTTTTGTTATTTATTTATTTACCATGAAGAAGAATGTATATTTGATAATTTTTACTTTCATAACAACTTTTTTTTACTTATATCACTATTTAGATTTTATCAGGTCATTATATAAGTTTATATTTTTCTTCCATTTAGTACTTTTGAAATTGAAATTTAAATTTTAAATTCATATTTTTATTTTTTTTTCCTTAACACGTACTACAACTTGCGGAAGTATACTCCGACTATGACATGTTCGGTATTGAAATGTGTGGAATTTATAGTTCGTTTACAAGGACACTCAAAATAATGCCGTTACATTACGGTCTATAGGGGACAAATAGTTTGTGGTACAGTTTAATTAGGTTAAACTATTACACATTGAAATTCTATGCATATCACTGACGTGTGCTACGAAATGCTTTCTATAGAATATAGTGTGCATAGCATTTACAGGGACACGCAAAAGAATTCGGTTAGAATACTGTCTATGAACAATAATTGCTGGAAGTGTTTTTCAACTGCGGTACGCGTTTTTATATTTAACTAATTTCTTCATACTACTTATTGTGTATAAATTCTATAGATCATATACAGGGCTGATCAAAAATCTCAAGTGCATTTTCGTTTGTGGAATGAAAAGGCAGAAGGGGAATTTTCAACTGAGCCATGCGTTTCTTAACTGAGTTAAATTTTAGCATACTATGTAGTCTATGGAAATCTATAGATCATATATAGGACTCTACAATAAAATTCAGTTATTTTTTCGAATTTTGTTGGTAATTCTTGAAATTGGGTTTTCAAATATTTTATGCGTTTTCTGAATTGTTTACATATTACTTTCTTTCACCTTTTTAAACTGTGAATTTTTCTGAATGTATTGGAAAGTGTTCATAATCTATGGTTGACGCATGATTTTTCGCTCTTGCATTTTGTTGATGAGGTTTTAACTTCGCTATGGAATATCAGCCGGAAACAAATGCTGAACTATTTCTTTTAACTTAGGAGCAAACGGATTTTTCTTTAATAATCGTCTGCACGCGATCGGCATAGATGTAAAAAAAAAGCTTGAAAATCATTAAAAAAAAGCCATCGATACAGTTTTGTTACAAATCTCAATACAGTTTTAAAGAAAATTGCATTTGTAAGCACATTTTTTTTTCCTTTATTCGTCGGTGTAAAAATTGAAAATGTGCGATGTTCAGAAGTTTAAAAATTTGCAGTAAAAGATAAATTTAATCGTCTGCTGTTGTTAACATCAAAATGACGTCAGCGTTACGAACAGACACGTTTGTCGTTTAGAATATAGATATTAGAAGAGAAATAACATAATAATATACAGTTTAAAATATTATGCTTAAAAGCAACTTAAAGGAAAAAACAAAAAAGAAAAACCATGCGTCAAGCCTAGATTATGAAACACTTTTCAAAACATTCGGAATAATGTAACAAAACTTCACCGTTTAATTGATATGATTTTGAGTTCCATTAAATAAGCATGAGTACGATAATATAAATTGGGACCTACCCTTTTTGGACATTTATTTATCCATTCATGGCAAATCCACTTTTTACATTTTATCCAAATTGCATCAGTTGAAGATATTATTCACTCTTTTCACCTTTAATTTGCAGAAGTAATTATGTTCTCCCATGTATGACTTTTTATGCCTCCTTTAAGTAAAGAAATGTTAGATTATATTTGCATTATCAAATGAAGATGCACTGATTTTTTAAGTTATTTAATTAACACGTATTTAAGTTGTAATAAGGGAGCTTCTTTATATGCCTCTTTCTCGGTTAGCTACATTTTTTAGGAATGAAAAACTGTTTACATTATAAGATACAGAATCATAACATTAAAACAGTTTACTGTAGTTTATGAGTCTAATTTAGCCACCCAAAAGTCATTACCTTCATCATAGGATTTTCAAGGTTAAAATTATTAGTATATAAAGAGATTTATGGCTAATTTGAAAAGTTATATTCAACCTTTCATTCCTTTGGGGTCTATAAAACGAGTACCAAGCTTGTTTGGGAACTAAACACCGAGGGTCTCGCGTTGGACTGACCACCTGGCCGGGGCACATGCTGCATAGTCCCTCGAAGCCAAGAGTCAAGTAAACAGAATTGGGCACTGTAGACCATGATCCTTCATGGATCGTACAGCCACAAGTTTAGTTTTTTTTTCAAAAGTTATATTGTTTATGTAGCTGAAGAAATTAGTTTAGATTTAGCACATTTATTCATCTTGATGATTTATGTCCATCAAAGTTGAAATATGATGTCTCACTGAACCATTTTTGGAAAAGCCTAACACATTTGAAATCCTAATTTCTGTACTCCCATCTGCAGTCTGAAAATTCTTTGAACAGCCCAGTGTATGATATATATATTTGTATCTATTAACTACATGCATCAAAAATTTAGTGCAGTTAGGAAATACATACCCCTGTTGAAAACTCTATTTCAGCAATTTCCGCTAATAAGCAAAATTGTATGTGAATTCTTTTGCACTGCCTTGTATACGAAGTACAGAATTTATACACGGCGAGTAACATGTAAACAAAATGTTAAATTTAAAATCGCATATCGAAATTGAAAACGAACTTCCAGCAATTTTTACGCAAAGACAGTAATGTAACCGATTTTTTTTGTGTATCCCTGTAAATGAACGACGAATGCTATGAACTTCCAGTTCTATAGTAATAATCTTGTAGCGAAATACAGCGATTTATATCAAATTCAATACTTTGAAATAGCAAAATATCATTGCATAAAATACACTGCAAATGATTTTTCCTCATTGACCATAATATAACAGAATTATTTTGAGTGTCCCTGTAAAAGAACTATTAATGCTACATACTTCATAGTCAATACCGAACATACCATGGTAAACATCATTAACATCTACCAATTGCATGAAAATCCGAGTATAGTAACGCGAGTTAGAGCGTGGACAGACAGACGGCTAGACAAACCGAATTCCTGAACACTTTTCAAGTTTGTTGGAATGTGTTATAAAACTGCACTATTTTAAAACAAAACAAAATAAACCGTACCATTCCTATTGTTTTTACTTCATTTCATTGATTCTGTGAAAATGAAATAGGCTTTATATCTATTCTCTTTGTCAATTTAACCTTCCCTTTCCCCCAAAAGAGATTTTCATAATAAAAGATAAAGAATTGGAGGAAAACTGACAAATACTGTTTGGCCTTTTCATAAATGTTTGCGATAGTTTTATCCCTTTCTGAAATCATAAAATCGATCAATATAGCTTGAAAGTTCAAAGTGAAATATATATTAAACTGTAAAGTAAAATGTAAGAATAAACAAAACGTTTGTTTATATATCATCAATCATTTTTAGGAAAAAGTTGCATAATATGTTGAAAAATATATATAATACGTGTGCAATATGTAAAGAGTGCATTGGATTTATATCGTAAATAATAATCTTTTTTAAACGAAAATAACTATATTTAATTTAATACTACGATTTTAAATAACATGTTTCATGATGATAATGCACGTTGTAAAAGAGAAGAATGAATATTGTCAATAATGATTTATATGTATATATCAAAGATAAGAGTTACTTGGCCATATTTTTAAAACTATATTATTACAGCCCGTAATATATTTTCTGACCGTATTATGGGGGGGGGGGGGCGGTTAATTTTCCTCGGTAATTTTAAGTCTATGTGCATTAGATGCATTCTTGTATTTAAAATATCTCCTCTGAAAATCAATATTTTTAATTTCTTTTTTCTGTGTTTTTTTTCTTATTGTGTGTATTTTTCCTAAAGGATGACTCTTTTTTTTCCAGATGAATAAAAAAGAGATTGAGATACTTAAGTACTCATGTACTCGTTTGTTCATAGATTTATCTTGTTTATTTTTTTCTAACATGACCATGTAGCTTTTATACTTATTACCTATACTCAAGTACATACCGGGTGTCCTAAAAAGGTCACATTGATTTTAAAATTCAATAACTTGCAAACGGTGGCAGATATTTAAAAAATTCTTGCAGGAGCGTTATGCATAAGGTCAAAAGTTTTTTTTTACAGTACAGGTAAATTTTTTTTTTCAGCTTATAGCTTTTTTCCCATAGAAAACAACCGATTTGCTTATATCATTGAATTCTGTACTCTTGAAAACGTAATTCAACATATAAGTTTTTCAATTTTTTCGGAATCCATATTCTCCTTTTTTTCTTCCATGTTAATTCTTGTAATTAGGTATACGGTACTTTATTTTACACATACAGTTCTATATTGTTGGTTTATGGCGTGTAGTCAATCATTCACAATATTGCAGTTTTTGCTGATGGTCGGTATTGTTTAATTAATGGTTATATATATATATATATATATATATATATACTAGGGGGCTCTCCCCCTGCAAGCTACGCTCGCCAACCCCCGTTCAGACACTGTAGAATCTAAAAGCACGTTAATCTGATCGGTTTTAAAAAGATTAGAGAAGATTGAATTATACTGAAAAAACCTGTAGCGATCTCCCTGTATACGGGTTTCCATTCGATTCCCTTTGATTGCAAAAATTTAAGGTAGAATCAGTTGCTGTTAAGACATCCAATGATTGTTTTCGTGTTTGGTTAAAGAAGATCAGTTAAACATTTGAAAAGAAGCTAAAATAAAAGGAATTAAGTAAACAGAGTCTTTGTCTCTCGGTATTTTTTAACAGCGTTATAACGATTGACATAATACAATTACTGCTTTAACCCCTTCAAGGACGGTGGTTCATTTTTGGACCACTTAATTTTAATTCTTAAATGCCACATTAGCATCAGAATATTGGGATGAAAATTTCCTTTTATTAAGTAAGTGAACAAAAGCATTTTTGTATTTCGAAATTTGTTTGTAAATTCTGGTGCCATTCACTGATTTCAAGATTTTACGAATAGAAGTGCCTTGTCCGTGAAAGGGTTAAACGCATATTAATGTATTTATTATTTTAAAGTTTCCTTTCCCTTTTAATATTCACGTGTAAATACAATTTCCAGGACATGATTTTCAATATTTTCCTGCCTTTAACACGTACTCATTTAATAGTAATTTTAAAGTTTTTTTTTCTGTTTTTAATAGTCACGTGAAAATAAATTTTTAATCGTTAGGAAATATTATTCTTTGCGCTGTTTTTAAAATTGAAAACAATCTCTATAATAATAGCCTAAGTCATGTGACTATCATCAACAGCTCCAGACGGATCCCTTCGCTTTTTATATTCCAGGCGGCCATTTTGGTACTTTAATGTTAGCCAGCCACAGGCGATAAGTCGTCAAATATTATTCTATCACCATCAGTTCACTTATATTATAATAGCCCAAGTCATGTAACTGCCCAAACAATTATAACCCTTCGCTTTTCATAAGAAAGGTTTCCATTTTGATAAAAGAATCAAAGTTATTTTTTTAAATAAAACTACATAAAAGTTGCCATGATCGCAAAGAATTCTTGGTACTTTTATAATAGCCGGATGCAAATTTCGCCAATAGCGTTTTTTTAACTCGTCAATTAGCATTTTTTTTATTTTTCGAGTGGTAAATTAAAACGGTACTACTTGGTTATCCCATGGACCAAAAATCTATCGCCAGACTATAAGATTAAATGCCAATAATGGTTGATCGTAAATGTCACATTCACTTGACTTTAAGGAAGTTACACATGTGCACGCCATCAAGTGATTTTTATTTCGACGTTTTATTTGTATTTTTATTAATGTTATACTAATTTATTTGTTCTTTTGTTATTTAAAATAAAAAAATATGTCAATTTGTATAATTTGGCTATTTATATAATTTGGCGAAATTGGTCGACGGGAGAACTAATAACATTAAAATGTTGCTTTGAAGTGGAAATTAAATCTCATGATTTGTTGCACTGTCACATACGCACCGGGTTTGGCGTGATTTTTTTTTTTTTTTTTTTTACGACAATTTGGCGAAAACCTCGTTTTCAAATACCTGTTACATATTGTGTATTTTTAAATTATTTTCTGTTATTTTTAAAATGAAATAACAATAAATAAAAAAATAATTAATAACTATAGAACAAAACAATTTATAACATTTTTTTAAATAAAAAGAAAATAAATTCAAATAAATATTTATTAATAAATAAGCAACAATAGCCGGGTTACCATGTCAGGCAAAATAACGCCATTTTGGCGCCAATTAGGTACCCCGTTACGTATATGACATCTCTGTCTAATATTTTTCTTTTCGTTTCGTTTAAAAAAAGAATGAAGTAAAAGCCATTTATTTTAAAGCTTTCAATTTTAAATGGAAGTTTTGTATTAAATAAAATGATAATGAAATACAAATTGAATTCTGAATAAAAGTAACATGATGCATTTCTTAGCATACATTTAAGGGAGGCCAAACTCGTCGCCAAATTAATTTAACATAACCTTTTCTAAAATATGAAAAAAAAATATCTGTTATGATTAAAATTTGAGTTGCCATCATTAGAAAAAAAAGTACTTAAAATTAGAAAAAAATTAATATTTCGAAAACTAATTCGAATTAAAAATTGTCAATACCAGTTTTGAGATCTGCAGATCAATGCGGATTTTTGGTGTTCATTTCATCGCAAAGTATTCCATATTTTAGGAGAAATCGCCGTGAAACGTAATCAGTTGTTTAATCAGTCGTTTCATAGAATCGTTACATAAATTCGTTTCAAATCGATTCATTAGGATTATATATATATATAGGGTAGATATATATATATATCTGACATTTGTCACACTGTAACTCTCGTACTTATGAACCGATTTGGATGTGATTCGGCGTGTACATAGTACATACCAATGTCTCGACCGAGATCGTTGGCCAGCTTCATCCGCCATTTTGTTTCAAAATGGCGGCCATTTAAAATTTTTAAGAAAAATTTGAATTTGAAATGTGGTACAAAAAATTGAAAATTGAAAAAAATATTTTTTTCTTATGTGTTTGACCTTGATAAAAAGATTCGGGAGCAGTTTTTGTTTCGTCTATATCTTAAAAAATGGCTGAGTTATAGCATTTTGAATTTCTAACGTGGCTGACATTTTAAAACGACCTGATTTTTGTCACGCGATAACAGGCGTATTTATGAACCGATTTGGATGTAACTTGGTCTGTACATAGTACATACCAATATCTCGACCGAGTTCGTTGGCTAGCTTCATTCGCCATCTTGTTTCAAAAGGGTTGCCATTTAAAAAAATAAATTTAAAATTTAAAATGAGGTATTAAAAAATTGGAAAATGAAAAAGATTTTTTTTATGTGTTTGACCTTGATACAAAGATTCCGGAGCAGTTTTTGTTTCTGAAAATTTGTTCTTTTGTTTATATCTTAAAAAATGGTTGAATTATAGCAGTTTGAATTTCTAGCATGGCTAGCATTTTGAAACGATCTTGTATTTGTCACGCGATAACACACGTATTCGCCTATTTCGATGTAAGAAGGCATATGGATAGTATACATCGATATCTCAACCAAGTTCGCTGGCCAGCTTCATCAGCCATCTTGTTTCAAAATGGCGGCCATTAAATTAAAAATATATATATTTAAAGTGAGGTGCAAACAAATTAGAAATTGAAAAAGGTTTCTTTCTTAAGTATTTGACCTTGATATAAGGATTCAAGAGCATTTTTTGTTTGTCTTTATCTTAAAAAATGGCTCAGATATATCAATTTCAATATCTAATGTGGGTGACATTTTAAAAAATCTGATTTTTTGCCTGCGACAGCACTCGTATATATCAATCAATTTCGATGTGAGTGAGCATCTGCACAGCAATTACTAAGGTCTCGACCAAGTTCACTGGTTAGCCTCATCCAACCATGTTGTCTTAAAATGGCAGGCACTTTAAGAAATCGCCGAATTTGGCAGCCAAATATAAGTTACTTTAAATAAAAGCAGCTTGCACTGAAAAAAAATGAAGTACTCAAAAATGAATAAATCGATGTACTCATATCGAATTGAGTATGTTTGGATCAAAAATGGACCAATCCTTTCTCAATTTTGATTCATCACATGTTATCAAACCGAAACAAAACGATAATTGTGTACCCTTTAATGGTTTATTTCATTCATGGTGGTATAAAAGATGTTTATTAATGTAAATATGAAATTATGCACAGTATTTTAAAATAATTAAAAAGTGTTTGCAAATAATGCTCTTGTCATAAAAATATTCGATTTGGGTATCTTGCTTATAATTTTGCTATTTTTTAAAATAAATAATCAATTAAACATGTCTTGTTAATAATTGTGAACGGGAAATAAATGTCAGCACATTTTTACTTTAATTTGTTAGGTTCAGGGGGCAGTACATAACGTTTTATATTTGAACACAACCATAGAATCAAAAATGAGTACATGCGTTTCTCAATTTTGAGTACATTTGGATCGGAGCTATTTTGAGTTTATGACATATTTAAAATTGAGTACTTTATACTCAATTTTGAGTATCCATTTTTTTCAGTGTGGATAAAGCAGACTAATTTCGCGAAATTCTCATTCATAATGATTTAGTATTGATAAAAATTAGTATTGAATCTCCTATATTCGGTTTCCACTAAATTGAGCTTCGTGTGTTTGAATAATATATGTTGGCTTTTTAAAAATAAGGAATATGAAAGCTACCTCTTCCTCCCGGCACTGGCCGGAAGGACTTTTTAAGATTGCGAACTAATATAGGACTGTAATATTCATTATTGTTTTACAGCAAGAACTACTGAAATTGGTAAGGAAGAACAAAGAGACTATTCATAGACATTATGTAGGTTACATAGAAAAGCAGTGCGATGATAGATGGTTAGTTCGCTTTGCTCGTCATGTAGAAGGGAAAAAGTTTAAATGTCCTGAAAGGGAAAATGTTTCTATAATTTACGAAGGGCAAATTGAAAAAACGTTAAATCTACCCAATTTTACTTATCAAAATGTTAGAGTTATAAGTTTTTCTTTTAACCATTTCTGGGGTGGTGGTATGTTTATGAAACCACTTAATTTTAATTCCCAAACGCCCCTTTTCAACCAGCATTTTGGTAAAATATTTTCCTTTTAGTATGAAAGTGAAATATATCCCTTTTCTTATTTTTAATTAAATTTGTTGATAAATTACTGTGCCATTCATTTATTCAACACTTTAGCATTGAAAATGCTTTGCCCCTGAAAGGGTTAAAGGAATCTTAAATGTGCTAAATTTATGTTAAATTGTTTGCAAATCAGCAATGTTCACTTCATTTTTCCTTGCAGTTAGATCTCTAGGGTTTTTTTTTCATTATTTATTTTCTAAAGAGTGTGTTAATAGGATTGTTTAAATAATAGCAATAGTTTAAATATTTTTGTAAAAAAACATTTCTGAAACAAAAATATGTCAATGTCATTTCGTTTCAAATTTTACTTAAATATTTCAAGATTTATCATAAAAATTTGTATGACACATAAATCGAATTGTCTGCATTTTTTTGTTCAATTTACATAACACTGTATCAAACCTCCCTTGATAGTGTATCAATCCTCCCCAGTAATGGGGAGATTTGATACAGTAGTAGCCATTCAAAATAATTGGGATATATTTTTTGAATGACTATTTTTTAAATTCACAATATTTTAAATAAATGAATAAAAGGCACTTTATAAGAAAACACGAAAAATTTGTTTAAAAATAGCTTTCTAAGGGCTGTAAAAAATTAGTAAAAAAAAAGTGTATCATACTTCCCCTACCTCCCCTATTTATTATTTCAAAATTTACTTTCTCTTAAAATTCACAAGTAAATACTTTTGTTGCTAGAAAAGAAATATTTTTATTTCCGCTGCCTTAGAATTGGCAACAATAGTTTAAAAGATCATCTAGAAATGTGAAATAAATGTGTAGTTTAAATATATTTTGAAATTTAAACTGTTAGGGAATATTGTTATTTGACCATTTAAATATGGCAATTTCCTCCATATTTAAATGAGGAAATTGCCAATCTTATGACGTACATTAATGTATTTATTATTTAAAAATTTTCTTTCTCTTTTAAAATTCTTGTGTAAATAAATTTTTTATGAAGCAATTTTCAATATTTTCCTGCTTTTAATAAGTAATCATTTAATTCTAATTTGAAAGTTTTTTTCTGTTTATAATAGCCACGTGTAAATATATTTTAAAATTGAAGGAATCATTATTCTTTGCGCTGTTTTTACAATTGGCAACAGTTTAAAATAATAAACTTTTCTGAAATATTTAAAAAATGTCTTTCGAAATGCTGAAAATCTGAAATTAAAATGGAAATATACTCTCAAAAATTAGTCAAATTAAAAAAATAAATGCAGTCTGCACACCGGAAACTTATAATGTATTATCCTTAGAAAAAATAATTAAGTTCCCATGTGTAGTTTTTGATCTTATAAAACTTTTTTAATGGAACGATTTTGACCGACTTTAACATGAAATTTACGTTAAAATAATTATTCGATTTAAAAACTGTCTGCATCAGCGTGTGTAACAAACATTTCTCTATAATACTTTCTATTTTCATATTTTTGTATGCAGTAGTTTTCTTAATATTAAGAAAGACCCTTGATCACAAAAAAATATTTACAGCGGCGATGACTGCGTTAGTTACTTTTTTTAGAATAGAGAATTTTAGTGCAATTTAGAATATTTAGAATATTTAAAATTGTTAAGATATGTTTACAATTTTTCGAAATAAAAAAGGATATTTTTTAAATGAGAGTATCTTGGGGTAAAATACGTTTATTACTTTTTCCACATTAATCTGGTCTCAATGCCATTAGGAGGAGAATTCCTATGTTAGGTGCATGAGTATATGCACACTGCATTACTTTATTAGTCGCCGATATTCTATTTGCTTCGCCCAGCAATCAAAATGTCGTCTCTAAAAAATAACATTCCGTTGTATAAGCTAGCCGTAAAACAAAGCAGATGTATCATTATAGGCTTAAATACTCTACTGCAATTTTTTAAACTTCTAAGTATAGCACATTTTCAATTTTTATACCATCGTATTAGAAAAAAAAAATGTACTTTAAATGCAGTTTGTATGAAATCTGCATCTCAATTTATTTTTGAGATATTAATTTTGTTATTGTTTCTAACGAATTTTTTTTTAAAGTTGGCACTTGAAGTACTCCATTTCTGTACAACGTAAAGGAAAAATAGTTGGAAAATAGCAATTATATCTTTTTGTTGCCATTTTTCCCATAACAACTGAAAAAAATGTAATTAAATATACGTGTTATTTAAAAAAAAATGAATCATTTCTGATAAAACATGGAGCTATTATAAACTATATTTAATTTTAAGTATTTATATTAATATTACAAACAAAAGAAGGCATATGAATAATTAGATAGCCGATTTTTTTGTCGAGTTTCTTGAATCACGAGATCTCTTTTGTGACATCATATTGCATACTTTACTGTAGAGGTTGTTTGAGACTGGATCGTAAATGAGGAATCTTCAGCAGATGCGAATGACGTCATTTTATATAAAATAAAAGAGTGTGTTTTAAGTTTTAAAACTGAAAAATATTTTGTACTATCTATATTTATATACATATATATATACATATATATATCTATACTTTTTTTTCATGGTGTGTGTGTGTGTGTGGGGGGGGGGACACTAAATTCTGAAAAAAAGGCAGAAGTCCTGTTTTCTAGTTTCAATATTTTTCTGTTGATAAATGAATTTTTAAAGTTTTTCGTAATATCAAGGTAATTGCCGAAGCGACCAGTTTAATTACTCATAAAACCCTCCTATCAACCAAATATACGCATGTATTTTTTATTTCTTATTCAATTAAATATATTAAACAAAAAAAGAGATAGAAAGTAAAAAAAAAATAGATATAGTGGAAGGCTTTTAATATAATATATAAATGTAAATACATAAATTTTCTTCCTTAATTAATTAGATTATTACCCGCTAGAGACATTTAATGGGAAAAAAAAAATAATAAAAGCAATAGGTTGTTCAGAAAAGATTTATTTTAATATTTCCCTTTGATACAAAAATATGCAATTTAGAATACATAACTCGGAATATATTTGTTGTTTGCATCACTGTCAATTATAGTTTTCTTCTTCAAAAAACAACGATATTTTTCTTAACCTTTTCTAAAGAAAGAAAAATATAAATCAGGTAAAAATTATAATGCTCTCCTGAATCTTTTAAATGTGGCTCTAGATGAATCCACAGAAAAATAATTAATTTAATTCGGAATTTCAGTTACCATCTTCATTGAAATAGAAATATGAAATGAAAATATTAGTATGTTCATCAGACACTGTCATTATAACCGGGTGTCCTAAAAAGGACTGACTGATTTTAAAATTCAATAACTCGCAAACGATGACAGATATTAAAAAAAATTCCTGCAGGAGGCTTATATACGATGTCAGGAGTTTTTTTTACCGAGCTTCTCGAACTTACTTCGAAATATAAACAATAGATGGCGCTGCAAGCAATAGGCGCTAAATTCAAGCTGGATTTTTTTACCTTTATCTTCTCCCGTACTAAAAAAGGATATTAAAATGTATTGAGTGGGTCCCGAAGTACCAGAAATTGGGCCTGGATTTAGCGCATATTGTTCGCAGCGCCATCTATTGTTTGAAATTCCAACTGAATTCCAGAATCACAGTAAAAAAACTCCGGACATCATATATAACTCTCCTGCAAGATTTTTTTAAAATATCTGTCACCGTTTGCAAGTTATTGAATTTTAAAATCAGTCAGTCCTTTTTAGGACACCCGGTATATACAGGATGTTCCCTGTTAGCGTTGTTCTTCATCATATATTAAAAGCAAGGCCATTTATGTAAAAATAAATATTTGTTAAAAAGTTACGAAATTTAAAATTTTATACTGTCCCTGATTCTTATGAGTTGTCATTATATAACGTTTTTACATACCCGCAAGTTAAGCAGCAAAAATACAGCCAAAACTTAGCGAGTTACGATGCTTTGAATTTTACTTGAATTTGGTGTATTTTCGGCATTAAAAACGTATTTTTGTTTGTTAACTAAGCTAAAACTAGTTAAAACTATGTTAAATTTTTCTTTTGTATTCGTTATAATAAAATCTATTCAAAATGTAGAAAACATATGCATGCAAAATATATTTTAATTAAAGATTTGCTAAGTCTGAATAATCCTCGTGGTAAGGAAATGATTAGATAAATGCCTATCCATGACAAACATATGTTAATGTTTATTAGAAAGCTTAATAAGCATATTTTTTAGATAAGCAGTGAAGAAAGACATTATAAAACTGGATATATTTAATCAAATAGCGTACCCCTAATAAAATAAAGCATGAAAGGGGAAATATCTAGAAATATTTTATGTGTTTTGATTAGAGATCGCATTATATGAACTACAAGAAAGAACAAAATATGCTCTAAAATTTTGTAAAATGCGTACTTAAAAATTTTATTTCACCCTCCAGTTTCATAGAAAATTATATATTTCTATTACACGTAGATGGGAAAGAAGGAAGCAACGATAAATAATAATGAGTTCAAATATTTGTTTATATAATTTAATATTTGTCGCATTGTATATAATAATACATTTTTCCAAATTACATACACTATAAGTTTGTTTCCGAACGTAAAGTTTTTAAGAAGAAAATGTTCTTTTAGTTCATATACTGTTATACAAGAGTTTTCCGTAGTATTTATTTATTTTTCTTTAGTACAATGTCCTTAATATTTTGAATTTCCGAAACTGCAGTATTCAGCACATATTCTTGTGATTCTAGATTTACTAATGTTTGAATCAAATATTAAATATGTATTAGAATTATATGGATAACATTTATTGAAGTCTGCTGTCGTATAAAGTGCCGTTAGTAACTAAAAATTGCGAAAGCATATAAATTGTCAATTGAACTAACTACATTAAATTTAACATTCGATGCATTTTTATAAACAAAAATTTTTAACAGAAGATAAAATATTCGTTAATACTGTTTTTCTAAATATTTATGCGTTTTTATGCATTTACAGGGAGTATTTTGAAAATATGCAAATGCGCATGTACATATGTATTGCATTTAATGCGGATTCTAGCCGTGATTTATATTTATTCAATAGTCTATAAGTCGGATGAATCTAAGCTACATCATTTTTTTCCATATCGTTTTTATGAGATGATATCTCTATCTCTATATTTTCCATTTCCATCCTCTGTCCCTGGAGAGTTAGCTATATCAAAAAATGCAACGTAAGAATAGTTACTTAACATTTTCAGAAGTTTTGAGATGTAAAAACTTATTTGCGCAGACTTTAGAAAAACCTTTTTAGATAAGATTGAAGCCCATTTAAGAAACTCTTGAAAATACAGGCTGCTTCTGGGATTAAGATCATAATATTGCTATATATTAGATTATCTAATATTTTATGAAAACGACACTGAGTTGTGCCTAAATGTTACATTTTCCAATATTTCTTTCAAGTTTTCATATCAAAGAAAGCATCTGGCTGCATTAAAGTTTTCCAAATATAAAATTTTCCTTACTGGATCATTGAAAAAACTATATAAAATAATTTTAAAGGATTTGATTAATATTTTGTATAACAATAATAAAGATTTAGTAAACATCACGGAATAAATATCCATTTTCTTTTACTTTCTGAACACATATTCACTCTGTTAGGTATGCATACAATTCATAAACTCATATAATTTATTCCGTACCAAGAAGTTATTTGTGAAGTAAATTCAATAATATATACTAATAAAAGAACACATCGCTCTGTCTGTCTGTATGTCTACAATGGCTGTTTGGCACGGTCTGCAAGAAGGTATGCATGACAGTCCATATCTCATGAAACGGAACCATTTTGTTAGGCAGGGAGTTGTATTATTACAATGGAGCGGATGTGAAAGATTTTATTGGGCAACATGTATATTAGTCATAACTGTTAAAAACTATTTATACAATAGCTTCCACCACCAATCTACTGAATTTATATCACTGTCCTTTCTGATATAAATCAGGATTTGGAAATATACTTATTGTGATATTTTGCCATGGACTCGCTAGGAGGAACAGCCTCAGGAGTGACGACTGACGTAGCAGAAACAATCATTTTACTGAAAAGAAGGTAGTGCAAACAGGTTACTGAATCAGTACTTCTTTACACAAACAAGACTGATATTACATTGTTTCCCAGCTACTCTATAATAGAGTTTGTTTGATGTGAGAATAGAAGCACATTTATAGAGTTACGAATAGTTTATTGAATGCCACTAAGTTTTTGGAATGCTGCTTTCTTGCCTTTACCAAATACATGATGTTGAATCACATTCTGTATAACATTTCACTGAGTCATATATTTTATGAAGTGTAGACTTTCTTGAATGAAAATATAAGTCTATATTGTTTTGCTATGCAAGTAAGGTAAGAATGAGTATCCTACCCATATTAATGTAGTTGGGTGTTGTTTCGAAGAATTAATAGCAGTCTTGCTATACTGATAATACTACAGTCCTCTTTTCACAGTTCTTCTGTCGCCATATTACTAAGTTCCCATTTATTGAAAGATATAGAACGAAAATAATGTTTTTTTCTCGTTCGTTGCTGCATTGAATCTGAACGTCGAATGAATGATTTGCTCACGACGCTGATGCGTATTAGCCTTTGTGGAAGATCCAGTTTCTCAATAGTCAAAATGAACAATGACTTCCCTGTAATATTTTATGATAAAATTATGCGTATGAGCGTACATGGCACCGTAACTGTTGTTATTTTCCCATGACAAACGATAAAGAAGGGAATCACAATTTCACATATAATGTTCAGTTGATGGGGTTAAATCCATGATGATTTCTGTTTCACATCTTAATAGTATATACACATATAATGCTCTATAATTCCATGAGCCAGATTGAACTTTGCCGCTTTAAAAAATGGCTTTAAACACGGTTGCTGGGAATTAACTGAACTCTATACATGCTTTAA
Organism: Maratus speciosus; assembly: GCA_963932465.1. Lineage (NCBI taxonomy): Eukaryota > Metazoa > Arthropoda > Arachnida > Araneae > Salticidae > Maratus > Maratus speciosus. Next base: position 270,478,608 of record OZ010791.1, read on the forward strand.
AGAAAAATTTCTCATTTTTGACATATCCAAAAATTGTTATTAGAAGAGAGCGAGATCAACGATTCAGTCTTTGACAATTTTATTCTTGGAGAGGTCGGCAAAAGTTTTCTCTTGGTCTTTTCGTTTAAATGATACAGTAAAAATTCGTTTTCCGACCATATTTTGTAGAATAGTTTCCCCGACCATCTCTAAATTATGTACATTGACTCCCTTTTTATCAATTATAAACGTAACAATATTTCTCACTGATGAGTTTGATGAGAAAGGCATATTGGTTACAAGTTTTCCTTGATCTTCTCTAAGTCACAGTAATCTCGTTACAACCTTGATGGTGTTTTCTTGGGTGCTGAGGAGTGGTTGTATAAGTAAGGTCATTCAATTCCTGCATGACATTGTTGTATGAGATGTACTGAGATGCGATAGATGTGTATAGACCCCACAAACCAAGCATTTCGTCAGTGATACCACTTCCATATGTCAATACCTCAGTGCTCTTTAAAAATATAATAAACATCTACTAGAATAATACTGTCAATTAACACAGTAAACAAATAAACAATAGAAGATAAATACACCAAAACAAACACAGAAGACAATATTGGTATATAAAGAGACAGGATTGCTAACTGTAAAAGAAAAAAAAATACTTTTCTGCATTATATAAAGTAAGACTAGGGTTTTGGCGCTGTTTGGCGTTCGGAATTACATTGTTATAATTTTTGTGTTAGTTTGAACCAACGTTTGGCTGCATTATCTGCAGCCATTAGATGGTGAAATATCGTCGAACATTTTGAGCTACGGTTCAACAGGATCTCCAAATGTTGCAATGAGGTTTTACTATCATTTGGTTGCAGTTACTGTAGCCCCAAATGTTGGTTGAAACCAGCACAAATTTTTAACAGTGTAGCCTAAACGTTGGTGGACCAATCTACAAAAAATGTTACTTCTTCGATAAGTGGTTGTTAATGTTTGGCAGAATATATATAAAAAAATGTTTTAAAGTTTTTACAAACTTCATTTAAAATAACGAGATTAAAAAACCTATTTATTAGTGAATTTATTATTATTATTATTTTTAATGAACGGCGATATACACGTATACCTCCGTTACGTATTACACCTAATTTTCTCTATTAATATCTTCAATTAAATTTCGTCAGTATGTGAAATTTACTATTTATTTAATAATGCATTTTTTCTCTTAAATATCATTTTTACAAAAAATAATATTTTTTAAAATAATTATAATTTTTAACAAGTATTATGTTTGAATTACTATTAAAAGCCTTTTGTGCGTCCTCCGTTACAATAAATTTATGTGCGACAATTTTGTAAATATAGTAGTATTTGCCAATTAATAAATAATATATCTTTTTAATTTTAGTTATTAGTCGCGGATGTCCTCATTGTCGGTTTTCATTAATTTTGAAGTTCTCACTGAACATGAAATGTTTAACCAGTTACGTTTATGTATCCACCGTTATTGATTTAAAAGATAAGTATAATTTATTTACGGAAAATCAGTTTTTAATTCATACTAGCTGTTTAACCCGTTCTACGCACGGCAGTTCACGAATTTAATTCTAAAACCAAAATTAAAAATAACTATTCGATTTAGAAAAATATTTTCTACTACTGTGCATTTTTTAAATGAAACGATAAAACGATATCTTTGGAATAGGGGAATAAATAGAATAAAAGTTTTGTTGATGTTAGGGATAAAATGTTTTTCTTTATTTTTTAAAAAAGGTAATGATTAAGCGCAATTAAATAATCTCTAATTACCTGCATGTGAGATAAAAGAATTATCGTAATACCCGTTACAGCTTCATAGTATTACAGCATGGCGTGCGTAATATGTATATCTCAGATTGTCGTAAACCTTTAGAATTTGTTAGAACTCTCGTGATTACGGGTTGAACATAAAAAAGGCAAAAATTCGTCAAAAACATAAAATAAAATAAATCTATTTAAAATATTCGAATTTTTTGGCCCAATCGTTCAGGGTACCCTACCAGAAACCCGTGTGCAAAATTTCGTAGCCCTGCGCCCTGTGGTTTCCGAGTTTTTGAGGTTACATAGATACGCGCACGGATTTTAATAGGGTAGATATGTAAAGCTTTTTTGATATAGTTCAAGTTTCATATCCTACAACAAATGGACATATCATTATGAAACAAAAGATTGTATATTTGTATCCTCCATAGTTGTATTCTCTATTACAGTATTATTAAGGAAATTAATCACTAAATTCTTATAAAAATAAATTAAGCAGCAAATAATGAAAAGACTATACCAAAACCTAGATAAATCTTAAAAGACGTGAATGATGAACTCTGGAAGTTAGTATAAAAGGTTTTGGGTTAAAGTTATTTATTAATTTTTTTATACGAAAAACAAAACGTTTTATGTAGAATGACCCGGATGTAAGCTGCGAATTGGCTTTATATATGTGCATATTAGTGCAACATTATTTTACATGTCTTAAATGTAAGCTAAGTCTCTATCAACTTAGGGGTAGACATCAAATTTACTTTTGTAGTGTGAAAACTGTAGGAGTTAGGTAGTTATTTGACGGCCATATTGAACGCCATCTTGAAAATTTAACTTTTCCGGTTGCCAAAATTTAGTAAACTTTTGATAGGCTATTCTGCACATTTAATTATGTAAAAAAATAGAAAAACTCTTTGTAGCTTTTTTCAGAATGTATAGCGGTATTTTTGCATACCTATAGACCATTAATAGTTAAACTTATACATTTTTTTTTCATTTACGAATCGCCGGAAAGATAATTCTAGGCTTTAATCTTTTTTAAAGCCTTAAGTTCAGATTTACTTTGAGTTATATGTGTAACATTTTTTTTCTGTAAAACAAAACTTTGTGTAAAAAATGTGTAAAACATCTTTTAGTTTGACTTTCTGTAGAGTCTATCTATCCTGGTTGTCACGACGACTCGAGAGACACGAAACTCAAGTTTAGTAGTTCAGATATTGTGATTGTATATAAAAAAAAACAAGCAAACAATACAGTAGAACCCCGCTAATCCGAACTAATTGGGAACGGTGCCTGTTCGGATTACAAATAATTCGGATTACCCGAAATTCTGATAAAAAATAAAAGAGAAAAAGTGTTTGCTAAAAGAAAATATAAATTATAAGTACTCAGTAGTACAATAAACATCCTCTAAACTGGCACCCTGAGGTCCGGCATGCTGGATAATACGGCATGACTTTCAGAAAAAAAATGAATTAATTGCTTGTTTAATCGCTTTTTATGTTTATAATAATCTAATGGAACTTCAGAATAAGAAATTACGTAACAACTCATTACAAACGGTACAAAATCGCGAATCTGTAAATAGATCACTCACTACGTCAACGAGAGGGGGGAGGGGGGCAATTCTGTAGATAATTTGCGAAATAAATCTGTTGAAAAAAAAATTCTTATCATCTGAATTAAATGCTTTTGCATTTTAAAAATTAATTTTATAATGACTGGCAAACAAACTGATATATGATATTTTTTTAAGGTGGCTTCTACGAGTAGGCCTACAGTGCATGTTTTCATTTTATATTCGTGTACATATGTTGTACTTTTATATTATTGAATATTTTTTTCTATTCAAGTGTTTAAAGAATAAAAAAACATGCTTTACTGCCATTTTTTCTTTCATTCTAACTTCTGAACGTTTTTCCCAACATTCATCCTGTAATCCAGAAAATTTCGTAGTAAAAAGTGTAAAAAGTACTTTTTTGTTTTTAGTACAATAATTCAATATTTTCAGTTAATCTATAATTTTCGAAAATGAAATCGGTTCGGATTAAACAGAATTTCGGATTAGCGGGGTTGCGGGGTTCTACTGTGCTCGTGGATATAAGACAAGTTCATGAAACAAGACCCACATACCAATGCACAACCAAAACAGTGACAAAGAGAAAGATAAATTATGTAAGTTATTGTGAGAAAATATTTTATAATGTGTTAATTTTAAATTTGATACCATATGTTACCCTACTAATCGTTTTAGTTCTTCCTGAGAATGCAGTAAACTCTTTCCATGATTTTAAGTTCCGAGTCAATCGCCAGGAAGGTCTCACGCATTCTCAGCAAAATGATGCATTTTAATACAAGTAATGCAACAATTCTTGTAAAATTCAGAGATATATAACGGTTTTTACATATGTAAAAATGTAACATATTGGATTAATAGTTAAATAATATGTTTAGTATTATTGCTGATAATATTAGTGAGTCTGAGTTCCCATTCAAAGACTATAAAAATGTATTCAATAACAAAAGAAATTACAGAAAATAGCTGCAAAATTATTCGCTGTGATACAAGAATTTGGAAAGAGCTCTTATTGAGAAATGTTCTATTGACGTATTCATATTTCATTTAATTACACTATGTTATTACACTATATGTCCTGATATATTATGATATCAATTTATAAAAGCTTACCGTATATATTCGCGTATAAATCGACTCAAAATTCGAGAGGACTAACAGGCTGAATACCAGTACTTAAAAAAAAAATATCTTCATCTTGTCTAACTGCAGAAATTGCAAATGTTTTCTGACATTTTGATAAGGCCAATATCTAGTTGAAAATGCTGGTAACCAATCTATTTTTTCTTTAATGTAGGACTCGGCTTATACGCGAGTATATGTGGTAAATTACCTATTGTTTATGGGTAAAAAATTTGGAAATATAAGAATATATCGTTCTATATTATATAGTTATGCATAAGAAGATTCAACACCCCCTAGTTTTAATTAAATAAAACCAATTCTTTATGCATCTGAAAAAAAAATGCAATAAAACTTCCAAACAATACAATAGTCAATAGTAATTAAAATGTATTAAATATAGTTTATAAAAAAAAAAATCAGCGATCCAGAAAAATGATTATGAAACGTATTTGAAGATAAGAAATGACCTTTATTATTCGAATATCATTAGTTAATAATAGAACTTTAGTTAAATGTAGTTATGGAAATTAATGATGGCTCTTTATCCCAGTTCATAAATATGTAAAAATGGATCAAAAGTGGATATTAATTTTCTTTCGAACGTAAATATTGCTTGCTATTTAAGTGGGGATTCTATGCATCTTTTTTCAATTTATATCAACCAGCAATTTTAATTAATATACAAAACTTTAATTAACAATAAAGGAAAAATAGAGTAAAGAATGCAGATTAATGTCTAAGTTGATATCAATATTCAGTATAATAAAAGATAAAATTTGAAAAGGTTGTTATAGAAGTATTTTTAAAATTTATTTATTTCGTCAAAATTCTGAAACGATTGTTTGCAAAGAGAATTTTTAAGGATGTAATTAGCCGATAATCATTGACAGAAGGACTTGAATGAATGAAATATTAAGAATTAGAAAATAATTATTTTTCATCTGAATGAAAATGATAGTTTTATAAAACGAAAAGAAAGAAAATAATTTTAGAGTTCATGAGTAATTAAAAATTCTTTTTATATTAACCAATTTCCATAAAGGGTATACGTTTTTATGAAAGTGACGTTAATTTTCCTTTTAAATTTTAATGGTAGTCTATTTGTTAGAATTTTCTTGCTGAATATGAAAGTTTGTATAAATATTTATTTTATTTTATACAATTAAAATGCATTAGAAGCTAAAGCGTTCATTATGTCACATATAGTTGCTGAATTTCTCAACATTTTATAACTTATAACTTTTTTTCCTAAACGAAACATCCGCTTTATATAAGCGTAAAGTCAGCGATTAAATTAAAGGGATATTTTTATTCAACATTATTATTATACAGGGTGTCCGGTCTCAACGGTGTCCAATGGCTAATTCCTAAACCGTTAGTCATAGACATATAGTTCCAATTAGAAAAATGTTTTAAATCAGGTAAAGAAATATTTTAAAAGCGATTTGGGTCAATAAAAACATTTCTTAAAAAATTACGAAATTTAAATTTTTATACGGTCCCTCGGTCCTATAAGTTATATTTAGTAAAAATTTCCTTTTACGCTGACAAGTAATAAAAAAAAAGTCCCGTTGTTCTACGATTAAAATTGACCGAGTAATACCTGTTTAAAGTTGGAGCATATTTTTTGCTGCAAATACATATTGCTATCATTCACAAATTTAGTCGAAATATGATTTCGTCAGATATATTAAAAAATGGTTGAGAGTAAAATTAACATCGCAATATAAATTTGAAATCTTTAGTCATTCTGACATATTAATGCAAAATATACAATTTGTAATAAACATTTAAGAAGAAAGAAAGAAACAGAATTTTTGTTAAATAAAATGATGCTAAATTAACAGCCTCAATTCTTTACAAAATGATACGTATTTTAAAATATAATTAGATTACACTAGCCTGCAAAAGTTGGGTTATTTCATGTTTTTTAGCTTTTGATAATTGATTCTAACGTATTCTGTTCCACTGAATCCGTAATTGACCTTCATTTTTAGCCATCACATCAAGATTCTTCGCAAATTGTAAATTTTAAAGTTAAAAAGTTAAAAGTTAAAATTTAATCTCCTCCCCCATCTCATAATACCACCCAGCTGTAAGAATACCAAGATAAGCAAAAATATTGAATAAATTATTGAATAAAATAAAATAAAATAAGTTTTACATGTGTTTTATAGTATGAGATTTTCCCTATCTTTTAACTTACACATTTGCAAAAAAATTCTAACGTGATGGTTAAAAATGAAAGTCATTTTCAGATTTAGTGCGAAAAAGTACGTAAAAATCAATTATCAAAAGTTAAAAAATACAACCATCTCCTCAACTTTATAGTATCCGATTTTTGTTATTCTTTAAATACGGCAATTTATGATTTGCAAAATATCCTGACATCATGGTTAAAAATTAAGGCAATTTTCGGATTCAGTGCTAAAAATTACGTAAAAGTTAAAAAACCCAACAATCTCCGTCTTGTATTATCTAATCTAAACCTTTTTCTTAAACTTCTTGGCGGTAATCTATCCGAAATTTTTTGTGTTATCCAGTAAAATAAGTATAAATGGTAACCACCGAAAATCATAATAATATTATATTGTTATCGGATTTGCGCCAGTATGTAAAATGTAATCTCGATCGGGTATTTGAAAGTGGGTTAAAGTTCGAATACAAATTTTGAACTGAAAAAACATACATAAGATCGTTGACGTAACATAAAAACTTATAAAAATAACATAATTTTATTAAAAGAAATCATAAAAGAAACAGTCTCAAATCCTGACAAAATAAAACATATGTTATTTCAACTAATCTGAAACTTAATAAATGTTAACTTAATCGTAATACTTGTACGATTTTTTTCAAAGTGCAGATACACATGAAATGAGGTCTTCGAATACTTTAAGCACTTGGAATGTGACCCCTCAAAGCCAAGCCGAACTCATTTGTTTTCAGAGCAGAAAAATGGCATAAGTCATGCATTTTTTAAGTTTCATAACTCGCACAATTTTAGTGTTATATGAATGGGACTTTTTTTTGTCTTACTTGTCAGTGTTATAGGAAAATTTTACCAAATATAGCTTATAGGACCGGGGGACCGTATAAAAATTTAAATTTCGTAATTTTTTAAGAAATGTTTTTATTGACCCAAATCGCTTTTAAAATATTTCTTTACCTGATTTAAAGCATTTTTCTAATTGGAACTATATGTCTATGGCTAACGGTTTAGGAATTAGCCATTGAACACCGTTGAGACCGGACACCTTGTATATACATTTATAACCCTACATATATAACCTTCGTTTGCTGTTCATTTCTCTGTGTCAAATCTTACAACCGATTGTTGACCCTCTTCCATTGAACCAATTCAGCTGAAATGTTGCATATAAGTTCATTTTCGATTTCAGTGAAGTCTTCATGTGTTACCAAGGCCATAACACATGAGGGACAGGGTCCAGAGTCCAAAAAATTCTTCTAATCTTTTGATTTACCGGGTGTCCCAAAAATGACGGATGACTTTAAAATTCCGTAACTTGCAAACGGTGACAGATATTTAAAAAAAATGCAGGAGGGCTATGTATGATGTCAGGAGTTATTTTTTTTACCGTGATTCTCTAATTTAGTTCGAATTTAAAACAATAGATGGCGCTGAGAGCAATAGGTGCTTAGTCCAGAATCGATTTTTGTTACTTCGGGATCCATTCAATACACATCAATCTCCTTTTCTCGCATGAAGGAAGAGAGAGCGCCGAAAAATCGAACATGGATTTAGCGGTCATTGCTTGCAGAGCCATCTATCGATTGTATTTGTAACTACGACATAGAATCGTAGCATACAAACTTCTGACATCTTACATAACACTCCTGCAAGAATTTTTTAAATATCTATCACCGCTTACAAGTTATTGAATTTTAAAATCATTGGTCATTTTTGGGACACCCGGTAACTCGCATATCTAACTAACCGATTACTAAAAAATTACAGATAAGTTCACTGTCGATGACAATGTAACATTGATGCATATTTAGGGCTTTACGTCATCAAGAGCAGAATAAAGGGGAAGAAAACATTATTTTAAAAGATTCAAATTACATATCTAACTATTTCACTCAAAAGTTGCACGTAAGCTCACTGCCGATAATAATGAAATATTAATAGATTTTGTTGAGGCTTTAGCAACTCAGAGGCAGAATCCAGGGGAAACATATTCTGTTATTTTTTTTTTATTGAAATCACATATTCAACGAACCAACTTCACTCAAAAGTTGCACACAAATTCACTGTCGGTGACAATGCAATATTGACATATTGTTAGGAACTTACCTCTTCAAGAGCAGAATCCAGGGAAAAGCATTCTTCTAATTGATTCAAATCACATATCTAACAAGCCTATTTCACTCAAAAATTGCATACAAGATCACTGTCAATGACAATGAAATACTGATGCGTCGCGGAGCAACCAGAGCACCACATTCCAACAATCATTCCTTTTTCGAACTCTGACAGATCAGTCATTATTGAGTTTTACTGACCGTATGGTAAGTGCAATGCAACACCTATGACTGTTGTTGAGCGACTGATATCTTACCTTTCATAACCCCTAGTTTGCAGAATTGAGTGCAAAGTGACATACGCGTTCTGCTTCTTTGAAATGGACCATGCCTTTTCCATGGTGTTCGTATTATTTTGTCACTCCTCTGTCTCATCAGGGACAGAATAAGCGAAAAACATTAAAAAAATGAAATAATATCTAAGGAACCGATTTCATTGAAAAGTTTCACATAAGTTCATTGTCGATAACAATGGAATACTGATAGGATATTGTTACGGCTTTATCCCATCAATGGCAGAATCCAGGAGGAAAACAGTCTTTTACGTTTTTGATTGAAATCAAATTAACTGATTTTGCTCACTAATTTCGCAGATTGTCGATTACAATGCATATTTAAGTACCGGGTGTTTCAAAAGTTCGGTGCTATCTATATGTCGGAGAGACATGTTGTTTGTAGATAAATATTCAGCATGGTACGGGATTGTGTATGGCACCAATTAAAAAATTAGTTCAAAATCTCGACAACAGAGGGCGTTACTGCAGATAATTCCATGGAATAATTCCATATTAGTCACACAACGCAAGATTTCGATACAAAAACATCAGTATATATACTCATTTTTGTATCCAAATCTTGCGTTGTGTGAGCAATATGGAATTATTCCATGTAATTATCTACAGTAGCGTCCTTTATTGTCGCGATTTTTTACTAATTGTTTTGTTGGTGTCATACAAAACCCGTACCACGCTGAATATTTATCTGTAAACCGCATATCTCTCCGAACCATAGATCTATTTTTATTGCGTTTAACCTTCACACCAAACTTTTGAAACACCCAGTATTTTCAGGGCCGTTCCTTATCAGAGGCACAGTCCAAGAGAAAAATTAGCTATTATATTTTCGATTAAAATCATATATGTGCCTAGCGAGCAGATTTTGTTCAAATTTTGCATAAACTCTCTTCCGATGACATTGCACATTCAACGCATTGATTTTTAATTAAAAAATATTACTTACGATTATAAAATCGAAATTTCTTGTTTTAAAATAAAGTTTAAATTATTATATACTATTTCTGATGTCAATATCTATTTTCTATGCACATATAAAATTCAAAACTATGAAGAGGTATCATTCGTAGGTTTTTAAACAGATTTTTGACATAGTGTATTCACACTTCGTTAACTCTTTAGTGATGAGCGTCCAGGATACAATTTTAAATTTTTTAGCACCAGTAATTCAAATGAGAAATCTTTGTTTATTTTAATAGTAGATGTTCTATGATTGAATAAGACGAAATTTTCTATTCGAAATTACCGAAAAGGAAAATTGAGAATTTTAAGCACTCTCTCTATACGTTCCGACAGGAAGGTGTTAAGACACCTTGCTATATTAACAATTTTCGTTAACTAAAAACAATTGAAAAACGTATCAGTAAATCTCAAAGATTGCAGTGCGAATGCCTCGCACTGTTCTACTTTTCAATTACTTATTACTCTAGCAGGTGACAAAGTAATATAGTCGGAAAGTTGAAGATTAAGAAATATTTATTCTGTTAGTTTTACGTCATGACCTAACATCTAATGAATGCAATGATGATGTGCAATGAATAATTTTAAAGATTTTTATTGCCATACTCCTTCGGCACTGCAGTCTAGTACCCCTATAATACTGCAATTTTAGAATAAAATAGGCATGTAACCCTGTTAAAATTTTGTCGAGAAATAAGTAACTATTTTTTTCGGGTTTTTTGATTTACGGCTTCGTTTATTATTTTTTGTTTTCTATTATCAACATAGCCAAAATTATGCCACATATTTCAATCTGCAAATTAAAATTTGAAGTAAGATTTTAACGTAATATAGCGTATCCCTCTTTTAATCTTTGCTATTTTGACTCTTACAGTTTAAAATAGGAAAACAAAAGTCAAAGAATAAATACCGAAAAGAAAAGTATGTAAAAACAAGTAAAAGTTTATAAAATTTGAAAATTTTCAGTTTTAGATGTTAATATATGAAAGATGTCGTTATGATGTTTGGATGTATGGATGTTTGTTGAGAAGTAAGTATCTATTTTTTCGGATTTTTTGATCTACGGCTTCGTTCATTATTTTTGTTTCTATTATCAACATAGCCAAAATTATGCCACATATTTCAGTCTGCAAATTAAATTTTGAAGTAAGATTTTAATGTAATATCGCGTATCCTTTTTTTAACTTTTGCTGAAAAATTCAGCAGTATTTTGACTCTCACAATTTAAAATAGGAAAACAAAAGCCAAAAAATAAACACAGAAAAGAAAAGTATGTAAAAACAAGGAAAAGTTTCTAAAATTTGAAAAATTTCAGTTTTAGATGTTAATATCTGAAAGATGTTGGAAAGATGCTGGATTGTTGAATTATGAAAGATGTTGGAAAAGACCCAACTAGTTCCACAATCTTTAATCTTGAAAATTCAAAAATAAACTGCCCAGACAAAAAATGAAATATATAAACAATTTTTTTTGACTTGCCAATTTTTGTTTTATTTTGTTAAGATGCGAATATCGAACCAGTTGCTTCTTTTGGACATATTTCATAATTCAGATTATACCAGTTGAAGCAGGAAAATTACGAACATTGTCAATAAATGAAAGTAAAAATTCTAGTGCTATATTAACCTTGAGTTAAATAAGAGTGTCAATTCAGCCAGACCTTGTTACTCGATCGACAGGGATTTCGGAGGGATTTTGTGAACACACTAGCCCTACCCTGATATGAACAAATAAAAAAAATGCCTTCCTTCACCTCATAGTTTTTGAGATACGGAGCTCCAATTTTTAGATTTTTCTCTAATTTCTGAGTCTGTATTTGTACACTGTGATTCATCTTCAAAAAATTGTTTCTATGGATCTAAAATCCAAATGAGGTTAAATATATCCTTGTAAGTACATCAAAAGATGCAAATTCTAATAAAAAATATGTAAAAAATTAATTTGTAATCTTTAAAGGAAAAAAGTTAAACCAAAATTGAAAGTTATGGGTTTTTTTTCTGAATTTTTGTCATTTTACAAAAAAGGATCTCCACAAAAAGGCAAATGAAATTTCCAATTTATTTTTGTTTTAAATAAAAGTTTACACTTTGGGCTTTATATTTATGAAATAAAAATGAAGTATTTCTCATGGCTTATGCAAAAAGTTTGACTTATTTTGGGATGCTGTACCTATCAGGAGATACAAATCTCTAACTTTGCTTATGGCCCCTAAATAATTGCTGCATATTTTAAATTTAAATTTATTAATAATTTTGATTTATTTGCTAAAATAAACCCTTAAAATCAGACTTATTTATTTATTTTTATAATAGTAGAAAATTTGTAATGTATAGTATTGATACATATCAAACATTATCTGAAATTGAATTGTTCATAATCTTATCGCATATGTTTCTCACATAAATGTACATCTATCATTGGATTCAGTGGTATATTTCTATTAGTACTTTCACAATGGTAGTAAGTAAGGAATATGTACAATATTTAATAGAGGGGGTGGGATGAAATTGCAGTCATAGATTTTTTTTCTCATTTTACTCAGATAAAACAAAACAAAAACTTTACTTTGCAAAAAAAAAAGAAAAAAAAAAAGAAAAAAAAAAGAAGCACTTATTAAATAAATTCAACAAGTCATAAGATCCACAGTAATTATTTAGGTACCACAGCTTAAATTAGGCACTGGTATAAATATATTTTCTTGTTTGGCGCAATTTTCCAAAACAGGACAAAATTTTTACATGAGCTGGGAGAAAGACATTTTTATTAAAATTGAAATAATCATTAATTAAATATAATACATTAAATAAAATTGCTTCAAAACATTTTAAAAATTTAGGTTGTTGTAATTTTTTTATGTAACAAATAAAGAATTTGTTAAATTATATGCAAATTTTTTAAACTAAAAAATAAGAATAAGCATTATATTTAAAAGATTGAAATTCAAAAATAGAACTGAGCTAAAAGTAAATATAGAAATAAATGACGTAATTTTGGAGTATCACTTAGACTTACTTTGCAACATTCTTTCATTGTGCAATTTTAAATTTATACTTATAAGCAACACTGAGAACCTTCTAATATATTTCAATTTTTCTATCTTACCGTAACTCCAACATAGTAACATAACAAAATATCAGTATATCAGAAGATCTTCGTGATTTAGTATCTAAAACACTATTGTCTTTGTATTTCAAAATAGGTGACTATTCCCACTCCATTCTCCCTACCCCAGAAAAAAATATTGTTAAATACCTTAAGGGGAAATTCTCTTCATTTTGGTAAAGGTTTATGAAAATTTGGAATGTTTATATTCGCCAGAATACCCATCAGCCATCACTAAAGTCAAAGACTTTCTTTACATCAGGAAATATCTCTTTTACAAATGATATCATATCCCTCTGTGTTAAACACACAAGAGTGACATCATGTTGCATATCATAAGATAAAATATGTATATTGCTTTCTGATAATCTAATACCGAGAGGTAGAGTGTACATAACAGTTGGATGAAGAGTGCAGCATCTTTGGTCCAATGGTAACTTTAAAACTTATCTTGAATAAGAAAAGTAATATTTTTGCTGAAATCCAACAAAACGATAGCTTTTTGAGGGTCAAAGTTTGCTTCAGTTTGTTTTAGGAAATTAGATTTAGCTTTCGATATAAAAGAGTGGAATAGATTTTTCCAAATCTTTTACTAAGCTTCTCACAAAAAGGAACAGTGCTGTTAATACTGGATTGAATACATAGAGTTATAATCCTCAGGTTTTTCGGAACTTCCTGTTTAAAAAGAGAATACAACTCATGCAGATACACACAATATCAACCGCTCTTGTGCAGAGTACATTGTTAGCAATGCTAACAACATTTTTTTCCAGCCATGATTCTTCAATATTCATTACAATATTAAAACTTTTCAATTAGTTCAATTGTTTCTCGACCTGTGGCTATGGCGTTACCATTTCTTATTTCTGGCATTGACAAGATTATCTTTTCTCTCAGAAGTTGTCATGATGCAAGCTAATAATAATTTGATTAACAAATTCGAAAACACCTGCCTTTATAAAATTTTATCCTGCCTTTGTCAGAATGTGTTTATACAAGGCAGTATAAATATGTTTCATCCCACAGAAATGAACTTTGCTTTGTTAAATAAAAAGTATTTAAACTATAAAAACATTTAAAATGATTAAAATTTTCCAACATAATAAAATAGAAAATTTTCAAAAAAAAAAAAAAGTTGAATACAAATAAAGTATTTTAATTCAGACACACACAGAGAAAAAAATATTGAAAATGCGATTGATAAAAAGTCATTCCTGTATTTTCTTATTCTATACCAGCAAAAGGTTTTAGGTAGATTTCGTATGAAATACTACCTATTGGCGTCGTTCCTATGTTGAAATTTCTGAAAATTTTTTGCAGATCTACACCGATCATGGCCCCCTAGAGCCCAAAACCACCCTCAGTGAAAAACTTTATCTATCTATCTATCTATCTATCTATATATATATCTCACTTTCTTCTGGACACGATAACTTCCACAATTCTGCACCAATCTCTTCCAAACTGATACATAAAATCAAGGGGCATTAACTCTCGATCAAGTTCGTTAATGGGCAAAATTGGACCAAGGAGATGGAAATAGAGAGGGGTTTTGTGAAAACCGAAAAAACCCCATAACTTCTTAAATTTTGCACATATCGATTCAGTTTAAGGTTTTTATTACTTCTAAAAAATAGGGCCAAAAATTTATGTATCACAGATTGTTGATAAAGTTAAAAATGGGCTCAAGGGGTGCAAAAAATAGGGTTTTTGGGAGAAAAAAATTCATAACTTCGTCAATTCTCAAGATATCAAATCCAATTAATTTTATCATGAATCTTCTTAACATTATCTACAACTTTTATATTCACAAATTTTTGATAGGACCAATCCGTACCGCAAAAAAAATTAAAAACGAAAACAAAAAGGGCGTTTGAAGAAGAAAAAAAATCCATCGTCAATTCAAAAGATATAAAATCCCCATGAATTTATCATATATCTTCTTAGTATTGTCTACAACATCTATAGACAAGTTTTGGATAAGACCAATTCTATCAGCAAAAATAAATTAAAAATACATAGCGGTTGAAGAAAAAAATCATCTTAGTAAGGGTGTTCAAATCCAAACTGCTTGTTTTCTGACTCATTTTACAATTCATTTTTACTCTCAAAGGCTTCCAATTGGTACCTTTTCTTACTGAGAAACTATATAATGTACCGTAATGGTCAATATTTTGATAGAGGCAGAATATATTTCAAAAAATGATGTCAAAGTGGGCATTTTGAACGGAATTTCTCGAAGTGATTGTGTTAGAAACGAAAAATATTGTCTTACTGAGAAAATAATTGTTTATATATCAAGTTTTAATTAATTGAACGAAAATTAAAAACACAGGTCGCTTATAAATCTCTTCAAAATTCACGTCAACAAGTTTCATGTTTTTCCTATTAAAAATGAATCTGGAGTTATACCAGAAAATTTCGAGTTGTTGAGCATGGAAAAGTATTTTTTTGAATACCGCCCTAACATGATTCTGATAAAACCAGTTATTATATAAAAATGAAATAAAAACTCGTCAAAAGCGACCAGATAAAATTGTTAAAGTGGGTTTATCTCTAATCATGATTTGGTTTTTGTTTGTGAAATTAGTATACTTAACTTCGAAATCTACCTCCGCCTGCAGGCCGGGCCGGCAGCGATTTTTTTTATTTACAGTTATATTGTAAAAACAAAATTAAGGGATTGTTTAAATTAAAAAAAATGCTTATAATAAAAGAAAATATATGAATGAATAATTAAGGGAAAAATAAGGATTATGCGCAAAATTTAATGGAGTGGTAAAAACAGCAGTCATAGACTCCCCCACCCCCCTTTTACTAAGACGAAAAAAAAAGTAAAAACTTTACTTTGCAAAAGAAAGAAAGAAACATTGAACAATGTATTCAACAAGTCATAGGAACCACAGTAGTTATTTAGATACTACAGCTAAAATTAGGCAGAGATTTTTTTTAAACTTGATTGGTGCAGTTTTCCAAAACAGTGCACAATTTGTGCATAAGTCATGAGAAAGACATCCTTTTTATTTCATAACTAGAAAGCCTATAGTATAAACTGTTATTTAAAACAAACAAACAAAAAAAAAACCTGGAAGTTTTATTTGCCTTTTTGTGTAGACTCTTTTTCGTAAAGTCACAAAAATTTGGAAAAATAACCATGACTTCCAACTTTGGTTTAATTTTTTAGCCCTAAATATTTAAAATTGATTTTTAAATATATATTTTTTTAAATCTGCATTTTTTGATGTACTTACAGCGATATGTTAAAGATGATTCGCATTTTAGATCCAGAGAAAGAAATTTTTGAAAATGGAACTGCAGTCTAAACATACAGACTCTGAAATGTGCGATTTGAGAAAAATCCAAACATTTGACATTCCCATATCTCCCAAACTATGAGGTCTAGGAAGGAAAAATTTCTGATGGATTCATATCAAGATAGAATTGGTATGTACACAAAGTTTCAACCAAATGCCTGTCGGTCGGGTTACAAACCATAAAAAATTTAGTTAAATTGACATGGAATGACCCGTAATTAAAATACACATAAAAGCACAAATAACTGTACAAAAATTACTTTCAAGTGGATATATATATAATAGCAAAATATTTAAAATACAAATTAAAAATATCTTAAAATACATTAGAAAAACTCAGAACGTTTTCAACCATTACAAGGCCGTCATCAGTAGGATTTAAATGTTATTATTATTTTCTTTGCGCTTATTCGAGAATTTTCCAGAAGAAATAATTATAATTTAAAGGTTGTACGTCAGGTGAGATGCCAGATAAAGTTTTTGAAATTTTCAACAAAACCAGCTTTTATCTATTATGCAGTAAATATCTCCATGCTCCATGGACTTTACACTTTATCTGGCTTCTCATCTGACGTACAACCGTTAAAATATAATGTTTTCTTCTGGACAATTCTCGAATAAGCGCAAAGAAAATAATAACAACATTTAACTCCTACTGATGACGGCCTTGTAATGATTGAAAACGTTGTGGGTTTTTCTAATGTATTTTAAGATATAATTCTTATTTTAAATATCTTTATATTATATGTATGCACCCGAAAGTAATTTTTGCACAATTATTTAAAAATAATGCATTTATGGCTGAACAAAGAGATATTCATACTGTTCATTTCATTATTTTCGTTTAGATCCATGGGAAATGTTTTCACTGTAGTCTTTGAGTCTATTTGCTGATAAAATTTTAAGAAAATTTATAATTAATTGCAATTGTGTTTACCAAACAATATGTTTTTTGGAACAGCGATTTCATGGTTAACTCCGTTTGTTATGAAGACGGCTCATTAATAATTAAAATACACTATTTCGACAAAAATAATTATAAAACAGAATACAGCAATTCATTTAAACAAAAAATATAAATTTGAATAACAAAGAAATATTCCGATCTGAGTACTGTTGACCGTAGTTTATGATAGGCAAGAACTTTATTGGAGTTATTGCAGGTGTATTAGTGCTATCAATATGTTAATGTTCACTTCAAAATTAGAAATGTCTGCTCGACATCATCAATCGAATGTTTCCCCACTCAGCTCAATGCTTGCAGGTCGAGCATGTGCTTCTCTATTAATAAAATAATTTAACACCCAAGGAAGGGAAAATGAGTGTAAGTTACGTTAGTTTAACGCTATCATAACAAAATTATTAAATTTTATTAATTTTTATTCCTATTTCGTTTTAATATTTAAATATATGCAAGTTTTATAAATAAATATAAAGTCACTTTTGCATTTAAAAATCATACATTAATAGATTAAAATTTATAAAAACAATTTCCCCCTTACCTACTTTCTTTCTATTGTGTGACAACAACATGAATAAATACATTTTATATGGAAGATATTAATTATTCCGTATTTAAATAACGAATTTTTGAATTTAATACAAATTTACACTCTTAAAGGGAATCAAAAACAGCGTCGGTTGTTTTTCGGTTATTATCCACTTACATAGAAACTATAAAAGTTTCAGCCATTTTGATAATTTTAGCCAAAGTTGGGCAAGTTTGTAATTGCAATTATCTTAAATGTAATTTCAGATTAATTGTATGTAATTAATTATAGTTAAAATTACATGCCGTAAAAAATTCTTACAGCATTGTAGCTGGAAACGCCATCCCATTATTTGACGGTATTTCTGCGTTTGAATGTATGTAAGTATAATCAACTACATGCAATTAACTTGTAATTACATTGCGGATAGTTGAGCTTACAAATTTGCCTAACTCTGATTTTGACTAGCCCCACCAGTGGCCGAGAGATTCTGCTCTCGAAGCTGGTAGACGGGAGGTGCTGGGTTCAAACCCAATCGCGCCTGTCGGCCTAATCGTTCGGAGTTTCCGTGGTTTTCTTCAAGCCGTGGATTTTCCATGCGTAAATACGGATTAGGTTTCCTTAGAAAGACCCCCACGGAGGGCACTTAACCCCCGGGCCTATATCCCTCGTGTAGATAATCGGCCGTCAAAAATCAACCCAACCCAACCCTGATTTTGACTGATCACAAAATGTATGATGTCATTCGAGAAAATCAATGCTATTTGGTGTGTCTGAACTCATAAATTCCCCTTTACAGTTTTACTGAAATTTGTTTTAATTAGTAGCAATATTTTATCAAACAACGTGTTTTAAAGAAAGGTGATTATACTGTCACAAGCTGTTCAAAAACATGTCGAATAATACCTTATTCATCAGTTGTGCATATCGAATGTGCATAAAAAGGGGACGTTGGCAACAAAAATAATATATTGTTTATTGTGGATATCATATACCTGTACTTTATTTCGATGGTATAAAGATACGGGTGGGCCGGGAAAGTTTAAATGAATCTTTTACGGCTTTGCAGCACGAAAAAGTCGCGAATTGGTGAGGCAAATTGAATTATAGAGAATCGAGACA
Organism: Maratus speciosus; assembly: GCA_963932465.1. Classification (NCBI taxonomy): domain Eukaryota; kingdom Metazoa; phylum Arthropoda; class Arachnida; order Araneae; family Salticidae; genus Maratus; species Maratus speciosus. Next base: position 270,497,689 of record OZ010791.1, read on the forward strand.
GTCATTAATATCTTACGATCGTGAATAGGCTTAAAGTAGACAAAAATTCACACTTTTATGTTAATTTTTAAAATTATTAAACTTTATAGGATCCGAGAGCTATAGTTTCAGTTACTATGTACACTGAAATTATTCAGAACAATTGGGTAAAAATCTTCAAAAGAAAAAATGAATTTCGTAGCAGCAGCGTGCACCAGCGGCGGATTTATGCGCAATATTCAGAAATGAATTTTGTGCTCGCGTATTCTCTATGTCTTATTCCCTTTCTTTTCTTATCCTTCGCCTTGTTCTGTGGCAGTCGGCGATTTTCTGCGACATTGTGACATTTTTGGGAAATATAATATTTTCTATTTTTTTCCATATTTTTCTTCGATACTGTCATAATGACCATATCGAAGAAAAGAATTACATAGAAGGTATATGAATGTACTTTATGTTCCAAAGACCTTTAAAAAAGTCAGCTTAACCACACATGAAAACCGTGTTCAGTGCTGTTTCAAGAAAAGGTGTAATTTGCTTCAGGAAAGAAGAGCATATTAAAAAAAAAAAGAATCACACGATTAGTTGATTCACTAGATAAAAAGTTTTTTTTTAAAGAAGTATTAATTTTGATGATTAGTTTCCCATTAGAGAATCGTTCTACAAAAATGGTATATCTGAGGTTAAAATAAAGCGTCTTTCAAAGAAATACTAAAAGAGTTGAAGCAAATGTCTACTTTACATTTGGATGTGCGTGGTATATCCCAACGGCCCCATTGTTGTGGCGTGTACGAAATCCTGCATTTCTATTGATATTATTGATAAATACTGTAACTATGCATAAATGAATATGATGCTTGTTATTGAGCTGAAGTTTGTTTACTTACAACCACTGTTGAATTCAGATACTTTTCTCTGGGAGGTATTTCTTTGACTCCGGGGGGACATTATAGAGTTACGGGGGAAAATTGCACTTTTTGACCATTGAAAACACAAAATCTTAAATTTTACGGGAAATACATCTCATTGCTCAGGGGGGAACGTCCCCCCCCCCGGCCACCCCCTTAATTCAACATGCTTACAACGAAAATTCGGATGAAAGACTCTTAAGAAAAAAATAAATTAAAGCTGACTAAAAAATTTTGAAGAAATTTCAACCACAAATGATCTACGTATAATGCTACAAAGCCTGCATGCTCGTAGTTAGGGATCAATAAATTTGAAATTTAAGACGAATGTTGTTCTAATTAAGATTAAGACATCGGCAAGGATTTTAAAAGGAGCTATCAAGTTCTTTTCAATTTGTAGTTCAAGTTCTTTCCAATGAAATTAAATTCTATCTAATGGCGATTATTAAGGTTTTCTGATCATGCAACCACCAGGCATCAGATAACCATGCGCAGTTAAATCAAGGTTACGAGTTTTTCTTACAACCTCTCCCCACCACACAACAGAATTTCGCACGGGGCTCGGTCTCTTTCGAACATACCTCCGCAAATTTATATGTGCAGCCACATTCCTTTGTGAGTGCGGCTCAGTGGCTCGCCCTCCCATTATTACTTCATCTGCCCACTAACAGCACAGTAGCATATTAAGAAGCCTGCCATACTTCCCGAGAAATGACATGCCGATATTTTAAATAGGCACACCCTTAACAGAAAGCTAACAAACTATTTATTTTTCTTAGAGATCCCTCAAACCTTACCTAGTAACCGTCAGCTGCCATTTCAAATGCACAAATTCAGTTCTTGACATCTGTTGCGTAGAGGGTTCTTTCCTGGAAGGGCCGCCCCATAGGAAATCTGGACTTTGACCATAGTTCGTACTTATTCATTTTTCTACGTTCACTTATTTTCAGACCTGTTCCTCCGGTTCAGCACTGGATGAACTTTGTAATTTTTTTAGACCTTAATAAAAAGCACTAGGAGGGATGATCTACAGATTAGGTTTCCTCGTCTGAGAAGTTCTTCTTATGCTATTAAATACAAATATTTAATGCTAATAAAAGTTAAAATAAAACAATGGATTTTCGCCCATTCTCATAAAATTTAAGACCTACGCGCGATTGGAAGATATTATTAAATTTCTTGGGTTTTTAAGTATTTATTAGTATCTCAAATGCGAAACTTCTCGGTGGTATAGAGGTGAAATTTTTAAAAAAAATTATTTCGGATTACCTTAATATAGAGTTTTTTCGCTGAGAGGTAAATAGATGAGAGAGGGATATAAAGCCTATAAATTCCCACATCTTCTGGCAACAATCAGAATTGCGAGGAATCCTACAGTGCCAATAAAATAACTTCAACGGGATATCTTGCCAGCTTTATGAAGATGACACTAATATATTAGTTGCAGAGTTTTAACCCTTTCAAGGACAAGGTTCCATTCAAAGTCTATTCGCAAAATGCTAAAATGAGTGAAACACACCAGAATTCACAAAGAAATTTATTTCAAAACAATCCAGCGTATTAAGTTCACGTACTTGATAAACTGAAATTTTTTATTCCAATATTCTGGTGCTAATGTGCCATTTAGGAATTCAAATTAAGTGGTCCAAAAATGCGAACCACCTCCTTTGAAAGGGTTAAGTGTTCGACTCCTCTAAAAAATTATTCTCAGATATTTTATGCCATAAAATCTTACTCTGAATCAAAATCTACATGTTATTAAAGTAGCATAAGTTATGAAGATCATAACTGTCTTAAAGTTTTCAAGCAAAATTTATTACTAAAGCCGTGTATTCGTGTAATTTCTATGCATATGGAAAATATACAACATATTCAATTAATTGAAAAGAACCAATGTTTTATAAAAAGGTATGATCGTAAGAAGGTAAGGTCAGATGAGCAGATATATTTAGTATAGTCAGACCAGTATGCTCCAAAATATTTTTATATGTTTTTTAATCAGTAAATAAGAAGTCCAAAACAAATAATAATAGTTAAATACAATGTCGTACACTGTATAATATTAATTACTTTCTAAAAGAGACATTTCTAGGCATAAAAATAATTCCATGCAAAAGCAACATACATGTATCTCGATTAAGTATTTACAAACCCGAATACAGGCTGATAAATTACAAATGCGTTCGTAAATAATATTTTCAACATTTTTTTTCAAAAATAAATCAATCATGGTTTAATATTTAAGAATAATCATTTTAATATGAAATGACCTGAAAAAATTATTTTTTATATGCTTATTTGACACACAAAAAATTATTGTCGGATTTTAAATATGGTTGAATCTACTGCTCTATGACAAGCCTCTTTTTTTATGTATGCTGCAAAAAATAACTTATGGTGAACATTTTTTTTTCTAGCTGTATGTTTATGTAGTTTTTAAACTGAGTTTATGGAAGTTTTTTTTTATAACAATGCATTCTAAAAAAGGAAAAAAAGATAACAAACATAAAAATTAATTGCATGCAAACGCAGTAGATTCTTATCGCGATTAAGTATTTATAAGTCAATATTCAGGCTTATACATTGTATATCTTTTCAGATAAAACATTTCCAGCCTATTTGTCGCAGGAAAATAAATTTGATTAATAGTTTTACATGTAAGAATAATTACTACTTTTGTATGAAATGACATAAAATATGTCTTTTCCTATGGATTCATATTTAGATATTTTTTGGTAAGAGGTTTATCATCAGATTTAAAAAATGATTGGATATGATTTTTTATAGCACTTATGACTTTTTAATGAATGTAGTATAAATATAACGTATGATGGTTAATAATTTTTGAAATTAATGTTTATGCAGTTTTTGGAGGAATATTTTGTATGTTTTTATATGGTTATGGAAACTTTTAGAATGTATTCGACTTGATATTGAAGGTAAAGACTTATATCAGCGTAAAATTTAAAATAATTTCTAGTATAAATGAAATGAATAAATTACTGCCTTATTGACAGATTTTATTTAATCGTGTGAATTATTAACATTAATAAATGTTTTAATTATTGAATTGCTGTCATTCTGAACACTGCATACTTTATATATTATATTTCGCTTACATTGTAAAAAAAAAAAAAAAAAAAAAAGGTGTAAATCTACAAAACTAGTTTCTGTAAAATCTACAGAAATCTGTTACTTAAACTCTAAGCATACTAAAATTTTATCTGTACACTGTAAAGGAAAAAGATGCAAATCAACAAAACTAATTTTTGTAAAGCTACAGCAATCTGTATGCTTACTAAAATTTTATCTATAACCCGTGATAATAACATCAATTTGCTTTGTTGCAGTTACATAAAAAGTTCTAGGCATCGCAGTTTCATAGAAAATACTTAGTAACCTCATAGATTTTTTTTACCATGTACTGCTATGCTCACATACATGATACATGCATATTACATTATGCTAAGTTTTATACGTACAGTCGGGGAAAAAAAAAAGTAAACACTCCCTACTAACTCCTCAACAAATTATCCTAGAAGAACGTTACTGGTACCAAATGATTGGAAATAAAGTCTACTTCTATATGACGTATAAAAAAATTGTTTAAGGGGTCATCTACATATTAAAACGAACCCAAACTTCATTTTTTTCAATGACAATACTCAATTTTAACAAGATATTTCAAATCTTTGGTTCAAACTATGCCTAGACACCAAATTTCAAGTCATTTGAATTATAAATTTTTGAATTATAAACATTCAAAATTTAGTGCTTCTAATGTTAAATTACATTTTCATATTTTTATTTATATCTCCTGAAATTATGCTCCTAATGTGCTAATATTTTGTGTAGCAATAATACTCATATACCCAAACATAAATACGCTGAATTTGCAATTTTTATAATTTTATGATATGAATTATGAATTATGAAATTAATATTGAAAAATATTATGAATTGCAACCTACAATTTTTTTGATGGATTTAGATTTATTAAGTCCTGCTTTACGGAAATCCAAAATTTTACATTTTTTTTCCAAGTAGTTTTCAAATTATGCTTTAAAAGCGGCAAAATGGTTGTTGAAGGGGCCGTCTATAATAGATGTGACTAGATATTTTGAAATTTCTTCTGATGTCCTGCAATCAAGCAGGCTTCATTGACTTCTTAAGGTGCCTTGATCAAGATGGGTGGCTCTCTCGGTTAACAATCGAGTTCAGAACTTTAATTTGGATACAGCTCTTAAAATACGCTCGTTTTAAAATAATTTCTCAGCAACTTATGGTACGAATTACATAAAAATTTGTTTTTAGGCTAATTGAAGGGTGTAGAGTTCATTTATGCTGTCAGAATTGTGTACTGCTATTGAAAAAAACAAAGTTATGGTTCGTTTTAATATGTAGATAGCCCCTAAGCAAATTTTATCTATATCATTTAAAAGTAGACTTTATTTCCAATCGTTCGGTACCAGTTACTTTTTTCTACGATAATTTGTTGATGAGTTAGTAGGGGGTGTTTACTTTTTTTTCCACGACTGTACATGCACATTTTCTTACACATAACTTTCAATATGCATAAAGCATGTACTGAAGTATTATATAAGGTCTGTACCAACCGAATAAAGCCACCGTAATTTTGTGTCATAACTGGACACTAAACAAACAAATAAGAACGAAACAAATATATTAAGAAAGTCTGTATAGAAATACATATTTACAAGGAGTAACTCCCTTCCTCCTCCACCTGGGCAGGATAAAAAGATGAATGCGTAAAAAAAGAGGGGAAAAGGTGTCCCTCCTAAATAAAGCCACTGCCAATATTAGTATTTATTGGTAATTACCGACATTCGAGCTGCTGTAGTTCAACATGTTTATGACGTCAGGAAGTTGCAAAATACTTGTTCTGTGCCAGTCGAACTTTGTGCAGACTTTGGAAGGTTGCATTTTCTATTTCTCCTGCAGTATTGCAATGGGAAAGAAAATCCAGCTATCAAAGTTCGAGAACGGACAGATAACATCTTTTAAGGAACAATATCTTTTATATAGACCAATGTCTGAGCAAATCAAACTATCGTAAACCGTAGTAGACAATTTTGTGAATCAGGACGATGCATACGGGCGTAAAAAAAAGGTGTACATGCAGAAAAAATTACTTCAAGACAGGAAAGAGAAGTTTTGCATCGCCTTTCACGAGGTGGTATTTCCCTTCAACAGTTGGCCAAAGAGGATAACATCCCTGTGAAAAAATCAACCCTGTCACGAATTGAGAAATGTGCAAGCAACTAAGAAAAGGAAACAGCAGCTCATGTTGAAAGCTATCCACATGCAAAAGAGAGTCAATAGGGCTAAATATCCTCAAACCTGGAAGGACATGTGGCATCGTGTTACATCTCTTATGTCTCTATCTGTATTATAACTCTATATCTCTCAGATGAGAAAAAAATTAATTTGGATGGACCATACGGCCTTGCTTTCTATTGGCATGGCATGAGGAAATAAAAGGAAATTTTCTCCAAAAGCCAAGTGGGGGCTCATTAATGGTGTGGGGAGGCTTCGGCTACAGAATTAAACATAACCTGACTTTTTTTCTCAAGCAGCATGAAGGCACCGATTATCAAGAAATGCTAGAAAAACATTTACTACCATTTGTAAAGAGAACTGGTGGACTAAGTTTGGATTTTCCAGCAGGACATGATCCCCATTCACGTTGCAAAATACTCCTGGAAATGGCTTTTTGATAATCGAGTGCATATCATGGAATGTCCTGCCCCTTTTCCCTGATCTCAATCCCCAAGAAAATGTGTGATCCTCAGTAGGGCTGTAATGCCAATGGCAGACAGTTTCAGCCTGTGGCAAAATTGAAGGTCGTCATCATTGAAGCGTGGGATAATATTGATGCTGTTGTCCTCCAATGATTGGTAAATGGTATGCCACATAGTATTTTCCAAGTCATATATAACCATGGCGGATAGATTGCCTATAAACAGCAGTGGCTTTATTTCGGCGGGACACTTTTCCTCCCTCTTTTTTTACAAATTCATGTTTTATCCTGCCCAGGTAAGGTAGGGAGTGAGTTACTTGTAAATATGTATTTGTATATAGACTTTTTAAATATATTTGTTTCGTTCTTATTGGTTTTTTTCTTGTCCGATTACAGCACGCAATCACGGTGGCTTTATTTCGATGGGACACACTTTATCTATCTATTTATCTATATCTATCCATATATCTATATAATACATTTAGGATTACAAAAAGTATATAAATTAAGTACAGTTTTATATATGACATTTTTTTACTAAGAGATATCTGTATATTAACAGATTTTATTCATTTATTTATACGGTCTTTGGGTCCTATATATTACATAGAGAAAAGTCTTCTCCGTGCTGTGACAAGTAAAACAGTAAAAATTACATTGTTCTAATTACTTATGTAAAAACTGTACTCAATTTGTATGTTCATTTGTATTTGGACGTATCTTTCTATCATCAATAGTTTAAGACATAATCGCTATGGTTTTCATTTTGAATCTCCTGATACATATATAACACAGGGTGTCCTAAAAGTGTCTGACACACTTTAAAATTCAATATAAAATCAAGTAATTGTCGTAGAAGAGTACAGTTTGTACTAAAATGCCTCTCACGATGAAAAGTTTTCTTCAAGTGAATAAAAAAAAAGTTAGAAACTTCGATCATAGATGGTGCCACTTGTCCGTATGTTTGGTTACAAACATGCGTTTTTTCGGATTTCCATATTAGTTTTGAGACTGGAGACTGTGACAATGAAATGACCAAAATTATTTCTCTGTAACTGTTTTTGACAAAGTAAAATAATCTATAACAAATTGTCTTGAGTTTTTGATGCTTTTTTCTGGTAATTTAAAGTACAGCGCCATCTATAGCGACGTTTGGAACTAAAGCTCTAAAGAAACTTTTTATCGGGAAAAGCATTTAAGACCAAACCGAACACCTGTACTACAATTACTTGATTTTATATTGAATTTTAAAAGACTTTTGGGATACCCTTTATAACAAATATGTTTTCTAGAGATGAAAGGATGAGTGACTAAATACGAATCTTACTCGTATATAAGCGAAACAGACAACACAACAAATACTACAAAATTTTTTTTCTCGATGTTGACGCATTTATCATAAATGAGACGAAGTCATTTCTTCGATTCAAAGCCGCCATAAGTAATTGTCTCTTAATAATACAAGGGTATAAACCCGTGTCTATCGGATTACAGAATATAGGTACAAACCACTTTTTTATAATTTAATACTTTAATAGACTTCTTAAATTTAACGTATTTTTTTTAGAATTCTCACTATCAATACCAATAATAATTTTTACATGAAAAATAACAAATATGCATCCAAATAAAGTTTCGAAATTTATTAAGAGCGATACGTTCGAATTGTCCTCGTGCCAGGAGTGTCGCAGAGAAAACTATATGACATTACTTGTTAATTAATTTGAAAATATTTACACAAAACAGCACATCCCAGAATTAGTCAAAAACAAATAATTGTGTTTTTCTAAATATTTCTTTCCGAAATAAAATTAACAAACAAATAAATTTGGGAAAAGTCTTAATAACATTTAGATATTAAAATTCATAATTTATAATGAGTATACAAACAAATAAATATATGTTTATTGGTATCATTTCGTTTATAAAAATATAAGGTTTACGAATATCTAATGTATTTTGTAATATGACCAATAATAAAATTTTTTTATAATATTTTATATATATGTAAGCAGAGTGATAAAAAGTCACAAATACTTCAGACAAAATAAAGCAATTAAGCACAATAAAATGCACATGGACGCCATATCGAGACTAGCGAAGAATAGCATCAGTCACAAAAATTTACGAGGGTTTTAGCATGAAATTTATGACTGACAGAGGTAAATTTATTGGTCTTCATCGTGTGTGGTAGTGATCCCACGCGCCCAAGTGACGTCATAACCCCTGAAGTCAGAAAGATAATTAGCTATGCAAAGGGAACGTAAGAAGACGCCCACGGGGGGGGGGGGGCAAAACAAAATGAACCAGATTCAAGAGACCAAGAGTACAATTAAGAAAAAAACATCAAGCGACGAATGGAAAAAATTCTAAAATAAATCCTTCCAATCTTTCATTTTTTGAGGAAGAGTTTTTTTCGAAAAGACAATTTAATTCCCTTTTTATTCTCTGTACAGAAGGGCGCTCTTGTTTTAGTCTTGAAATTTCGCATAAATATTTTAGTCCACAGAAGTCAAGTAGTTTACGCAATCCTTCCCTATACTGCTTCAAGGAGACCAAACTTGTTGTAATTTCATCACCCTGAACCGATGAAGATATCGGAAAATTCAGAAGTGCAGAAGTGACCAGCATCTAAGAGTGAAAGAACATCTCTAATGACCATGTTACGAATTCGCACCTGTTTGCGTTGGGGAGAAATCTAAAAATAGCCGAGATCACGTGGCTCGGTACTTGTTGCGAAAGAGCGCGCGAATAAACTGTCAGATTGATGCTAGAATTTTTTTTATAAGTATTAAAACTTGAATTGCGTTCGGTCGGGGAAAAAAAATGTTTCCTCGGAATTGTAAATATTTATATTAACAATAAAAGAACTGGACAATTACACCGTAAAAAGTTACACATACACTTGATAAAATATCATTAGTTTACTACACGGTGTACAAAACTGTCGCAAAGTTAAATATAAATAAACTTATACAAACATTAAAATAAAGTTAAAATCTCAACGTTTCGGTCATCCTTCTATGACCTTCTTCATGAACGTTGTCGTATACCTTCTAAAATTAGAGGAAAACCGTTTTGAAATCAAAAAGTTCGTTATATATTCAGTCAAAAGTCACGTTATCCAATCACAACCCAGAAAGCATGCAATGGCACCATCTATCTGACAAAAAGTAGACTACAATTTCGAATGATTTTTAATATGGCGCCGTCTATGAGGTGAAAAAGGAGTAAAAGGATATCAAATGAACAATTTTGACCTGCAGTGGTCACATCTATTGTAAGGCAATGTAACTAAATGCAGAACTTAAAATGCAAGAGGCAAACTTTGTTAAGATCAAAAATAGTAGTGCATACTTGACTTTGAAAAATGTAAGATGAATAAAATAAATTGTAAAGAAAAATTATTTTAATATGTGCAACCAAAGTTTAGGGATATTAACTGATATGTTATCATTACAAATTTCTTCATTTCTAAACATAATTTCTATTGATTCTTTTTGAAGGCCATCTATTGCAATATTACGTGGAATTATAATTTTAGCATTATCAAAATCTATATAACTATGGGGTTGTTGAAATAAAATTTAGCCAGTTCTGTGGTCTGACGATATTGCAAAATGTCTCTTTTATGTTCTTTCAACCTCTCCAGAAATTTTCTTTTCGTAGTACCAATGCAAAATTTTTTAGCACCGCTATCCAAAATGATAGGAATTTCATAAACACCGGCACGCTCATGAGCAGGTGTAGGATCTAAATTGCAATTTAACAAATTAAATTAGTAAGGTAAGGAGGGGGAATAGCAACAAGTTGAACGTTAAATCCGCGAACCATTTTCCTTAACTTTTCAAAAATGACCGGCACATATCTGAATCGACAATAAGTTGGTCTCTGCTGGTTATTAGGTAAGCTGTGAGGGGGGAGACAATGTTGCTTGTGAATGATATTATAAATGAATTTAATGGGAAAACCATGATCTATGGCAATTTGCTTAATAAAATTAAGCTCCTGCTTTAATTGCGTGCTAGAACATATTAAAAAGGCCCTTTGTATAAATGATTTAAATGTTGCAATACGATAATTAAAGGGTAAATTAGCATTGAAAGGGATAACAGAATTTTCTGTCATAGGTTTTTTATAAACTGCATAATTCGACAACTGGTCATTGTGCTGTAAATGTACGTCCAGGAATGGCAAAGAAGAATTTTCCTCGATTTCTAAGGTGAATTTTATGTTGTGATCCAGACTATTAACATTACTGAGAAAAGTTTCAAGATCCAAGCGACTATGGTCCCATAAAATCAAAATGTCATCCACGTAGCGTACTCAAACTGCTGGTATTTTGTCAAAAGTATCAAATATAAATTTCTCCAAAGGTCTCAATTTAAATTCTGCAAACAAACCAGAGACTGGAGAACCCATCGGAGCCCCTCTAGATTGCCTATAAAATTCATTATTGAAGACAAATACGTTGCTCTGTATAATAAGATTCAACCCAGCTATAAGGGAAGTTTTCGTATTAATGCTAAACTGCTTCTGATTATTGATAATAGATATAATATTCTGAACAATTTCTTGCATGTCAAGAGAGGGGTACAATGATATGATATCCAAGCTGGCTAAAATTGCGTTATTATTTAGTGTACAAGTTTTAATCTTATCCAAAAATTCAGCAGTAGAATTAACGACATAGCTAGAGAGAGGCAATAACATTTTTAGTAAATATACGAATGCTTTTTCAATAAAATATACAGGCCCAGAACAACGAGCCACTATGGGTCTGATTGGATGTTCATGTTTATTATCTTTCAAACGACCTGTAAGTTTTGGGGTAATCCCAGTTTATATTAACAAGTGTGATTTAATGTAGTGAAGTGATGCTTGAATTTGTGTAACTAGGAGATTCAGAATATCTTTATTGCTTGGCTGAGATGCATATTTATATCGCATTCTCGGAATTTATGATCGTATTTAAATGTTAAATATTAAATATGCAATGTGTCGTCTTGCTGTGCTGTAAAAAATAAAAGATGAAAAGACCATCAAGATTAATTATTTAAAAGGAATCACCTATGATTACAACGAAATATGTTTTTTTTTTCTCGAAATAATTTTATTACTACGAATGATATTTCTCGATTGTTTTGAAAATGAATACGTTTCAGAACATAAGTGGTTGTGATTAAGCACTAAACTGAAAAGCCTCACTGACTTCAGAACGAGAAGCGATCCAGCTATCATTGTGACTGATTAAGCGTGAAAACCCAAAGAGAAAATTTAAAACATTCATGTGCTACTAGACTATAAATACATGCATTATATGGACTATCAGTGACAGCCAGGAGGAGCCTCTACCCTTTTTTGACTGAAGTATTTGGTGAAAAAAATATTTAGTTACTTCTAATATTTGGCCATTAATTTATTTTGTACTTTATAATGTGTATGTTTAGCAATTTCATTGGCTAGAATTTTATAGACAAATTTTAAAGCATATATAGATAATTAACATTACGAAGGATTAAAAGAATCATAATAATAAGAAAATGTTAGTGTTGGAGTTTATTAATATCTTGGCCAAGTAGCCCAATTTTTTTATCTGTGCTGTGAGCACTTTAATTAGGAATGATAAGTGAAACAAAAATTCACATGAATATTGCATATAAAGAATTGTATTATGAATTTTAAAGAGATTGATAGTGATTTGAAAATAATGTTGAACAAACAGAATAACTATTTGAAGCATGAATGTTATATGTGTTTGTAAATAAATTTTGAGTGTATTTATGTACTTATGTCTTTTTTTTTTATAGTCTTTCCTTTATTTTTTTTAGATTATGATTGATTTTATCAATATTTAAAATTTAAAATTAAAACTATTGCAAGATTTTTTTTTTCAAATATCTAGTCCTTATGACAACTTGTAGCGTTAAACAAGTCGCTCCTCTGTTATTGACATTTTAAGTTATTCTAAAAATTCTCTACCTTTATTTTATTAATTAATAGTATCCCATATGTTCTTATTACAACGCAGAACGGGATAATAGTTTCTGTCTTTGTACTAACCATTAAACTGTCGCGTGACCCTGTATGGAGGTGTCAGTTCGTCACCACAAGGAGTTAACCAAAAAGGAGTTTAACCAATTAATGAAGAATTTGCCAAAGACACAAACCTTTAAATCAGTCTTTTTCATACTGATCATTCCAGTGATTTAAGTGCGTAGATCGGTTAGATATCTTAAATTTGTGTTTTATTTATATTTTATTATTTTATTAATTTACTGATGAAATTTTAATTTCGTTATGGAATATAAGCTGGAGACAAATGCTGAGTCTATTAGTTGTTTTTTCGATAGTAACTTTTCGCAGAATATTTTTGCCATGCAAACACTAATGGGCGATCCAAGTATAGAACATGACAGGCACTGGAGAATCAAAGATCAGATTACATATTTGTAATTCTAACAACTTTAACTATAATGAGCTGTCTAAGCACGAGGAAGAAAAATGTATTAAATAAATTTGATTACCCAGACCCCTCTCTTAAAATCTGAGAAATAATCGCAGACATCGAAAAGTTATCCAATTTTTTAAATGTTTATTATTACTTTCTTCTATTTTTACAATTAGAAAGTAATGGATTCGTGAAAAAATTCGACTTCCGGTTTTCAATGGATTTATACGTTTTAGAAGGTCTTGAACATCATTTGATGGTTTTTAGAAAATGTCTATCATTGAGTCTGTCTGTGAGTCACCCAACATGTAGTGCTGCTATGCTGCATTTTTCATGATTTATACGATTTAAGCGATAGTCATATCTCAAGAACTAATGCACGAAATTTCGTATCTTTAGAATCCTCATGACGGGAGAAGATTGCCATTTAATTTTGGAACTGAGTTAGCGAATTTTGAAGTATTAACATGTTTGAGATAGAAGAAAATTTTGGGATTGGCATATCCGAGTAGTTTTTTATTAGAATTTACTTTTTAAAATTAAATTTCTGAATTCATTAATTACTATAATTTCTGAATCAAAATCTATAATAATTATGAAGCAGGAATTATTATTTACCAAATAAAAATTCTTGTTGCGGAATTTACATTAATTACATTGCATCAATATTAATTGCACATAATTTGAACCAATATTCTACATGTTTTTGTAAAATAATAAGTAAGCATCTTTAAACTTGACTTCTACGCTTTAAATTTGAGAGTCATTTGTCATTATTTACGTTTTTTCTATACGAATTAAAGATTTATAATGATCAAATTTTACATCTATATAGTCCGTCGTTTTGTTAAAATGCAAAATTAATGTAATATATATATATACATACATACATATATATATATATATATTATATATTTCATATTTTATATATTTTATGTTTTATATATAATTAACGAAAAAATTATTGCACAACTGGCGCTAATAGCAGCTCATGTCAAATGCAACAAAATGTATTTCATGTATATTTATGGTGTTTTTTGCATTTTTAAAGTAGTAATGAATATATATATATATATATCAGTAAAGGACAAGATAATAACGTTTATTTTAACCTGTTTTTTTGTTTCAGAAAATGTATAACAATATACTTTTTAAAGGTATAAAATATGAGTTATGTTATTTAAAAATATATATATTCTAACCTAATTCCTATACATCAAAATAGTTTCATAAAATATACCGAAAAACACTCAAGATAATTAAATGCTTTATTATTTCATGATAGTTTAAATATTTTATTAAAGAGCGCGTATGTCCAAAAAAGAGGCATTCTACCATATCGTATAGTATGCAACAATACTTACTATCTATAAAAATATTTTCTAACCACAAAGATGTATGCAAGAATAACTTGGAAACATAAATATTATTCCACTTAAAAGTAAGAAAGATTTATCTAGATTACGTATACACGCGCCAGAATCGAGAGTAAAACATTGTAAATGTTTTCAGACAAAATATTTCTAACCTATTTAATTCCCGAAATTTAATCTGATTAATAGATGCACGTATACGAATAATAAATACTTTTGTCTGATATAACCTAAAAAGAAACGTGTTCATAAGTATTTTGGTTTAGATGTTTATTTGTAAGGAAGAAGTTTATCTGATTTTTAAAAAAATGATTGAAAGAAAAAGAATGTCCTACGACAATAATCTTTTTTCTGGATGTTGTAAAAATAACTTTTAGTATAAATTGTTTTCTGAAGTTAATTGCACTGTCAGAAAAAAATAAATTTATGAGCCTTTGCTGTTCCATTTTCACTGGCAAGAGCCTTATTTGAAAAAAAAAACGATCTGATCCACTAAAAAAAATACGGTACCATCCCATACATTTTCCTCCGCTAGAGTGTAACCCTTCGTTTTAGTCGTTTCGAAAAATAATGTCAGTTAACCGCGACTGTAACATATTTTTTAACCCGCCGAAAAAGCGATTATGTGATGATTATCCAACGTGCTTCGTTCTACGGAACAGTATGTAAAGTGTTATTGTGTTTTGAAGTGCATTATGTACTTACCCTGTAAAATTACGGGCTACACAAAAGGATGGGCACGGATTGTTTTTTTTTATGGAGTATGACTGGAATCTCTGCTGCCGGCCTCTGCCCGTAATTTTACAGGGATATTTTTAGATACTTAGGAAATTAAGGGCAATCCACATATTCTTACAGTTCTAGCTCATCTGTTACGTCAACGGTTAAATCAAAAACCATCAAATACGGTACGAACCCATACATTTTACTCCGCTAATGTGTACACGTTGACACAAAATGATGGGCACGGATTGTTTTTTTTACGGAGTATGACTGGAATCTCTGCTGCCGGCCTCTGCCCGTAATTTTACAGGGATATTTTTAGATACTTAGGAAATTAAGGGCAATCCACATATTCTTACAGTTCTAGGTCATCTGTTACGTCAACGGTAAAATCAAAAACCATCAAATACGGTACGAGCCCATACATTTTACTCCGCTAATGTGTACACGTTGACACAAAATGATGGGCACGGATTGTTTTTTTTACGGAGTATGACTGGAATCTCTGCTGCCGGCCTCTGCCCGTAATTTTACAGGGATATTTTTAGATACTTAGGAAATTAAGGGCAATCCACATATTCTTACAGTTCTAGCTCATCTGTTACATCAACGGTAAAATCAAAAACCATCAAATACGGTACGAGCCCATACATTTTACTCCGCTAATGTGTACACGTTGACACAAAATGATGGACACGGATTGTTTTTTTTACGGAGTATGACTGGAATCTCTGCTGCCGGCCTCTGCCCGTAAATATTTTTAACAGTGTGCTATGCAGTTTGTAAATGAAATATAAGGGAGTTTTGCACAATTATACTCACATTTAAAATGTTATTTTCTAGATGCCACAGATAATTACATGCAAGATCAATATACACTTGTCCTTTTTAGGTGCGTTCGTAATTATATAAATACGTAGCACCTATAGTTGTCGTTCAGTCCGTCCGTCTGCATATAACAGAGCAAAAACTACCCAACCGAATCGTTTAAAATTTAAACTATATAATTGTTGCATAATTTTGTCGAGTCATTTCAATTTTTATGAAAATCGGATGTATAGTTTAATTACAGGGACAATCAAAAGTTTTCCGTTACATTACGGCCAATGGGAAGAAATTATTGCAAGTGCATTTTAATGATGTTACAGCCTTCCGAATGGTCTGAAATTATAAATATATAATTGTTGCAAGATTTTGTCGAGTCATTTCATATTTTATGAAAATCGGATGTATAGTTTAATTACAGGGACAGTCATAAGTTTTCCTTTACATTACGGTCAATGGGAAAAAATTATTTCAAGTGCAAATTAATGATGTTATAGCCTTTCGAAGTACACTAAAATATACATTCTGTACAATATGCGGCGAAAAAAATATTTATAAAACTAGTTATAGTACGAACGCACCTCATTTGCCACGTTTGACGAGCAATTTCCAACTTGTTTAAATATTAATAAATATGAGTATAAAATTCAAAGTAAAAGTTGAGACTTTGTAAATACGTTTGGATAAAACGCTTCCAACTTATTTACACCCCAAATATACATTTGATTAATAGTTTTTGATTAATAGTATTTTTGATTAATAGTATGGCCCACGTAAGTATTACGTTTGTAGGAAATGACGTAAAAAATTGCTTTTTAAAAGTTTTGTTCAGATGTTTATTTGAAAAACTTGCTAATGGCTTTTAATAATTTTTTTACCAGTTAATATTTACATTAAATGATTAAATAAAATATGTAAAGTAAAACAGATTAATCTCTGCAAAATAAACAACAAGACAAATCATGTACAGTTAAAGTTTTTAATATTTTAAAAATGTAAAACAAATTATGCCAATGTGTACTGAAGTCTGTGTTACTTTGTTTATTTTATTTAATCATTTAAATTTTAAATTCAGTCGTTAAATGTAAGTATAATGAAAAAATATTTACATTCTTAAAATATATATCTTCTAAAGATGTAAAAACAATATACATTTATATCGATTAAATGTATTCCAGGGAAAATCCACGATTATACATTATAAATATTTTCGGATGAAAAATTTCTACCCTATTAATCGGCTGAAAAATAAAATCTGATTAACAGCTTCACATGCAATAATAATTATTACTTTTGCTCGAAATAGTATGAAAAACAGTTTATACTTATTTTCGTTTAGGGTTGATTGTTCGTAAAAAACAAGTTTATTATCGATTTTTTTTAAATATTGAATCTAATAGTTTTCAACAAGCATCTTATTTTAATTCATGCTATGGAAAATGACTTATGGCGATTACTGATTTTTAGGTAGATTTCGTATGAAATACACCTATTGGGACCTCCCCTATGTTTGAATTTCGGACAAATTATTGGAGATCTACAACGATCATGAACCCTAGAATCCAAAACAACCCCCAGTAAAAAACTTTATATATCTATCTATCCATCTATCTATATATATATATATCACTTTTTAATGGATACGATAACTTCATAATTCGGCACAAATCTTTTACAAATTGATACATAAAATCAAAGGGCATAAAATATCGGTCAAGTTCGTTAATGTTTAAAATCGGACCAAGGAGATGGAAATAGGGAGGAGTTTTGTGAAAAATGAAAAAAAAAACCCCAATAATTTCTTCATTATAACACATATCGACTCAGTTTAAAGTTATTATTGCTTCTAAAAATTGGGCCAAAAATTTATGTATGACAGATTTTTGATAAAACTAAAAATAGGCTCAATGAGCGAAAAAATAGGGTTTTGGGGAGAAAAAATTCATAACTTCGTCAATTCTAAAGATATCAAATCCAATTAAATTTATTATATATTGTCTTAATATTATCTACAACTTTTATATTGACAAGTTTTTGGTAGGACCAATTCTTACTCCCCTTTCCCCTCCCCCCAAAAATTAAAAACGAATCAAAAAAAAGGGGGGGGGAGGTGAAGAAGAAAAAAATCCATAACTTCATCAATTCACAAGATATCAAATCTGCATGAATTTATTATACATTTTCTTAATATTATCTATAACTTTTGTATTAACAAATTTTTGATAGGACCAATTCTTACAGCAAAAACAAATTAAAAATACATCGAGGTTGAAGAAAAAAATATCCTATTAAGGATGTATTCAAATCTAAACTGCTTATTTTCCGATTCATTTTTAAATTCATTTTTGCTTTCCAACGCATCCAATTGATAGATTCTCTTCTTCAGAAACTATATAATGTACCGTCATCGATTTTTTGATAGAGGCAGAATATATTTCAAAAAATGATGTCAAAGTGCGCATTTTGAACAGAATTTCTCGAAGTGATTGTGTTTGAAACGAAAAATATGGTCCTACTGAGAAAATAATTGTTTATAAATCAAGTTCTAATTAATTGAACGAAAAATAAAAACATAGGTTGCTTATAAATATCTTAAAAAATCACGTCAGCAAGTATTATGTTTTTCCTTTAAAAAATTAATCTGAAAACGTGTAAGAAAATTTCGATTAGTTGAGCATGGAAAAATATTTTTTGAGTACTGGCCTTAACACGATTCTGATAAAACCAGCTCTTATATAAATATGAAATTAAAAACTCGTCAAAAGCGGCCTGAAAAGTGGGCTTATCTCTAATCATGATTTAGTTTTTGTTGGTGAAATTACTATTGAACTTCGAAATCTACTTGCCCCTGTATGCCGAGCCGGCAGGGATTTTTTTAGTTAATATCCAAACTATTTTAAATTTAATTTTTTTTCTAAAATAAACGTACAAATAATTCCAACTAAAAGCAACAGACATCTATACCGATTACACATATACGAGCCAGAAACCATGGAATAGATTGAAAACATTTTTCCGATAAAACATTTTTAACGTATTTGTCTCCCGAAAATAACTTATTAATAGTTTCTTGCACAAGATGAATAATTGAAGAGCTCAGCTGATAGAACTGTTATGCGGGAAAATAAAGAACATTGAGTTAAACACATGATTGAAGATTGAAGATAATCAAAGGTTCTCTACCATTCGTTCAATTGCAATTTGTAAAAATCCTAATACTTGCAGAGATATTAATTGATAAAGGAGGCATTTGGCAATAAACGCAAATAAAGATTTCGAAAACATTAAGGTATCCGAACACCTATACAACGTAATTTTTGATCAAAATATCGATTTTTCATTTTTGCAGTAATATTAAAATTGAATCGTTTATCTATCGAAATCTGCTTAAAATTTGTCTGTATCTAAAATAGAACCCGAGATACAGCCGTTTAAAGTTACAGCTATTTTAGAGCTTTTGAATTGCGTTTAAAAGTTATTTTTAGCTTTTTCTGAAAATGAAGTTTTTAAGATTTTTACTATACGCGAAACATTCTAAAACAAAAAATTATGCATGAAATGCCACGAAATTTTCTGTACTTCTTTTACAAATGTTTTTTTGAGGGAATAGACTACACTCATGATAATATATTAAATAGTTTTACATTTACACTGGTATAAATATCAATGGGACAAATTTTGCGAATTTTTCATTACATTAGTACTTTAGCTGCCATATCATCTGAATCAGAGATGCGATTATAATGTGTGTTGTCCAAGTCCCAGAGAAAGTTATTCTGTTTATTATGCAATTTACAAAATGTCAATACATTGTTTTATTTTTGAGTTATCACGTTTGATGTAATTTTAACTATTTTTCTCTTTAAAAAAATTATTTCTGGGTAATTTCCATAATTTTCATATTTTTTTCAAAGCTTTAAAGTAAATGTCATTATAAAAAATGGATAACAAGAGAAAATTTAAAAAAATTCAAAAATCAATTCCGAAGTTGTGCGGATACCTTAAGTCAACAAACATTAGCTACGTCAGAATGGAATACTCGCCACGCAAAGTTTCTAACAAAAATCCTAGCAATCAAGCAAAATTTATTGGATGTTAATTCGCCACTTTCTTATTTATAAAGGCAATTCAGTTATCAGCATCACTCACATTTGTCATGCAGTACAAAATCATATTCCAAAATTTTTGGCCTGTCGCTGTATAAATCTATACACAATACGAGGACTAAGCTTAAAATCTTACCCGGTTTACACGAATTGTTGTGTAAGAAGTTACATTCAAATACAGTCAGTGGTTATTGTGAAACGCACATAATGACCAAAAGCAGCTGTTTTTATTTTTTTCAAAGTAGCTTAAAAATATATTTTCTAATTTCACAAACAAAAACCAAATCATGATTAGAGATAAACCCACTTTAACAATTTTATCTGGCCGCTTTTGACAAGTTTTTATTTCATTTTTATATAATAATTGGTTTTATCAGAATCATGTTAGAGCGGTATTCAAAAAAATACTTTTCTATGCTCAACAACTCGAAATTTTCTGGCATAACTCCAGATTCATTTTTAATAGGAAAAACATGAAACTTGTTGACGTGATTTTTGAAGAGATTTATAAGCGACCTGTGTTTTTAATTTTCGTTTAATTAATTAAACCTTGATACATAAACAATTGTTTTCTCAGTAAGAGAATATTTTTCGTTTCTAACACAATCGCTTCCGGAAATTCCGTTCAAAATGCCCACTTTGACATCATTTTTTGAAATATATTCTGCCTCTGTCAAAAAATCGATCATTACGGTACATTATATAGCTTCTGAATAAGCGAATCTACCAATTGGATGCGTTTGAGAGCAAAAATGAATTTAAAAATGAGTCAGAAAATAAGCAGTTTGGATTTGAATACTTCCTTTTCCAACACAATTCGCTTCGGGAAATTCGGTTCAAAAGGCCCACTTTGACAGCATGTTTCAAAATATATTCTGCCTCTATCAAAAAATTGACCATTACGGTACATTATATAGTTTCTGAGTAAGAAAAGGTACCAACTGGAAGCCTTTGAGAGTAAAAATGAATTGTAAAATGAGTCAGAAAATAAGCAGTTACTATTTGAATACACCCTTACTAAGATGATTTTTTTCTTCAACCGCTAAGTATTTTTAATTTGTTTTTGCTGTAAGAATTGGTCCTATCGAAAACTTGTCTATATAGATGTTGTAGACAATATTAAGAAGATATATGATAAATTCATGGGGATTTTATATCTTTTGAATTGACGGGGTTATGGATTTTTTTCTTCTTCAAACGCCCTTTTTGTTTTCGTTTTTAATTCTTTTTGCGGTACGAATTGGTCCTATCAAAAACTTGTGAGTATAAAAGTTGTAGATAATGTTAAGGAGATTCATGATAAAATTAATTGGATTTGACATCTTGAGAATTGACGAAGTTATGAATTTTTTTGTCCCAAAAACCGTATTTTTTGCGCCCCTTGAGCCCATTTTTAACTTTATCAAAAATCTGTGATACATAAATTTTTGGCCCTATTTTTAGAAGTAATAAAAACTTTAAACTGATTCGATATGTACAAAATTTAAGAAGTTATAGGGGTTTTTCGGTTTTCACAAAACCCCTCCCTATTTCCATCCCCTTGGTCCGATTTCGCCCATTAACGAACTCGACCGAGATTTTATGCCCCTTGATTTTATGTATCAGGTTTGAAGAGATTGGTGCAGAATTGTGGCAGTTATCGTGTCCAGAAGAAAGTGATATATATAGATACATACATTATATATATATATAAAGTTTTTTACTGAGGGTGTTTTTGGGCTCTAGGGGTCATGATCGGTGTGGATCTGCAAAAATTTTTCAGAAATTCCAACATAGGAACGACGACAATAGGTAGTATTTCATACGAAATCTACCTAATGGGAGTTAAGATCCAGATCGAATGAATATTCAGAATCCACAATTAAACATCGTAAATGTTTTCGAATAAAAAATTCCAGCCTATTTATACCCAAAAATAAATTTGAATTATATTTCGTTATTTAAAATTCTAGAAATCTTAATTTTGTGTTTGAATTAACGTAAAAATTTATAATTACTTTAGCTTGAAATGAGTCGAAAAAACATTTTTATATGCAGTTTCGCTTGAATATTTCTTTCATAAGAGTTATTGGATAAAAAAAAAATGTTGAATATAATGCTCTGCGACAAGCATATATTTTTATTCATTCTATAAAAAATAACTTTCGTTAGATATTGATTTTGGGAGTTAATATCCATGCAGATTGAGTTATAGCAATTCTGTTACGGTTATAGAAATTTTTAGATTGCAGTCATTTTTATATTGAAAGTGAATGTTTATACGAGTATAAATAATTTAACTTATTCTCAATACAAATAGAATAAATATTTTTTTTAATTTTGGCATTGGACGTGTAAAATATTTTTGAATAAAAAAAGTAAATACAAATGAAAGAAATATTATACATCAAAGAAAAAAAAGCAACAAATATTATATGAGGGGCTCACAAACATAGTAGACTAAGTCCATTTTTCTTTATTGTGAATAATAACGCTTTAAAGTTCTAAATAAATTATTAATTCAGGATAAGTGATTTATAAGAATTATATGTGGTAATATTCAATTTAAAGTACCATTTTTATAGCGCGCTACTTTTACAAATGACAAATTAGTATTTCTATTGAAAATTTATACGTTTTTTTTTTTTTTTTTAAATAAGGACTTGGTCCAGTATGGTTGGGAAATTTCCATGCGTAAATAAAAACTTCTTTGTTGTGATTACAAAAATTCTTGATTTTGATTTATATTTACTTATTCTATTTTTTACTCAAAGAGAAAGATATTACCAGTTATCGTAAATCATTCACTGTGTACAATACTATCATCACCATCAACGTCACATGGTGTACACTAGAGGAAGTAGCTTGGAACATGGTATTGATCTCTTCTGGAAGATTCTTGAAGTAAACATGAAGAATTGGCGGAATGTATGGCAGAAGATCCATCATATCTTTCTTTTTGGCCAAAATAATTTTTCTACGGCCCATGTACAACGCATCATGACTGACATTTGACAAAATAAGTAACTTGCGCCCACGAGCTCGATTTTCCTAATATACTTTGCGAGAAGGTTGATCCACATTCGGGTTTTTTTTCTACAGTAACATGAAAAGAGAACCTCTCAAAACTCGCAGCCATCCAATATCCGCCTAACTAAAACAAGTTCCCGCGGTAACCTTTTTTCTGTTTGTGATACTTTGTTCCAAAGCTGTAGTATAAAGAAAGTCCGAATTCTTATCTTCAATGACATAAAAAATAGGATATTTCTCCTTTGCATTCATAACAGTTTCCTGCCAGTCTCCAGGAACATAGATGTATTGTTTCTAGATAGTTGCTGATTCAATCGAGTTACAACTTTGCTTGCAACAATGCTACAAAGGTCTTGAGAATCTCTCCCTCCATCTATTTCATCCCAGACGTACATGTATCCCACATTATTAGTAAAGAAATGCACGCCAAAGTTATAAACATTTTGATTGCGTTTACAATAAGCTATGTACGTTGAAAGCTTAGAAAGGGTAGTGCTTTTTTCAAGTCGAATATACAGCAGTAAGTTTCATCTGCGACTTTAATTTTATCAGTATTCATTTTCTCTTTAGAGCGTTTAGCTATCTGCAAGTGGAGCTCTCCTTCGCTTTCAAGCCTTTTTCAAGTGTTTTCATCATTTTTTGTTGAGAGCTTGATCGATATGTCATCACATAATTTACATGCTTGAAGTGTAAATTAAACTTTTTGCTGAAGACTTTGTAATAGAATTTCTCTTTGCCGGGGGTCTTATTCTTTGTCGTACATTCCTCTCTAGGCGTAAGATCGAACTACGTGATTAGAGTTTTTTTCCTTGTAATGATTTTTTTTAAAGAAAAACGCTGTCGGCATTTTTACTGAGAGGAAGGGTGGTCATCAAAAACAATATTACTTTCCATTCATACTTTATACATCTGATTCACGCACATTTATTTTTCATCAGAAGTTTTGAAATCGCTACTTATTTCAAATAAAACTTTTTTTTTACAGCAATGAGGCAAGATTTAGGCAATAATGGGCTACATATAAACAGTGGTGATGGTGTACTACACTAATGAATGGACTTGATTCAGTATGGTTGTGAAGGTTTTTTGTATTACTTCACCAACTCTGGACACAAATGCATTCTATGAGAAAGTATGTGAACTACAGACTTGGTGCACTATGGCAGTAGATAAAACACAGTTTATTGCACCTTTTACATGAGCTATCTGTTTTTTTTAAGTGGACTTGGTCTACTATGGTTGTGAGCCCCTCATATTAAATGTTTTTACAGATGAATGCAAATAATACTGAACATACCGAAAGTAAGTCCCCGAATATACGACCCCGCACATATATGTGAAATTTTCCTCTTTTGAATAAGTGCCATTCATAACCCTCCCCTTCAAGTTTTATTTTCTGACGCTTATTTTCAATCCTTCTGTTTTTTCGGGAAATTCCTTAAGTTTTTTGTTTCGATATCTCGTAAATGAACATATCTTATGCAATTTACTTTTATCTTATTTCCTTACATTTCATTACTTCAGAATGACATACTTCGATATGCGCGCTACCAGACATTTGAAAGGAATGTTCCTTTTGAAGGATACTATTAATGTTTTCCTTATTTTTATGCACTAAGATTTAATAGATATTTATGTTGAGTTTCAGTTTTATAATTTTTTTTCACTCTTTTTCGACTTCTAATTTAATTATTTTATGTAAATTTGTTTAATTTATTATTTTTATTAATGAAAACTACTTTGCTTCTACGGAAGGGAATTTTAAAACAAAACAAAGAATTTTTTTTAAATTTGATCTGATTTTATTTTGCAAACTGTAAAAAAACCTGCGAAATTTCATAAATTCCAAATATACTCCCGCCCCACACACATACACACACGTTTTCAATCCTTCTTTTTTTCAAAACATTCCTTAAGTTTTTTGTTCGATACCTCCTAAATGAATATACCTTATGCAATTTATTTTTATCTTATTTCCTTACTTATCACTGTATCAGAACGCCATACTTCGATATGCGCGCTACCAGACATTTGAAAAGAATGTTCCTTTTGAAGGATACAGTTAATGTCTTCCTTATTTTTAAGCACTAAGTAAGATTTAATAGATATTTATGTTGAGTTTAAGTTTTATAATTTTTTCCCACTTCTTCGATATCTAATTTAATTATTTTATGTAAATTTGTTTCATTAAGGGGTCTCAGGACTCTTAAAATTGGGAAAATGAAAAAACAAACAAACAAAGAAAAAAACAGGACCATTTTCAACATTTAATATCTTGAGATGTATATGATTTAGAAGCACAATTCTAATTGGGATGAAAGATATAAGTATGTTCTTTCATTTCATGTAGTATTTAAAAAATTGCAAGATGCAGAATTAGTATGTATAGTACAGGCGGATCCAAACTGTCAGACATTTGTCGAGCAGGAAATTGGTATGACAGATTACGCGCAGGATTACAAAATAAATTTTGCAACTAGAATGAATGTTTTTATACCTAATTATTCTTTAGATTATAATAATTATCCCGAACCTAAATAAATTTGTATTTAAAGTATTTTTATATTTGTAATACAAAATTTTATTTAGCTAATACAAAATTTTGAAAATTTCAACAGTATAATCGCATAACAAATATATTTTATGAATAATAGAAATGAATTTTAGGTTCAGTTTATACAGACTAACATGAAGCATATATTTTGAAATTTTCATGAAAAAATATTCAGACGTTTTTGAGATATCTTGCGCGTTATGCCCAAAAAACGTTATTTGGAGAAAAATGTTTACAAAGTTTCGGAAATGCTGCTTTAGCTATTGCGCGGGTGTAATTCTAAAAGCCATAACTTTTGTTCTAATGGGAATTTCAAGGAAATAATTATATCAAAATGTTTAGAACCGATAGGAGTATAACATCTAAGAAAATAAAAATTTCAAAAATTTTGAAGCTTTAAGAGTTCTGAGATCCCTTTATTTATTATTTTTATTGATTGAAACTACTTAGGTTCTATGGAAGGGAATTTTAATACAAAAAAATGTTAATTAGATCCGATTTTATTTTGAAAACTGTTAAAAACCTGTAAAGTGTCATAAATTTCAAATATACCCCACACCCTCTCAATTTTCCCATCCTTTTCACAAAAGGTCCAA